>CM062233.1:11742393-12357827 GCA_031216185.1 Syzygium aqueum
CTGGGAACACATCAGAGATCACCAGCGCACAGCAAGGAGGGGGAGGAGGAGTTGGCAACAAATTTCTCCGCCAAAATTTCCACTTTGCATCTTCCCATTTTCAAGCTCAGTCAAGCATGCGCACCTCCCTCAAGCCTCTCGCACAAACATCAAAACTTCAAATTTTACCAAAACAACGACAAAGTTCAGGCCTTTTTTCAAATTCTTTCAACACCCAACACTATATATCATCACAACTTCAAAGGGTATGCACAGAACGAGTGGAAATTCCCAGAAAAAGAACCGTCGAATTGTTCGATCAAGATCAAGATCAAGCTCAGCCGCGAATAGAACGCAATGCTGCGAGATACAGACAATGTGGTGCGAGACGCGAGATGGAGAGACGAAGCGCGACTTCACCTGCTCGTGAGGATGGACTGCCATTGAAAGCAAATGCGCTGCGCTAGAGAGAGAGAGAGATTCTAGCGGCGGCGGTGGTCGTCGTGCATTGTCTCAGCAACCCGACCCGAACCGACCCGATTTTGCGTTTCAGGTCATGTTCGGTTCGGGTCAAGAGTCCACATAGCTTTTGTGATTCGGGTCGAGTCGGGTAGCGTGGAGACTAGACCCAATCCGACCCATTGGCACCCCTAGGTGTAAGTTAACCTTAATTTATAATAAAAATCTAAAACACGAGCCCGAATGGACCCGACCCGACCCGAACCGATCGTGCGGCTATATATGTTCGAGTCTTGTTTCGGGTCGGGTCAAGCATACATACTCATTGTTTCGGGTCCGGTCGGGTATCATGAAAATCCGACCCGACCCTCTCCATTGACACCCCTAACTACAACTATGCGAAGTGGAACGAGAGTAACAAGGCGGGAGAGCGAGCATTGGAGGATTTACCTTCGAGGTGAAGACCACCACAACCAACGACACTGAAGATTAATGTCGATGGATCACATCTCCCGGGGTCTACAAAAGGGGCGTTTGCTTTTGTGTGCCGCGATTCTGAAGGGAGATTGATCGAAGGAGCTGCACAACCAATCCGAGTGTCCTCCACTCTTCACTCTGAAACCCTTATTTGTCTCCACGCTTTTGGACACTTTGCTAGCCGATCTGGATAAAAGTTTGTGCTGGAAACTGATAGCTCCACCTTGATAAGCTTCCTACAAGATTCCTCTATCTGCTCATGGCACGTTGAGCCCCTTATCACAGAATACTTAGGCTTTATGGCCCTTTTTGAGAGCTTTGAGTTTGCCTATTGCTCTTGAAATTCAAATAAATTGGCGGATTAGGTTGTAAATGTCTCAAAAGTTAAGGCCCTTTTACGTTATTGAGTTTCTTACCCATCATCCTCTATATGGGAGATCCTGTATTTTGATACCCCTTTTTCTAGAGGGCTAACTGTTAAATGAAATGATAAGTCTATGTTATATCAAAAAAAAAACCAAGAGAGGGCTATATTCGGTAACCCTTTGCCATAATCTTTTGGGGGGCTTCTCGGGCTTTGGACATATGTAAGAAGGACAAATGTAAGTAACCGTGGCAAATTTTATGGGAAAAACACTTAGATTTTTTTAACCTAGTTTAAGTAAGATTTTTTGGTAAAAAAAAGAGTAAGATTTAGGGTAAAAATAACGATTTGGATAAAGATCGCATGATTTTAGTGCTCTGGTCAACCTTAACGTCAAGAGAAAACATAATGAAAATTTAATTGCATTTTTTCAAATTGCGGTCCATACAGTCTGTCATTCACATTTTCACCATAAAGATTTGAGGAGTATTTCCTGATTATGAAACGGCCAGTCCCTAAATTAGGGCACCGGATTTTGGGAAGAAATCCACGCCCGCGAACTCTTCGTCTTCCTCCAGAAGACTCTTCACCGGCGGAGAGATAAAAGGGAGGGGAGAGCCGAGCTCCGGCCGACGCTCGACTGGTAAGCCGCTCCGTCGTCCTTCCTCACCTTCCTTCCTTCCCTCTCGTTCTCGTCAATGCTCTGTGTTTGTCCGGCTCTCTTTGATTAGCTAGCGAGGCAGATTGGGTTGTTGCTTTGACTGTCGAGCCGACGCGAATTGCGTGCGCGTGCGCGTGCGAGTGCGAGATCGATGGTTTTGATCGTGGGGAGCAAAGTGGGCGTCGCGGGATCTGTCGAAGCGGCGCGTCGGGTTTGTGATTTGAATGACCGGGGTTCTGCCATATTGAATTGGGTTTTTGTTGGCCGTACGTGTTGTTCGAGTCCTGGAAAATGGGGCAGTGCTGCCCCCTTGCTTACAGAACGAGGTCGTGTCTCATGTTCCTTGTGGTCTTTTGTTGTACAGGCGGGGGAGAAAGGTCTATGTTAGGAGAGCATGGGGGAGACGAGCAGAAGTGATGATATTGACTTCAAGTGGGGTAGAAAGGAAGGGGTTGGCGGAAAGAATAGAGGGGTTCAGTTGTACGAGTCCTTTTATTTAGATGGCGTGGAGTACACTCTCTATGATTGCGTCTACCTGTTTAAGGAAAGTGAGCCTGATCCCTACGTTGGGAAGCTCGTAAGAATATGGGAAGCTCCAGACAAGTCGAGGATGGCGAAGATTCTCTGGTTTTTCCGGCCTTGTGAGATCGTCAATCACCAAGGAACCGAAGAGCTGCGCGAGAATGAGTTAGTTTTGGCATCTGGTGAAGGTGTAGGTCTTGCAAATGTTAATCCTCTGGTAAGTACTTGTTTTACGATGGTTGCAAATGCTGTCCTACACTTGATCAAAGTTGCTGTTTAGGAGTTGTCTACATGCTTGAGGTGGTTGCTTTGGCATGATTCTGAAGTTCCTTTTACATTATAATATCTACTGATGTCAATGATCTAGTCTCTCATGTATGGCCGCTAATTTGCGACAGAAATGCTGTTGAATATGGCAATGCGATCCCTGTTAGAGTTACGTTTTTGTGTAAATGTTTCAGTTAAATTGGACTTCCAATTTTAAATGACATTGTTGTTTGTTTCTCTGGAAACCAACCTGGAATAGCCGTTTTCAGTAATTTCTTGTACTTTCCTTTACTTGGAGATCCTGTAGTATGACCGTCTATGTCAGGGCATCCAAATACTAATCAAGCGCATCATAGTACTTGAGCTTCTAAAAGGTTGGTAATAGTCCCTCCAAATTCACACGTTAGTAGGCAAGATTGTTTAAATTTCCGGGGGTTCCTCATTCGCCACTCCATTAGGGGGAGCATATTACTTGGTCCTCTATACTGAATTTCAATCTCTTTCACTACTTCACACCAGTACATCTTCAGAAGTTGGACGAACCTTTCAATTATACTAAGAATAAAAAAATGAGCAAACGGCTTTGAACTCCCAATCTTGGGAACGTTAATGTGATAAATGTTAAATCACACTATTAGCTAACAATTTTTCTTTAGATAAGTTGCCTGAAGTCCCACTGTTCCTACTGAGCTTTTGATTTGTATGATTTTTTTTCCTAGCCATTGTATTATGCCACACCCACCATGTTTTTCAGTGGCGATTGAGTTGATCCTGTTTGATTCACCTATCAAAAAAAGAAGAAATAAAGAAAGAAGGAATTGAGCCTATTGAGTTTGAACGATTTCTTTTATCATCTTTTATTTGAATATCGGCCAGTTCTGATCTAGTGTTGTTTACCATATTTTTGGTTGGAGCTTTTTCCTCTATCAAAAGTAATTTGGTTTGTTATCTTAAGGTGTCGTCCCTTTGGTTGTGGAAAGAATCTTGAGATTTATTTCTGTATATCACATGCATAAATATACACGCGAGTACGAAGTAGATGCAGAAATGCTTTATGGCCCTTGACACCCCAAGCAATAAACAATAAACAAGTAATAGAATAGATTAAGCCTATTCTTTGGCGAAAACATAAGGGTTTCAATCTAGCTCGTTGTGCTTCTGTAATTGCAACTTATTAGTTCAATCTTCCAATCAAGTTTGAGTTGCACCTAGAGGGATCTCTAAGGATTTTTTTATGAGTCTGCCTTAATAAGGATTGTACTATTTACTTAAGTTGCTGCCTTAAGTTTGTTCTGTCCGGATGTGCTAAGTTATTAGATGATCTTTAAACTTATCATTTCCTGTCTATTCTATGAGCTTTTACAGGAGACAGTGGCAGAATTAGCCACACTAGTTCACTTGAAGTTAAAATTTAGCTGCTAACTAACATATGTACTGATGTAGGAAGCAATTGCTGGGAAATGCCACGTCATCTGCACTTCAAAGGACAGAAGGAATCCGCAACCTTCAGATGAAGAGCTTCAAATGGCTGACTTTGTGTTTTTTCGTACATTTGATGTCGCGCAATGCAAAATAATGAACAAGATAGATGAACAAATTGCTGGCATTGAAGGTATGTATTTTGCTTTTAGAGCCTACCATTGGATAATTGCTGGTTTTCTTATTATTTGATAAGAGAGAAATTGAGCTTTGCTTAGTTGGTTCTGATACCTAGGATTTATGGAAATTTCATTTTTGGCTATCACATGTAGGATGTTACTGCCACTTAGACCCGATCCACCCAAATATAGAGCATAGCTAAAATGGCCTTTTTGTTCGACTTAAAGACGAACTAAACATCTGTTAAGCTTACATAGGTCCCAACAAAATTTTATGGAACTGGAATCTCAAAGTAGGCCCAATATGGTCAAAGCTGCTTATAGCGCTTGCTTAGGTGGTGAGGCGAGGTGGGGCACTGAGATTCTACCTTTGTAAAGTTTGAATGAGGTGACAAGGAACGCACTTTTGGTGCTTTTGTCATTAGGTGCTGTTAACATTTTTGCTCGCTTGATGGAAAGGTGAAGAAGTGACGAGCCTTGGACATAAAAGAAAAGCCCTGTTGTCCCTCTATCCGGAGTAGATACATGCAGCATGGGCCCCGGTAGTGTAATTTTAAGCACTAAAATAGTGTTAAACCTGCCAAGTCTACTTCTCTCAGAAAAAGAAGTCAAAAACTAACACTGAAGGGTTGATCTGATTAATTTGGAATTTTAAGTACTGAAAAGTTTAGTGAGTGCCAATGAGCATAAGTCAAGTTTGTTGGGTGCTCATTTAATATTAAATTAAGTAGGGGATTCAATAAAATTGTTTGATAAATGATTATAAATATATTTATTGAAAATTAGAATGATGTAACACCAAGTTATCCTGTTAATCTCGCTTTCTTAAGATTGCCACTACTTTTCTATATTGCATTATAAACTTGCTCTAAGTATAAGTCCAATAAGAATTTTCCAGTTGAGGGATTTTTCAGAATGCTGTATTCACATTTATGGTTGCATTTTTACATCTATAATGACACTGCCTTGAAACTTTTGAGATAGGTACGACCACCTAAAGCAATGGAAGATAAAAGGGTAAAAAAGATGAATATTCTCCTATTGCCATTGTCAACTTCGTGAATATAGATGTAAATTGAAGTGTAGGTGTGTTGTTTATGCTTTAATAATGCTTGGCCTTGTTAAATGGGGATGATATTTTTAGATATCCGTATTACTCATATTAGTTGTTTTTCAAATTGTCATGATTCCACTCTAGCATCTTTGATTGGATTGGGTTTCTCTTAACATGACAATTACCATGTGCTTATGTGGAGCTTAACTAATGGTCTAGAAATGCTAGTCCTTCTCCATGGACATCCAAGTGGAAGTCTGCTCAAGTTTGTTGAGAGCACGGAAACACTGTGTAACTACTACGCTGAATAGACAAACATAATGGGTGTGACAAACCAAAATACACGTGGAATGAAAGGCATTTATCCAAAATGTGACCATAAATGTATTTTAGTTTGCAAGTGATGGCTCCTTATCACACAATAAAGGTAATACTTTTTGGGAATTTTGGTGAAACTTAAAGATAATTGCTAAAAGACAAATGGTCACTAAAGCCATGTCTTAACTAATTGGGTTTGACTCTTTAATTAAGTAGGTTCATTCCTACTTAAGCTTTCAAGTGCTCTCTTATTGAGATCATTGTTGAGTGTGCTATTTATCGAGCACACTGAACATTTATGTAGTGATGAAACTTTTAATTTCCAGTACTTGATAGGATAATCAGACAAAATCATAAAGGAGTACTTGTGTGTGTTAAAACAATTGAAAATATATCTTTTGATCAAATGTTTTTAATCATCGCAGTTAAGTTCATCTTTAATATAGTCGGAAGTCTCAATCGCAATGCTGTTGAAAAGGTTGTCTCTCGTGACAAAGAGGACAAAGACCTTGGCAAAACCGCGTTGCCAAGTGAGGGATTGCCCTCTGGGTCAGGCACTCTTGAAGGAAAGAAGGTTGTTAAAGAAGAGGAAGCATCTCTGAATGCCAAAACAATTGGACATGCATGTGGAGATCATTTATTGGTTAAAGTTAAGTCTCCACGTGACAAAACAACCCCGCCATTTGAAGTTGATCCCAAGCATATAAGCACACTTGAGAATGGCGATGACTATATGGTTAAACTCAAAGCAATAGGTAATCCGTCAGTGCAATCTGACGATCTCAATAGGCCGTTGAAGAAACGAAAATTGGATGTTTCAAACATATCGTCGAGCAATAAGCGCAAGAATGATGGAGGCAAGTCAACCGATGTATTTGCTGCCAGGCATCAAACCTCAATACAAAGTGGAAGTGCATCTGAGAATCAAATGAAAAATAAATATCTCAATGAATCTCCAAGAGGAGAGAGAGGCCTCTTTTTGAAGCCAGAGCAGAAATCGATGGACCTCTTTACTGGGAACTTGCATGAAGTGTCCTCTCATCAATCTCCTCAAAAGGATGACAAAAACAACCACAAAGCATTGCAAGCTCCTCTGCCAGTTGATGTTGTAAGTTTGCAGTTGGATATTTGTCAATTGAGTATATATTGTTTGTTTGTGCTTCAACAGATATACTTTTGCGGCCTATTTTGTCAAAGAGTGCTTTGATTGCATTTAAGGAACTTGCATTCCTTCTAAGAGTTCCTCCAGATTCAAGTAAGACTGCCAATCAACCGGAACTCATTGGAAAGATTATGGAGCGGGTGAAGCTTCTTTAGAATATTATAGGTGTATTTGTTTCACTGAAAACTTCATGATAAAGGAACATAATTTCCGTGGAAATCATTTCCAAGGAAAACGGTTTGTTTTTATTTGATTGGTGGTTGGAAAGTGATTTTCTTGTTGCTAGATTGGGAAGTCATTTCTCCCCGATCTAAGCTTCTTGTTTTCAGTCCATGGGAGACGTTTTTTGTAGATTGATTAGTTTTTGTCATCCAAGCACTGGAAAGTCGGAAAACAATTTCCGGAAACAGGTTTTCCTCCAAGCAAACGGACTCTAAATTGCAGATCGAATTTGACTCAAACGTAAGAAATTCATGTTGGGTCAATTATAAATGGTTGAGCTGGATGCAAAGGAGTTTTGTCTTCCAATGGCTTGGAGCTTGTGAATTGAAGGTCCTTCTAATTTGTCAGGAATTGTCAGGAATACACCACCCGTGGGTGTAAGTTGAACCCAACAAGTAATTAGATGATGTGGACCGTGACCACGTTAAGCATTATGTGAAGGACAAACATTTGGACAAGATATAGTGACATGAGAGGGTGTTGTTGATAGTCGGACCCTCGGTCTGACGTTATAATACCATGAGAAATAATCATTTCTCCCAAGAGCTTACGTTGTCAACCAACGTAACCAAGGAATGTATGTCAAGCTTCTATCCTAATAGGGCTATTAGTAAGGCCTTTTGATTGAAGTGGTGTTTGTTTTTGGTTGTGCTAGTCTAATCTAATCCTTTGGCATTGATGTACATGTTCTCTTTTCCTTCTAGCCTTCCTACTAACTTCAAGTTTCACTTTATAAATGCTCTTAAATGTATCAAACTTGTTGACAGGGGGCATCATTTTTTTCCAAATCTCTTTTTAGGTCATTTGGGTTTGTTTCTTAAATTCTTGTTTAGGCATTTTGGGTTATGATAGAGATTGAGAGTAATGGCGTAAAAGAATTTATATAGCTAACCCTGCTTAGAGGGACAAGGCTCGATTTGTTGTTGGTGTTGTCAGTGGTAGTGGTGGCATGTCGGGCTCGTCGATACGTTCATGTATGTTGTATCATGATATCTTTATTTTTTTTACCAATGGTAAGTTTTCTAAGATGTCTGTTTTCAGTTATTGTACAACTTTACTAACCTTATGATCTATGATTCATATCTCAATTAAAAAACATAGGAAGTCAGACTCAAGCCACACCCTTGCGGAATCACTAAGCTTATTGTTTGGATGGGGCTGTGGGTTTGCTTGCCACTGGACTATGGCACATTGTCCATGCATGTCCATTACTTGTATACCTTTTTGTTATTATGGAGGAGACTTTTTGGTCATGTTGGACAGAGGTGATTAGATTAATAATGGGAAGGCATGAGGAAAGCCTTGTGCTTGATCTAATTACTCAAATTATCTTAAGTTTTGGTTGGGATGGGTCAATTAGCGAAAAAACCTTAGCCTATGCATATGATGTGTTGTACTTTGAAGCCACTTAGCTTGTGATCAGATTTGGTTGAAGTTTGCTACGAAGAGTTTAGTGATCCAACCGGGCCCGAAAGCATACCTCGTTTCACAAGGATAGACGACAATGTAGATTCAACTTTCCATCTGCTTGTGGGATCTAGGGTTGAATTGTGGGTTTTACCATGGCTACTTTTTTTGACGATCCTTACCGTATTTATCAATCTGTGACAACTACTTGGCGCAGCTAACGACCTTTACCTATCTACATTATTCAAGAACCCGAGGTTGCCCCTTTCATTGTTGGAGGGATAGTACCTTTGTTGCCTTTTTTCCAGCATGCCATATTGGATATATGGAGAGAACTGTAGTCAATAGGATTTTCCTATTTATGCCATCTTGAAAGGAAGAATCTGGAATTTTTTTTTCTTATATACAAGACTGGGATATTGGATTGATTCATGAGAGAATGCTATCCTGATATAAGTCAGTCTTTGGTCATCTTTGTTCGACCCCCCATGGTCACTGCAAGCACTGTCTGTACTTTGTACCGCCAGGAGGTCTAAATAGGAGAAGTTTTGGAAAAAAAGGTTGCTAAGAGTGTCTATGGTGTTATTCAAGATGAAAGTCCGATAAAGAGGAAATTTAGTAATCCTCTAATCCCACCCAAACAAAGGGGGATTGTTTTTATTCAATTTGAACCAAATCTAACTGAAGTGAAGTTCTAACATCTTAGCTTGGTTTTTGGATTTTAATGATGGAATAAGTCGTTTAAATGGAGATTGAATAAAACTGAACGGAATTGGTTTGACTTGAATGATAATTCTTTTGGTTTATCCTGATCTTGGTTTGTAATTTATGGTAACAATTGATGGATATATAATTTGCTACGAAAATCTCTCAAATCCCTCATGGAACACCCTTATAGGAAGATTGCTACACGATTGCAAAGTTTGCTGCATGTATTTAGGAGTCTAGGGTTTATTATTTTAGAGTGATAATCTATCTTTGTATGTATGTATGTAAAAGTGCACCAGGGGCTGCATCCCATTTGTGACCTAGAAGCTAGAAAACTTGTCTAACAAATTATAAAAAGAAAGACACTGTCTAGAGGGCGGCCTCCACAATGCCAAAATAAAGGTGGAAGGCCAATCCTTTACAGCAGTTATAGAATTTCCCTCATTTTCAGTAGCCTGCCTATTCGAAATTCAAGGTTGTATTAGGTTTTTTTGTTTGCTAAGAAAGATGCTATACAAGCATCAGATTTTGAGCTTCTCCTCATTGAATAGAGAGTTAGATGGGGCTGTTTGCAGTATCTTAGGTTACATGATTATTTAAAGATTGATGGATTGGGTTTGGTGGTCCTCCCCTTACCATGGTGGTTGGTTTAATTTTTTTTTCTTTTTATTCCCTTTTTGCTGATGAGAAAAGGTTGAAAGAGTTGTAAATTGAAATCACCAACTGAAGGGTAAATGGGGTGAATAAGGTGAGAAGAATGGTCATCATAGAATGCATGTGTTCAATTGAAAAGAGAAGAAACAAAATTAGCATGTTTAAAATGGACCGGATTGGTAGGTTGGAATTTGCTATGGGTTTCTGATGATGTGTAATCCTTGCTTTTACAATGATCTCTTACGGTTTTAGTTATCATTAATTACTTCTTTCGTAGAGTATTCAGTGGTGTTTCTTTACTGTACCTGAATTACCTATAGTTTCAAACTCTTATAATTGTCACAATATGATTAATTGCCAGTCATTTTTTTTTATGTTCCCTCGATCTAGCTTTTTATGTTTACTTTTTGCTATTTGGACAGGACAAGAACACATGGTTCAAGGAGCCTGTAAGTACTTTTGTTTCTGTTGTCTATTGGTCTTTATTTCTCTGTATTATATCGTTATTCGCTAAGTAAGAGAATTTCAGAACGAGGCACCAAAAGGCGCCAACTCAAAATAGAGTTGGAAGCTAAAAAGAGAGCTTATCAAGACCAAGCATTTACATCTAAGATTATAACCCCTATATGCCAAAAGTGTGGAAGTTACAATTTTCAGTAAGTGTTTGGACCAAGGACACTTTCCCCTTGTTCTGTTCTTTTTAGCCAGCCAAATAACAGAAAGATGATAATTGACTTTGATATATTATGTTGTTGATTGTGGTGCTAAAAGAGAAACAAATATAAAATTGACTATGATTTAGCATGGGAGTATCTTGTTGCCAAGAGACTAAAGCTTCCAATTGGCCCAAACTCTCTTTCTTTTCTTTTTGAATGGGCTGGGGATGTACCTTACATGTCAGATTGATGGTGTCATACACTGTTTTCAGCCTTTTGAAGAAAGAATGCAGACTGCATGCAAGGAAGGAACAATTGTTCTGCTTCGAAATTTGGATCCAACTTATGTCTCAACTGAAGTTGAGGTAATCCCCATTATTGCAAACTTGGAAAAACTTTTAGATGAGTTTCGTTCAAGCAGCTAGTTACAGCTCATTTCATCAGAGAAGCTTGTCTGGCTGGCCAAACAATTAGCATCCTACATATTATAAAGATCTTTTGCTAGTAGCACGAAATAACTAAGAAGATCCTTTGCTTGAGCTTGACAAAGTAAACTGGTACAAATTTGTCCAGTTCCGAATGCTGTTACTAATAGGAAACTAAGGCACTTCTGAATTGGTTATTATAGAATTTCCATCTCTTTGTCAAGATGGAGCTCTAAATTAAACCACTTTGTCAGTCTGTTACCTTACGTAGGAAAATACTGGTATGAGTTTTCTTAATAACTCGGGTGTTCCCGAATATGCATCGGTAATTCGGCATTTGGTATGATTGGGATCTTTTAAGTTTGATTTAGGCCTTATTTGATATTGCTCCTCTTGCTAAAGCCACCATGCTAGCCGATGTTTCGCAAGTCACTATGTACTTTTAAGGTTCTTTCCCATGATATATTCTTGCTTCCAAAGCATGTGGTCTAGCTAGTGGAACAATTTTTCGGGGAGTACTATCCATTGGGGAGTTCCCGTTCTTCTAAATGTCGTATCAAAGCCCTGTGGCCTAGTGATTTTTTCTTTGTCTGGATTATTCCCACTGCAGTTCATCACTACATTAGTGTTATAACTTACAGGATATAATTTGGCAAGGCTTCAAAGAGAAATGCTCAGCAAAGATGCTTTCGCAGACTACAACTTCTAGCCCTCACTATGGTAAGAAATGCACAGAAATACCTGATTTTGTTGTATTATTTTTCACCTGCAATATCACACTTAGGTTAAATGATTCGACACTCTGAGATGTAGTTGTGATGTGACCCTGATGACCGGAATTTCCAGTCACCCTTATATAGGGCGTTTCTGGATCGACTTTTTCTTTTCCTTTTTGCTTAATCAGGATCTTGCAGCTCAAGTTCTTCTACTTTATTTTAATCTGGAACACCTGAAATCTTCTTCATATATAAAAGTTGACACAGAAGATTCACATATTACTTCTTAATAATTTTCTAAATGTAGGTAATGTTTAAATTTTAGCGGGAAAGCAAAAAAGTACGTTTTGCTTTTGATTAATTGTAAGCAAACATGCCGTTAATAATACTGAGTTACTATGCTTGGATGATAAAGGATTCTCATACATGAGGACAGTATCATGGTTGCTGGTGAAAAAAACTATGTTGGGACAATGCTGGATTATACAGCTGCAAGTTGTTCTATGGTTTTACCTATTTGCCTTTCTATGCCAATATTTATTTTATATTAGTCATCATGCATCTAGCTGAGCAGGGTTATTGGCAAGCAGAATGTTTGACGGGCTGTGGAGTGTTGTGGTTTGGATCTTAACTTTTGTTTTGTCAGACCACTCTGATAGAAAAATTTATTCCAAATTGAATTTAAGATCAGCCTAACTCAGATTAATGATACATATCACATTCTCTCTTTCTCTCTCTCTCTCTCTCCCCTTCGCGCAACACTCACGCTGTTGTCCCTGGTTGGTCTCTCTTCATCCTCCTCTTAGTTGTGTTAGCTTCTTTTTGTTTTTTGTTTTCTCTTGCCTTCAATTTTCGGGCAGCATTCTCATTTAAGTTATCCACTGTCTATGTTACTGTTGCTTGTGCTGTACCCTGCCCTTCTAATCATAAAATATTTGTGTACATTTTCTGGTTTATTGTCATCAAGCTACCTTTAGAAGAGAGCTAGTTTCCTGAGTTGAGAGTGAATGGAGGTTATGTATATGGGTTGCATTTATCGAGCAAATAGACAGGGGTACGTCACTGTGGAGGGCCAATTTCTGATTTTGTTTTTAAAGGACTGAAGAGGTTCAATCGAAGATAATTGTGCACAGGTGTACTTGATTTAGTGGTGGAGTGGCAAGGTGGAGTGCTTGGTTTGTTGAGGCGTGAATATCAAAATTGATGCTGTTGTTCTTGAAAGATACGGGCATGGACAGATATTAATTTTGATGGATGCAAGTTGTTGGAGTTCTAGACGGATTTTGTTAGAGGGATTTTGTTGCAGGATGTGGGTAGTTACTTCATGAGAAGATTTGATCATTTCAAAGGCCAATAACAAGTTCAATAAAACAAGGATTGTGTGGGTTGGGCTGATAACACAGGGATGCGGAAGTTTGGACTGCTTATATTGTCATTTTCTGGCAGGTGCATATTCAGGGATTTAGTTTAAAGCTCTCCTTAGTTTCATTTGGACTTTGCTAGAGATCTGTGCGGTAATCATGGAGGTGAACATGTTCTGGATTTAGCTAAGTGTTTTCATCAATGTGTGGAGACACAAGTCTTATCTCGAACTTAGTCCCGAAAATAGCCAACTCTAGGTAATCGCGGTTGTGCTTTAGATTCTCATTTGAGAAATAGAGAGAGAGGAAAAGAAGTTCTACTAGTATTCACAACAAGTGTTCAATACATATACCAAAAATAAGACCTAAAAGGCCCTAAAGACCACTTTACCCTTTTTACTACTACTAACACTCCCCCTCAAGTTGGAGCATAGATATTAATCATGCCCAACTTGTTACAAATATATTCTATCCTCCCATTACCCAAAGGTTTAGTAAAAATATCTGCAAGTTGTTCACCGGTTCGAATATGATTGGGAATGATCATTCCACTTTGCAACTTTTCCCGAATAAAGTGACAATCAACCTCAATGTGTTTTGTTCTCTCATGAAACACAGGGTTGGAAGCTATATGCACTGCAGCTTTATTGTCACACCATAGAATCATGGGTACTGAAGCTTTGAAGCCTATCTCAGTCAATAACTGTTGAATCCACACTAATTCACATGTCACTTGTGCCATGGCTCTATATTCTGACTCGGCACTCGAGCGTGCAACAACATTTTGTTTCTTACTCTTCCATGACACTAGATTTCCTCCAACCAAGGTACAATAGCCAGTAGTTGATCTTCTATCATCTGGAGATCCTGCCCAATCAGCATCAGAGAATCCTTCGACTTTGCTATGACCATGATTTTGGTAAATAATTCCTTTTCCTGGAGTCTTTTTCAAGTACCTCAATATCCGAATAATTGCATTCCAATGAGATATACGAGGAGAAGATAGAAACTGACTTACCACACTAACGGAAAAGGCAATATCTGGTCGAGTGACTGTAAGATAATTCAGTTTTCCTACCAGTCTCCTATATCTCTCCGGGTTATCAAGAGTTTCTCCTCCCTCAGCAGCTAGTTTGACCCCTTGTTCCATGGGTGAATCAAGGGGTTTTGATCCCAACATACCTGTCTCATTAAGCAAATCTAGCACATATTTTCTTTGTGATAGAACAATACCTTTATGTGACTGAGCAACTTCGATTCCTAGGAAATACTTCAATTTTCCTAAATCCTTGGTCTGAAACTGTTGTTGAAGGTAAATCTTTAGTTCAGCAATACCAGTCAAATCATCTCCCGTGATGATAATATCATCAACATACACAATCAAGAACAATTTGCCTTCCCGTGACTGTTTATAAAAGAAAGAATGATCATTTTCACACCTAGATAGTCCAAAAGAAAGCACAGCCTCAGAAAATCTTCCAAACCATGCTCGTGGGGATTGTTTCAAACCATATAGAGACTTTCTTAATTTGCAAACCATAACCCCAGACTCCCCCTGAGCAACAAACCCCGGAGGTTGCTCCATATAAACTTCCTCATGAAGAGTACCATGCAAGAAGGCATTCTTAACATCAAGCTGAAATAAAGGCCAGTTATATGTGGCAGCAAGGGATATCAAGATACGAACAGATGCAAGTTTGGCAACAGGAGAAAAAGTGTCTAGATAGTCAACCCCATAAACCTGAGCATACCCTTTTGCAACAAGACGTGCTTTTAAACGAGCCAAAGAACCATCAGGATTAACTTTCACAGCAAATACCCAACGACAACCAATAGCAGTTTTGTCTGAAGGAAGGGGTACCAAGTCCCAAGTCTGATTAAACTGGAGAGCCATTAGTTCTTCTTCCATTGCTGTCCTCCAACCAGAATTTTGTAATGCTTCAGACACAGATTTGGGGATAGGATATTGGTCCACTGTAGATAGAAAGGATCGAAAAGAAGGAGAGACAGAAGAATATGAAACGAAGTTTGCAATAGAGTGTTGAGTACAAGCACGTGTACCTTTGCGATGAGCAATAGGAAGATCAAGATCAGATACAAGAGGAGGGTCAACTAATGGCGGATCTGGAGCTGAAGATGATGTAGTAGTGTCATGAGCAAGGGGGGAAGACGTAGCTACTCGAGGACGTCGAGTATAAACCTGGAGAGGAGGTGGTTCTTGTCTAGAGTCCGGTAAAGTAGTAGGAGCAGGTGACCGAAAGGTAGTCACATAGAAGTCTTCATCAAACTCAGAAACAGAAATTGGAACATCATGATAAGGCGTGGATTCAAAGAAGGAAACATCAGCGGTTATAAAGTATTTTCTCAGTAATGGAGAATAACAACGATATCCCTTTTGAGTGCGAGAATAACCCAAAAACATACACTTAATAGCCTTGGGATCAAGTTTTGATAATCCAGGTCGATGATCACGAATAAAACAGACACAACCAAAAATACGGGGTGGTAAGACAAACAATGACACATTTGGAAACAGAGTAGAAAAAGGAATACCACCTCGCAAAACAGAAGAGGGCATGCGATTTATGAGATAGCATGCGGTTAGAACAGCATCACACCAAAAGGTTTTGGGAACCTTCATTTCAAATAACATGGATCTAGTAACATCCAATAAGTGTCTATTCTTTCTTTCAGCAACACCATTCTGTTGTGGTGTATCAGGACAGGAAGATTCATGGATCATACCATGTTGAGTCATAAAGTCAGAAAAAGTTGCAGAAAAATACTCTTTAGCGTTATCAG
This sequence comes from Syzygium aqueum, assembly GCA_031216185.1. NCBI lineage: Eukaryota > Viridiplantae > Streptophyta > Magnoliopsida > Myrtales > Myrtaceae > Syzygium > Syzygium aqueum. The sequence continues at coordinate 11,758,206 of CM062233.1, forward strand.
AACGCAAAACTTTAACCTGCACACCAAACTGAGTATGAATTTCATATACAAATGCACGAAATATAGAAAACAATTCTGAACGATTTTTCATTAGATATAACCATGTTACCCTGGAGTAGTCATCAACAAAAGTTACAAAATATCTGAAACCCAGATTAGAAGCCACATGACAAGGACCCCAGACATCTGAATGAACTAACAAAAAAGGGGACGCTACTTGTTTAACAACTCGTGGCGGGTAACTAATACGATGTAATTTGCCCAGTTGGCATGACTCACACTCTAAACTGGAAAGGGATCTAAAATTAGAATCTAACTTCTGAAGGCTATGAAGAGAAGGATGACCAAGTCGACAATGGATCTGATGTAAGGATGCAACACTAGGACATGCAATGGGAGGAGTGTCTTCAAGTACATACAACCCCCCCGCCTCATGTCCTCTACCAATCATCCTCTTCGTAGCCAGATCCTGAAAAATACAAGAATCAGGGTAGAATGTTACCGAACACTGAAAGTTTTTGGTTAATTTACTGACAGACATGAGGTTAAAAGGAAATTGAGGAAGATAAAGCACTGAGGACAATGGCAAGGAAGGAGTTGGATGAACTGTGCCAACCCCCTTAACATGTGTAGATGATCCATTGGCTATGGTTACCGTCGATGAAGATGGAGTAAGAGAAGAAAATATACCTGAAAGACCTGACATATGGTCAGAAGCCCCTGAATCAATGATCCATGGACGAGAAGCAGTTGATAGGCATGTAGTTGCATTACCTGTCTGTAACAAAGTAGCAGTGGAAGAAGCAGGCTGTGAAATCTGAGACTGGGTGTACCGTGCAAACTCCTCATCAGACATAACAACTACCTTGCCTTCGGAAGACTGTGGAGAAGAATCAGTACCAGAAGCAGTATGTGCAAACTGTTGTTGTTGTACTGATCTTCCATGTAACTTGTAACAAAATTTTTGAATATGACCAGCTTTTCCACAGTAATGACACGTCCGTATGGCCGCTGAGTTGTTAGTAGACAAGTGCTGTTGGCCTTTGCCTCTCCCTGGTTCTTCACCTCGGCCTCCTCCTCGGCCACCACGTCCACTATATCCTCCACGATTTTCTCCATTACTCCTTCTACCGCTACCCAATCGAGATTGGAACACAAGAGCTGAGCTATCTGCCATAGGTGTAACATCCTGAGAAGACTCACGTGATACCCGAAGTACCCGAGCAAACGTGTCCGTGAGTGATGAGACAGTCTCTCCTCCAAGAATCTGAGACCTAACAGTTTCATATTCAGGACCAATACCTGCTAGATACACCATCACAGCCAATTGTTCTCTTTGAAGTTGCATTTGCTGAATATTGGCTGAAATGGGAAGAAGAGCATTCAACTCCTCATACATTCTCTTAAACTCAGCAAAGTATTGCGTCATAGGACGTCCCTTCCTTTCAGATCGGTAAAACTCCTGCGATAACTCATAAATTCGTGACAGATTATTTTGGCCAGAATATAATACATTCAAATACTCCCACATTTCTTTGACCGTGTCAATATGAGTGACTAGATCAACTATATTGTTTTCCATAGAGTTTAACATCTGACCAAGAATGCATGCATCAACAATATCCCAATTTGCATCATCTTCGGGTTTCGGCTCAGTTATGTGTCTAATCTGATTTCTGCCTGTCAAAGTAAGCTTCACAATTTTCTTCCATTGATGGAAGTTAGAACTACCCACAAGCTTCTTATCAGTAATTCGATTAGACGAAGAAGACATCACCTCAGTCATCACAAGATTATTCCTCTCAGAATCACCCATCCTTCAATATTCCAGCAGACCATATATCACAACAATTTAGCAATCCAACAGACCGTGTACTAGCACCCAAGCCTCATCAACGTTACCAGCCTTCCTCCACAACTCCACCAATTGTTAAACCATGACCCGATTGATCAAACATCCATAATCTAAGGTCTAACAACCAAGCAATCTATTCTTGCCAGTACTGAAGAGCAACAAAAGTAAGCAAAGCAACAATGACCATATAGTCCAACAACAAAACCAGTGCAGGCAACTATGAAAAGGCTATGAGCACCTTCTTGCCGGCTTGAAGTCCATCTTGAAGAATTTTTCATTTGTTTGTCATTCCATCGAGAGACAAAGAAGCAAAGGAGGAACAGAAGAGGGAGAGACCTTCAGTTCATGGAGCCAAGGAGACCTTCAGTTCACATTAATGGCGAGGAAACCTCCAATCACCAGGCTCGCGTGACTCGCGCGACCTAAATCGCGCGAGCTGGAGTCCCACGCGAGCTGGGTCGCGCAGCTAGAACCCCGCGCGTGCGAGCTGGAGGGTCGCGCGAGCTGGAGGGTCGCGCGAGCTGGGTCGCGCGAGCTGGAGGGTCGCGCGAGCTGGGTCGCGCGAGCTGCTGGGTCGCGCGAGCTGGGTCGCGCGAGCTGCTGGGTCGCGCGAGCTGGGTCGCGCGAGCTGCTGGGTCGCGCGAGCTGCTGGGTCGCGCGAGCTGCTGGGTCGCGCGAGCTGGTCGCGCGAGCTGCTGGGTCGCGCGAGCTGGTCGCGCGGCTGGAGCCCCGCGCGAGCTCGGTCGCGCCGGCTGGAGCCCCGCGCGAGCTGGGTCGCGCGGGCTGGAGCCCCGCGCGTGCTTGGGTCGCCGGCGACGAGTTGTTCCGGCAACGGCGACGGCGCCGGCGACGGGTAGTTCCGGCGACGGCGCTAGGGTCGGTGCTCTGATACCATGAGAAATAGAGAGAGAGGAAAAGAAGTTCTACTAGTATTCACAACAAGTGTTCAATACATATACCAAAAATAAGACCTAAAAGGCCCTAAAGACCACTTTACCCTTTTTACTACTACTAACATCATTCATTAGGTGATTATGATGGATCTTGCTTTGGGTGAATTATCAAACGAGAAGTCCCAGTCATCTGTCTCTTGAGAGTGGGGATTGAGCTTCAAGTTACTTGTTGGATCCAAGTCAAGGATTGTTGGGGGATGATGGATGTATTTAATATTCCTCTGTTAAGAAGGAGGATGGGGAAGACCTCTTCGCTTTGTGATGGTCTTCTTCCTGTTTCTCAAGGTTATGAATCTTTGGATGGTGTGGGCAGAATCGATCCACAGAAGATTCCCGAGAGAAAGTGCTATTGCATATCATCTTCTCTCCTGCTTATGTGTTGTGATTTCCTGGTGAATAGGCACGAATCTTGAAGAATCTTTTTTTGGATTTTCCACCTTCAAAGTTAGTTCTTTGATGTTGCCAATCTCCTTTTCTGGATGTTATTTAACTTGGTTGAAAGTATAACCACAAAAGGGTCAACTGCTTTATTGGATTATTTTCTTCATTTATTGACAAAGTAGTGTTCCAACTGTGATGAATGAAACTTGAATGGATCTCAATGCAACAGGTCTCCTTGTATCGACACTTGCAAATGACACTGAGGATTGTAAATTATGCTGTAGAAAACAGCACGAGTTATTTTAACGTATAGCAATGGTGCAGAACATTCCGGCAGTCACTTAATGCTCTCTCGAAGCATTCAGTAACTGTAAAATGGAAATGTATAATCTGTTTCTACAATTTTGTCCTTTGAGCATCTAACTTTTGGCTTGATGTTGGATTAGTTGTGTTATTCCCAAAGTGGGAGCATCCCTTACAGGTCTCCCACAAGCAGGCAGTATATATAGATATTTCTTATACTGCTTTTTAGATGCTAGCTTTTACGACATTTTATTTTTGACAAGATCATTTGATTTTGAGCTAATAATATCAGTTTCATGAGGGAAGATCGCTTTTGGTCAGGTCTAGATTCATAGCACTGTCAGTACAAATAGTTACACGACCATATTTACTCAAAAACAAGTGTTTAGTTTGGCTCAATCAGTTCATGTTATATCAATTTTGAACCGAACGCTTTGGTTTGATGACCCTCGTTTAGAGTTTGGTTTGGTATGTATAGCGATTTTCTTTTGGTTTTTTTTGAATTCGTACTTTTAATTGAGACAAAATAAGGCAAGAACATCGCTTCCATATAAACTTTTTATTGGTATAGTTGTACTTTACAACTATCCATTAGCTCATTGCAGTTTTTTAATTTTGGATGGTAAATTTTGTAAATTTCTTCTGTTAACAATGCTTCATGCGCATGCTTGCTTACTTTTGACAATGTGAATTGTGAGATAGGTCAAGCTTTTGTGATATTCAAAACAAAGGAAGCAGCAGAGAGAGCCATCAAAGAATTAGATACTGGATGCTTGGTGCTACCTGATGGAAGGTATGTGTGAAGATGGTCATTTTATTTAGGTTCTGTCTCCTTTTTTTTTCTTTTTTCTTTTTTCTTTTTCCGGTTTTACAAGTCGAATTTTAATAGGTGCCACATTGTGTCAAAGGACAAAATGTTAATTTATTAATGCTACTCACACCAAACTTTTACTAATACATCCATAGTAAATAACATGGCTGCCGATGCGGCATGTGCCTTGTCTTTTAGTATGTGTAGAGTCAGCAAGGAGGATAAAGATTAGAATAAGGAAACGAAGTGCTAATTGGGCAAGAAGAATTGAAGGAAAATGATGTTTCCTTTTCTACTATTCCTACTTCCTGAGATTTTAGATTGGAAAATCCTTGCTTCTTTGAGATAAAATTCACTTTGGAGACTTTTGAGAAAACGGCTGCAGTTCAGGGGACTGTTTGAAATTTTCCCTTAATGTGAGAAGCGAAATGGACTTGATGCTTTTTAATTCAACTTGTTGAAATTCTCCATATATAGAGAACACATCTTAAAGCAGGGTTAAGTTTCATTGACGAAAAAATTTGTGATTTACTTCCCATGCAAAAAGTTAGGTTAGCTAGCACTAATTGAAAGTTTATGGAAATCATGGTACCATTCTAACCAATGGCCTGTTCTTTATTTTTGTTTAAAGTCCAGTTCTTATTGTCTACAACTTGTTGAAAAAGTGTCATTGCGCTTCAATTGTTTTGCAACTTAGGAAGGCCAAATGCTAGAATGGGAAGCATGATTTTCCTTTAATTGATTTTTCCTTATTGGTCTATTGTTTCCTTTGTCTACTCTTTGTCGTTACTTACAGCAGCTTAAAATAGATGCATGCTAACCTTTGGCTGAAAATATTGGAAAAAGGAGTTTGTGCACTAACATTTGCCATAAAGCTGTCGAGCCATGACAGATGAGATGCAATAGAACATAAATACAGTTACTTTGATATAATTGGCTACTTTAGGTTTCCCCTCTGGTCTATTCTCGTTAATTGTTTCTGTGAACATGGTAGCTTAATATTCCGTACATGGTCTGACTCTACACATACTATATTACATGGTCGCACATAGGATTCCTGTCACATAAGATTTATCTTTGAATAAATGTTTGGTCCTTGTAGTGGTACTCTATGTTAATACTAGCTCTAAACATATCTTCGGTGAATCGAGTGGTTGGGGCAATATGGAAATATTAGATTCTGGCATAACTTAAGTTGATAGAAATTACCTGGGGACTTGAAAGTGCAGATTACTTGGTTGACCAGTGTAGGTCTTGATCAGGTGGTCTTCTTTGTTTCCCCATGCAATTTGGAAGACCGGTTGACAAATGTACCTTCTTTACAAGTTTATCTCGAAGTTCTTTTTTTTAGCTATTTTACTCATTAACAAGGGGCAAAAGGGTGACAGGAGCTGCTTCTGACCTTGTGCTGCGAGAATATGCTTTTGTGTATTTTCGATGTTTATAACTATCCCTCTCTCTCTCTCTCTCTCTCTCTCTCTCTCTCTCTCTCTCTCTCTCTCTCTCTCTCTCTCTCTCTGCTTTAAAAAATTTCCCAGACCTCTTGTCGGCTGTGTCGAGACTCCTTGCTCTCCTGGAAAGCAATCAACCTTTTACGGCCATCTATCAATTAGTAATCCAAAGCAGTCACAGACTCGGGAGATGGTATGTTCTCTTTCGTCCACTTTCTCCCTTTCCTTCATTATCACGTTCCTGACTGGGTACAGTTGGACCTTTCTTTATATTTGTGGCTCTTTCCCATTCTTGCAAGCAGAAAGAAGCTGTATCTACTTCGCATTGTTCACAGCCCAACACCATAGTATATGATATGGCAATGGAGTGGTGTTTGCTGCAACAAAGATCAGATTTTGTTTTGGACAAGTTATATAAGGTTTGTATTTTCCAACTTTCTGGATAAGATGATTTCTCGCCATAGTATTTCTGATGGTAACTGTTTTTTGGTGTATCCTACTGATCATGTGTTAAACTGCTGCTGCTGAATTTTTGTTTCCCTTTGTTTTAGCAACAAGGGGTGGAATTGAGAAAAATCAAGGCCCATTTGAAGTCCAAATGAAGTATAGCACCGATCGGCACCTGAATAGGCAATTAGGGCTTCAAACAAAGCAAAGGTTTACATTTAGACTCTTGTGAACATTTTTGCCTCAAATGTTGCTTTACAGGTGACAATTTACTTTCAGTGGCATTGTCTTTTTGCCCTTAAATATAAAGGGACCGTTTCTACTGGGCAATGTGCCTTTTGTTCTTGGTTCTAGACGTATATGTTGGTGTCCCACTGTCTGTTTGCACTAATTGTCTTATTCCCTGATAACTTATCCAAACCGATGTATATAAATACAATTTGCTCAAGCAAGACAGCAGCTTATTTTTCCCCTCTATTTCAATTCTGCTAGCTAGAGCTTTTACTTTGAAGCCCCCTCTCTAGCTCAAAATTGACATTGAAGTGCCACGCTTCCCTTTCAAAGTTCTATTCGAACTTTCTTGGCTTTGAAAACTACGAGTTTTCAGAATTTTACTGTTAAGTATGACATTAACCCGATGTTCAATATTATTACCAGCGTGATTTGCATGATTCGAGTGCCCTTTATCCTCAAACTGTCGTTTGATGGGTCAATTGCTCTTTTGTAATTGTGCAGAGTAGAAGCAGAGGAGATTTTTTGGGATCAGCATTTCTGCGTCTTCAAGATTTAGGTGGATTTTGATAAGAGGCAAATGTACAAACGTGTTTGGCCATCTGATTGCAGGGATGCTGGGGAATTTGGCCAGAAGCCAATTAATCTGGCAGCACAAACCCGGTTCCGGGCTTTTGAATACCAAACCTTTCACTTCTTTCCCCTATGTTTTCGATTACGTAGATGTGTATATGTATATAGTCTGCTCTTCCCGCCTCTTCTTTTAGTGCCGGTTGTTTAACTGTTCTTCTCCAGCCGAGTCATTTTCATGAGGGTGATTCTTGGAATCCCTCAGAACCATTCCTTGAAGGATTGGCGGCAGTTGAGGCTACAACAGAAATAGATATCACCGAAGTTCTGGAGTTACTACATTTTACGTAGCATCATGAGAAAATATGCTTGGTTGACGTGCTTATGTCGTGGATTGACTAAAGCTCGTTTACATAATGCTGTCCGAATTGGCTGTAGTTGTCCGAGTGCTGTGGTTTCTAGTACGTTGCTTTTCAGGAAAATTGTCCAAAAAATTCTAAAATTTAGGTGACCGATTGAGTATGAAATTTTTAATAATGCCAGCTTAGTGCTAAAATTTTTTATGGTTTGTCAATATAGCTCTTCGATTAAATTTGATAGGAAATTGCTGAGATAGATGTGATCATCCTAAGTGATATCGCTGATGTTCGCAATTTTTGTAAATTTATTGAGTTTTTGTTTTCTATGTTTTATTTTATTTTTTGAACTCTTAAGGGCCGGCAGTAAAAGAAGAAAAAGAAAAGGAAATAGATAAGAAAAGGAAAAAATGAAAAAAATTGAAAATTTTGCAAAAATTATCCACGTTAGCAAGGCTAATTCGGCTTTACATGTAGAAAGGTCGGTGTTCACAGCAGCGAAAAGTCATTGAAAGATTATACGTCCAAGCTTAGAATATCCCATTTTTACTATGAAGTGGTTTCGTGGATCAAGTTGTAAATTACTATGATGGGTGAGTTCAGAAAACTTCTAAAATTTAGATGGATTAAATCAAATCTTAGAAAGGAGAAATACAACATTCAAAGCTGAACTTGAAGGGGTTAGACCAAATGGACGAAAAAATAATCATAACGGCTATACACAAAGCACAAAGAAGAAAATTAATATTAATGTGCAATGTGGTCTTTAAAGGTACCTAAACTTTTAAATTATTCGATGTGATTCTTAAACTTTTGATACATGTTCAATTTAGTCCATGAGCTATATGAAATATTTAATATTGTCCCTAAACTTGAATGAATGGAAAGACAACATTCAACATTTCATATAGTCTGGGAATTAAATTGAATATGTACCAAAAGTTCAATGGACACATTTAACAAATTAAAAGTTTAGATATCATGTTACACATTAGAATAAAGTACATAAACAAATTAAAAGTTCAGGGATCACATTATACATTGATTCACAGTTTAGGGAACATTTATGTCACTATCTTATTTTTTCGAAAAACTATCGACTTGTATTGCCTACGAAAATGAATTAACGCAAGATATTTTCATTGTCTACGAAAATGCTTAGACATAAATTGTTGTCGATAATGAAAAATATTTTTCATCGGCTGATTATTTCAAGTCATCACTTTTCGAAAAATATTTTTCAAAGTCATTCATTATTCGCGAACCAAACAGGCCCGATTTGAAGATAAAATTATGCCCGGTATTATTATTGCCGCATGGAAAATTTCATTATATAATCCTTTTCAGGCGGTCACCACCACAGCGCCATTCTCTCTCTCCCTCGTCATCGTCAGCACGTTCGTCCTCATAAGCGGACCAGCCAAAACCCTAATTTCGTCGTCCCCTGTTTCGCCAAAGCGCGTTTCCCCTGTTGTTGATTTGTGTTGCAGATACGCGAAGCACCGACCGGTGATCCTCGCGCGCGAGCGGCGATCGGAGGAAGATATCGCGATCGATCGATCGTTTGTTTGTGATCCATGGAGAAGGAGCGGGTGAGGAAACGACCTCGGCTCACCTGGGACGTCCCGCCGGCGGTATCGGAGGTTCGTTGAGGTTAAGCGGGTCGTGTGGGTGTGTGGGGGTTGGTTGCGGGGGAGGGGAGCTAGGGTTTCTGGCTTAAAGGACGGATTTTTGAGGTTTCTGATGGAGGGAATGGAATCCTCTTTTTTTGTAGGCGCGAGACCAATCTGGTCTGGCGGGTGATCAGGTGGCGGAACGGCACCCGTCGCCTCCGAAGAGGGACGACGACCGCGAAGGGCATTACGTGTTCAATCTCGGCGAGAACCTCACTCCAAGATGTATGTTTTTTCCCGGAATTCCGATATCCGTTTGTCCGCGCCGCGTTTTTGCCGTGACCGTGATTTGTTCCTTTGGTTTATGTCTGTTGGGTTTGGCTTCTTATCTTTTTGGAGCTTTGGTTGGAGGAGTTTTGCTGATTCGACAATGCATCGGTTTTTTTGTGTGTTTGTGCTTGTTTTGCTTGCGAGAAAGTTGTGGTCTCCGTCTTTCATTCTGTCGTCTTATCTTTTCGTTGTGTTGAGGTAGATGAGGCAGGCAAGACCGCTTGTCTGTCATTTTGGCCCTTTTGGGTATTGTAAACTGAGGTCTCAGGGTCTGTTCTGTTGTCATCCGAGGTCCTCAGTTTGTTGATTCTGTGATTTGTGTCGTAATATCTGCTTATGAATTCAATTTGGCTAAGTTCTGGCTTTTGTGTTTTTGGATTGCTTTTCTTCACATGGAATAATCGGGCACCCTTGAAAGGATATTTGATATATTTGTTGGAGGCCTTCTTAGGTTTGATCAATCTGTTGTGTCATCACTGCATATCTATCTGCGATTCAAGCAACTTTTTTCAAATTATGTCTCGAGTTTTATTTTATTTTATGGACCTCTGGCTGGCATACTTGTACTGAATCTGGAGTTAAACTCTTTTATTCGGTGGCATTGTCTCTTAGTGGGTTTATCGTAACTTCACATGCAATTTTAATGTGCAACAGATAAAATACTCAGCAAGATGGGTGAAGGTTAGCCTGTCAAGAGCTCCTGCTGTCCTCAAGATATTTGTTATTGAGATTCTGCTTGCATCGTTCAACATTGTGCTAGTGCTGTAGGCACATTTGGGCGTGTCTTGGAATGTTGGGATCGCCAAACACAAGAATATGTGGCTGTTAAGGTTGTCCGAAGTATAAGGAAGTATCGCGATGCAGCAATGATTGAAGTGGATATACTTCAACTCATTGCCAAGAATGATAGGGGCAGCTCTCGGTATTATTTATGTGGTTTTGGCTTCTTGAATTGCTGGATCAGATAACATGGTCTAATTATGCATCTTAATTGCTCTGGGCAGCTGTGTTCAAATTCGGAATTGGTTTGATTACCGCAATCACATATGCATAGTGAGTAATCCAACAAACTTCTGCTGTTGTTATGGCTAATTTTGTTCTGTCCCCATGAAATCTCTTTAAACACTCTTTTTAACGTCGAAGCTGTGTTCTAACTCTTTAAGTTTAACCCACAATTATAACTTAGGTTGGTGATTTTTGTGTCCACGTGCTGATATTCAACTTGGCATCTGGTTGAACCTGCCATTCTCTTCTGCTAGTAGTTTGTAAATAACCATATTCATTCAATCGGAAACTAAACAGAAACCCTTTTGTTGGATGCATTTGAATGGTGTTATCAGGTGTTTGAGAAGCTTGGACCAAGCTTATATGATATTCTAAAGAGAAATAGATATCATCCATTTCCTGTGGATCTTGTTCGAGAATTTGGACGTCAGCTTTTGGAATCTGTAGCATGTCTGTGGATTATTCTTGGCTTTTGTTTTAGTTTCTTGTTCCAGTATTGTTCTCATAAACATTCCTCTCAGACCTCACCTGGTTGTTTCACCGGGTTTATGCTTTTTCATTCCTGCTGTATGTGACTTAGTGTCTATGCTTTATTGCTTTGAGCAGATATGCATGATTTGCGCTTAATTCACACTGACTTGAAGCCCGAAAATATACTTCTTGAATCTTCTGAATCTGTTAAGATTCCTAATCTTAAGGTACATGATCTCTTGCAAATTGGAAATTTTGTCATAATTAGAATAATTCTCTTTTATAAAAATTGTTGGATCATACAGAGGACGAACTCAGGTGCGATGCAGTATCGGTGCTTGCCCAAGTCTAGTGCCATTAAGGTGATTGATTTTGGTAGTACTGCATATGATAATCAAAATCATAGCTCCATCGTTTCTACGAGGCATTACCGAGCACCGGAGGTTATCCTAGGTAACTAGCCACCCAACACATTAAAACCTTGTGAACATTAGCACATATAAATGTGTTTCCCCTGCTGCACTTGATTACCTTTGAAGGTTTACGTGTTCTGTTATAATATATGTAGTAGTGACTGTTGCAATAAAGGAAATTTACAACACGGTGACTATTGGGTTCCTTGTAAGAGCTCTGGTTGGGAGTGTTCTCGATGTTGATGTTTGGGGAAGTCGCTGGGCTTGGGGATATAGTGTTGTGGTTCGTTGGTGAATGGCTAGTCGTCTTTCTTTTCCCAATCGTAGTAGATATTCAATTTATTGATGTTTACCAATCTGTCGTGTATTGCCTGATTGAATGGATGATGGAGTTATATGATTGGGAGAATGGATTCTATTGAGTGGTCTAGGGAGTTATTAATTTTTCCTTTCTTACCATTTATTGCATTGGACTTTTTCCTAGTACCTGTGTCCTAGCATGTGGAAAGTTGTCTCTTGGATTGTGATGAGGAGGTCTATAGAACTGATATAAAGTGGAAAGAAAGTTAAGATTAGCTCGACTTACATAGTGGAAGAATTGGCTATAAGATGGACATAGTTCTCTCTTCATGAGATTCGCCACTGCAGCTGGAGGTCTACTTGATAAGTATTGGGTCAGTTTAATCAGCACAATGATTGTTGATGTTTCTTCGACTCTGTGGAGTTAATGATTAGCTTCACATTTTAACTCTGAGTCAACAAGGTCTTTTTTATGCCTGAGCAGTTTGTGCTGAGTTGTTTTTGTGGGTCCGGATATAGTTTGTCAACAATTTTAACACTCGCTTCAATTTCTTTTTTTTTTTTGTTTTTGTGTCTTTTACAGGTTTAGGATGGAGTTACCCTTGTGATTTATGGAGTGTTGGATGCATACTAATTGAACTATGCACGGTTAGTCTTGTTGTTCCAATTGTAGCTCAGATATCAAGTCTAGTGGAGGAAGTCCTTTAAATTGGACCTGTGTTCTCAGGGGGAAGCTTTATTTCAAACCCATGAAAATCTCGAGCATTTGGCAATGATGGAGAGGGTGTTGGGACCTCTACCGGAGCATATGATTAGAGGAGCCAAGTAAGTTCCTTATAACATTTTTTTAAATTGTATATTTGTAGTCTCATTTGATTTAATTGTTCCATGGCAAATGTGTCTTTAGATGTCAATTTTTCACCTGCTAAGAAATAGCTTGTGTACCAAAAAATGTTTTTTGATGTTTATCCTATTTTTAAAATTAATATTCTTTTCATTTACATTGGCAGTCGGGGCGCCGAAAAGTATTTTAGACGAGGATCACGTCTAAATTGGCCTGAAGGGGCAGCTTCAAGGGAGAGTATTAGAGCTGTGAAAAAACTCGACTTTTTACAGGTTTTTGCTTTTTTGTCCATTCTTCTTGGAGTTGTAAATATTGATTTATTGATTTCCACTGATGGAAATTTTGCATGGTTTTGCTAATTTTGTTAATTGTACCGTGGCAGAACCTTGTATCTCAAAATGCGGACTCCTCAAGGTCTTCTCTAACCAGTTTGTTGCGAGGTTTGTTGAAGTACAATCCATCAGAACGGCTCACTGCTCATGAAGCCCTAAATCACCCCTTCTTCAAGGATATGGCCTGAGGTGTGTCGCCGCCGGTGTTCTCCATGAAAGCAAGCTCAGACTAAGGAGCTTGCCTGTGCATCTCTGAAAACTGGTTGGTCTGGAAGGGAAAAGGAACCCAGGAGGCGGTTGCACTGGCTATGTAACATTGTGTGTCCGATGTGCGTCTTTCCTATGGCTGAGGCCTAGAAGAAAACTCCCTCTTTTCTAATGGGGGAAAAGGCTGTGCTGTAGAAGCATAGAATTTTGATCAGGAAGTCATATTAAAGGCCGTCAGAAAGATAACCATGACTAGTTCTAATCCACGGAGTCAATTTAACAGAAACCTTCTTGTAATCGTTTATGTGAAGAGTAGTAACCGCGGAATGAAGTACATTGTGGTCAAGCCTGGTCCTGAATTATACTCAAATAGGCTCAACTTCATTGGGGCGGAGTGACAAGTCGAGATTGAGTGGAAATGCTATCGGTAACATGTAGGATTCGTGAGTAACTGGCGATGTCACGGAAGTCTAATATGTCATGGACGAATTTAGATTGAATGAGAGATGATACGAGTGTTCCAATAACATGTTTTCTCATAAATTGGGGTTAATTCCAGAAAAAAGCATGAACTTTAGGTCGTGGCTTGAATTTTTTTTGGTCCTATAGAAAAGCATAAACTTCAGGTCGAGTGACAATTTTAATCTCAATTTTCTTTTGTCTCATAAAAAATCACTAATTTTCACTATGATCTCAAATCTAGCTTTCGTTGACTTTCTGTCTGAACGTTACGGTGGTGAGCCTAGCTAATCTCATCTATAGTGTTTGTCGACTGGCGGCTGTCTACAACTTCATATGACGACAAAACGACTTTGACTTGCCGATGAAGTGAAAGAGAAGAACAGTTTCACCGTTATTCTTCAGACTGTGGCTCAGAGAATAATGTAATGAATAGTATTTTAAATTCAGTCAGCAAGTCATGTGGATTTATTAATAAAGTGGAATAGTTTGGATAATCAATGGTTTTAAGTCAATGGGAGTCAGATTTGAGATTTAAGTGAAAGTTAGTGTTTTTTTAAGCAACAAAAAAAAGTTGAGACCAGAATTGTCATTCGACCTAAAGTTTGTGCTTTTTTACGGAACAAAATAAAGTTCGGGCCAAAATTATCTATCGACCTAAAGTTGGTGAACCCCATAAATTGTGGTCGAAGATCTCTTATTATCTTTAGATATACGGAAAAATGACATGGGTTTGAACATGAGCGTTCCGACATGTCCAACGTAAGACCCAAAATAACTAATCGTATACGGCCAAGTCATAGTGTCGTGGCATCTTGTCGTGTCTTCAATTGGACACTCCTCGAATCCACGAAAGTTTCTCTTAATTGTAAAGACATGACTGCGATAAATCGATATTTGCTAATTGCATGTCGAGAACAAGTGGGCTCTCTTGTCATGTTATGTGATGACTTCTCACAAATTGCCTCACTTAGAATGCAAAGCACGTATTTTCTTACATAAATACTCAAATCAGCTAATTCTATGGTACCATGTCTCACTGTCTACCAACTTTCAAACTCATGACGCAGGGTTCTAAGAATTTCTTGCAAACCCAATAGGATTTACAAATCGACAACGAGAAATCACCTTTCACCATGTCAAAAAAGTTGATTTGTTAATTTCATGTCCAGATCAAGTGGGCTCTCTTGTCCTGTTATGTGATGACTTCCCACAAATTGCCTCACATATACGCTTTATAAAATTTCACTTAGAATGCACAGCACGTATTTTCTTACATAAATACTCAAGTCAGCTAATTCTGTGGTGCAAATTGTGCCATGTCTCGCTGTCTACCAACTTTCGAACTCATGACGTGTGGTTCTAAGAATTTCTTGCAAACCCAATAGGATTTACAAATCGACAGTGAGAAATCACCTTTCACCGTATCAATAAAGTTAAATTGACTGTAGCTCCAAGCAAGTTGTCTCTCAAAAAAATCTCATCAGGCTCATTCGATGTTTATCAAAAAGAGGAAAAGGAATGGCCAATTCAATGGTGGCTACACATGTATTTAAACAAGACATGATATTGGGAAATGGCATTGATGATCTTCTGGACCAAAGGAGAAGGACATTGCATTGGACTCCAATTACTAAAAATAATGAAAATAAGAAAAAACACGTGTCAGAAATATGTCAGAAGTGGGATTTGAACCCACGCCCTCTTTCGAGGACCAGAACTTGAGTCTGGCGCCTTAGACCACTCGGCCATCCTGACTTCAATGAATGCGATACGGAATTTAATTAACCTAATTCATAACCAATGTAATTTATGATGAAAATCGACTGGAAAAGGTGATTTCCAACAAAGAGACCCAGTGGAGATGAGCCGATATTCATAGGACAGCTTTCAAGAATAAAAGTGGATTCCTGCTTTCTTTCTCCGGAAAAGTTTGGCCGTTCAATTTTTTCTAGAGCGCTCGTTTGCACACGCATAGTTACACAAGAAGAAAAGACGATGGTATTAAGATTCGGATTAGTACAAGCAGTCTATTGTGGGAATTTGGTAAATGGAAAATATAAAAACTAAGAGAAGGGAAGATTTGACTGATCAAAGATATTCAAGCTCAACGAATGCAGGCTTGGTAGCAAGTTTGAGGTCAACTTTATAGTTCTTGATATATTCTACCAAAGAGAGCAACTTAACACCCAGGACTAGGAATCACGAGCTCACTTAGAACCTAGATGTCGTATTACGGCTCAACACAATTCAAGTATTAACAAGCTCCCACTCAACTGCAGTTGATGCCAAAACAGGAAGTATAAACTACATGAATTATGATGAATTCAAATGGCAAATAGGCTGAACTTGAATAATTCCCTCTACGCTAAGGCAAGCGCGAAGGAGGTAGATTACCTGAAAAGCAAGAAAAACAACTTGCTGCAAAAGCAACCTATTTACATCACTGCTGCGTGGAAGTGCTGCAGCTATCCAACAACCAAAACATCAATTTATGGTTTAGACCAAGCGGATAGGAGAGGAGTGAAGGTACCCTACCATCACTCATTTGAATGTTTGTGGTTGAAGACGGTTGAAATTCAATGTGATTGCGTACATCGATTACCAAGCAACAGCCCAATCTTCTCGAAATTTTAACCCCCAAAGCCGCATGGCAGAGCATCGATTTCAATTATGCAGACCATATTACAATAGGCAAAAACCCACCCCTAACTCAATTAGCAGTAATATCATGAATAATTACTTCCCTTTTGCAGAAATTAAGAAAAGATGTCCTAATTCATTGTCCTGTCCTGGTAAGAGGGTGGTCCGGGTGGAGGCAACTTTCTCAATAGGAGTAGAAAGCATCCACAGAAAATTCTGCAAAAACTGACCCCGCCCTGCCTAGAGATAATGTGTGCAAAACGGTGCATCCTGTCATCCATGTACAAAGAGACAATTTCCTTGCTAGATCACAAAATTCAAGGAAACTAATGAGTCTATGCACATAGCCTGACTCGCCTAATAGTTACATTTCGGAAGCTTCAGAGCTGTCACTGACCACAGCAGAATCCAAAATGATCTTGCTGTCCGCGCTCTCTAATAGATTTTCATCATCTGAATCTGGTATAATAGCTGACTCTAGAGCAGAGTTTTGATTGGGTCTTTGTCTAAGCAACTTCGTCATGTGCAGCTTCCGTGTTTCCTCAACCGCATGAGCAGCAGCTCCAGCTAACCTTTTGCTCCAGCGTGGTCCAGCCACTCTATGAGCAACAAGAATTTTCCTCTTTGGATGACTAATATTGGAAGGAGAATCTGTGCTCACAAGGCAGTCCTCATCCAAGCTGTTTGACCTACTGCCATCATCATCACTGCATTTTCCATCATATTCCTCATCCGTGTTGTCATTTCCAGCTTCTTCAAGCTTGTTAATCTGAGTCTCAGAAACGTCGTAGATATTGTTTCTATCAATCCCTTCACTTGAATGTGTATCCTCATTGTGACCATCATCCTCTTTACTAAGCTCACGTTGCTTGTACTGTCTCCTTGGATCTTCAGTAGTCAACCTCCTGAACGAAAGATTATATAAATAGCTGGTGAGAGAATCTGTACTTTTTCATATTTGGCATCTGCTCTATGAGACTGAGAATGCACATCAGCTCTGTAAGAATGAAATGTATAAACCACGCAAATGAGAAAAAACTATGCTTTGTCAGAAAATAAGTGTAGACCGCCCCTACGGTCCCACTTTTCAAAATGTAGCTCACTTCCAACTCCCACAGCAGTTTTAGCAACCAACGATATGGCAGAATTAGGATTTTTTTAGCGCAACAACATAATCAAGCATTTCTTGTCTTATCATTCCTCGACTTGCATAGCCTATATCATTGTTCTTACTGCTTTTCTTGGCAAAAAGCTTAAAGGTTCTGAGGCATTCAATGCACACTGTGCAAAAAGCAGATAATATGTCATGCCCAGAATGGCCTTTTGCGTTTATACTTCAAGAATCTAACATACTGGCTCTAGAAAATCCAGGCCGCAAGCCCCTACAGTCTGCACTTGTGAAGAGTGCTAGTTAGCGGTGGCCAAATGAAACACAATATGATCGTAAGGGAAAGAC
Source organism: Syzygium aqueum (assembly GCA_031216185.1). NCBI lineage: Eukaryota > Viridiplantae > Streptophyta > Magnoliopsida > Myrtales > Myrtaceae > Syzygium > Syzygium aqueum. The sequence goes on from CM062233.1 coordinate 11,775,637, forward strand.
AATGATGGTACCAAGGATCTACAGAAACTATTTCCAGCCGCTAAACCAGTGAAAAACCCAAATCCAGATATTCCCTGGCGACACCTGACTTTAGAAGAAGAAAGTTGTAATCAATAGAGTATCAAAAGCAATTCAGAGAACAAGATCTTACTGTGTGACTTGTATAGCCTCATCAATGGCTCGATCATACTCCTCTGCACATGGAGAAAGTCTGTTTAACTTCATAAGCTAAATGACAACAAAAGTTCTGCCCAGATGTTGGCAAGCTAAACATGATGTTGTAATTGAAAACCCATCATACCAAATGTGTAACTTATCGGCCGACGACTTCGGCAGGATCGAGAACCAGCAACTGCATAGGAACTCTTGCAATTATTTAGGAGCATCTTTTGTCTTTCTTTCCGCTTGAGAGCTCTTTCTTTGTTCTGTTTCAAAGTTAACTGATTCAGGTCCATATGATGAGAAAAAGCAAAATGTAGACAGGGGAGATAAAGTAAAGAGATTGAGTTCTTTCCAATGAAAATAGTGATAGTAACAAAAACAGAGCTGCATTTACATGAAGACCTTAGTAACACCTGCCTTTTCTATTTTCTGTAGGGCGGGTATTATATCAGATTGTATGATTCTACTGACAGCAACTTCAGCTACACCTTTGCTTGATGCAAGTTCTTCCTGTCATTGTTAGCAAGAAATGGGTGATTCATAAAAGCTTAAACTCCCCAAAAACTAGACTCTAGAAACTACAATCACTTCCTTACCACAACTACAGAAAACTCGTTGAGGTTAGTGGCAAGTGTTTCCCACCGAAACATTGTGGATGGTAGAGGTACAAAGCCCTTACCACCGTTGGTAGCCTTCGACTTGGGAATACATACAGCCCTATATAGCCTGTGCACACCAGTTGCATTTCCCTCATACCTACATGACCATTAGAAGAAACATCAGCATTTGTCAAACCACTGATAATTAGGTTCAAAGTACACTGTTAGCAGTACCAGTAAGAAGTTCCATTTCCGTGACTAGCAAGTTTTTCTTTGCGAAAACAAGATATGTGAGTTCCATCTTTAAGGGCATTGTTTATGTAAGACACTGCATCATCTTGCTGCCCAACATTAAAGTTCAGTAATGAGTTAGTAAAGCTGATAGAGAAGAAGACGCTAAGAAAACTCATCTACAAAGGACAAAATTTCGTTTGGTTCAGAAAATTTATTCGATATCATGTGTCCACAATTCAGAATAACAGAGAAAAAAAGCTTTTCAATAAAATTTCCATCCAAAAGCATGCCAAGATCAGCAGATGTATACGAAGTGAAAGGGAGGGAAAAAACATTACAATGGCTCGGAGTTCACATAGAGCTTTCAGTAAAAGCAATCGACCAACCGGATCAAGTTCTTTGTATTGAGATATTTCCTTCCTGAATACAAGCACATAAGGCTATTTAAGCCTATATGTTCGAGTTTCGAGGGAAATTAAAGCATTTAAATAGATGGCAAGTGGATAATTACCCATTAGCCACCGTTAATGGGATATTCCCCTCAGCAACCTGCAATTTGGCGAGTCTCTCATGGTCATATACTCATGCAGGGAGAACCAGATGCGGAGAACTAGAGAACTAAAATTGACTTACCCACTGCCACCATGGATCCAATTTCTTACAAAGTACAGTCACCCATGCATCAGAACCATCCAATGCTTTGCTAGTAGGCGGAATTCCCTGCTTAGAGTAGATGTTAAGCTAAGAAAATAGTAGCAAATACAGAATGTCCAACCCATAAAAGGATGAAGAAGAAAAGTTGGCAAGTTGGGACATGGACAAGACAAGCCAGTTGCTTTATTCCACTTATCAGAATAAAAAAATGCTATGCTCTTATTCAGACTACATTGACATCAAATAAGCCACAGCATTGACGAATCTTCCAGGCAAACTAGATAACAAGGTCTTGCTGACACTTCCATGACCGATACAACTATAACCTGCTATTGAGAAAACTGTGAGTAGACCATCATAATACCTCCAAAAGAAGTTCCATCCAACGCCAAAATAATCTTAGATCAACTTAAGGAATGACATTAGCAGGTGCAAGTTGAATATTCAAAAAAAAAACTTTCATTTGAATAACAAGAGTCCAAAGAAATCAAATTGGCTGCACGTATTTGCAGAAAATGCGGGTCATTTTTACCTGCAGAAGTTCCTAGATTATTTTAGTCAGCCCAGCAAACTTCTTTTCAAGCAGATGCCAGCATCCAATATTCCCACCAAATATTAACCTTAAGCTCGTTTGAAATTTGTTTCCCTCATAAAAGTTAGCTTTTCTTTTCTAGTTTTGACCCCCCGAAGTCAAAATTCTAGGCTCTCTATTGAAGCAGGGATCATTTCTCTGGAAACATCACACCATCCAGATACGAAACCACAAGCACATGTTGAGTAAAGCACTGAAGCAATGATCGGCAACAGACTGACTAAAGACTAAACCATTTCCTAGCTGAGACGACAAGCTGAATAATCATAGAAGCTACCAACATAAGCGCGGGGTCATGAATGTGTAAGAACCTTCAAGAGCTTGATGTGCGGTCGCGCGATCGAAGAGTTCGGCCTAACCAGACCTCCTTCGATCTCCTCGGCAGACAACTTGAGATCTTTCCCAATAACAGGCTCGAAAACCTGCAGGCAAACGCAAACGATCGTCGAAATCAACGGCACGCTTCAGAGCATTTCGCTTCCTCGTTCCGGAACCAAGCAAACGTCATGCGTTTACCAAAAACCATAAAAATCAACGAGCGGTCGAAGCGCGACACGGCCTTACGCTCAAAAAGTTGAGAACGGAGGCGAGCTCCCATTGCTCCCGCAGCTCCCGGAGGACCTCCGGACCTATTTCTCCGCCGGTCTCATCCAGAATCGACGGCGCCTCCTCCTCCTCGCGGCGATCGCCGGCCTTCGTTTCGCCGGAGCCGCCGGCCGGAGCGTCGCAGGCCGGAGCGCGGCGCGGTCGAGGCATGGCGGCTCTCCGGGGGAGTAGAAAGGCCGAGCGAAAACGCCGCGACGCGACGGAGGGAGAGGTGGCGAGAAGATGATTTTCTGAGCACGACGGTTTGTAATCGAGGGAGTGGAGGTAAAATGGTTTTGGTTTCCCGCCCAAAATCGCATTTACCGTGGTTAATTCTTTTTCACCGCGGTTAATGCTGACCACGCTATGTACCCGCACCCGAGTTAATTAAAAAAAATCCTGGCCCTGTTCGAAATGAAGTATAAGCATAAAAAAAAAATGTGCTTCTCGATTTCGTGGCGAAGCTTCGGAAATTATCTAAATCTTAAAAGTCATCAAATAATTATATGCGTAATTATGAGTCAGTAGTTATAAATTGTGAAAGTTAGAGAAGTTTCGAGATTAAAAAAAAAAGTAAATGTGCTTATGCCATAAGATTTTTTCAATGAAAAGGTAAAGATAATTTAAAAGTGAATTTTTTTTTGCAAATTCTAATATAAAGTGAAATTTCTAACTAATTCATATATAATGTTGATTAGAAATTTGGGCTTATCATGTATTATTAGTATTTATAGATTTTAAATATCATGATTGAATTATTATCAAAACAAATTTTTACATAATTTTAAAGGATATGTGCACTAGAAGTCCTAAAACTTGTCACAAAAGTGCAATTGAGTACTAAAATTTTCAAAAAGTGCAACAAATCCTAAAACTTGTTATAAAAGTGTATTTGAGTCATAAAACTTTCAAAAGTGCAAATAAGTCCTAAAACTTGTTACGAAAGTGCAAACAAGTCCTAAAACTTTCAAAAAATACAATCAATTAAAGGACTTGATTGAATCAATTTGATAAGTTTTAGGACTTTTTGAACTTTCGTGACAAGTTTTAGGACTTGTTTACACTTTTTAAAAGTTTTAGGACTCAAGTACACTTTCGTGACAAGTATTAGGACTTGTTTGCACTTTTTGAAAGTTTTAAGACTCAATTGTACTTTCGTGACAAGTTTTAGGACTTTGAATGCACTTATCCCTAATTTTAAATAAACATATGGGCTGGTTTGGAAATTTTATCGCAGCCCACTCAAGAAGCGTGAAAAATCATATCAAAATCACCCATCTTATGAGCTTCATCACGGGACGTCAATTCATTAATTAGGTCTATTCTAAAATAGACGCTCCAAATTTGTGAATCACCTAACACGTGTTAGTGATTATGTAAACATCAAGTTCGTAATTCAGCTGCCCAAAATTGATCCATGAAGTTTTTCCTTTCCCAGCAAATTTGGATAAGATCGTTTGTCCCTAAAATGTACTCTAGATAACGTTGCGGTTCTTCCTCAAGTAGACTATTGGTTCGTCATAGTCCCGCTTTCAGCAACCCCGACTGTGCCTCGCTCTACACTTGGGTGAACCTATTAGGCCCGTTAATCCATTGTGGTAACTTCGCTAGCATTTGGTAAAAAAAGAAGGAAATAATGTGCTCACTAAGTCCTTACTTTGCTGTAGTTGTTGAAAAGGAAATCAAAATGATTTGAAGTTCGAGCAGCTCTGAAATTTTCGCGGAGGGAGATGCAATCGGCAACTGCAAAACCGACAGTTCGGCTTCTTGTTGTTCTCTGCGACCTCCGCATACTTCCGGGATGCATCCAACTCTCTAGGCATTTTTCTTGGTATCAATTCTCGGGGAAAATAGGCCAGAGAGGTGGCCGAGATGACTAAACATGACTCGAAGTTTCCGATGGTCTAGAGTTTCTGGGGTGCTCTGGAATATTCTTAAAGGCATAACGGAAAATGTTCACTCTCTTATGGAGAATTCTTGTAATCAAAGAGATGGACGGTCGATAAGGAAATTACATCTCAACCGTTGGATAAGGAAAAATCTATGGTAATAATTTGGCGGATCACACGTGTGTGTGTATATATATATATATATAGGGGTCATCTTCCTTTTGTATCATCCCACAAATCCAATACAACAAAAGTACTATAGCATTCTTTGCTAACTCTACCATTGAATAAAGAGAAAATATACGTTGATAATTTGAGGAATCATGCATACATATCAGGGTTATTTTCCTATTTGTAATATCCCACAAATCCAACTCGAGCTTTCTCTACATAACTATTCTTGCTTTTATTTGTGTCGAAGTAAGACAGGGAGACTTTTGCTTTTTAGATGGATGTAACGAGACTATTACTCGTGATTTGACTGTTTGGATTTGAGAGGGAAAAGAAGTGGAGGTAAAATTATTTGAGCGTCCAACCTAAAATTTAATAACCATGGTTAATTCATTTTTACCACGATCAGTCTTGACTTTGATGTTACAGAGATATCGAAACAACTTTTTGTCCTCGTGCTAAATTCTAGAATTCGAGAGATCACAGTAATAAATTTGTAAACAGACACATATACGACACCGGTTAAGCTAGATTTTTCAATGTCCGAAGAGATTTTTCTATCGAGAGAGATTAATTAGCGAAAAGATTAACACTTCAAGTTCTTGGGCTCGTAACCGTGGATGCCATCGTCAAATCTAGAGGTAAGCTTGAGACTTCTGACTACTCAGTCAGTGAGCTTGAAGACTGCGACTGCCTAGCCACCTATGGCTTGAGCATGCTTGGCATTGTGCAGAAGAAGAAAGAAGAGCGCAAAAGATGACGAATGGTAGAATATAAAGAAAGGGAAAGAAAAGCTTTTGAATGAAAATGCTGAGGAATCGGAAAATGCCCACGGTTAATGCTGACTACACTATAACTACAAGTGATCATATGCTAATTTAGTAAGATGATAACGGATTGTACTCTCAAAATTGTGATTTTTGTATAATTCACCAAAAACAAATATAGATGAATTGTGTTGACATATTCAGTTATTCATTGTCAGTTTGTAACAAAAAATTTACTCATACATAGAGCAATTCACAAATTCCTAATTTTAACGAGGAAAGAGGACAAATCAGGAAGTCCTGTCCGATTATTCAAGGGCCTGACATTTCTTGGGGCGAGGCCGAGGCCACCCGATCTCGATGTCCCAGATTTACATCAAATTGACACAATTTGATTCATTTTCATATTTATTTTAAAGTTAATATCATAAAAAAACTCGAAACTGATATATTTATGACAAATTTATTCAAAACTAATTTTTTAATCGTAAAAAATTCCAAACTAGTATACTTATAACAAATTTACTCTTTATTAGTTTCCGTTAAGTTTTATTGTCAAATTGCCGAGTTTGATAACACGTGACACTTAATGAATATATTAATTTAGAATTTTACCCATCTATTTATCACAGATTTACTAATGTGTGATTTTTCATGGTATTAATACAATTTAATGGAGGGTATATTTGTAAAAAAATGTACATGTTTTGGCTTTTTAGTGAAATTTATCACATGTATACCAATTATAGGATTTTTAGTGATCAAAAAATTTGTTCGGGATAAATTGTCATAAGTGTACCAATTTGAGGTTTTTCGTGGTATTAACCATTTATTTTAAGGGCAAAAGCCATAAAAAAACTCCAAGTTATGTGCGCATTATATCACAGCTACTATAAACTTTTTTCTACGATACCAAATATCTCAAACTCGTACTATGTGACATATTTACTTTCCGTAAAAATTCCTATCACTTATAACGATAAAAAATATGTTGACATGGATGCTAGAAATCAAACAATGTTGACACGATGCAAGTGATATAACAATGACGTTATTTTGACTAACAAATTATATAACGGAACTTTGACAAAAGATAAATGTGTCATATAAATACAAGTTCGGGGTTTAAGAAAAAATGACCATTGCTTTTTGTGTTTTTTCCCTTATTTTAGTGAAAAGTAATTTGTAATCTTGTTAAAATGTTTTGAGACTAATGCCTCGTTTTGTAAATATTGGGCCTTTTTCCGTAAATTTAACGCCTCCAAGATAGATTATGGTTCATGAGGTTCGTATTAGAGTTAGCTCGGCTCTACTTGAGCTCATTCGAGCTCTAAATTATGGCTTGCAGCAGCTCAGGCTTTGTGGCGTCACTCGAGCCGAGGCAGCTGTTCAAGCTCCGAACTAGAGCTCACCGCCCCCTCGAGCTTGTCATGGTCATTAAAGGTGCGTTTGGCAACCGGTTAAATAGTAATTTTTTTTATTTTTTTATTTTTATAATCAGTTTTTGAACCGAAATCCGTTTAGTAAATTTTTTGTTCCCAAACACAAATTTGTAAAAATTTGTTCATCAGTTTTAAAGCATAATCAAGAAGAAAAAAAAGTTGTTTCTCGATTATGGAAACAAGAAATAGAAATGAAAAAGAACTGTTTTTCTTCTTCTTATTCTTCCTAGCCTATGGCCGGTCGTTAGCGGCTGGCCACAAGCTAGTAAGAATAAGAAGAAGAAAAAAAAATTCTTGTTTATTTCTAATTCTTATTTCCAAAATCAAGGCAAAGGGGAGGGCTGTACCCTTGTGGCTTGGGCGAGGGCAACCCTCGCCTAGGCCGCTAGCCACCCTCGCCAAATCCGGCAAGGGCGGTGGCAAGCGTCCAACCCTTGTTAGATCCAGCGAGGATCGTGATGCCCTCGCCGGCCTTGGCCTGTGGCCAGTTGCGGTGTGGGCGACTTGGCCATGGTCAAGAACGGGAAGAAGAAGGAAAAAAAATAAATAAATATTAAAAAATTCAAAAAATTATTAATAAAAAAATTTTATGCAGTTACCAAACACATTTTTGTTTTTTTTTCTATTCTAAGAATAAAAATTTAGGCAGTTACCAAATACTTTCAAATATTTAAAAATTTTTCATAGGCACAAAATAAAAAATAATCATTTCTGAACAAAAATTGTTTCTAGGAATATAATGGTGATCAAATGCACTCCAACATAGAGAGAGGTTGAGTCTACGTGGATGAGAAGCTTGAGTAAGCTCAAGTGTTCCCTTAAATAGTTAGAGGATAGGATAATCTCTTTTACTTGGGAAAATGATACAGACAATATTTAAACTTTGGTCTAATATACAATATGATTCATAAACTTTTAATTTGTTCTATATACTCCCTAAACTTTAGCTTAATATTCAATATGATTTCTGAACTTTTGATATTTATTCAACATAATCTTTGAATTACATTACACATTGAGTTAAAATTTAGGACTGCTTGCATCATTTTTCCTTTTTACTTTTTTGCGTTTGTGTCTAGATTACCATGTTGGGAAAACTCTAAGGTTGTGTTTGGTAACTGGCAAAATAGCAATTGATTCTATTTTTTTGTTCTGGAGAAAAAAGAATAGAAATCCGTTTGATAACTTTTTTGTTCCCGGGCACAAATTTATACAAATTTGTTCCCACAATCAGTTTTGGAACAAAATAAAAAAAAACTTGCTTCTTGATTCTAAGAACAAGAATTAGAAATGAAAAAGAAATTTTCCTCCTCTTCTTCTTATTTTCCTTCCTAACCTGCTGCCGATTGCTGGCACAGTTACCAAACGCATTTATATATATTTTTATTTCAAGAATATAAATTTTGAGAAGTTACCAAACGCTTTTAAATGTTTAGAAATTATTTTTGAAAATAAAATAAAAAAATTATTTATGAGCATAAATTGTTTCTGGGAATAGAACAATTATCAAACATACTCTGAGTTATCCACGTCGTTTGGATTTGACTGGATTTAATAATAATTATGAAAAAAATAAAATAACTCGATTTGATAAATTAAAATTTTAAGAGCTACAGAAAAAAAGCTCATAGAGATAGAGGGCTTTAGAAGCCTTAAAAAAATAAATACAAATAAAAAAAAACAAAACTAGCACGCTATTGCAGTTTTTCCGAGTGCCGGAGTCTCGTCGTCTCCGTCTCCTCGCTTGCCAAATTCTTTTCTCGTTTCTCCAGGATTCTCGAGAAAATTCAACCCCCGCTCCCCCAATTTTCCTTTACTTTCTCCCCGTTTTCTCTCCTCCTTCCCTTCGCAGCCGCAGTTTCAGCGCCGTCGCGTCAAGCGCCATGTTCTCTCCGGCTCCGACCTCCCTCGCCGCCGCCGCCGCCGCCGCCGCCGCCGCAGATCACCGGATCGCCGAGTGAGCGTCGCGAATTTCACCTCCCACCCCTCCCTGTTTTCTTTTCTTTTGTGTTTCCGATGGAGAAGGTGGACAAGGAGACCGAGCTCCTCCTGCGCGTCGCCGCGAACCACCTCCACCTCGCCCAGTACGAGCCGTTCCGCGCGATCCTCTCGACTCTCCGGTCGAAGGACCCGGGCCTCGCGTTCGCCGTCCTGCAGGCGATCGTGAGCCGCGCCGGGCGGTTGGAGCACGTGCTGTGGTCGCAGTCGTGCCCGAACCCTTCCCTCCTCGCCTACCTGTGCACGCTCGAGCTCCTGCAGTTCGACAGGCCGTTGAGCGCGTGGAGCTTCGACCCCGAGACCCTGCGGCTGCGCGTCGAGTTTCTGCTGTGCGTGCAGACCCTGCACGACGGGGTTTCGGCGGAGGTTCGGGTGGATGTCGATAGCCGAAGCGTGGGGGGGAGCGAGGTTATTGATGATAGCACATGGGGCGAGAGCAGAAATGGGGATCTCGCTCATACAGATAGGAGATTGAATGATTGCGGTAGGGTTCTGGGTGTGTTGTTGGAATTAGGTGTAAGGAGGTTGAAGGCGGATGTTATGGAAAGTGAGGGTGTTGATAACGGTGGTGCGGAAGGTAGTGTGAGTGCCGGCACGTCCTCAATTGATGAAGAGGAGTTAATGTGTTTGAGGGCCATAGTTTCGGAATACTCGGAAATTTTTGATGCGTTGTGTTTGAACATGCAGAGGCAACTGCAAGGTTGGGCGGTTGATGAATCCGGATTAGCATTGATGGTGCATAGGAGTGAGAAGGCTCGGGCGGGTTTGTTGCTGGAGGAGGAAGATGTTAAGATTATGGGTTTGATACAGAAGAGCATTCAGTTAGCTCATTTAAATGCAATGAAGGAGTGTGTCAGTGATGGGAATGAGGAAGGTGCAATCGACCATGTTCGTTTTCTTCACCTTGATCATGGAGTAGATGAACCAGAGTTCCGGTACGTGCTCTTTTTCTTCCAGGAAGTTTGGGTGTTACCTTAGAGGTGGACACTATTTAATTAGTACCATACAAATTCTATGTTGGCAGTTGGAGATTTATGCATTTATTAAAGTTTCATTAGCTAACTGTAATTGTTTGCTCTACCCTTTCTCTTAACGAATATTAAAGTGATGTGCAATTAATTTCCAGATCGGGTGAAGTTGCCATTGGTTGGTATATTAGTTTGATAATGTCCCAATAGCCATGTCTTGTCAGGCTTTGCTTTAATGGTTTGTTGGACCACGAAATAGAAATACTCTCCTTTGGTTCTTCCTTTATAGGGAGGAAAAATCATGTCAGATATCCAGATGAAGCATGTCTGACCATGTCTGTTGGGACGGGAATTGTTCGCATCTTCCCTAGATGCTAGTTGATGAAAATATCATCATTCATATCTTTTTATGTTCTAAATGAAAATCTTCGTGAACAACAAGCCTTCTATTTGGAGCTTGCTGTAAAGACCCTGATATACGCGAGGTTCTATCTAGCATCCTATTGTTTAAGAGACTGAGATATCCAGAATAGGTCATTTTTGTGAAGGTAGTAGTTTAGTCCCCTTGCATTTCACCATATCTCTTTTAAGCTGACCCTTCATTGTAGAGTACCATCTGATCCTAAAGCTTTTTAATACACTACTTACATGTCATACCACCTAGATTATGGCAGGACCAACTTTCTCCTAGATGCTCCCATTTTCAACAATGTTTTATTATATTATTGGTATCAATATCATCGCTACTAAATGTGCATATTGACCACAGCATCCTCATCTCTATCGTGGTTATCTATAATAAGGTTGATTGAGTCATTGAAAGCTTGAACAATCTTTTCTCGTCGTTATTGAACTTTATCTTAAGTAGGGGTAACGTCGAATTCACACAAGATTCAGATATGCAATTTTCACTATCCTTTGATTTCCTCATATTGAGTTGGCAACATCTTCATAAAATTCTCGTCCTTATGCAAAATAGAATAGATGTGCATCGAAGCTGATCACTATTTCCTAGATCCTAGTCCTTACTGCTAGTTCATTTCTCGTCCCATATATTTTTTAACATCTGGAAATTATTTTGTGACCCCTTTGGTTGTTGGTTTTGCCTAGTATTGTTTCCTGCTTAATACACCCTCTGTTAGATTCCTATTTTTAATTTTATTTTGCTTAGTGATTACTTTAAGTAAAAGGTACTCCTTTTACTACTCTGTCCTGTGTAGATTGTCACGTCATTAATACTATTTTTGTTTCTTATAGAAAAAGTGAAAGTGAATAATAGTCGAAGAAAGAGCTCTTGTGGAAAATTCTTTCCCCATCCAAAGAGTTGAGGAAGAATTGTTTGTAGTAAACCAATTAGGTGTATATTTCTCCTTATTAGGTTTTGAAATTTAGTTTGACGAACCCTTTCAAAATTCACACTCGACGCTTTATATCTCAGCATCATTCTCTAGGCAGGATGTTAAGACTTGGGGAAAGTTCCTTTCTTTGCAGCAGCAGCAGCCACGATGACGGCAACAAGCCTCATCCCACCGAGTGGCGTTGGCTGCATGAATTCCATTCTGCATTTGTTGTTTGATTTTGTTAACCCAGGTCAGAAGTTGTTTGAGGGGTTTTGGGCATTTACATATGCTGATGGGTGATAGAGTGGAGGAGGCTTGATTGATGTATAGATTTAATGGGGAGTAGGATGTTTTGCTGGTATTTGGTGATTTAAGCACGGTTTTAGTTAGACTCCTTTTGCTATAATTTTCATAGTTTGTTATTTATTGCTGAGAGTTGGAAACTTTGTGATCAGTATTCGGATTGCTATCACCTTGGGAATATATTCAGTTTTACTTATAAAGCTGTTATTTTTTTTAATGTGACCCTGTTATGCGGAGTTTGGATTGGGGGCTTGTAAGCATCCTTTTGACTTTAAGACTGTCAGATTATGACTGGTAACACTGGAAAAAGCTCCAGGTTATTAACAGAACATGCTTAGTGGGTTCCCTTCTTTCCAGATTTTCTGAAAATAAAAAATAGCTTGAGTTTTGGAGAACAATCGGGCTCCCTTATTTCCAGATATTTGAAAATGAGAAAAAGCGTTTGAGATTCGGAGAAAATAAAAAGCTCTAGTTTTATTTGCCAACTGAAACGGAAAATATCAATGTTGTGAAGAATTATTCTGAATTTCTTCATTTCCAATGAAAACTGGAACTGGAAGTGTGAGGGATTCGGAAACATGAAACATTTAATATAATATAACTTAAAAACCGTTCCAAGAAAATGGGATATCGATAACTGAAAACAGATTTCAGACAATTTTGGTTAAAATTGACACCGGGAAGACTTCTCCACATCTTAACGCACCCTTAAATTTTCTGTTGTCTATTAATCTAAAGTCATATTTTGGAAAGATTTTTGACGATTGCCCTTAACTTAGGAAAAAAGCTTTTGGTTTACTATAACTGTACAATTTTGGCACGTCTGCGTGTTTCTTTTCTTCATTTACCTTTTCAATGGCTAGTGTTCTTTCAATCCTTCTTAATGCACTTAAACTTCTAATGTCTTAATAGTGCGGTATTACAAGATCTCCTCAAGATGATTTTGTCAAGAAAGGGAGGACCTATTGACTCTTGGCTTGCTATGCGGGATAAGTTGCTTTCCTTATATGCAAAAGCCCTTGCAGCAGACTGCCCACATCTTGTCCAAATGATTCAGGTGCTATTCTCTTGCCTTGGTAATGAATTAGGTTGCATTGGGCCGCGGGAAATTTGAAGTTGAAATCCATGGGGTTGATCTTCACTGGATTTGTTGATTGAGAAGTCCAATTTGATCTATTTATAAGCTGGGGTGGGGGGGGGGGGGGGGGAGGAGCTGTTTAAGAAGTTGGCTTTAGAGCTCCCACTGCAATTTTGCTGCTGGAGCTTCTCAAAGTGATGAAGCTTGATGGTTGGATGAATTTAAAAGCATCGGGCTTGAAACTCTATAGATTGTCCCCCGGTAAACTGTTGGCAATAGGATCTTGGGCATATGCAACTTTCTTTATTTGGGGTTATGCTTAGGACAAGTTGTAAATGGGTGTTTCTGAGACAATGAATTTCAATTCTGTGGGCTAATCACTTGATTTCATGTTCGATTGCGAGATAAAGCTGGTGAATTGTATCTACTTAATCAGATCTAGTTTGAACTGGCCTGATGGCAGAATTTGATTCAGTTTCAGGCCATGATGATTTGATTGAATTACCCAATTTGGTATTTTGGACATTCATCCTTGCGTTGTCTTGCTTTATTATGCCAGTTAGATTGTAAGATGTCTTTCTAGTGAAGGAAAGTTAATGGGTTGTTTGTTGATGCAGGTTATTCAGGATGAATTGCTCTCAGAAGACATTGAGAAGTACAGAGCACTTGACAAGCAAATCCCACTACCCCTTGATTGTTTTGAAAAATATATGGAGGAATCTGCACCAGACATGGACAGAAATGCAAAGTCCTCACAATTGAGAATGACTGTTGGTGCTTGCATGCGAGACATGTACCACTATGCGCGAGTTTGTAGGTTACATGTACTTGAGTGTGTCATGGATACGACTATATCTTTGGTGAAGAGACAACAGCTTGAAGAAGCTAGCAATGTATGTGTCCAGTCTTATCTTTAGCTGAATATGTGAGTACTGAATGAATATCTAATCTCTGCCATATTTACTTGTGAGTTGTTTGTACTTGAAGCCTGCAGCTCTGACACATATGTGAAGTCAAATCATGTTCTCTTGGTCTTATTTACATGTGTCACAGGTTCTTTTATTGTTTCCCCGGCTTCAACCCCTAGTAGCTGCCATTGGTTGGGATCTCTTGCCTGGTAATACATCAGCCCGTAGAAAATTGATGCAGTTGCTATGGACAAGTAAATCGCGAGTGATCCGTCTGGAAGAATCAACTCTTTATGGCAGTCAATCGGATGAGGTATTCTTTTTTGTCCTTTATCTTTTTTGATTTACTTTCTCAAACATGTATATCTGTGCCCTTAAATTGAATACGTATATGTATGTCTTTGCATTTTGGCAGGTATCTTGCGTGGAAAATCTTTGTGATTCATTATGTTATCAGCTTGATCTTGCTTCGTTTGTTGCTTGTGTGAATTCTGGTCGTACATGGAGCTCAAAGTCCTCGTTACTGTTGTCTGGAAAAGAAGATACTACATCTATGTCTGAAAATGCTGATTTGGACCCCTTTGTTGAGAACTTTGTATTGGAGAGGCTTTCTGCTCAAAGTCCTCTGCGGGTAAGACCATCTCTTGGAGCCTACCAGGCACCGAATTTTTTAACTGTACTGCAGTTTCCATATTCGATGGAGTGGTCTATGGAGTTTGGATTGGAGTGGTCTATGGAGTTTGGATTGTAGTGGTCCAATTATTTTCCCTTTCATTATATTCTTTTTTCCGTAGCTCTGATTTTTAGCATATAAAAAAAGAGCTTGCTGATCGTATGAACATGCCCGAGTAAACAAATGCATTCTAAATGTGTTGATATGATCGTCATCAATCTGCTCTTGTTTTTTTCGAAGTCTAGAATGTCGGATTCATATTATAGTGTATGTACTATTGTGCGGTTATTTGTTTGTCTTAAATGCTGTTTTTGCTAATTTGGGCACAGTATTTTCTTGACAGGTCTTGTTTGATGTGGTTCCTGGTATCAAATTTCAAGATGCTATTGAATTGATAAGTATGCAACCCATTGCTTCTACTACTGCTGCCTGGAAGAGGTACATGCCTACATTTCTTTAAATCAAGATATTACGATGATTAATTTTTAATCCTCATCGTTGTTCTTAGACTTTTAGCTTAGGTGATGGAGAAACTGATGGAAAGACTATTTGTGAACGTGAAACCTTGGCATCAATTGACTGATTAGCGGTATCATAAATGAATCTTTCGATGGTTAAACATTCCCCAATACAATGTGGTCGTTACATTAACGTGCAAGCACATTGTTATTGCTGCTAAATGCTGAAGTGGGTTCTGCTTCTTTTGGCCTGTATAAGTTTCAGTGAATACTTATTTTACTAAAATGGATCCTTAGACACTCTGAACAACTATTTATGTTAATCTGTCTTGATTCTTAATAACGGTGTTCCATTTCCGTGTGCTAAAAGTATCTGTCTTTTAGGTTTTTGTGTTGAAGAATGGTCTAATTGCAGCTCATTGTTTACATTTCTGTCAATTCTTGTTTCTTGTGAGATTGTTTGGGGTTGTTTGAGACCTTTTGTGTAATCGGGTATTTTATGTTAGCACGTCACATATCTGTAAAGTGGGCACTGCATCGATATCTTTAGTTAGATGAATTCTGGTGAGGTCTATTGGACCATCGGTATCTTTTTGTAATTTTTTGCCTCTATTTGACAGCTAAGTGTACCTTTTCCCCATTGTGTGATTTTTCTGTTCTCAATATGGTTTAGAGTGTTCTGTTCAACTTGACTTGCTATTTGCAGTTTTTTCTTTTACCTCATACCATGCAAAACTTATTGCGTAAAGCATACTGTGAGGGGAAGCTGTTTGTTCTTGCTACTAAATCAACTACCATTTCCAAAAGTTTCTTTATGAATATTCACAAGTTTGTAAGTTCACGGTTTCATCCCGAGATGCATTTAAACTCTTGGTAGGATGCAAGATATTGAACTTATGCACATGAGATATGCTTTGGAATCCACTGTTCTCGCTCTTGGAGTGATGGAAAAAACTCTGCATAACGAAGGAGAAGATCATGGACAAGTGGCACTTCATCATCTAAAAGACTTGCGTAATCACCTGGAGGCCATCAAATATGTTCCACGCAAGGTCATCTGATCCTCTTTTTTCTTTTTCTTTTTCTCCTTTTATTATCCTTTTACTTCATTTTATCCTGACCATCTTCTGGTATGTGTGTATTTAAAACCTTCTTTTAATTATTTGTACCTTGTTATCGCTTTCAAGCATATGTTTTAACTTCCCTTGAATCTCTGTTTTTTTGTCTGTCGCTTCTACCAAACATCTAAGTTTCTCTTTGATGTCAAAGTAAATTCCTGTGGGGCCATCTGTCGTTATAAAAGTACGTGGAGTGTGCTCTTGAGAATAGATGTCCTTATTCAGGTGGGTTTGGGGGACGTTTCAGATATGGTTTATTGTTGTTAGAAGGATTCACAGCACAAATAGTTTCTTTAGTGACTGAGATATGTATTCTTCACATATATATATCTTCCAAATATCAATTGCACAGTGTGCTGATTATGTATATCTTCTCTGATTCTTCTTTTTGATTCTTGGTCCTCATATAAGCTGGTGTTCCACCTTTCTCAGGTAGGAAGAAAATATTAAAAACTAGAGAAAATGGTTATATAGAAAGATCCTTTGCTGGTGCTTGGAAACTAATTTTTCGGGAAATTTACTTGTGTCAAAAGAAATAGATCATGAAGACAAAGCTCGTTAGAAACTAGATCACAATTGGCTTAGCGTGCTATCTCTTTAGGGGAAACTGGGAAGTGCGCCATGCATGGTGCAATTCATTTTTAAATCTTTTAAATTAAACAATGAAGTACCAAAACATTTTAGAATGGCATAATTTAGGGATATCAACTGGTTCAGCAGGATTTATCTCTGGAAGTCCTACGATTTTTCAACTGAAAATATCCTACTGGCTAACAAGATGTGAGGAATGCTAATTATCCATATACATTCCACTTTCTTTTGCCAATTGTAATCACTAACCAATTTAATTTGAACCATATATCACTAAATTGAATTCCAAAAATCCCTATACCTAATTTGAAGTTCCACATTTCATGATTGGTACACACCTTCCCAAACGATGAGGAAATGAAATGTGGTAAAATCATCTCAATTAAGTTCTAGTTACCTCCCGACAGCCACATAGGACAATTTTGGAGAAAAATATGATTTTCCAAACTCGAGTTCCTGCCAAACCTCTCGGAATTCCACATTGCATCTTTAGATCCTTTACAAAAGGTTTCTGGAGTTAATTATCCAATTGAAAAGAATTAGGACTAGTTGCACTTCATACTCAGTTTTTGGATCTCTCTATGTGGTGTTCTGGCTTTAAGAAAGTTCAGTGTATTTGACTTCTACAATTCTGTTTCTCACCTGTTCCACAGTCCTGGCTTAAGATGTACTTTTATTACTTAATAAGGCGGGGGATGATAATTGTGGTAGTATCAAGCTTGGAAATGGAATCTCGGTGATTTTTTATGTCTCCATGAGTTTTTTTGAATGCTTCTCCATGGATTTGTATACTTTTAGCTTCTTATCATTGACATTGGTCATTTAATCTGTTTGTAACCCTTTCACAACACAATATCCAAATTATTTCATGCAGATACTTATGATAAATGTGATTATCTCTCTTTTACACATGGATAATCTCTCTCTCAATCTGACGCATTGTGCGTCACCAAAAGGCTATCATGGATCGCCTTATTCACGTGCTTGGGAGCATACTGATTTTACTGCTGTCGAAGGGGAAAATGAGACTGTTATATCATTCACTGGATTTCTGCTTGATATATTACGTCGAAATCTACCATCATCTTTATCTGATCAAGAACATCTGACGAGTGGCTTAAGTAGTGAAGGGAAACAGGCCTTGGAGTGGAGGATTACCATGTCTAAGCATTTCATTGAAGATTGGGAATGGCGACTGTCTATTTTGCAGCGCCTTCTACCACTCTATGAACGTCAGTGGAGTTGGAAGGAGGCACTAACTGTGTTACGTGCAGCCCCATCCAAGCTACTCAACCTGTGAGTCTCTTTTTAATCTTTGTCTAGAAGCCTTTAAGCAGACTGGCTTTCATTTATGTTCGGGCGAAAGGCTCTATCAACAGGAATCCTCCCTATATTTTTGTATCAACATTGCGCTATTTGAGTCAGTTACAAGAAGAATGAAAAGCAATCTAATATTTATTGAAAAAAAACCAGTTTTTTGGCCCCAACTGTGATATAGAACAGGTGTTGTGTTAGCCTTTTGCTTCTAGTGTTTGATACCAGGAAGAGAGATTTGTGAACATGCACATACATGACACATAACACTACATGCCCTCATCTGAAAATGAGATAAAGTTTGGTAAGAAGGCCATAGTATTGCCCAATTTGATGAGAGATCTTTAGGGGCTCCTAGATCATAACATCTCCATCGAGCCCAGCCAATCTTGGCCTGGCGTTTGGTGCGAACCTCTTATTTTCTTTAGAAATTGAAATGTGGTAATTGGCTTGGATTGATGAGAATGCTGTGCTTCGGGAGCATCTCAAAATTTTCTCTAGTTTGACGTGGGACTTAATTCTCTCCTCAATACAGAGGTGCATGTGACTACAGATGCGGCTATTATCTAGGTGCTGTAGAAGCTTGATTGTCAAGTTGGGCGATAGGGGAAAACTTGAAATTTGTGCCTTTTACTTTATGCAAGGAATATAGATTCCTGCCTGATAATAAAGTTCTACAAAAGTCTTGTCCTTGTTTTCCACCATTGGTGTTTTCGCTTTTCTTTCTTTCTTTCTTTGTTTTTTTTTTTTTTGGGGGGGGGGGGGGGAGGTTATTTCCTTATGGACTTGTTAATCTCTGTGTTTTGGAAGAGCTGAGGTGTTCAATATCTATAAAAGCAAGATTTCAAATGCTAAAGAAAGCTAGAGGAAAAACCTAAAAGTCACAGCCTCCCTGAACACATGCGTAATCTTGCCATAGGTATCTTGGGGAAGCAGTTGGTTAAAAAATTTTCTGCGTGGACCATATCTCTCTTATGTCTGATTATGTGCTAGAGTTTTCCGTCTTGACTATGGTTGGGGGTGGTCAAGCATCGGATATTTTGCAGTTTTGGAAGTGGTAAATTCAATTTTCATAATCAGCATGGCGAAGTTTATAATTCATTTCGGAGCTCAAATTGAATCTGGCTTTAGATGGTTCAAATGGGTGTTTTCTTTTTCTAGTTGGAGATAACATAGTCAAAGTTGAAAGTTGTGGAATTCCTTCTATCTTTGGTGGTATTATGAGGAACTGTTGAGAAGACATTTAGTCAAGTTCTTGGTACTTCTTACTGACTGAATGAGAGCTAAATTCTGAATTGATCATTTAATTAATTGGAACAGATCCTAAAGAACAATTTTGGTGTCAAAACCGTGTGCATGAACCATCAATTTTCTGGTTGGATTTGCGGGCATCTGCGAAATTCAAAGTGGGTTGCAGGAAGGCAATTCATTTGTAGGAAGGACTAAAAAACTGATATAAAATAGCATTTTCTTAGATTTCCCAGCAAACAAGACAAAAGGATGGTCTGGTGAGGTAATGCTGCACAATGGCAGAAAAATGGTTGTGAAGATTGGGAAATTGAATCTTTCACAACTTTTCATATGCCTTATGCTTTGCTGGGTGTTAATGTAGTAAAGGGGTGTATGCCGTGGGTTCACAGTGTAGACTACAAATAGGCAATTCACCATAGGACCAACTTTTAGTAGCTATTTCTTGGACACAGTAGAAGTCGGGTTTCCTTAAAGGGAAATTTACCGGAAGCTGGAACACCTGCTAATATGAGCTTCTTGAAGTGAGCTCTTTTATGTGTTAGTTGGACCCCTTTGGGCCTCTAAGTGAGGAACTCTTAGCTTTGCAGTGTTGAATTCTTGGAAAGACAGGATTTTTTTTGTCTAGAATTCCTGCTTCCCTTTTTGGTTATTTGGGATGAGAGAAACAAAAGGGTTTTCTACAATGAAGTCCAATATGTTCTGTAAATAATGGATGGCTAACCACCTTATTATTTTTTTTTTGTTTTGAGGTGATCTTTGGATACCCTGACATTTTGAGTTGTTTATCTATTTTCTGTTGTTAATTTCCCTTGGTTCTCTTTAAGAACTTTCTTAAACTGAGTTAGAATAACAACACTGCCCTATGTTTGTTCGGTTGTATCATTGGTGAGAAAGGCAATCCACTTTAGCATATTTAATGTAGTTAAACATGTCAACATCTCTGGTTTCTATTAGAGATTTCCTGGTTGTAATTTCTTTAACAAAGTCTTTTTCTTTTGTGGTTTGATTTTTTGAGTTTACTTTTGTGCAGCTGCATGCAGCGGGCCAAGTATGACCTAGGAGAAGAAGCAGTTCATCGATTTTCATTATCTGCAGAAGATAAAGCAACCTTGGAATTGTCAGAATGGGTGGATACCGCATTCAAAAAAGCATCTGTACTGTCCTGATTGGTCACTTTATCAACTGTTGATACTTTTTTTTGGGGTGGTTATAAATGGACACATATAGTAACGGAGTAACTTTCTTGCGTGAGGCATACCCTTAATTTTTTGTTCAAATCCATCACTTAGAATTGCTGTAGGGTTTCTGTCCACTCCTTCCAGGGATTGGTAGAAAGGTATAAGGATAGACAAAAGGGTAGTCTGGAAGGATTGGGGAAAGCATACGACGAGGTTCCAAGATAACTTTGTACATTCAATAGAAGAAAGGAGCATGAGTTGCTTATGCACAGGCTCTGAAGGATATGTTTTATGGAACCATCATTTTCATCAGCCACAGGGTTACAAAACGGTTGAACTATAAATCCTTATCATTTTGCTTTAGTAATGGATGAGCTCGTTGAGAATATTGCAGATGGTGTTCCTTGATGTGTGTTTCTTGTGGATGATGTTGTGCTGCGAGATTGAACTCAGGTTGAAGTACATGGAGAGCTTGAAATATGGAGGAAGATGTTAGAATCTAAAAGTTTCCTTTAAAGTTGGTCATAGGTGGTGCACGTGGGGTGTCAGTTGGATGGAATGACAGGATGATGGAAAGTGCAGAAAGTGAAGGCCCAAAGAATGACGGTTTTCGATAGCTGACTATGCAAAAAGGATGGAGAAGTAGATGGATTATCTTACCCATTGAGTATAAATAGAATGGATGAAATGGAAAAATGCTGACCTTATTTATAGACTGTGAGACTACTCAAGCGGAAAATTCTAGAGATTTGGCAATAAGCCCAGCAATGCTTTATGGTAGGAACAATTAAGCAGTCAAACACTGACACTTTCGCAAAATGAGTGTATTGGAGATGAGGATGGTTAGTTGGATGGGCGAACCCTCTAGAAATAACAGGATTATTAATTTATACATTTGAGAAAGGGTAGGGGTCATCCAAATTGATATTAGATGTGAGAAGTATAGTTTGGGCACGTAGGCTTCTGGGCATGCCATTGAGAAGATGCTCGTATATGATGGGGGTGCAAATTGAATGGGATAGGGGAGCATGTGAAAGAGTGTGGAAGGAGATGATAAGCAAAGACTTAGTACCTGGACCTTATGAAAGACTTGATATGGAATGAAATCCTTGGATATAGAAGAATTATATAGTGGATACAAACTTAGTTGTATAAGAGGAAATTGA
Source organism: Syzygium aqueum (assembly GCA_031216185.1). Classification (NCBI taxonomy): domain Eukaryota; kingdom Viridiplantae; phylum Streptophyta; class Magnoliopsida; order Myrtales; family Myrtaceae; genus Syzygium; species Syzygium aqueum. The sequence continues at coordinate 11,797,076 of CM062233.1, forward strand.
ATAACTTAAGAGTGCCTACATTTACATGGAGTAAGAGGAGATGCTTTAACTTTTACTTTTAAGGTGGTGATTATTTATTAAACCTTATTCAATGGCAATGTTGGTGATTGGCGATGATGTGAATTGGAAGTCGCTTATGAAAGACTGGCATTTCCAGGATTGATGTTCCACAGAGACTATCCTGTTCAGCTAAGGGTTACCAAACAAGCCAAGTATATAAAATAGTGCCATAGAGAGAGTGTGCCACAGTTCTGGAGAAGGTAGATTACTGTTGGAGACTTTGACTAAATTCTTCCTTGTATTTTTGAATTTATTGGGAGTCCTAAGGGTAAGGAAGTTCAGAAAACAAATATCTCCGCAGGACGAGTCTTGCTTTTGTCATTGGCAGGTTCACTGTAGATGGCCATCTATTCGGGCATGCTTCAACCAGTAGGGTGACAAGTTTACTCTTGGAGTTTTATATTCCATTTGTAAGATACAATTCTATGATTGAAGCGCAATGCCACCATCTGGCAGAAATGTTTAGTGATCAGTGGTGCTCGTTTTCATAAGGCTTCTGTGGAGAACTTTGGCTTCTGCCATGTTTCCGCTATGTAGACCTTCTGTACTAGTTGGTGCTATTTAGAGTCATTAATATTGGCTTTCTGATTCGACTTTCTAAAGCAACTTGCCTACCTCGTCCATTTCCTTTTGGTGGTATCTATTTTGCAGAAATAATGGATTTGAATTGTTAATGTCAAGAAGCAATCTTGTGAATTTTTCTATGAAGTGGAATGAGCTGAAAAACAACATGTTGGAGTATAATATCTGTCCATTTTACCCTGCTTTATTTGTATATTGGCACTAAAGCAGGTTTGTAGTTTGGCATGCCCAAGTAATATAATTTTGTTGCCTCTACTTGAGTGTGGTATTGATTCTAAAACGAACAATCTATGTGGTATAATTACCTTGAGTTTCCTATTCCAAATTATGTTCTTTTTCTAGATTGTTTTGGTGGTGTCCATTTCTGATTGAGATTTATTCTCTTAGGTAGAAGATGCTGTTTCTCGTGCTGCTGATGGAACATCCTCTGTTCAAGATCTTGATTTTACGTTGTTACGTTCCCAGTTAGGTCCTCTGGCCACAGTAAGTATGAGAGGGCCTGATTTTATTTCAATTGATCGTACTCTGGTCATGTCAATCAGAAAATCCTAATAATGGCAAGCGATGTGCAAAAAATTTTCTACGGCATTGTGGCCTGACATCTCTCATATGCTTACAGATTCTTTTATGGATCGACATGGCTGCAACATCTGCAAAATCTGTAAATTTGTGCCAAGAGCTTTTGGATCAGGTAAACTTTGAAGCTCAAATTTAATATATTGACAAAAAACGTGTCTGTTTATACTGATTGATTATGTTCACGTCCCTTTGAGTTCTTTAACGTTTAAGGAAGAGCTAGTAAGATTAGTAAATAAAGGCTTACTTTTTACTTGGACTCTTGATGTCAGTAATTGAAGATTTGTTGAGTGACGTATATCTAATCTAGAAGATGCAGTTGGAGGTTTATGCTTTGACAAATTCAATTGTTCTTGGTCCTACATGCGTTACCTCATGTTGAAGGCCAACTTTTGTCACTGTTTCCGCAAGGGAATGTGACAGGGCCGTGATTTGCTCACTGGCCAGTGTCAGATTTCTTGCATGCAGTACTGTAATAGTGTTTGCCAGGTATATTATCTAGTGAGTGCAGCATTTGTGGGCTCCAACCTTGTTTTTCTACCTTATTTCAGGCTCAAGTTATGCTGTCTGAAATATATCCAGGACGGTCTCCAAAAGTGGGCTCTACCTACTGGGACCAGATTCATGAAGTGGGAGTAATTTCTGTGTCAAGGCATGTGCTCAAGCGTCTCCATGAATTCTTGGAACAGGTCAGGTTTGAATTTATCAAGTAGCAAGTAGACAACATGTTAGAAGCAACGTTGGTTACTTCCCTTAGCATATCTTTGGAAGTGGCCAAACCATGTACAGATCTACCATGTAGTTATAGTTTTTACCTTCTTTAGTTGTTAGATTAGATAAAGGATTATATTAACGAGTGCCTCAAGGGCACTTCTTAAGCAACCCATTAATTTCCCTTGGGTTATGCACATCAGTGCCTTGAAAATTGGATTATCCCAAATCAAGTATACTTAACCAGTGCCCCTAGGGCACTTGTTAACATGGCCCTAATATATACATATATACATATATATTGCCGGTTCATTTCCAGGGTTGAAATTATAGGTCAAGGTTTGTAGGATATAGTACTAAATCTGTGGAGGCTCAATTCCCTACATGATTCCCCAATATACCTTTGTGTGAAAAAGTAATTATGCTTTGAAAGACTGAACTGTGCTGTTTACTATTAGGGGAGAAGTAAATGATGCTAATTATTGGCCAGGTGATAGGAAGTTCCATTAAAAAGGTTTTCTGGGAATCTTGCAACTCTAATTTCCTCACTTGTAAGCATTGTGGGGAGACTGGATCTCCGGAAAGGGGGTGAAGTTGTTGCAATAGATGTACTCCCAAAAAAAGGAACAGAATTATTGTGTAACCGTTATGGAAGAAAATTGGAAAGAGGGTACAAACTTGTGGGTATCAATTGCAAACGGGATGGTATCTATGACGAATCTCTGGGCTTGGATGGGGTTACACTCTTATTTTTGGTAGGTAAAGAAAAATTGGGCACCAAGGGGGTTCAAAATCACATAAAAACAGAGCTTAAAGAACCAAAAAAAGCTCATGCCAAAGAAAAAAGGCAGAGGCAATGTCAATCAATGCATTTACGTTGGCAAGTAATTTCCCTACTCTGAAAATGTAGGATTTTGAGCCAGTTTTCAATTATTACAAAAACACAACGCTACTCTTCTTCAAAGGCTCTCTTGTTCCTCTCTTTCCAAATCAATGAAAACAGCAGAGAGAAATTGTGGAAATCCTTCTCTTCTTGCTGCTTGGCAATTGAATGTGGGCCTATAATTTTTACTCAATAGATCCTGCAATAGCCCTTCCTGGTTCATGCATGAAAAGCTGCACAAATCATTCTCCTTGAAGGACCATGATGGAGAAGATATCTCACTGTTTCTGCCTTATAGGAAGAATCAGTTTACCAGCATTTTGCCTCTTTTCTACAGATTATCTAAGGCGAGAATCCATCACAAGATTACTTCTAAAACAAGAAAAAGAGACTGTCGTGATTACTTCTAACATAGAAAAGTAGACTCTTGTTGGTACTCTGACTTTTCAAATATCTTTCCAAGAAAATACTGTTTTACGAATATCGACTGTCTTTGTCGACAGCCTGTGGGTTGACTTCCACAGAAAAAAAAGTTCTCTCTTCTAATTTTAAACCAAGACACTCTTGGAGGTGAGAACAATCTTTAAAATCATTTAAGAAAGGTAAAAGATTAACAAGCTTTGAACTCCCAATCTTGGGCATGTCTCAAGAAATCAATCCCTCAAGTGATTCTTCCATCATTGAAACAACAACAACAATCCCCTGCAAAAGATTTGGAAAGTGTTCTTTTAGTGCCCCGTTTCCAGACCAATTGTTCAGTTTAAAGTAGATGTAAATCCCATTGCTCACTCTCAAAAGAGCTTGATTAAAAGGAACTGACTCCAATCCTCCTCAAGACGATGGTGCCATGTGTTTATCCCATGCTTTTAGAATCCATCTTGTTTTTCTCAAGGACAAAATTTGCAACTTTCAAGGACAAAAAGATCATTTTCGATGGTGGTGATAATTGTTTATGTGTATCCCTGTGGCCATTTGCTAAAAGGAGACTTATTTAGTAACAAAGGCTTCAGGTTTCACTCCTCAGTCGAACACCCACCCCCCACCCCACCGAAAAAGAACTTCCACGGCATACAGATAGAACAAAAGGTTGCTTGATTGCTTTCCAATCTACCAAATGAAATTTACACGTCACATATGTATCACCCCACAAAAATGACTCTGAATGAGATGACTTCTGACCTAGAGTAAGGAATCTAAGAGATGTGAAATAAATTGTAACTTCAAGAGTTGCTGTTTAGAAGAGGTTTTTCTTGTCCTTTTGAAAGGGGAGATCTTTTCCAACCTGACAGCTTCTTCTCAGGTTCCTTGACAATTGGCTCCCAAATTCGCTCATGAAACAAGCGCCTAAAGGGAGTCCTAAGTTAGTGATTGGGAAATAAAACTTACACCACAAAACTTAGGATGATGAAGTATCATTCAGTCCTTCCCCTAGTGAAATCTCTTGCTAAAGTTGATCTTGAGCCTGGCAACCACCTCAGTACATGAGATAATGCTCCACTAGTATAGTAACTATTGAACATTTTGATGGGTTTATGAATCAAGTAGTTGCTGAAGATGAAAAATCCTTTTCTGTTTTAAAAGGATGGATGTGGTTCCTGATGCTTAGGTTTTCATTCTGTGCATCTTCATTGTTGGGGCAGTTGCTTGGAGACTTGTTGATAGTAGGAATTGTAGACAATTTGTGAATGTGGTTTGCATCTGATCTTCCCTGGTGCCTTTCTATTACTGTAGTGTATATTCAGGCAACAAAATATAGTTGTCCAGCCTGTCATAAATGGGGGGAAGTTCATTGCTTTTGCAGATGCTGAGACTCTTGAGAGTTTTTTCCTGTGTTTCCTGTATGCCTGAGAGATACTAATTCTATCTGAATTTTCCGAATTTCAGTCTTCTGGTACCCCTTATAACATTTAACTCTTCACCCATTTCAATATAAAGGATTAGTCAATCAAATGATCGATAGTAAATGGATCGGTTTGAGACCAAGGCCTTCTGCAGTTGTCGGGCATTGACATTGGCGTGTTCTGTTTGGCCATTGCTATTTTTACTCTTTGTCACTATGTGATTCTGTTGATTGAAGTCTTGAATCTATGTGGGATCTGCCTCTTTCTTCCACTGTTATCGTTGGAGGGAGCTTTAGAACAAACATTCTTGATGATGTTTTCTTAAGCCAACTACGAGAAATGTATTTTAGGATGCAATCAATCCTAGTTGCTTTAGCTCTTCCTAAGTTGGTTGCCATCCTTTTCACTGTTTGCATTGTGCATCCCCGTTTTATCTCTCCAGTTAATCTCCTCATTATTGGAAGTATGTTATAGCAATATCATGATCTCCACCTGTATGTTTCTGATTGTCCTTTTAATTGCATATTTTGATTTTGCACCAGGATAATCCTCCTGCTATTCAAACAATTCTGTCCGGGGACATCATTGTGTCGTCATCTAAGGATTCTCACCGACAAGGACAGAGGGAGCGTGCTCTTGGTTTGTTACATCAGATGATTGAAGATGCTCACAGGGGCAAGCGACAGTTTCTAAGTGGTACATTTTCTTTATGTGCTGGGAGATTGCCATCATTTTTTGCATGAATTATGACTTTCTTGTTCTTTTTCCTACGTTTAGGCAAGCTATATAACCTGGCAAGAGCCATTGCTGACGAAGAAACAGAGGCCACTTCTAGCAGAGAGGAAGCTGTATCTGCTGATCGTAAAAGTCTCTCACACTTAAATAAGGATGGAGTTCTTGGCCTTGGGTTAAAAACTGTCAAAGAGACATCGTTGAATTCAATGACCACAGAAAAGAATTTGCAGGCTAACAATTATGATTTGAAAGACAATGGAAAGAGATTATTTGGCCCTTTAACTTCCAAGCCAACGACATATCTTTCGCAGTTCATAGTACACATTGCTGCAATTGGTGACATAGTTGATGGGACAGACACAACTCATGATTTTAACTTCTTCTCAATTGTCTATGAATGGCCTAAAGATGTATGTCTTAGTTTTTTTTTTTTTGTTTCGAAGTATGGTAATCTATTATTATGTTCATCTCTGTGTTCTCATTGAGGATAATACTGTATCAAATTGCTTTTGACAGTGGGCATTCATTCTGATCACATGTAATAGCTTGTGGTTTATAATGCAGATATTGTCTTTAGTTTCTTGAAGTTCCTGAAAATTAATTCAAACTAAGAATATGGTGCAGTTCTCCTGTGAAATAATTTTGTATAGTACGGTTTTGGAACCTTGAGAAAGTCTTTGTTGTGGCACACTGCACTGGTGGAATCCCTAAAGTTTGTTAAGGCCACATTTATTGAACGTGGGAAATATATGTACATATTTTATCATCTGAGACCTGCTTCTCTGGCATTAAATTTGTTTATAAATTTACTTCCCTGGCACTATATGTGCAAGTTGAAGTCAGGTCGTGTGCATATATATCTCTAGAAACTCTGATTGAAAGCCTTCCATCCAAAAATAAGAAATTTCCTTCTTTTTTTGTCTTTATCCCATCTTAGGCGAATTATGCTTTAGTAGTATAATATGTGAAAGCAGCTACCTGTCTATTTTATTCTGGCTAGGAGTTTGTCTCAGTGTTTCTAATTTCCAGTATTAGATGTCAGGTGATCATCTCAGAGAACTGTTACTACTGAACTTGCTTAAGTAAAGTGATGGTGACTAATCTAGGTGGTAGGTTTCCACATCATGAAAACAATCTTAATATAGTAGTCGGCGGAAACTCATGTGATTCAGCTATTAAGGAATGTCAAATTTATTCATTTGGTAGAAGATTATTTATGAGTCGTCTTCTTTATTTTCATTCTCTTCGTGTGATGATTAGTAGTGACTATTGAATTATGGCTTTGCTTCATGGTAATTCCATAATCTGGGCAAGAAGTGGACTTCATTGATAAGTTCAACTTTATAAGCGCTAAATACTCATCTGTTTCCCTGCAGCTTTTGACTCGTCTGGTATTTGACCGCGGAAACACTGATGCAGCGGCAAAAGTGGCAGAGATAATGCGTGCTGATTTTGTCCATGAAGTAATTTCTGCCTGCGTGCCTCCAGTTTATCCACCACGTTCTGGCCGTGGATGGGCATGCATTCCTGTCATTACTATGTGCTCTAGGAGTCACTTGGAGAAAATTCTCACTCCCTCTTCTAGAGAAGCTAAGAGCAACTCCTTTAACTGTTCCCCTGGAGCACCTGGTGTGCCGTTATTCTCTCTTCAGTTGGATATAATTAAACATCTGGCAAAAGTTTCTCCCGTAAGGGCTGTCCTAGCATGTGTATTTGGGAGCAGTATCTTATACAATGGCAGCGACTCGTCTATTTCCAGTTCCTTCAACAATGGTTTACTGCAGTCATCTGATGCTGATCATTTGTTCTATGAGTTCGCTCTTGATCAATCTGAGAGGTAATGCAGTCATCGGTATCTTATTTGTTATCTGATTATTATTGTTAACTATATTTTGATGTTGTATAGATTTCCAACCTTAAATCGTTGGATTCAAATGCAAACCAACCTTCATCGAGTTTCAGAGTTTGCTGTGACATCTGAGCGAACAGCTGATGATGGCAAAGTTAGGTTTGAGCAAAGAGCTGCTATAAAACGAGCCCGTGAACATGACAGTGACACAGAGTCTGATCTTGATGAAAGTGGTGGTAGCAGTAGGATCCCTATCACTCTGACAGATGTCAATCATCAGAGTGGGGGACCTGCTGAAACTTGTGATGACTCTCTAAAGTCTGATCGTGCTGACTATGACATGGCGGTGCATCTTTCATTTGACTGGGAGAATGAAGAACCTTACGAGAAAGCTGTTGAGAGGTAGTTAGTTTCCCCTGTTTCACTTATTTTAAGTGCATTTCTAGCTTTCTGATAGTTGTCCCTGTAAGTTTCTATGGACTTACGAATTTTCTTTATTGGTCAAAATTCACTTCTATAGGATCAAATGATTTCTAGCAAGATTTAGTTAGCTATGCTTTTGACTGCTTGCAAATAAGTCTGGAGGCGATTACATTAACTAAGCTTTATCCTACTGAGTAGTGTCAGCATACCCTGAAATGATTCAGTAGAAAAAAGCTGGGTCAGATTAATTACACTACACTATACTATATGCATTTATAGCCTTTGTGTTCTATGATATATATTCTGCAGATGCATCTTGGTTTATGTTGGCTTATTAATCCAACTATGAAATGATGTTATTGTGCTGAAATACATAATAATTGTGGCTTCTCAATTTCCTTGCCTTGTCCTTTTAGCTCTACCATGGAATTTGCATGTTGTATTTGTAATGATGGTGCTGCCCCGTACCTCTATTAGTATAATACTTGTACGTTCAGGTCTGATATATGTAAGCACGTGACTTTCAGTAAGGCTTCCCTTCTCCCATACGTTTTTTGAACTTATGGAGTACTTGTTCTTTTAGAGTAAAATGATTACGCGTATAAATTAAATACATGCCATTATATTTCATATATTTCATTAGTCATTTAATTGTGTGACATGTTAATTATAGTTCCTATACAAAAAGTTATCAAATGCATGTGAATAAACAGAATATCTGATATGTCATGAGATGGCACAGAGTAGTAACAAATCCAATGATTATTTTTTGTAAAATATTTTATTTTAAATAGTTCTATTATATACTAGTTCTTGTCAATGATAATGTGATTGTTGTAACCTCATGATGGCATGGAGCAATTTTCTTTCACATAATCTTAAGGAAGATTATATTAACCCATCCATATTTCACACAATGTGTATAATTACTAACAGAGCTTAATTCCACGGAGTGGAGACCTTGTTCTTGGGCAAAAATTAAATATTTTGTCAAATAGTTCAAGTGTCAATTTGAGTGAATGGTGCTGGTGCTGATATATGGAGAGAGAGCCTTCATAAGGATTCATAGTCTGAACGGTGTTATGATCCTTCCCCTTTGTATATTCAAATAAAATAACTTAGCTTCTTTTCTGTTGCAAATCAAAGTGCAATAGCGTTGGATTGTTGATTCAAATTAAGTTTGGCTGGTTGGTGTTATTTTAGACTGATTGGATGAGGCAATCATGATACTCAAATATATTGGGCAGGCAGGTGCAAGTCATCTGCAAATATTGCACTTTGTAGGATTGGTTTTCTTTTATAGGTAAAAACATTGTAGGGTTGTTAGTTTCACTTTCTATCTCAACAAAATTGTTGAGTTGAAATGTATTCCCTATTTTAAATGCAGTAGCAGACATAAACCGTAGAAACCACATAGTAGTCCCCATGTGGTCCATTATTAGTAACTGAAGTTTTATTTAATGGTGCTCTAGTGATATAAAATGCTGCAGGGATCATTTCAAAATTTCCTACGTGGAATCAATCTCCATATTGCATACGATGCATCGACAGAGATATATTGCTAGTTTGTTTCAAAAATTCCTACATGGAATCAATCTCCATATTGCATATGACGCGCTGATAGGGATCTATTGCACCTTAAAACAAGTCTCATAGATGAGTTTTTTTATTTATAATTGAACTGGAAAGGCAGCCTTGCCGTGCACATCGTTTCTTTTCTAATATGTTTCTTTGTCTTCAAAGATTTAAGACAGTATACTTGTCTTTTCCACTTTTACTTTTTCTGTATTTCCTTAATTTTGGATACAATGAAATTGTGAAACTTGTGATTTTCAAGTTTGATTTGTTAACTGTATTATCCAATCTTGTTGGTTAAATATCTTTTGTCAGTGGTAGAGTTTTAAAGATTCAAATTTCTATTCCCTTCCTTAATTTTTATTATTTTTCTCCTATTCTCAGAAAGAAATCATGATCTGTCTTTCACAAATCTTGTAAAAGCAATATATGTTTTTCTTCTGACATTATTATTGTGTGCTTGGCCTACCTTTTGCCATATGGGATGCCAGCTTTAGCGGACATCTATTAATGAGTGACTGCAACAATGTCGTAAAGGAGAAAAGTATCACATGACCTGACTACAAAATATGATGTGAGGGCGATGTTATAAAACACCACAAGTTTTGAAAAGAAACAGGCTTAGATGCTGACATCTGGTGTGTTATCCTTTGCTTCAATAACTCCCTCGTGTAGGTTTCATGTCACTTGCAGGGTAGAATTTTGTCGTTCTAATTGGGTCTTCATAATGTTCTATTATAATGGTTATTTTTCTAGTATCAGTACAAATATTAATTGTTTGGTGCCATGTCTTTTTAGCTTTATATCAAGAAGTATGAAATTTTTTGCTTGATAATTTTAGATGGACTTATGATATATTTTAGGGGATAAGTCGATATCTAATTATCTAACTTGCATCATTGTTGCAATTAAGACCTTTAACTTGTTTGATTTGTGCAACCAAATCCTTTCGTTTTTTGCACAGTCAATTATGTCGGTGTGATTGCCAACATGGCAATATTAAATGTGGAAAAAGAGGGACATTTTAAATTCTGAAAAATCAGCTAAGTAAAACAGAACAAAAAATGAAAAGAAAAAGGAAAGCAAGAAATAGAAGACATTGTGCAATGGAGCATGCATGCGGGAGGGAGGGTGACCTAGAGCTGTTGCCACCACGGACTCTGGAGACTTATTGCGGTGCTACCACTCCATCTCCTCCACCACTAGCTGGACCTATGAATGTAGCCAACACCTCCATGGAGATAAACAATGACAAGATGAGTGCGATTGTGATGATGAGTAATGGACAATCTTCAGATTGAGAGGACCTCTGATCCCGAATTTCACATTTTTTTTATCCAATTGAGAGTCTAGGACCCCTTGAGTATATAGCAACACGAAAGAGGTTCAAACTACTGTTTGGTGGCGAAATGTTTACTGTTCACCTTTGTCGGCCCGTCGAGGACCGGCTCGCGGGGAGGTTGCGACTTTTACCAAGCCTGATGAGCTCAAAGGATACTTTGTGGCGGCAGCTTTACATGGTGTGCAATTGAAGGAGTTGATTAAGCTGGATTATTAAAACTAATTGTTGCTGGCATTTGCTCCAATTGCTAAAGTTATGTTGAATAACGTGAAAAGTTTCAGCAATTGATCAATTCTTTTATGCAAAATCATCATGTTCTAGCATTCTAGGCGAAGTCTAGTGTCTATGGATGATAGAGGTTGACTTTGGTGGCAGCAGCACTAGGATGCATTGCCAGTGTCCATGGTAGAGATGGCAATGCCTGTCCGGCTGCATTATCACAATCTCTCTTTCTTCCTTCACCTTCCCTCTTGCATTCTTTCTTTTTCTCTTTTTGCTATTTTTTTTCTTTATTAAATTGTTAAATAATTCCATGTCATCTGCCATGTTAACTTTATTAAATGTGTTGGCAAAAGGGCTTGATGCACAACTCATGCAAGTTAGAGGACTCAATTGCACCAATTAAAAGTTTGAGGACCTAATTTCTAAAACCGTGCAAGTTACAATGCTAAATGTGGCCTTATCTCTATAGTTCAATTTTGTATTGCACTTAGTATGATATTCTAGCTTTGATTGCATCACGGGTTACTTTTGAATCTCACTGATCTACTTCTACAGATTAATTGATGAAGGAAAACTAACGGATGCTCTTGCTCTATCCGATCGTTTTCTACGTAATGGTGCCTCTGACCGCTTACTTCAGTTATTAATTGAGCGTGGCGAAGAAAATCATTCAATATCTGGTCAAGCACAAAGTTATGGAGGCCACAGCATGTGGAGTATCAGTTGGCAGTATTGCTTGCGGCTGAATGATAAACAACTGGCAGCTAAACTTGCCCTTAAGTATGTTTAGGGTCAATAAGACTTTGTATGCAAATGAGCTGATTGATAATGTCAAGTTATTGATATTCCAAAATAGCCGTACATAGTCATCGTCAAATCGTCCCTATTTGGTCATTCGCTTTTGAATATTTTCTATCAGGTATATGCACGGATGGGAACTTGATGCCGCCTTGGACGTTCTCACCATGTGCAGCTGCCATCTGCCTCATAGTGATCCAGCCAGAAATGAGGTGGAATTAGATTCATTTAGTTCAATCTTCTCCCATAGGCAGAAACTCGTTTTATTTTTACTCAAGAATTGGTTTTTGTGATTCTTCATCTGAATACTCTTGTCAGCCTCGAGTTCTTTTCGTGTAACAAGTTTGTTTTGATTCAGATTTTGCAAATGAGACAAGCTTTGCAGAAGTACAGTCATATATTAAGTGCTGATGATCATTATAGCAGCTGGCAACAGGTCATTTGTCCTAAACTAATTTGCTTAGATTGTTAAGAGTAATCAAAGTGAAATTATAGCTTGAGTAATAGTTGTATTTGATTAGATGCTCAGAGTTTTAGATTACTCTGGCTAGGTTGAAGCTGCGTGTAAAGCAGATCCTGAGGGCTTGGCTCTTAGATTGGCTGAAAAGGGGGCTGTTTCTGCTGCTTTAAAAGTGGCTGAAAGTGCTGGTTTATCAGTAGATATGCGGAGAGAGCTACAGGCTCAACAACTTGTGAAACTTCTAACAGCAGATCCTCTGAATGGTGGAGGTCCAGCAGAAGCCTCACGATTTCTCTCCTCCCTACGTGACTCTGAAGATGCTTTACCAGTTGCAATGGGTGCCATGCAGTTGTTACCCAACTTGCGGTCCAAGCAGCTTCTGGTAATCACTCTCGTATCTTTCTTGCTTGTATGTTTTACAATTCCATGTTGTCCCTTGGGTTACTTATTTTGTTTGTTGATATTATGAAGGTTCACTTCTTCCTGAAGCGGAGAGATGGGAAATTGTCAGATGTTGAGGTCTCTAGGCTTAACTCTTGGGCCTTAGGTCTCCGTGTTCTTGCTTCCCTGCCTCTGCCATGGCAGCAAAGATGTTCTTCTCTGCACGAGCACCCTCATCTAATTCTTGAGGTTCTCCTCATGAGGAAGCAGCTGCAATCTGCATCTTTGGTATTTACTTCTCAAGAAGATGATTTTCAGTATGATACTACTTTATAATCTGCATCGCAAATAAATAGCCTAATGCTGGGGTAAAAATTCTTATCTAGCATTGAGAGAGAGTTTATCATGGATGAATGCAACTAGCGCTTATTAGATTATAGTTCCCTCTTTCTATAACTGATGATCGAATCATGTTTTTACAGATTCTTAAAGAATTTCCTTCCTTGAGAGACAATTCTATGATTGTCACATATGCTGCTAAAGCTATCGTGGTCAGCATAAGCTCTCCCTCCAGGGAACCTCGCATATCAGTTTCTGGAACAAGGTCAAAACCGAAAACAAGAGCAGGTGCTTCAACGAGGTCATCTTTTTCGAGTAGTTTGAGTAACTTGCAGAAAGAGGCCCGACGAGCTTTTTCTTGGGGCCCTCGCAATGCTGGAGAAAAAAATGCTTCGAAAGATGTTCAACGGAAAAGAAAGAGTTCGGGATTATCGCCCTCTGAAAGAGTTGCTTTGGAGGCGATGGCAGGTATTCAGGAAGATTCAATGACATCTCTTTCTGTTGAGGGGCAAGACCGACTGCCACCTGTTTCCATAGTTGATGAATGGATGTTAACTGGGAATCGAAGCAAGGATGAAGCTGTCAGATCGTCCCATCGGTATGAAAGTGCCCCTGATGTTATTCTCTTTAAGGTAGGTGTCTTCGATCGATCACTTGCTGAGTTTGTGGTACCAGGGTACTAAAGTTGCTTTTCATGAAGATGGGGCTTCTGTTATTATTGAAATTGCTTAAAGCCTTAGTATATTTTGCCAGTGCCAACATGCTGAAAATAAGGAATTGGGAAAATCTGGTTTGAGGCATGAGCTTTTCAAATGCATCCAGATTGCCTGTTAAGTGAGCTTGAAAGCAGATCAATCAATCTATCCATGTTAGTAAAGTGCAGGTTTTGAGGAGTAGAATTTTATGGGACCATCACCAACTAATCTAGAAACTTGAGCTATTAAATGAAGGCGTGATTTAATATTTTTAGATGTTCTAAGACTCCTATAAATTGCCTACCTGTGGAGAAAATGTGTTGAGGGTGTGTATTTCTCTACATGCATAGAATTCTTCTTCAAATTTTGACTGTATAGCTGCTTCGACCATAAGGGCCCATTTGGCAACGTGCCAAATAGTGAAAATTTATGTTCTTTTGTTCTCAAAATCAGTTTGGGAATAGAAATTCGTTTGTTAAAATTTTTGTGCCCGGGCACAATTTTGCAAAAAATTGATCCCAAAATCAGTTTTGGAACAAAATTGAGAAGCAAAAAAAAGTAGCTTTTTGATTCTGGAACAATTTTTCCGGAACTGATTCTTCTTGGTTTACTTATTTTTTTTTTATTTATTCATCTTTTTCCCGGCCCGCCACTGGCCACCAGCCACCGGCGACCGGCTAGGGCTGGCGAGGGTGGCCCTCACCGCCCCCGACGACGGCGAGGTCGGCCCTCGCTGCCCCCCGCAACGGCGAGGTCGGCCTTGCCCAGATCTAGCGAGGCCAACCTTGCCGTCACCACCCCCGGCAACGGCGAGGTCGACCTTGCCTAGATTTGGCGAGGCCGATCTCGCCATCATCAGATCTGGATGAGGTCGAGCCTCTCCCGGCCATGGCGAGGCCGAATTTGCTGTTGTAGGGGGTGGCGACGGCAAGGTCGGCCTCGCCTTGGCCGGGCGAGGCTTGACCTTGCCATGATCTGGTGAGGCCGACCTCGCTGTTGCCGGGGGTGGCGACGGTGAGGTCGGCCTCGCCAGATCTGGGCGAGGTCGAGCCTCACTCGGCCATGGCAAGGCTGACCTTGCCGTCGCGACCGGCGAGGGCCGTGACGCCCTTGCCGGCCCTGGCCTGTCGCCGGTCGCCAGCGCCGGCGACCGGCCATGGCCAAGGGAAAAAAAGGAAAAAAAAGAAAGAAATATTAAAAAATTCAAAATATTATTAATAAAAAGAAATTTTGTGTAGTTACTAAACGCATTTCTATTCTTTTTCTATTCTAAGAATAGAAATTTTGGGCAGTTACCAAACGCCTTCAAATGCTTAGAAATTATTCCCGGGCACAGAATAAAAAAGAATAATTTCTGATCATAATCTGTTCCCGAGCATAGAATGGTTGCCATGTGCATCCTAAACGTCCACAAAAAGGCCATAGTAAGGAGGTGTTTCTAATTGAACTTTGACCTTGAGGAAAACTATTTTCTATCCTCTAGCTTCTCTGATGATAAGATCCTTCACTTGGTACACCAATTCTTGAGTTTCATTTGACTCCACAGCTACTGCATACGTGTCTTAAACCAAAAGATAAGATGGAATTCGCATGTTGTGAACTTGTCTTGTTGAATAGACTTCTTGACTAATCCTATAGAATAGCAACATCGTATATAGATGTGGCTAAGAGAGAGAGTAGAGTATACTGGTGGTTTTCTTTCTGTGATTCTTCTATAGTGCATTGACTGTTTGGTATTGCTAATACATACAAAATTGTTTTGTAATGTGGAGTTGCACTTTTTTCTTAGCTGTGTTGGCATTGTCAAGTTCTTCTATACTTTGAATTGATGCATATTGCGAACGTATAGTGTTAAAGGTGGTATACAGATTGTGTGATGTCACTTTCTTGAATCTTTTTTCTTAACAGAAAATTTGGATTTTATGTTTTAGGCATTGCTTTCATTGTGTATGGATGAGATCGTGTCTGCCAAAAGTGCCCTTGACTTGTGTGTCAATCAGATGAGAAATGTGTTAAGCTGCCAACAGTTGCCTGAGAATTCATCAATGGAAACAGTTGGACGGGCATATCATGCGACAGACACATTTGTGCAGGTTTGCTCTCAGCTTATCTAAGGAAAGAAGTATATAAAATAGAAGAAAAAGTTCCTTATCTTTCATTAAATTATGTTAATCTGAGAAATCGTACAAGAAGGCACTTATAAGTAAGGTCAAGGTGCTAGCTCTCTTACCTGGCAGTCCTTTGGTCATACCAATTTTTTGGGGTTAATCCTTCTTTCATTGATAATTGGTTCAGGGACATGACAACTGACCGCTGTTGTATAATCCCTTCATTGGACAAAATGGCACAACTTTTTGGGAAGTTCGTAGTACTATAATTGAAAGTACATCTTATGCAGATTGAACTAATGTTTAACCATTTCTTATGAGCAGGGACTATTCTATGCTAAATCACTTCTTAGAAAGCTGGCTGTGGCTAGTGAGCTGTCTAGCAATCCTGAGAGAAATAAGGATGCAGATGACACATCATCAGATGCTGGTGGCTCGAGTGTAGGTAGTCAGTCTACAGATGAGCCCTCTGAACTTCTTCTGCAGACGGATATATGGCTTGGACGTGCTGAACTGCTTCAGAGTCTTCTAGGATCTGGGATTGCTGCTTCCCTTGACGATATTGCTGACAAGGAGTCATCTGGTCGTCTTCGAGACAGGTTGATTGCAGATGAACGATATAGTATGGCTGTCTACACTTGTAAGAAGTGCAAGGTAATTTTTGTTTCTGCAACACAGTCACGTGTTGTGCTGTTTTGACTAGTTAAATGGATAAATATGTCTCCCCTCTTGCAGATAGATGTCTTTCCTGTATGGAATGCTTGGGGACATGCTTTAATTCGAACGGAACACTATGGTCAAGCTCGAGTGAAGTTTAAGTATGTTTTCTTTTTTAAAAAAGTAGTTTCATGCCTATATATCAATTTGCACATGTTTATCAATTTTGATATGCATTTCTCTCTCTCCAGGCAAGCACTTCAGTTGTATATGGGTGATGCTACACCTGTCATTATGGAGATCATTAATACTATTGAAGGAGGTCCTCCTGTTGATGTGTCAGCAGTCCGTTCAATGTAAGATGTTTAAATGACTAGAACTGTGTTACATGTATTGATTGCTGATCTGCTGCCTGTCAGTACATTGACATGTCCAGTCGCTTTGCTTGTGTTTTTGGATACCTGTCACCTCCCTTGCCATTCCTTCTTTCACTTTCCTCCTTACAGTGTCCTCTTTTATCCTTGCTTTGGCAATTATTCTCTCTGCTATCCCTTCCTGGCAGAGCCAACAAGTGAATTAGAGGTCGAGCTGACATATGTGGAAGTTGGAAGCCTTTCCAGACTTGATTTTCAATAGGTTAAAGCCCCTGGTTCTGATGAAGATGGTTCTTCTTTTCATACCTTACTATTCTATTGCTTTGTACTATGTTCTCTTTCCTGTTGGAGTTTCGAAGGTGTAACCTGCTCTCTTATTAGACAAGCGGCACTTTTTCAATTTCACAAGTAGTAAATAAGGGAATTGTGGGGAGAGCAAGTCCTCAGATCTACAGTGTGTAGGTAGTCTGGAGGTCCTTCCGAAACTTATGGGCATGCTAGGAGAAATCTTTTATTCCTCCCTTCCTTTTCCATAGCTTTTGGTGTGAAAAATGGAGGGAAGAAGCACGAGAGATCCTTATTACTTTCTTTGCAATGCAATGGTCATGGTAGACTGTTAATATTTAGGGAGGTCGAAGTTGGTTTTAGAGATTTAGTCTTCCATAAAAGTGCTAAGGTGTTGAACTTGTGGAAAATCCTTTTAGTGCTGAAAACTTGGTGAATCTGGTTACTACATAAGGAAAGGCTTCTTAGTATGCCTTGGAGAGGTCAACTAGTGAGTGTTAGGAGATTGAGTGCTTTTCCTTGGTGGTAAGTTTTCCTTAATGTCTGTTGGTTGAGTTTTGGCCATGGTAGGGATGGCGATCCTACCCTTCAAAAACGAAGACCTGAATTGCTTGGCTCCAATGGGGCAGCTGGACCCCGCCATCCATGCGTTTTGGGGTGGGGGGCAAATTTTTCTGCCTCACATGCGGAGCGGGGATGGATGTGGCTGTTTTTGCCCTGCAAACCTCCCTGCTATCTTTTTACTCCTGAAAACCTAGTTTCTTTATTTTATTTTTACATTTTCAGCAACATATGTATCTTTTATTTTCCGTATTTTGCTTCTTAAATAGTGATGAAGACCTTCCAAAATAAATTATCACTCAATTCTTCCCCCTTAGCCATTTTACTTTTGTGTTGGTACCTAATTTGGTCGGTATGAATATTTTCTATAAATTGTTACCTTTGGTTGTTGAGATGTCTAGACTTCAATGTTAACTTGGAGCGAGGGCATCTGCATGCTCCATGGGGGTGGGGAGGGGTGGAGAAATTTGCCCTGTGTGGGGCGTGGGGCAGGGATGGGGCACCTCTAATAACATCTCCGCCCCATTGCCATTCCTAGGCCAAAAGAGGTTGGTTAATGGCAAGAGATCTGGATCTACTATTGGAGAATATACACAGGGTTTGAATGCTTTCCCAGAGATGACAAGTTAATATCTTGGATCTTAATTCTAAACTATCAAAACAACCTAGGGTCACGGCCTTCCTGAGCATGGCTTAGTTTTAAGTGAGGACTGGTCATGGGTGTTTGGACTTGTTACATTTTCACACCGTGCCCTGATTCAGCTTTTTTCATGTGATCGTGTGATTCTGTTGGGTGTTAATCTCAACATGGCTCTTTTGCAGATGAATTTTTAACTCTCGCTTTGAGTGTAGGAGAGTTGTGGACTCTGAAATTAGAGTGGGTCAATGATTGATCATTTGATTTATCTTCCTTGCAAATCAAGTACGGACCTATTATGTCTCAAAAAAAATAAAAATAAAGAATGAGAAATGTCCAAGGAAGCCAACTAACTCATTGAGTCATCTGCACCTGATTGTCCGTGTTTGAGTAGGTTACACCTATACTTTTCTTGCGTCGTCTTTAGATAAAGTTTGGCAAGGAAGTGAACTTTCCACCTCATCTTGTGTTTTGCTTCATGTTCGGCACAGTAAATGTGCTTAGTACTCTCAAACTCTGTTCATGTCTATGTTATGATTCCCTTGCCGCATCACAAAATTGAGAAGGTTACTTCACATGCTTGCTGAGACAGATTATGAATGGATTTCTCATTGTAGGTATGACCATTTGGCTAAAAGTGCTCCAGCTATATTAGATGATTCACTTTCTGCTGATTCATATCTTAATGTCCTGTACATGCCATCTACATTCCCACGTTCGGAGAAGTCTAGTTCATCAAACTCGGCAAATGACTCTAATTTCCTCGATTTGGAAGAGGGACCTCGAAGCAATCTGGATAGTACTCGCTATCTTGAATGTGTTAATTATCTGCAGGAGGTAAACTAATCTTTCACATATGATCTGTATCTGGAAGGCTTTAATTATTTATAGTAGGCAGATTAGTCTTCGATATTTTATGTGCTTTGGCATGATATTCACATTACTCTATTTTTCTTGGTGCGCACCCTCATGCAGGCTTTGTTAATGCAAATTGTCTGATTATCGTTTGTATGCAGAACTCTCATATAGATGTGTATGGAAGATTTATTTGTGCAACTTCCCCGTATCTGAAGATTCTAGCAGAATATTTCTAATTGAAGCTTTCTTTGTGGGATACTTGGCCCTGGGTATAATTAGTATGTGGAAAATTGTCTCGACACCTATTGGTTGGGGCATTTGCAAAGTGGCTACTTCAATTTGGCAATTTAGCTCTTTTACTTCTCATATTTGTGGAAATAGCCCTTCTGTTGATCTTCAATTGAGATCTCTAACGAAGTCATCTAGATTGTAACTTTAGAGTATGCCTTGTCAAACAACTCCATTAGAAATCCCTGAAGTGAAGATGAACAGAAGGTTCAACATCGAATTTGAAAAGTACTAAGTGTGTATGGACATGTTATCTTTCCTAAAGCTGTTATTAATTTTCTGGTTCATCCATGCTTTTTTCATTCCCTTGAGAGCTCATGACTCTATGTATATTTTTTTAATTGCAGTATGCTCCGCAGCATCTGCTTAATTTTATATTTAGGCATGGCCATTTCAGTGACGGGTGTATGTTATTCTTTCCACCGGATGATGTTCCTACATCCCCTCAACCTTCAGGCCATGGTGTTGTTACTTCATCTTCATCTCCACAAAGGCCAGATCCTCTGGCAACTGATTATGGAACAATTGATGAGTTGTGTGACGTCTGCATCGGCTATGGTGCCATGTCTGTTTTGGAAGAAGTAATTTCCACGAGACTCTCATCAAGTTCAAAAGATGTGATCATTCAACATACAGGAGCAGCCCTTGCCCGAATCTGCATTTTTTGTGAAACTCATAAGCATTTCAATTACTTGTACAAATTTCAGGTAAAATTTACTCCTTGTAGATTAAATTCTTTAGACTTGGTGCACGCTTGCGAGAATATAGTGCTTTTTAGATGGTCAAGCAAATAGAGCTGCAAATTTGTGTTATGCTGTCTATTTCATTAGTGGCAGTCGGCTTATTTTGAAAGTTCTTTATGTTTTAATTTATGATTTGGTAGCACAATATTGAGTGTTTCATCCTGACGTTTCTTTTTTATCTCATTTAAAAAGTTAAATCGCTGGATATACTCTGGCTCTGTTTCTGTCTCTCTCTCCCAGGGCGCTGCCTGGGTTCCCTCCCTCTCTCTCTCTCTCTCTCTCTCTCTCTCTCTCTCTCTCTCTCTCTCTTCAAAAAATAAAAGTTAAAACCTCAAAAAATTTCCTACTTACATGCAGTTGGATAAACCCGATGTGTCTTTAGCATACTATTAACTTGTGGAAATCAAAGGGTAACCATTAACTGGAAAAGATATATCACTCCTTTTGATCCATATTTCAAAATGACATTGATGTTATTGATGGTAATTTACTACAAATGAGATTTCTAGCTGTGATTATTTCTGTTTACTATAAATTCATCATAACTTTAAAGGATAAAGTCATCACTTTTGTCCTCTTCAGTTGAGAAACTGTGTTTTTACTTCCATAACAAGTTTTACCTTTGCTCTGCATAAAGTTTTTCGTTTGCACTGAGTATTTTTGTGAATGTGAGATATAATATGTCTGTATTAAATTGATTTTTAACATTGTGAGGCTACCTTTGTGTCAGTGACAACTATATTTATTGCCCCTTGTCCCCACTCCCAGCGCTCATGCCATTGGGCTAATTTGTTGTGGTTAGATTTATCTTTTTGACACCAAACACTTCTTGGGACTGTCATTAAAGTTCGCTTCACATTGCTTGTTTTCACTTCTCTCTATGGTTCAGGTTATCAAGAAGGACCACGTTGCAGCTGGGCTTTGCTGTATTCAACTATTTATGAATTCCTCTACGCAGGAAGAAGCCATCAAACATTTGGAACATGCTAAGGTATTTCCTTGTATCTCAAGCGTGTGAGCTTTGTCTCACTGATAACTCTGGGCCTTTGTGCCTAGTTTATCACTTTTAGAAGATAATGCTAAGGGATTTCCTCGTACTGGTCCTAGTATCTTTAATTGTCATTCTGCTATCAATTTCTACATCAAATTTGACAATTCCGCTGCTATGGAGGAACAAATTCAAAAGAATATTGAAGTAGAGAAGTTGGGGCCAATACATGAAAGACAATCTTAACATACGAGCAGTTTAACAATTTGTAAAATTCTGAGAGGATGTGTTGGATTTCCTCGTATACAAAGTAAGCGAGATAAATTATGGAAATTGCACATACAATACTATTGATGTCTGTTAGAGAGGAAAAAAGTGAAAGTCTTATTCAGCAAAATATCATATTTATACAATGGTAGCCCAATAAACCCTAAGAGTCCTAAAGACCACTTTGCCCTTGATACTTCTAACACTCCCCCTCAAGCTGGAGCATAGATATTAATCATGCCCAGCTTGTTACAAATATATTCTATCCTCCCGCTACCCAAAGATTTAGTAAAAATGTCTGCAAGTTGTTCACCAGTTCTAACATGACTAAGAAGAATCATTCCACTTTGCAGCTTCTCTCGAATAAAATGACAATCAACCTTAATGTGTTTTGTTCTCTCATGAAACACCGGGTTAGATGCTATATGTACTGCAGCCTTATTATCACACCATAAAGACATAGGAATTGAAACTTTCAAGCCTAACTCAGTCAATAGTTGCTGAATCCACACTAATTCACACGTTGCTTGTGCCATGGCTCTATACTCTGAGTTGGCACTGGAGCGGGCAACAACACTCTGTTTCTTACTCTTCCATGACACTAGATTTCCGCCAACCAATGTACAGTAGCCAGTAGTAGATCTTCTATCATCTAGAGACCCTGCCCAATCAGCATCAGAAAATCCTTCTAAGAAAATAGAGAGAGAGAGGGAAAAGGTTTTCTCATATGTATTAACAACAAGTGTTCAATACATATACCAAAAATAAGACCAAAAAGTCCTAAGGACCACTTTACCCTTTTTACTACTACTAACAGTCCCTCTCAAGCTGGAGCATAGATATTAATCATGCCCAACTTGTTACAAATATATTCTATCCTCCCATTACCCAAAAGGTTTAGTAAAAATATCTGCAAATTGTTCACCGGTTCGAATATGATTGGGAATGATCATTCCACTCTGCAACTTTTCCCGAATAAAGTGACAATCAACCTCAATATGTTTTGTTCTCTCATGAAACACAGGGTTGGTAGCTATATGCACTGCAGCTTTATTGTCACACCATAGTGTCATGGGTATTGAAGCTTTGAAGCCTATCTCAGTCAATAACTGTTGAATCCACACTAATTCACATGTCACTTGTGCCATGGCTCTATATTCTGACTCGGCACTCGAGCGTGCAACAACATTTTGTTTCTTACTCTTCCATGATACTAGATTTCCTCCAACCAAGGTACAATAGCCAGTAGTTGATCTTCTATCATCTGGAGACCCTGCCCAATCAGCATCAGAGAATCCTTCGACTTTGCTATGACCATGATTTTGGTAAATAATTCCTTTTCCTGGAGTCTTTTTCAAGTACCTCAATATCCGAATAATTGCATTCCAATGAGATGTACGAGGAGAAGATAGAAACTGGCTTACCACACTAACTGAAAAGGCAATATCTGGTCGAGTGACTGTAAGATAATTCAGTTTTCCTACCAGTCTTCTATATCTCTCCGGGTTATCAAGAGTTTCTCCTTCCTCAGCAGCTAGTTTGACCCCTTGTTCCATGGGTGAATCAAGGGGTTTTGATCCCAACATACCTGTCTCATTAAGCAAATCTAGCACATATTTTCTTTGTGATAGGACAATACCTTTATGTGACTGAGCAACTTCAATTCCTAGGAAATACTTCAATTTTCCTAAATCCTTAGTCTGAAACTGTTGCTGAAGATAAATCTTTCGTTCAGCTATACCAGTCAAATCATCTCCTGTGATGATAATATCATCAACATACACAATCAAGAACAATTTGCCTCCCCGTGACTGTTTATAAAAGAAAGAATGATCATTTTCACACCTAGATAGTCCAAAAGAAAGTACAGCCTCAGAAAATCTTCCAAACCATGCTCGTGGGGATTGCTTCAAACCATATAAAGACTTTCTTAATTTGCAAACCATAACCCCAGACTCCCCTGAGCAACACACCCCGGAGGTTGCTCCATATAAACTTTCTCGTGAAGAGTACCATGCAAGAAGGCATTCTTAACATCAAGCTGAAATAAAGGCCAGTTATATGTGGCAGCAAAGGATATCAAAATACAAACGGATGTAAGTTTGGCAACAGGAGAAAAAGTGTCTAGATAGTCAACTCCATAAACTTGAGCATACCCTTTTGCAACAAGACGTGCTTTTAAACGAGCCAGAGAACCATCAGGATTGACTTTCACAGTAAATATCCAACGACAACCAATAGCAGTTTTGTCTAAAGGAAGAGGTACCAAGTCCCAAGTCTGATTAAAGTGGAGAGCCATTAGTTCTTCTTCCATTGCTGTCCTCCAACCAGACTGTTGTAATGCTTCAGACACAGATTTGGGGATAGGATATTGGTCCACAGTAGATAGAAAGCATCGAAAAGGAGAGACAGAAGAATATGAGACGAAGTTTGCAATAGAGTGTTGAGTACAAGTACGCTTACTATGACCATGATTTTGATAAATAATGCCTTTCCTTGGAGTCTTCTTCAAGTACCTTAAAATTCGAATTACTGCATTCCAGTGAGAAGTACGAGGAGAAGACAGAAATTGGCTGACCACACTAACTGGAAACGCAATGTCTGGTCGAGTAACCGTGAGATAATTTAGTTTGCCTACCAATCTTCTATATCTCTCAGGACTATCGAATAGCTCTCCTCCTTCGGCAACCAGTTTAACTCCTTGTTCCATGGGTGAATCAAGAGGCTTGGATCCTAACATGCCTGTCTCAATGAGTAAATCCAAGACATATTTTCGTTGTGACAGAACAATACCCTTCTGTGACTATGCCACCTCAATTCCTAAGAATACTTCAATTTTCCTAGGTCCTTAGTCTGAAACTGTTTCTAAAGATATCTTTAGTTCATCTATACAAACTAAATCATCTCCCGTGATAATAATATCATCCACATAGACAATCAAGAATAATTTGCCTTTCCTTGACTGTCTATAAAAGAAAGAGTGATCATTGTCACATCTAGACAGCCCAAAAGAAAGTACAGCTTCAGAAAATCTTTCAAACCATGCCCGAGGAGATTGCTTCAAACCATACAAAGATCTTTTTAATTTGCAAACCATTCCTCCAGACTCCCCCTGAGCAATAAACCCTGGAGGTTGCTTCATATAAGCTTCTTCATGTAGACTACCGTGCAAAAAGGCATTCTTAACATCAAGCTGAAATAAAGGCCAATGATAGGTGGCAGCAAGAGATATTAAAATACGAACAGAAGTAAGCTTGGCAACAGGAGAGAAGGTATCCAGATAGTCAATCCCATACATCTGAGCATACCCTTTCGCAACAAGTCTCGCTTTTAAGCGAGCAAGAGAACCATCGGGATTAAATTTGACAGTAGACACCCATTTACAACCAATAGCAGTTTTGCCTGAAGGAAGAGGTACCAATTCCCAAGTTTGATTTACCTGTAGAGCTTTTAACTCTTCTTCCATTGCTTTCCTTCACTCAGAAATTTGTAATGCTTCAGATACAGACTTGGGAATAGGATATTGGTCAATAGTAAATAAAAATGATTGAAAAGAAGGAGACACAGAAGAGTATGAAATAAAATTTGCGATAGAATGTTGTGTACAGGCACGTGTACCTTTGCGATGAGCTATTGGAAGATCAAGATCTGAAACATCAGGAGAATCAACTATCATATTAGAGAGGGAAAAAGTGAAAGTATTATTCGGCAAAATATCATATTTATACAATGGTAACCCAATAAACCCTAAGAGTCCTAAAGACCACTTTGCCCTTGATACTTCTAACAATGTCCAATGATGATATCAATATGTTCTCCTTTTCTATGTTCAAATTGTCTGCTAGACAACAGCTATCGAGGCCGTACACGATATAAAAAAATGTTGCTGACAATGTTATTTCTCTGATTTGGCGGGAAAAGATAAGTGAGCTTTGTGATGTAAAGAGAGTAATGGTTATTTAGCTTAAACTTGGTTTGAGATTGGTGGTTTTTTTTTTGTTAAGGTAATTTGAGATTGGTGTTTGTTCTTTCTAGTTTGAATGATTGTCTGGACTTACTAGAAAGATATCTTTCTTATGAGTAATCTTGACCTGGAATTCATTTATGGCGTAATTTCTTTCAACCTGTAGATGCATTTTGATGAAGGTCTTTCAGCACGATATAAAGGTGGAGATTCTACTAAAGTTGTCACAAAGGGCCTGAGAGGAAAAAGCGCTTCTGAAAAGCTCACTGAAGAAGGACTTGTCAAATTTTCTGCCCGCGTGGCAGTCCAAGTAAATATTTATTTTTGCTTTCTAGTGGTCTCTTTTTGGCAATTATAGTAGTCGATCAACTGACATCTTTGCTGTGGATCAATAATCTCACAGATGGATGTCGTCAAATCATTCAATGATTCAGATGGGCCCCAATGGAAGCATTCTCTTTTTGGGAACCCAAATGATCCCGATACATTCAGGTCGGTTCCCTATTCAGATAAAACCGCTTAAACCAAAATCTAAAGATATTGTCCTTCGAAGAAAATATGTTTGTTCTTATGGAAGTTGGGAACTTTCTTTTTGTCTGTTTTGGAGCTTTGGATAAGTTCACATTCATACTCATGAATGTATTACTTTTTATCAAGAGAAGGGCTTGGTTCCATTGTTGGAAAAGTCATAAAGCTGCTTTTTCTCCAAAATTGTCTGAACCTGCATGATATTTCTTTGCCTAACATGTCAGTCCATCATAATTATTTAGCAGCAGTAGCAGCTGTGAGAGCTGAATATGCAACAGCAATCCATAGACCTTGCCTGCGTTAAATTAAGAATCTTATCATGATAAGTAAAATGTTGCATATATTAGACCTTAACTTTCCCAATTAGTATTGTTACCAAAAAAAACTTTCCCAATTAGTTCTAATATGTTGGTTTTGACTTTAAAATAGTACTTTTTCCTAATTTTTATGTTACCTATTTGTATATATTGAAAGATTTCTGGTGTTTTGCGATAAATAAAAGTCAAATTGTGAGTATGACAAAATTTAGAAAAAGTAGATCTTAAAGCTACTTCATACAACCTCGGTTACCAAAAAAAAAAAAAAAAAAAAGCTACTTCATACAAACCAATGGGAAATAGTTACTATGAGGTTTTCCGTCACTTGGAAAGTAAAACGTATCGACGTCTTGAAGAGAGACTTTATGCAAGGTTGTGCTCTGTTTATGAATTGCAGGAGAAGGTGTGAGATTGCAGAGACTCTTGCTGAGAGGAGCTTCGATTTGGCTTTTCAAGTGATTTACGAATTTAGCCTTCCTGGTAACTAAAATAACTTTTTTTGTCATGAGTTGTCTCAATATTCAACTGTACTTTGGTCCTGTTGCTAAGCTAGCTCTAACATACCATACAGCTGTGGATATTTATGCTGCGGTAGCTGCATCACTGGCGGAAAGGAAAAAAGGAGGCCAGCTGACAGAGTTTTTCCGAAATATCAAAGGCACTATTGATTATGAGGACTGGGATCAGGTGATGTAATGTCCGTAAAAAATATCATAGCATGGCACTCGGCTGGTTTAAGTTTCCAAAGCAGTTCACATAAAATAAAATGATAGTAAAACTTTCATCAGATGCAGCTATTAGGGCACAACAAAGATTAATGCTAGTGCTGCCACTGCTAAACTTGTTAGGAGAAAGTCGATGTCGAGGTTCAATCACTTTAAGCTTCTCTTTCATCTTTCTCATGCTATTTGGAATTCCCACTTGATTATTCGGGGTTTACCTGTTATGGCTACTTGAAATTTGCAATTAACGTGGTACTGCTACCTGGGTGTTGAAGGTCAACAATACCATTGCAAATCCTTTGGGCGATTGCTTAAGTTTCTATGTTGTTAATATACAAATTTTCACGATATTTTCTTCTCTTGTATTCTGCAAAGTCTTGTTAGAAGATGAGTAGCCAAGCTTTTTTTGTCATCTTCATCTCAATAAACATCATCTTTGGAACATGTTGTAGGTGTTAGGAGCTGCCATAAATGTATATGCCAATAAGCACAAAGAACGTCCTGACCGTTTGATAGACATGTTAACCAGCAGCCACAGGTATGATTCAGTTTGTCTACCATGGACTTTAAATATAGCTCTTACATGTATATGGAAGACATAGAAAAATCATGGCAATTTTTATAAATTATACACTTCATTATATCTAGGAGGTGTTGGTTTCTTGTCTCAAAGTAGTATTATATCATGTCCTTTAATTGCTTTTCCCTATAGAAGAAATATCTGTTCATTGGAAAAGCAAAGATGAATTAACCATTTTACTTAAAATACTCTTTTGTGATGTACTTGGAATGGAACGATCTTTGGCAATAATTGAAAAGCTACTTATATAATGGATCGAAATCTCTTCCAATGAAGATGTGAGAGAAAATTTTTACTGATCATTCAAGTGGGAACGCATGAATTGTTGTGGTTCTTTAGGATCCACTTCTTATTTTGGTGGGGAGCGAGGTCGGTAAACATGTTTGTGAGTGCTATAGTTACTACATGCACCTACAACGTTACTCTGTGCTTAAAGTGCTGCAAGTGCTTCTGCCCAAATGATCTGTTCTTCAGCATGCTAAGTGAAAATCAGCCTTTTACTGGATTGGATTATTGTGTATAATGTGGTTTATCCACGTTGACCAATCACTTCCTGAAAGTACCCTTACTTCGCATTATTTTGGTTTAGTAGTTGCTTCGATATGATGATATAGCTGATGCAATTATCATTTCTTTATATTTTGACGGTTTTGACAATAGTCCAAATTTAATGATTTTGCGAACAGAAAGGTGCTGGCTTGCGTGATCTGTGGTCGCCTCAAAAGTGCATTTCAAATTGCTTCACGGAGTGGAAGTGTTGCTGACGTGCAATATGTAGCACATCAGGTGATTTTTTCATCTCAATTTAGGTTAAAATTTTCAAGAATTTATTCGTGTATCCTCATCACACCTACACGACCAACACCACACTCGGAAGTCACCTTTCTAACTGATAGGCCTAGTTTTTTCTCATTTCTAGTTCTTCTCTTTTTATCCCTTGGAACTGTTAAAGACATTCTTTATTGTAGTATTGCATGGGTGACAAATAGTAACATCATGGTGATTCATGGGTTATAGTACGTTGGACATTCTGGGCTCGATCATCTTCTAATTGCCATGTCGAAACTTGTGAAAAGGATCCTGGCATTCTTTCTTGATGCTTGATTGGTACTAGTAGGGAAGAGGATCTCTCCTTATAATCGATATCCTATTTAGAAATGCTGTGCTCCTCGGAGGACTTGTAGGGAGCTGACGTGTTCCATTCCTTGGCTGACTCATGTCCCACTTCATATTTCCATTCCTTTCCCTTTTTTTTCCTTCTTTTTTCCCCTTCGTTTTTCCTTCTGAGAGAATCTTCACTGTCTTGACAGGTATAACATACTCATCATACTTTCAATACATTTCTTTAAAAAAATTAATTTTTTTTTAGTTTATGTGGAATTTCCTAATTTCTTAATTATTCACTCTACGCTGGAAAAAATTAATTTCTTTGCAAATTTAAGATTGAATATTTCTTAAAGGGTTTTAATATATATTCTGTTAGTGTATGTCAAAGAAATACATCTAAGATTTCATTTCCTTTTTCCACCTATCATCATTATGTTAGAATCAAAGTAACATCCTGGGGAATCTGTTGATCATCTCTTTCTTCATTGTGACTTTGCTCTTAAGTTTTGGAATCATATCCTTGTCTAAGGTGGCATGGATAATGCCAAGTCATGCCATCCATCTTTTTAGCTGTTGGAATGTTAACAATAGAAGGCTCTATTTCTAAGAAGTCTTGGTGCGCTGTGCCACGTTGTCTCACATGGTGCTTTGGGAAGGAACACAACAAAAGATTGTTTGAGGGTTTTGGAGGCTTCGGTTGCTTCTGTCTTGTACTCTTTTATTTGGCTTTGGACATCTTGCTCTAACTTCTTGTAGTCTTGTGACATTTTTTCCTTTTCTTTCCTTCTTTCCTTCCTTGTGCATTTATGATGTATTTGAAATTTTTATTTTATAAAATCCTTTGTTAACAATGAAAAAAAAGTCACGGATATCTTAAAGGATAGCACAAATTAGAAGCGTCCATCATTTATTTTATTTCTTCCATATTACTTCAGAATATTACGGGAGCCCAAATGTAATTAACTAATATTGACCCTGGAGATATCTTTTGATGTAACCAACCTTATTTAAGAGGATTTTTAAAAATTTCCTACATTTGAGAATCCTAGGTAATCAAATATGGCATTACCAAGGTTAAGAAATTAACAGCAAAGATTTGATAGACTAATTGACCAGATTAAAAGTGATCCAATAAATACTTTTTAACTCAATGAAACTTCTGCAATCTAGATATTTGTGTCTAAAGAATAATTTTCCCTTTATCCCAATCAGACGAAGGAAAGTGATTACCAAAAGCAGTAGAAAAAATTGGATATTAAACTATCATTTCACAGAGTATGATTGATTATTTTATTGTTAGAGGAGCAAGATTGATTATTTTTATCGTTAGAGGAGCAAGTCAATCTTCATAGTTTAAAAGCAAGGGCAAGGAGAGCTTCTGATTTAAAGTTTATTTTTGTTTCACGTGTAGTTTTTCGTTTTGCCGAGGTAAACTGATATAAGTAGAAAAAAATCAGATGAAA
The DNA here is from genome assembly GCA_031216185.1 of Syzygium aqueum. NCBI lineage: Eukaryota > Viridiplantae > Streptophyta > Magnoliopsida > Myrtales > Myrtaceae > Syzygium > Syzygium aqueum. The sequence goes on from CM062233.1 coordinate 11,826,995, forward strand.
GGTGTCTAATGAAATCAGTAAATGATACTGGAAGAGCTCTTGTTACTTATCATTCTATTAGCGGGTCGAAGATCATGAGATAAATCATATTCGAAATGTGGTGGAAAAAAAGAAGGATGACAAATAGCAATAAAAATTGGTACGAGAATACACACATGGCTGATTTTGCACATCTTACAACATTGGTAATTGCATTCTTTGAAAGACATAGTTCAATCCAGATCTTCCTGTGCAGAGCACGGGTTTCTTGCTCATGTCTAAGAATTTTGATGCTAATCATTGATCCATGTGTTGCATCTCAATCTTCCTTTTTCTTTCCTTTTCCTTGTTCCATGGAAAAGGAGGTTTTGACGTATAGGCTTGAACTAGCTCAGATGCATGAATGCCCATTTGTCCATAATTCAAAGTAAATTCACTTTGAGTTCTTCATGGACCTTGATTTCATGACTTACAATTGATACAACTGCCAACATGTCAAAGTTATCACTTACCAACAGTTGCCGTTGCTTGATACTGTGTCTGCTGATATTGTTGATGAATTTGTGAGAGCCAGTTATTCTATTGGATCCTGAAATGCTATGCCTGCTCTTTTCTGCAGGCATTGCATGCAAATGCACTCCCTGTGCTTGATATGTGCAAGCAATGGTTAGCCCAATATATGTAACTTCCAGCTCAAGCAGATAAGGGTTCAATCCAGTTGCTTTTGGCTAACTCTTGCTCATCTGATGGGTTTGCAATTCTGTGAAGAGCATTTCAGAAGAATAGGGCCATTATGCTCATCAGAGTACTGATATTTATTTGAAAGCATACTGTTGCTTTTGTTTCAAGTCAGATGCGATCATTTGAGGAATTCTCCAAGTCTTTTCAGGAAAAGAAAGCATGTGATGGACAACCATTTTGTTGGGAGGCCTGCCATGGGCGAAGCATCTGTACGTGGGATCTATGGAGCTTTACTAATGTTTCGGCATTGGGAATGTCCGAGCAGAGTCAATTTTTGCGGGAAAATGTCGTTAGGTGGAAAGACATTATGGGGAGCTTGCAACTTTTGGGCTCAGTAAAAGCTGCATGAGCCGCTTTTATATTGAAATCATCCCAGTGCCAAATATAGTGACGGTGTTTGGCTACATGGTGAGCTTGTCTGAAAGAGATACGATGCCGGTGGTATGAAAATATGATTTTGTATAGATGACCTTTCAAAACAAGCTGGCCTCCTGAACCTGTTTGTGTCACAGCCGTGTATGGTTCAACCGCTCAACTTGTTTTTCTCGAGAGAGTGTGCGTGAGAAATAATAAGAATGCCACTACTTTATTTGAAGAAACAAGCTCGTTTTTAGTTCCTCACTTGCATTGTGCCGCAAAACGATTGCAATTTCGTTGTCGTGGATAATCATACAACCCAATTCTTGGAATATCCGTTGGTCACTCCATTTGGGGGACTTAATTGAGTTCCCATGGAGGCAGAAGTGATATAGCTTCATGTCTATTATTGTTGGTTTGAATGGACTTTTTGTGTCTTCCCGATTGATTGGCAACAAAAGAATTACAATAATATGTTCTAGGGGATAGGGCACGAAGTAGAGGAACGCGGCAGAGAGATCCTGATTTACCATCATTGTTCGTCCTACACTCGATTTCTTTCTTGTTTGTTTCACGTTACAAGCGAAAGGTAGTAAGGAACAACTAGACTATTGGCAATAGAGCTCGTAGGCGAAGTCCTCCAGATGCATTGCTTGTGATTAACACTATCTGGCAAGTGAAGCTGAAAGGAAGATGTGAGAAGTGAGAAGACTACAGAGACTTAACAAGAAAGGCATTGATTTCAGAGGCCCTCTGATTTCAGCCGAGGATAAAAGACTCGAGCTTTAAGATTTCTTGAGCTGTGAACGAATGGGAGCTTTACCTCATAAAAGGAAAGGCATTGTCTTGAGCTAGTAGAAGTAGAACTACGGCAATATCGGGTTCATCGGTTCAAATGATTCACGTGCCCACTCTGAAAAGTTCCACAGGCTCTCTCTGCAAAGAGGATGGACTCTCCATGGTAAGAACAAAATGGTGGGGGTGTAGAGGACGTAAGGAGGCACACCGCTTGCCATTGTGAAAAACTGAGATGCACCATCCTGCACTTCCAAATTGATTGAAAGTTTTGAGTTCTAGAATACTTCAATGATAAATTACATGAACTTTGGCTCGGAGCATTTTAATCTAGGGAGAATATTAGAAGTGTCAAAAGTTATGTACGGCAATCACTTTAGTGTCAAAAGTTTTTGCCGGATCACTTAATGCCAAATCGAAGAAAAGACGATCACTTAAGTGCCAACGGCGAGAAATTCCGGCCAAAATTAGTACGTGGCCTTTTTAATTGAATTTTTTTATATGAGTTGGCATTATATTTAAAAAATCCCATCCACGTGGAATTGTAAAATGACGCCGCTTCATCCAACGTAGCACCATGGTCCCAAAACAATGCCGTTTCATGGGTCAACAAAAATGACGTTGCACCAATAGTCCCAAAACGATGCCATTCCACGGCTCAACAAAAAACAGCGCCCTTGGTTCCGTCATGTTCAACCCTTGGTCACTATAGCACCTCTCCCTTTGACAGTCCTCCCTCACTGTCGCCGTTGCTCAATCGCTGTCGATTGCCGTCGCTCGCTTTCCTGAATCCTCTTGCACAATGCTTCCATCGTACCTCGCTGACTTTTGCTGTCGAAATTCATTGGTCTCTGACGTCACCACTTGCCATCGCGCCACTGTCAGACTGAGGTGACTTTCGCCTCCCGTCCAACTTTCGCCATTGAACTTCGTCTAGGGGTTTGTGGCCCTTGTTGCTATATTGTCCCCTAGTCCTCGAACTTCTACAGATTCGAACCATTAATCCTCTGGTGGGACGTATGGTATTTTCATTATCCATTGACGATGAGACAATACCGATGAACTGATATCTTCAAGAGACTCATCAAACTCCTTTCCCCACCTAGAAGGGGTGACGTCGCAAGGATACGAAGGGGGTGGATTGTAACTAACGTAGTTTTTGAACTTACCACTAGGTTCTTCAAACGTGCCTATAATAGGATCTCCATCTTCGTGCCATTGTTTGAATGATTTCTTCCTTAGTGGTTGCCCCTTGGGTAAATAACGCGGTTCAACACTTCAGGGTGACTCTGTTGATTGACCGTGTTAGGGCGATTAACGAAACTTTGTCGAAAGCCACTCTTAATATCTTGGATCGAAGTTCTTGCTTGTGGAGTTTTCCCTTTAAGTGAAGATTAATAGCTTTGATCAATCTCTTACTTGCATCAAGCACAAAGATTCGGTTGGTGTAGTCTTTTTCCTTTGGACTTTACTGACACCATTTCAGTAATGATGGGAAATGGGTCAACATCAACCTCCATGGGAGCTTTTTCTTTCTCACCTGCAAACTGATTTTTGCCCTGTCGAATTGCCTCTTGAATATTTTTCTTAAACATGATACAATCGACAATGTTGTGGCTTCAAGAATGATACCACTTGCAGTGTTTCTTGCCTGCTATTTCTTCTTTGCTTGGTATGACCTGCCCTTCAGTCAGTTTTATTAGGCCATCGGCTAAAAAAAAAATACATCTACCCTATTTAGTCATGATATTCAGCTTCTCATTTGTCTTTGCCGGCTTTAGAGCTTGGCATGTGTATGGTCTATCGATCACCATTTTAGCCGCAACTATCTCAGCAATTTCTGCTTGATTCATATCGTCATCGAGATCAACCCATCGATGAACTTCACATCACTTCGCCTACCTTGTCTTTTGTCCTTTTCCTTTATCAGACTTTCGTATTTGATTGCCACCATTGCTAATTGAAAAAGATTATAATATGGTTGTCCTAGTATTCTTTCCCTTATGTCAAATTTTAATCCATTAAAAGCCAAGTCTACAAAAATTTTCTCGAGCAATGGTACAAGACTCTAATTTTGTGCTTTCTTGAATCGAGATATAAACTGATCCACTGATTTGTTGTTTTGCTGCTTCACTATCGACAAATCTGCCATAGACATTTGAACAGCTCTTTGAAACTGATTATGAAACATCCTCTCCATTTGCTCCAAAATAATTTGACAATGAAACAGCTCTCTGAAACTGGCAATGCAGTGTACCTTGTGAAAACAGTTTTGGACAATAATAATGGGAATAGTTGTAATTTCCAAAGATCTTCGTGCGTAGCATCACCATGTAATGTGATAAACCAGCTAACATGTTTGATATATCAATTGATCATCTTCTTCAATTAAAAGAGAGAATTCTGGAATCTTGAAACCTCTTGGATAAGTTATCGCATCCATCTAGTCTGGATACGGTTTCTTGTAAGCAGGTTTGATGTACCCCATATCACATCCATATTGTCGCATCACTTAATCTATCACCAATTGATTCTGACTAGGAGCGAATGTAGTAGGGGCTACGACATGTTGAGCTCCAAGAACAGGTTGTGGTAAAGCTTATTATATGTATTGCAATGGCTGTTTGATTTGTTGCAGAAATGGAGGTGGAACATCTTGTGGAAGTAGTTGTGGCGCTGATTGATGTTGTAATGGTTGTGGAATCTGCTTCGGAAATGGAGTAGTTGTGGCGCTGGTTGATGTTGGAATGGTTATGGAATCTCCTGCGAAAATGGAGGTGGAACATTTTGTAGGAGTAGTTGTGGTACTGGTTAATATTGCAATGGTTTTGGAATCTGTTGCGGAAATGGAAGTGGAAGATTTTGTGAGAGTAGTTGTGGTGTTGGTTGATGTTGTAATGGTTGCGGAATCTTCTGCCCCTAGGTGGGATTGGAAGTGCACCCTGGTTGTCGATGGTAGCATTAGGGATAGGTAAGAGGTTGGGTTGAGGCATAGCACCAAGTGGTCGTTCATCTCAAAAGCTGGCAATGGTGCGTTGTGCTGAGGATTTAGTTCACCAAACCACCGATATCATTCCCTGTGAAACCGACCGCAAGTAAATTAGGTAAATTACCCCTGTTGGTCAAAATTGGCCCAAAGGTCTGGTGACACCCACTACTTCGCCGCTTTGACATGGGTTCGGGAGATTGCTTCCATTGGTCAGCATCGGCCCCTAGGTCTGGGTTGTATAAATAGTTTCACTCCTTTGTAGGATCCTAATTGGAAGTGGAGGCAGAATGATCTGCCCAACAGTGCCAAAAGTAATTTGAGTAGGAGGTGAGGAAACATACCCGGTAGACACAATAGCGACGTGGCTGGCCTGAGGCTGAGTTGAATTACTTAACGTTTTATGCCGCCCTTGCACTCACTCGCGGTGGGTATTGACAATCAAGGGCCTAGTTACAAAATGTTTTGTCGTGTGATTTGTCAACTTATTATGGTGCTCCTTCAGCATTCTCCTTATGGCAAACAACATCATTGGACTTGGCTCCATTTGCCTCCTCTGTTCTTCAATAAGTTGCCTTGGAATAACCACATCCTCGTTCTCGAGTTAATCCAACACTAATGGCGCCATTGATAACTCAGCGCGTCCTGTTCTCTCACTAGTTGGCAGCGGTGCAGAACTACCACCAGCATTATCAGAATTGGATTGACTCATAGTATGTGGCATAGTATCCTCTCCAATTAGTAGCGCTGGTCCCATCAGGCATGCCAAAAAGATGTTTCATCAGAATTGCTCACACGACGAAACAATGAAAGATCTTTAACCAAAAGTATTTCTTCATCTTTTAATGTGAAGAAATTAGGGTCCTATGCTAATTTCGGACATGCCCCGTTTGGTTCGGCATTTGGAGAATGCCATTGGGGGAATGCAAATACCTTTAGACTAAAGGACTTTGGGAAAATGCAAGACTGTTTGGTAAAATGTAACTGAAAAGTGCTTTGAGAAAATGCTAGACTATTTGGTAAACATAAATTTAGAAAGCTCTTTGGTGCGATCAAATTAAAATTTTAATTTTAATATTTTTAAAATTAAAAAAAAGAAACAATGACGGTAACTTTGAGTTGGACTTGACATTTTTTAGTCTTTTTATATGCCTAATATCTATTTCAAAGATGTTATCTACTTTCTTCTTTCTATATATATTGCATTAAAATGATATCTTTAGTTTGCATAGTTAGGTGTGAATGTTATGTCACACTTTCTGTAACTCAAATGGGCTTTGGAAGCAAAGAACATGTCTGCGAATGATTTTCTTGACATGCGCTACTGGTATCCCTTCACCAAGGAGGTAGTTTAGCAGGTTGTTGCTAATTCTTAAGAGGATATCTAACATTCTTGAGAGGTTGTCATTTCACAATAATAAATATGATCACATATGTCCGCAAAAAAGAAGCACGCTATCCTTAATATTACAAACCTCCTCAACAACTTCGTAAGCTCATGGCTGTTTCATCACGTAAACGTGTCATGTCGGAAAATGCATTATTATTTGAAGCGCTAACCCCCTCGCTTGAATCATCATCGTCAATTGAATATCCATAATCGGAATCCAATTCTGCTTGTTCAAAATCCATATCAGTCATGGCATTTCTTCGTATATAATTGTGCAAAGCCATTGTCGCAACGACAATTTGCACTTGCTTTTCATATGGATAACTGGGCATACGAGTTAGAATTCCCCACTTCTGTTTTAATACTCCAAAGGCTCGCTCGATTGTTGAGCGTAGTGAGGAATGGGCACGATTGAATACTTCTCGATAACCCGTAGGCGAAGAACCTTCTCGAAATTCTGGTAAATGATATTTTACTTATTTATATGGCCCCAAATAACCCATATGATTTGGATATCCAGCATCTACCAAGTAATATTTACCTACACCAATATATTGTAAATCTAATCAACATATGCCACATAGATATATGGACATAACTAAATCATTAAATAACGAACCTGGAGGAGGATGGGGAAAATGTGCATTAGGTCTTCCAATGGCTTCATAGAAGATACGTGTATCATCAGCTTGTCCCTCCCAACCGGCCCAAATATAAACAAATTCCATATTAAAATTACATAAGGCTATCACATTTTGAGTCGTCATTCCTTTTCGACCGATAAAACGAATTTGATCGTACGTAGGTACCATCGCTGGGATATGTGTACCATCAATAGCTCCAATGCAATCCTTAAAATATGGAAAAAAATCGTCGATCTTTCTTGATTTTCTCGGGAACTTCCCTATATTCTCGATCGGTTGGTTGGATCAAATCTTTTCCCATATCACACACTTTATCTAAAACTAAGCTAAAGTGCCTACTTATGGTTTCCCTAGAGCGCTGAAAGCGCTCTTGTGCTAACCTGTTGCCTATACCGTGTCCCAAAATATGAAGAAACATACCAACCATTTCTGCAACATCAGTATTCCTAGACCCTTCAAGACCATAGCATGCTACTAAGTCACGGGTTAAATTATTAAATACAACCTTATGCATTCTAAATATTTTATAGCACCTTATAGGATTCTCATCTTCGCCCATCAACTCTTTTAACCATGCATAACCTGTATATGTTGAGGTCATGTAAGGTTGTCTGCAAAAGTATGTTGCTTGATATAAAATTGCAACTCCTGTGACTGACACAAGATCCCAATAGTCATTTTCCTCTTGTTCACGATTTTCCCTTGCATGTGAATCATTCATAACTGTTTCAAATAACAAAATATAAAAGTTGTAAGAGAAATAATGAATAAGCTTGATCATCAAACAATGTAATAACCATCATTTATATGCAAACTTAATCACATAAAGAGAACACCAACTGGAAACAATTCTCATATTAAAACATTAATAGAAATTGGGTTCACAGGAATGCAAATAAAGATCCATCAACAGAAACAAAGCAACATCACTCTCTTCAAACAGGAATAAAAGTAGCATGACTCCCTTCAAACATGAAAATAATAAGATGCTAACATCCTATCTATGAAGACCTGACTCTTTTCCAAACTCATACTTGAGATACTTGACTTTTTTTGCATCATCCTTTAAGCTCATAAAAACCTGTCTATTGTCTATCTTTTCCTTCAAATGAGAGATTGCAAAATAGTACAACATTTCGTCTTCCACAATCTCAGGTATGCTATCCAATATATCTATGAGGTCCTTGTAAGGACCGACTACATTGGTGGTTTGCCTTGTTGAAGTTTGAGCAGCTCTTTTCCGGCTTTGAGCTTCAATTGGTTCACCAATGGTTTCATCTACATGACCCTCCAAATTTTCATCAGTAGATCCTGCAACATCATCGATACCAGGTTGTGTGACCTCAACATCATTATTAATACATAAGCCTTGCCCAGGAGTCCATGTGACTCCTCCAGTAGCAACTGTATCTCTAAACATCGTATCTAACTTCTCTCCAAGATCAGGATGTATGCCTTTCGTCCTAAAAGCCTTAAACTTTGGATTGACCTGTTATCATAAAGCATTTGTGTAAGTTGTATCCTTGAAGATGATCCAGCACAAAAGTTAAAAAAAAAGTGATGAAAACCCGAATTTTACTCTCCCACCATTCGTCACTCGCATCAATGGTTTTCTTCCTTGAATCCCAACCTAGTCCTGTTTCATTATAAAGCAATGACCTCCATCTTTTCCATTCTTCCTTGAGATTATCCCACTTACTCTTCATTTTATTCTTATCATACTTTTTTCCTGTTAGCTCCTCAAACTTGCTAATTATGACTGCCCATCCATCTTTTTTGTTACTTGCAAGACGATTGCCTTTTTCAATTTGTTCAATGCACAACTTACAAAAGATTCCTTACCAAAAAAAAACTTACAAAAGATTTCTACGTCTTCCGAGCTCCAAAATGCCTTTTCCTTCGATGAACTTGCCATCTACTAGTATAGTAACATGAACAAATTTGGGAAGCAAAAACAAACAAGATTAACCATGAACAAATTCGAATGAAGACATGCATTTCTTAACACATAGATAACCAATCAACTCACATATGTTCATTACATAACCAATTGAATATAATTAGTGAACAACATAACCAATTGAACAAAAAAAAGGCAACATGCTGTGTTATTCATACTCAAAGGGATTGCTCCCACTATGAATCAGCTGTAATGAATGCAATTGTAAATCACAAAAAAAGGGTCAATGACTACAAGAAACAATCATACTTTTTGACAAATTTACACGTATTGAATTTTCTCTATTATGAATACAACCCAACATGTTGTGTTATGAGAGTCGAGTCATTATGAACTTTGATAATAAAAACCTGGATCAATTAGCAAAAGAAATAGAAGACAAAATCTGGGTGGTACAACATAACTGCCCTAATCTAGGAAATGCAAGAAACAAGCCACTATACATCCACTAGATATGCCCCCAAGTGCATGCTCTGTTCTGGGTAAGGCTCATGCTCTATTCAGAGAGCCGAGTCATCATGGAGATTGAAAACAAAAACCTGGATCAATTCGCAAAAAGCAAAAAAGAATAGAGGAAAAAATTTGGGTAGCAACAAGTTCGCAATTAGAATAGCGGAATTCTGCAACTTCTTCCAATTAGAACAACAATGGATTACGGAACAGTCAAATCTTACAACCAGATCCTAAAAGAAAAAAAAATGAAAGAAAGCTAGAACAATTTTTGGACTTGGGTTGCGTGTTCAGCCAAAGGTTTTAGAGCTAGGAAGACAAAATGACATTAGACCTGATAGGATTGTCAGATAAAAACACGAAGTGGCAGAATGTAAGAAGCCTATGTCTATGTCTGTAGTCTTCATCTCATCCCTCTAAATCATAATTGGGCTTTACTGAAGGATAAGGCCATTGCTAGTGAGTACTGCCCAGCCCCTTTTACCACAGAAGGAAGGACCACCATCCGCTAAAAAGCTAAGTCGGAGGTGGCTTCTTCAACCTTCAGAGGGAATGTCAAAGGGAAGTTGTTCTTGGTCCACCAACAACGGACTGATGAAAAGGACTATACAAGCACCAAAATGCCGCAACAAGTTACCTCTTAGGCAAAACAAAGGAACAACAAAATGCAAAAATTTCCGTAAAACATATGGAGCCCAGAGCCCAATGGTTCCCCACTTAAGAACAAAGGAAAAAATTTCCGTAATCCATTGCCTCAAATTACCTCTTACGCAAAACAAAACGGAAAACCCTAAAAACATATTTAAGACTATACAAGCACAAAAATCATGAAATGCACAAATTCCATGGTGATTTCACCATGGAAGAAAGGATAAAACCTCAAGGATGGCCACAAAATGTGCAAATCTAATCAATCAAAAGCACATCCAACAGGGAGAGAGAGAGACGAACCTGTAGTTGTGAGAGGGAATGAGCGAAGCGAACCACCGAAGCGAACGAGCGAGCGATCCGTCTGAAGGAGAGCGAAGCAACCAAAGCGAGCGAGAGAGGCAAGCGATCCGTCTGAAGGAAAGTGAAGCAATCAAAGCGAGCGAGAGAGGCGAGTAGTTTCGCGCGAGAGTGAGTCAACAATTGAGAGTGACAAAAGGCAAATGGGAGAGCGAAGAAGTAGAATGCTAGAGACTACTGGGTTTTGTTTTTTAAAATGGCCAAAATTGGACTTTCAACAAAATTTTGAGGGCAAAATAGGCAACAGACAAAAATTCATTAAATGGTGGAAGTTGCATCCCGAAAATGCTGAAAAGCCCAAAGCACCTCCCCACCTGCTTTGGGCTTTCAGCATCCCAAATGCTAACTTTGGGCTTTTGGTATCTTAAAAGCAATTGCCAAACGGTTCAGCATTTTGGGAAGGGGCTTTCGAGGCCGAAAGCCCCTTCCCAAAGCTGAACCAAATGGGGCCATAGAATATCTTATGCGAAAGGGCATCAACCTCTCCAATTCAAATGACACTTTACAATCTCAAACCAAGCTGTAATTTAATCGTCGGCAAGGCCCGAAAATTACAGACTCGATGACATAACATGATACAGGCAAACTAAGTCAGAATTTCATCAACGACACATAACATAAAGATACTACACCGAAATTTAATCGACGATGCAGCATCAAAATAAAAATACATGTTGGAATTTAATCGATGACGCGAAAATGAAAGCTATAACTAAGGAAAGTTAAAGTGTAATACATGAAGATAATTGAAAGATAACTTTGGGTTTGATTTGTACCCATAGGGCTTCGGATGGTTGATTGGCAGTATTTATAATGGCTTGTGGTAACTACCTTCCGACAATTTCCGGTGGTTATAAATCTCCAAGTAACTTCTGTCAATTAACTCCGCGTGTCTATAGCTCCACAAACCCCATGTTCATAAATTGCCCCATGATGTGGTTTCTTGTAGCCATGTATGTCCCACGATCTTGCCTTCAGGCGATAACTATTCCCTTAAAAAATGTGTGTCTTTGGCCTCAATTGCTTTATCGAATGGTCCGATTTTCAAACGGTAACCATTCCCTCCAAAAATGTGTGTCTTTGGCTTCAACTGTTTTATCGATCTTAAACTTCAAAGCAACTAATTAATACATTTTCATTAAACATTTATTGCTAACATTCATATTAGTCACTACTAGCTATCCATCGCCGTATTTCACCAATTGACCACGTGGTGTCGATGAATACTATTGTCAGCCAATGTATGTTGGTCCCTATATTTGTTGATGAGTTAGCTTACTTATAACAATACCCACGCGCTACATGTGTTGTTCACGTTTTTTACGCTAGACAAACTATATTTTGGGTATCCACACCTGTGACATTCTGAATTTCGACCTATTTTCGGGATTTATGAAATAAATATTTCTTCAATGCGCTTTCAGTGAAACCTCGCTCGGAGTTGATCACTCTCGAGTAGACTAACCGTTAGGAAATAGCTAGCTAGGAATCAAGTACGTAGACCTAAGAACTAAGCCATGGATTGACACTTCGACCATAAGGATTGACGAGGGAATATTTTGGGCCGTTAAAGGCTGATCCAAGGATGGTTATGGAAAGATTCGCAAATGTCGTGCAATTGGGTCGTGGGTGATTTTGCTTGGCCATTGTATGAATTTCGAACGATCCTAAACCTAATCCAAACGATCGCGTCATTTGGAACTAGTGATTGACCATCGTAATTACATGACAATCGAGGTCGCCATGGGTCGAGTAAAGTTAGATGTGGCTCGATATCAAATCGGCCACGAGTCGATATGTGTAATTCCTAAAAGCCGTCCATTAGTTCGAGATACACTAAAGTATTATTCAATTGAATATCGTCATTAATTAGAATCCAAACTGAGTATTGAAGTTTCAAGATTTCCACGACTAACTTATCGGACGTCGTATCATTAAACGTGGCCAATTATTGGGTTGATCGAAAATTTTGGAAAAAGGAAAATTGGACAATATTTTGTGGGTTAATAATTGAACCCTCTCTCTCTCTCTCCTCTCCTCCTCCCCCGCTGAGCCCCCACACCGGCTGACCCTTCTTTCCCGCTGACTTCCTCTCTTCCTTTATGCCCGCTGACTCCCTCACGTTGTATCTACTCTTGTTGCTGATTTCTTGCTGCACGTTCACGTGTGCTTTGCTGACCATTGACCCATGTTGTCCCATGTTGCTTCACATGCTACTTCTGTCCATCATTGATGCTGCTGCTGCTTCTTCTTCTCTTTTGCTACTTCTTCACTTCCATTGCTGCTGTTTTCTTCTTCATTTTGCTTCTTTGCTTCTTGCTTTTTCTTGCTGTTGCTCACCAGATTGACCAGCTCCCTTGCTCAGCCACCCTCAGCTGCTGTGAGCGCCGCCGCCGAGCCACCCGTATGTCCGCCGGAATAGCTGCTGCTTGCTTGGCTTGGCTTTGCTTTGTTAGGCTCCCTAGCTTGAAAATCTTGCTTAGACCTTGAGTAAGTACTCCCTGAGCCTTGGTTTGGATAATGAGTTACTAATGAACATGTTTAGAGGCGGATTAGGGCTGTGGATAGTTGATTTAGTGACTTGTTGTGCTTGGTGGTGCTTGTTGGTTGATTTCCAGTAAGGTTGCTGCTACGTCGCTGGATTTTGCTATTTTTGTTGTGATTTGTGTGGGCCGAATTTGAGGAGGTGTTCTATAAGAGTTGCTCATGACATCTTGTAGTATAACATAAATTAAATCTGGAATTTTTGGAGATCATTTAGGGTCGTTCGTAAGTCCATTTTCGGACCAAATTCAATCTGCCGGATTTACTGTTCACCTAACCTTCTAGTCTTTCCGATTTTCTATAAATTTTTTCATGCCTCTTTTCAACAAAATTCCTTCACAAAAATTGTTAATAACATCATTTTCTATGACGTATAAAAATTTCAGAGCTTTCCAAAGTGATTTGAGTACTGAATGAGTTGTATTTTGATGGTCTGAGGGGTTGTCCGAGTGAACCGGGTTCTGTCTGGATTTGAGTGTTAAAACGAGGCATTTACAGTCAAAACTGGATTTTGTGTCCTCATGAAAAATGTTTATCAAGATGTTTTGTACAACATATTCAAATTTCAGAATTTTTGGAGTTGTTTTACTATTTATTTCAAATGGATTTCGATCACTGCGCAACTGCCCGGTTTTGTACATTCTTGATTTTTTTCTCTCTCGAGAATTATTCGGTGTTATCATGGCATTTTGACGGATTTAGTTGACATTGGGCTAATTTACAAATATAAAAATTGGCATTAAGTGGATAATGTGTGTGCATGATCATGTTACGCTCCGTCTAGGCGGGAGTTCCACACGATGCCCGGCAGGAGTTCGGATGCCGTTTGGTACCCAGAGTTACTAGGAGGTGTTCGATCCTAGACGATGTTGATCGTGGTGGAGACTAGATCGATGCTCCTAAGTGGAATGCCGTTGGATACTCGGCTTGCCGAGGGGTGTTTGATCCCTAACATTGCCATCGTCGACGTAGCGAGACGATGTCTGGTTACGCCAGAAGAACGGCAGGAGTTCGATGGCCCGATGCGTCACTAATAATCTGGATTTAATGAGTATGATTTGCATTGGGGAATGCTTTGCCTGAGTTAATTGATGAGCACGTCTTGATTATTAATCATGTTATGCTTGATTATGCCATGAATTGCTTTACACAAGCTTGATGGGTAATTGGCCATGTTATGGCGGGATTCTAACGTGAGGACAGAAAGGAGCAGATTTTAAGAAATAAGACGATTACAATAGCTATAGTCGTATGGCGGCATCACGGTATGGAAAGTGCCACTTGGGAAAGTGAAGAAATCATGAGGCGTCAACACCCCTATTTGTTTGAGTAGTGTAGTTTGGTTGTAAATTTCGAGGACGAAATTTTTGTAAAGGGGGAAGAGTTGTGATATTCTGAATTTCGACTCATTTTCGGGATTTATGAAATGAATATTTCTTCAATGCGCTTTTAGTGAAATCTCACTCGGAATTAATCACTCTCGAGTAGACTAACCGTTAGGGAATGACTAGCTAGGAATCAAGTACGTAGACCTAAGAACTTGATTATGGATTGACACTTTGACCATAAGGATTGATGACTGAATATTTTGGGCCGATCCAAGGATGGTTATGGAAAGATTCGTAAATGTCGTGCAATTAGGTTGCGGGTGATTCCGCTTGGCCATTGTATGAATTTCAAACGATCCTAAACCTAATCCGAACGATCACGTCATTTGGAACTAGTGATTGACCCTCACAATTACATGACAACCGAGGTTGCTATGGCTCGAGTAAACTTAGATGTGACTCGATATCGAATCAGCCACGAGTCGATACGTGTAATTCCTAAAAGCCGCCCATTAGTTTGAGATACACTAAAGTCGCATTAGATTGAATTTTGCCATTAATTAGAATTCGAACCGGGTATCGAAGTTTCAAGATTTCCATGACTAATTTATCGGATGTCGTCTAACTCTAATTCCACTTAGTACTCCATCAACATTCTCCCGACATTTGCCATCAAGGTATTATTTCATATATGCCTTTAATCAACACTAATCGACCACTAATAATAATACCCTAAACCCGCTAAAATGCATTATCATCCTAATTAGGGTTTAGAGGTTCACACCCACCTAATCCAAGCTCGGGACGACGAGGAACGACGGTCGATCACCGGTGAACGATGAACTCGGCGGCAACAATTCCAAAGGGGCGACGGCAAGCGACGGCCGGTGGTCCACAGCTCCCACGAGTGGCGGCTCACGGTCGACGTGGCTGGCGGCTCACGGCAGGGGAGGCGGAAGAACGGCGACACGGTGGTGAGCTCGGTGGCGGACGGCGGCGGCGTGAGGACACAGTGGCGGTCAGCCTCCAAGTGGCCAAGAGGGGGATGCTCGGTGGGAGAGAGAGAGAAAGCCGGTGGTGGTGGTGTGGTCTCGGCGGCGGGCGGCGTCACAGCGGTGCAGCCGGCGTGAGGCGGCGGCGAGAGGCGGTCTGCTCGGTGACGGCGAGATGGAAAGGAGAGGGAGAGAGAGACGACAGTGAGGGCAGCGGCGGCGGCGACGCTCCTCGGCAGGAAGACGAACGGTCGGCCTCCTTCTCGGCGGTCCGGCGCTCACTCCTCCATGCAGCCGAGATGGAGAGGAGACGGAGAGGAAAGGTGAGGGCCGACGGTGGGGGAGGCGACGGTGAACGGTGATGGCGCGGCGGCGAGCTGGTGGCGCGGCGGTGCTCGGCGGGAAGGTGGATGGTCGGTGAGGCTTGGCTGGCGTGGGAGGGAGAGAAGGAGAGAGAGAAGAGAAAGAGAAAGAGGGAAAGAGAGAAAGGGGTTGGCTTGCATGGGGAAGTTCAAGAAGTGAGAGAGAGGGATGGGAAAGAAATGAAAGGTACTCATGGGAAAGAGAGATTGGTGACAAGTGTCATCACTTTAGGGCTTGGCACATCCCCATAAAATCTAATAAATAAATCCTTTAAAACCTCCAAAATTCGGAATACCAAAAGGCTCAAGGGCAATTTCGTCATTTTCTTCTGATACTGGGTTGAATTGCCATTTTTCAACCATATTAACCCTATATATAGGTGGCCAACATAATTTGACGTCGTCCTTATAAAAACCATCCCGTAATTCACGAAAATCGGTCTCGAAGTCCGGATTAAATTTCACGATCAAATTTGCCAAATTTCAAATTTTCAAATCTCTTACTAACGAGCGGCTGTTTAGGAGTTACGCGTATCGACCTCGGGTTGTCCGAATCGCGACGATCTCGATTGTCGAGAGAACGAGAGAAATTATCGCTAGTTTCGGAGACACGATCGTCCGGTTCAAGTTCGGGACTGGTTGACCACGTGTATTCTCGGTCTTGCAGAATCACCTACTATCCGATCATACATCGTTGGCCTCGGCCAAACCGAGTCCGTTACCTTTCGAAGATCAGTCCACACTGGCCCAAAATACTTCCTCGTCATTCCTCAAAATCAGGCTTAATTTGCAACCGGATCCCTGGTCCACGTATCTATTCCTAATTAGCCCTCCCCAATCGGTCAGTATCCCGAGAGTGATCAACTCTGGATGAGACTATCTAAAATGAAATATTGAATAAGACTCGTTCTATTCATTCCGGAGATTGAGTCGAATTTCGGAATGTTACATAAGAACTAGCCACATGCAATCCTTACATTGGGCCCTAACTTAGCCATCAAACCGACACGAAGCAATCCCTAAACAAGTCTAATAATACCCATTATACTAAGTAGGTTTAGGGAGTCACTTACCTAGGTTTGGCCTGGGAAAAATCGGTAAGGGGCCAAAATGACTCGGTTGGAGTAGTGACGACTCGGTGCGGGTGGGCACAGCAGCCGGCCAACGAGTAAGGCCTCGGCATAGTCCTCGGTCACGACCCGAGACTCTCGGCCACAGGCGAAGCGCTAAGCCAGGCGGACGAGTGATAGCTGGACACGACAAGCAAGCTGCTGGATGGGCTTGGCCACGGCCGGGACGGCAGCCAGGTGCGCGGGCGATGGGCTCAACCACGGCCGGGGCAGTTTGGCCACATCAGGGATGGCCAGGCGTGCTCAGTCACTGCCCAGGCAAGCGGCCAGCGAGCAACTAGGTGAGCTGGGCAAGCGGCCTAGCTAGTTGGTGAGCAAGCCGGCTGGCTAGCTGGGCGACACTACGGTGGCGACAAGCAAAGGCAGCGACGATGATGGCCACGATGGGCTCGGCTAGGCGAGCTGGGCTGCATGGCAATGGGATGAGTAGCTGCTGGGCGGCGACGACGACAGGCTCGGCCAGATCCAAAACAGGGGGTGAAGCAAAGGCAGCCACATCGTCGTCGGAGCAGTAGGGGCAACGGCGGCTTGGGGGGAAAGCTGGGGTGGTGGTGGCGAGCCGATAGGGGCAACGGCGTCTGGCACGGCAGCCCGCGACAGTCGTGGGCGAGGCGGAATAGGGGCGAGTCGAGGTGAAGGAAAAATAAGAGAAGGGGAAGGAGATGAGGGGTCGCGGCTAACGACGGTGTGGCAGTCATGAGCGAGTGACGGCACAAGGCGGGCGGCGAGCTGCGGCTAGGTGAGTGGCGGTCGAGCGGTGAGCAACAAGAAGCGGAAAGCAGGAGCTCGACCAAAAAGAAGAAGAAAAGAGGAAGAAGAAAGGAGAAAGAAAAAGGAAGAAGAAAATAAGGAGGAGAGAGAGAGAAAGGACGTGAGCGTGAAGGGGGGGAGGGGACGTGCATGGGGCAAAGGGCGGGAAGGGACGCGCGGCAGAGGGGTAAGAGAGGGAAAAGTCAACCCCATCAAGTGCGATCCAACAGCCCACGTTCAAACCCAAAATCGATCCAACGGTCCACGAACAACCCTAATTATAAAATTAGGAAAAAAGGTCAAAAACACTAACTAAATACACTAAGAGGGGGGTCTACTAGTCCAAATCCGCATTCGATCCAAATTTTACTTTTCACCAATCCTGGGCAATATTGACGCTGACCATAATAATATCGACACCGTCCAATTAAATTCATCACAAAACTCCGAGAAATTCGACACCAAAGTTTAGGCTCTAAAAAACGGTTAAATTCGATCGAGTGCGATTCTAACGAAATCTCAAATTAAAAAAATAACCCAAGAATGATCAGTTCCGGGAGAGATTTTACTATAAGCACACTGACGAAATACACGCTTTATAAATTCCAAAATTAGGTCGAAATTCAGAATGTCACGGAAGGAATTCAAGAAAATGATTAACAAATTCCCAAATGTATAGACTGCATGAATAGAGGACCTGCTTTCCTCGTTCCATGGAAATGAATCTTAGAAAAAAGATTGATGATAGAAGGCTTCATGATGTCAATATAACATATTGGTCATAAGTTGATCTATTTCAATGCGGATCCTCTAGTGGCCTCCACTGTATTACCTAATCTAGTGAAGATTGATGATGATTCAATCAGGGTACTATTGTTGAATGGAGCATTATATATGTGTTGGTCGAAGAATTTCGTTTATCTTAATTTCATTAGTATTGTTCTTATGTATGTATGTATGTATGTATGGTCAACCAGCAAGTTGGTGAAAGGATCAAAGTTTCTACAATCCATCAAAAGTTCATGTACACTTCCAACTCAACTAAACCCAACAAATATCACTTTAAGCAATGTACCAAACTATTTCAACTCGTACCCAAAATTTAACTATCAAAATTCCCTGTAGATATCATTTACGTCCTATTAGCCACTAACTAAAGAACCTAAAAAGGATTGGAATGAATGGAGGGAGCAACCACAATTTAATGAGTAGTACATAACTCTTCTAAGCATGTCGAGCATCTAATGTGCATACTTACAAACCAATACCATAAACTCAATAATCCCAAATCCGGTAGATAATATAAGTACAACATATAAGTTATTTCCTTTCGGTAGAGGTTCATATGCATACAATCAAAATAAACAGTGAAATATGCGGTCACATGAAAAGTGAAATACTTAAAGACTCATTACTCTCAAATATCATATTTTGTGTACTTACAAGTTATATCTTTCCACAAAATTTACACTTATCATAAAAACTAACGTAAATCAACAACATCGAATCATATATCAATGATCAAATTCCATTGATCAATCTCATATCATACATCAATTGCCTATTCCATTAATCAACCTCATGCTCAAGAATATCACATCATCGACTTGAAGATTTATGCAAATCAACTCTTATTTGTTGTATAAAAACCTTCAAAAACTTCTCATATTCTTACTAACACGTCGAGTTAGATCATTAATCACGTTATTTCAAAAATTGGTCATTTAGCATCATGGGACAATTAACTTGTAATGCACTGAAGACATGACTCATAACATCATCATATTAAAATGATTATCATGTACTTACAATCGTAGCACTAAGGTAAGGATCCACTTCTTTAAATTCCAACCTCAATTGTCTTCCAACGAATTTTCCCATAGTTGTCTCTAGCATCATTGGTTTTCAAACTAGAACTTATCTTTAAACCACAAATCTTAATAAAGAACTTATCACTCAAAAGATCATCACTTAATATTGAATTCCCATTAATTCCTAGATAACCAAGATAAGAACTTACCTAATTTCCATTAAATTCAACAAATCTCCAACTCTCAAACATAAAGGTTCATCACTTACCACTTTTTATATCAATGATTTGAGCACTCGCATTGCATCATAATTTCAAACAATAATACAACTGAAATTGACTATGCTTACTAGTTCAACAAAGCTCTTTAACCTCTTCTTTGCTCTAGGTAGATAAAGGTTCTAGTTTTGGCAAATGGACAAGGGCTTTTGTATATTGGTGTAACATCCTCAATTTCAGTCTCTAAGAAATGGCTACGATTTAAGTTTGGTGGTTTTTCAATCAGAGCAAATTTTACTCTTGTTTTGGAAAATCCAAATTCGGATCATCTATACCTCTTCGTTTTGTTATTTTTGTGGAGACTTTTATGATTCGAATTTCTAAACACTTCCTATCTTAAAAGTTTCTCCAAACATGTTGAAGTTTTACATACTTTCATTTCAGAATTTTTTAACTTAATATGAGTGGTACGATAGCCTAATTTTGGACCGTGTAAAACTGCAAAGAATGGGTATTTCTGTGATGTTCATACTTTCTCGATTTTCTACAAACTTTTCTTAGCCAAATTTGAACAAAATTTCTTCACAAAAGTTGTTGAGAACTTCTTTCTCTATAACATACATAAATTTGGAAACTTTTTGGAGATGATTTGTATATTAGAAAGAGCTTACTTTGAAAAGCAAAGATTCTATTCCAACGAACTGTTTTTAGTATGTTTTTGAGCTATTAAAAGTTTTGTTTACAGAACGATTCGGATTTTGTGTTCTTCATGGAAAATGTTTTTTAAGGTATTTTTTATAACATATCCAAATTTGAGAATTTTTTGAGTCTATTTACTATGTTTTCAAGTCCGATTTCGCGAACAGTGCAAAACTGCCGATTTTGTCAAATTTCACAGATTCATCAATTTCTATATGAGAACATTAGAATCTCAACATGATGTCTTCTGGTAATTTAATGTGCTCATCCTGAGCTTTCAAATGAGCTATGCTAAGCTTTGATTGGAGGTCACACGAAGAGGGAAATCAAGAGGGAACTGAGAGACAAGAAAGAGGGTTCTAGAAAGCAAAACTTGGTGAGCAAGTTGATCAAAGCTTAGTGAGCAAGTTGGTCAAATATTGATAAACAAGTTGATCAAAGCTTGGTGAGAAAGTGGTCAAAAATTGGGGAACAAGTTGGCTTGCCTATAAATAGGCTTAGTTTCCCCCCCTTAGTTACCCCACACACACACTTCTTCTTCCTCTCTCATCTCTCACCCTCACGCCAAACACCTCTCTCTCTCGCCATTTGCCACCGCCGACCGCCGTAGACGTTTTCTTGTGATTATAGGTGATTATAGGTGAGTGAATTCCCTAACACTTGGATAGGGCGGTGTGCTACGTGATTGGAACGCAGCATATGAGTGGATTCTCTAATCTCGGGATAGGAAGTTATGATGCGTTATTGGCTTGAGTTCTCACTCGAGCCTTTGTTGAGACTTGCGTGTTGTTATTTGTCTCGATGTTGCACGCATCGCTTGTTACCATGCTTGATGTTCTCATCCATGCTTGTTGATTTATAAGAGGATAGGACATGGTGTTACGAGTTTGGCTCGAGTAGTGACCATGTCTGTGATGCTCGATGTTTGTATGAATGTTTCTTGTTTTGTTTCATAATTGTAAGTCAAGGCACATACGAGTTACAAAATGGGGTGTCGTATGGTCTCGTACTCATGTTGTGGCGTCACGAGACGAGTTCGGCTTGGTGTGGGTTTACATCGAGATGTGCAGATCCAGGCCAAGTTCGGCTCCGAGTCGGCGCTCGACATGGTGGACCGAACCACGTGCCCTCGACCACAATCCGCATGATAGGTGAATGTTCTAGAGATCATGATTACACAAGCATGGCACGCCTTTAGGCTTGATTGCATGGACTAATGAAATCAAGATAATAAACCGGCTTGTGTGACCCATGATGTGTGATCACTAAATAAAAGAAGAAGACCGTCATCACATAGCATCGGCAGTGATGCCTCGGTAAACTAGCGTCAGGATGCCCTAGTTGAGCTCGGATGCCTCGGGTGAGCTAGCCCCGGGATGCCTCGATTGAGCCGGGATGCCTTGGTTGAGCAGAGATGCCTAGCATGAAGCTGGATGCCTCGGTTGAGCCGGGATGCCCTGATTGAGTTAGGATGACGATACATGAATCTTATATGTGTGCCGGTATGTGATAAATGAAGTCTATGTGTGTGCTGATATGTATGCTTATTGATAAGTTGAATTTATGTGACTAGATAAAGGTAAGTTTCCATGTGAACACAGCAAGGGCAAGGTCAAAGTTTTTGCTACTGATTTACCATCGACATAAGGCGGGAAAAGTATTTGTATGCGTTAGTATGACAGCGAGGCATCATCCTGCATGAGTATTATTGAATTTACTCATTGAGTCTCCCTGACTCACTCCCCGTTATTTTTCCTCTTTTCAAGTCCGTAAGACAGAGGATGATATAGAGGAGTTAGGATTAACCTCAACCTTCACTTGTGATATGATTTATGCGTGGACAACCCGTGGAAAAAGAGCTTATAAAATATATTTAAGTAAAATGGCAATAATGTGTCTTGCCTGTTATGCTTTTCCTTATTTCCAGCTGTTGTTATGTTTGGGAATTGTTTATACACGTTACCGCATGTGTTTAATAATCAGATGTTACATATTAATATAAGGTTTGCTCATAATGCTTGTTATAACCCCGTTGTTTATTCTGATTGTGATTGTCCAGAAATTAATTGCTTCCGCTTGTGCTTAGTCAAAGATAATAACGAACGGGACGTTGCACTAATAACTCTGAGGTAAGGACGTTACAATTGGATAGTGAGTTCTTTAATAATTTCAAAACTTATAACTCGCAAGATTAAGGACACAAACTTGGCATGTTTATTTTGGATGGATTCCAGGTCGATGACTATGAAGACACTGGTTGTTACAATCCAGAATGTCCTAGGTTTGTGCAAGCGGATCGTAAAGTCACTCTAGGATCTTCTATTCAACCTATCTCCATCTATAGTGGCCAACATGTCATATATGTATCCATAATCAAGGTAATGAGAAGTTGAGAGCAATCTTTCGGGTGACATAAAACACCCTCAGGCTGAAATGCATAGCCTATCATTGACTGTCTCCATTTCCTTCTACTTGTAGAACTTATCTATTCAAAAGAAATACATGCACATACTTTCTCTTGACCAAAGGGATAATTTCAGAATCAAGATAGTGGGAATTGGTGGCTACCCATCACGGATGTCGATTTGGGATACTAGCCCAGAGAAATATTCACTTCTCAAGATGAAGGAGCTTCTGAAATACTTTGGGGGTGGAGAGATGATCAATACACAACCGGATGGTCGGAGCGGCCATTTTCCTTTTGAAGGCTTCGGAAAAGCATCATTCTACCGTAATCTTAAGTTCATCGATGCCGGTTTCAACGAGAGAAATGGAGAGAATGTCGTCAAGTATGTGACCCAGGCCTCAATGCTATGATTTACACATCGATGAGGACGAATCTGGTGCACATGGAGTCCATTTCTACTATGGGCGTCCCAGATTTTCGTCCCACTGTCCAAAATATCGCATGCACTTGTGATGATACAGCGATACCAACTACCCTTATGAGTGCCATGTCAAAGGGAAGTGACATTGTAAATGTTCAGCAGCAGATGTATCGTCTTTACTGGTCTTACTCAAAAGCAATAAAGGAGCATTTGCGATTGCACTTAATCAATTTCTATTTATATATGTGTCAAAACTCCTTCCCACTCTGTAGAAGACTAGAGTCTCAAGAGGGAGTCATCTCGATATCAACTCTAACTGGCCCATAAACGCCGCGGTCTCTTTCAGGGTGAAGCGATGCCGATTTGGTGGCTGCAAGCACAAGGTGTGCATGTGGGATAGTGGCCTTCTGCTCTCTTCACCACCCTGAGCACGAGCGCCAACCGAATAGATCCGGGTGGAGAGATCGTGAATACAGACAGAACTGCACAGTCGGCCTCGCAGAGAGGTTCGGGAAAGAGGCTCACTTCCAATCTCTACAATTCGTTGACAGTAGCCACACCTAGAGAGATGTGGCCGGCTTAATACCGAACATGACCAACCCACTGTGCTATGACATATATGCCGGCGTGGACCCTATGAGCCAGGGACATATTTCTTTTACAGGTTGGGTTCCTGGCCTTTCGGCACAGTGGGTGTTGATGCTAAACTTCAGCATTCGTGACAGAATAAAGGATCCGGTCCTCAAATGCTTAGCAGATTACGCGGACTTGCGCCTCTTGCTGGGGATTGCTCTGCAAACGAGATCGATAAAATCTTGGAAGCCGTCTTATATTCTCAGTGTATAACGTATTTGAGTTTACATCCCAAACGCGACAGGAGCAAAATATGTTCGAAAGAAAGGATTGGTTTCGAAAATAGGCGCAGATTTACAATGATCATCAGCGAGGAAATGAGATTACCTATGGCGTAAAATGTGGACATCATTTCAATGTGATCGAGACTAAAACATGATCATTGCCCTCTAGGCTCGCTCAAGCCAAATTTTGGGCAGCTTCGGACAAGGGTATTCAGTTACGAAGCCCGATCCGAATCAGTCGTGCCCAATCCAGGCCAATTGGATCGGACCCAACAGGGTCCGACCGTGACAAAGCGACGTCGTATTGCCCGTCTTCTCTTCTTGTTCCCTTCGCCCGCTTGGACAGACGAAGAAAGCTTCTCGCTGAGCACTTAAAAACCCTGCAAATTAAAAGTATTGCACTGCATGCCTGACTGCTGCTAACCTACGACGCCTCTCCTTCACCGTCCAACAAGGCCAACTGCGTTGAAATTGCGACCAAGGCGATGGAGGTCGGCTACGACGGCGTCACCTACAACCGCTCGATAAGTGGCAGTCGTGTACATTCGCGACCACTGCTCCACCCCCTCCTCTCCCTCTCTGCGCTCCTCAAGGACCCCATCTTGCTCTCCTCGTCCGTCTCCCTCCACCACAGCCTCCTTAGCCTCCCCCTCCCCCTCGCCTCCGCCTTCCGCCGGTACACGCGCCTCACCCTCTTTGCCGAGACCGTCTCCCAGGCTCAGGTCCTGAACTCCGCGAACCCCGTTCTCAAGAGCTACGACTTGGTCACTGTCAGGCCTTTCGACCAAGCTGTCTTCCATCACGTTTCTGAGAAATCCGAGGTAATGTGAGGGCATCATACCGTTAGGATTCTTACTTCTCTATTTGGGATATCGAACGGCTCGGTGCTTTTTCTTGGATGTCGGACGTAATTTACGGAAATAGACCGAGTTTGTCTTCGGAAGCATGCTTGACTGTTTAAACATGGCGAGAAGTAACGAAATTGGAGTTATTCCTAGTACTTCTCACATTTATCCAGGGAGCTGTTGAATCCTTTGTTTCAATGGAATTGTTTTGTAATAGTCTCTGTGCGTAATTTGCGCAGGTAGATATAATTGCCACTGATTTGTCGGAGCAGCAGCCCTTTCGCTTGAAGCTCCCCATGGTTAAGACTGCTACTGATGTCTGTCTATCCCCTACTTTTTATTCCTCGTTTTACACTTTTTATTTTTATTTTAGAGTTAATACCACCAAAAACTCAAAATTAGTACGCGTATAACAATTTTACCCCAAACTTTTTTTTATCACCAAAAACCCCAAACTGGTACACTTGTGACAATTTCATCCCAAATTTTTTTTTTACCACTAAAAACCCCAAACTAGTACACCTGTAATAATTTTACTCCAAACTGGTAAACTAGTGATAAATTTACTCTAAACTATTTTTTTTAATACGAAAAACCCCAAACTGGTACACCTGTGACAATTTCATCACGAACTAATAATTTTTTAATTTTATTTTTTATTTTTTCGAATTTTTTTGTTTTTTCTTTTTTTTTTCTCTTTTTTCTTCATCTTCAACCTCTGGCCGATCGCCAGACCGACGACCGGCCAGAGGCGAAAGCCGGCGAGGTCGGCCCTGCAGGCCGCTGGCGAGGCTCGACCTCCCCGACGTGGGCGAGGGCCGCCCTTCCCCGACTCAGGTGAGGGCTACCCTTGCCGGCTTCTGCCTCTGGCCGATCGACGATCCGGCGTCCGGCCAAAGGTTGAAGATGAAGAAAAAAAATAAAAAAATTCAAAAAAAATAATATTAAAATTTTAGTTCAAGGTAAAATTGTCACATGTATATCAGTTTGTGATTTTTTATGACATGTTCAAGGTAAAATTGTCACAAGTGTACCAATTTGGAGGGTTTTTGTGGTATGTTCGGGGTAAAATTATCACAGGTGTATCAGTTTGGAGTTTTTAGTGGTAAAAAAAATAGTTCGGAATAAAATTATCACACGCGTACCAGTTTAGAGTTTTTGGTGGTATTAACCCTGAAAAAAAGATCATTCATCAACTATTTAGGCATAATATGGAAAATATCGATTTAATCGAAAGAAAATCCAGGCATATCTAAATTTCATTCAAGACATGATATGGCAAATGGACAAACATCATTCTATCAACCATGTACGTCCCTAATTGTACAAGTGAAAGTAGCCCTATGCTTGTGCAAACTTTCGCACTCTCATTTCGGAATAAAAAACCCAATAGTTTCCCACTTAAAACCTCTATTTCTTAAATAATATATACATCGTTGCGTCTTCACTTTATTCGCTTTTAATGCGTTTTATGATGAGTTCAAAGTAAACAAGATATGCTTATACCATTGTGATTAGAGTGGGCAAACCCCATTTTCACTCAATGATTTGGCGAAAAACACAATCTGATTAGAGAAACTTATAGAGACACCAAACATCATGTGCTTAGCCGTATTAATAAATCTCCAATTAATAATAATAATAATAATAATAAAAGACCAATCGGCGGACAGATTCTGCTACCCTACAAAAACAGATCATTTTCCTCCCGTTTAGTCGATCCTCTGTCACCTGGGATCCTAGCAAATGGATCGCAATCTAATTAATTATTTTTTGTCGTGTGATGATTACTAAATGCTCAAGTCATATACATTGGCATGTAGACCATATCGTAGACTAGGCTAATGTGCCGGGGCCTAACATATTAAAATAGTGAATTGCTGATTACTTTTAACAATTTAATTCCCCGCACGGTTGGAATTTTTGGGAACTTGTGGTGGGGTTAGGAACCTTTTTTTTTTTATAAAGAAACCCAGTTGGAGGATTTCTTTAATTCGATAGTTAAATTGATTAAAAAATGAGTTAATGATCAATTAGTGTGATGTCATTTACTTTTTGTCAGGTGGATGAGTGGCAGCCCCCAGACTGCTGCATTATTTTATATATAAAAAAAAAAAAAAACAAGTCCAATGTGAGTGCAAGGATCGGTTGCTGTTCACTCTTCACATTTCCCATCTGTTCAGTGGCCCCATTACATTTCTCAATTCATCATTCACTGAATCCTCATTTATGGACAAAGGTATGGAGTAAATTCTTCTGTCCTCCAATAATATAATATGCATATGTATATGTAAACGTATGTATGGCCATATTGACTTTTCACTTTCATGCAGTTGGGCTATAATTGGTTGATATCTTCCTTTCTTTTTCTCCGTCTATATGGAATCTAGTGCTCTTTGTTTTATTTACGTTTGGGGTTCTCTTACCTTCTCGAGATCATGTTAATATAAGGATAATTAACTCAATTCACCACTAAAGATACCATGACGCTCGGAATATAAATCTAGCTATGTATCCCAAGGGATCTCAACTAACCACACCATTTTTAAGCTTTACATCGTGTCAAATGACACACTAAACAAATATTTTTGCTTTCGAGAAGCTGCATTAAGTTTTAATAATTGGAAGCTCTACTAGTTGCAATGGAAATAATTTTATCTATGAGTTGTGCTATTCGATTCTATTTTTATTTAATCAGTTTAGCTTATCTAAAGTTTCCAAACATAAAAAATACTCGAGAGAAGTTAATGCCAAATCACCAAAAAAAAATGTAATTTAAAGGCGGGTTATCCATGCTAAGACTAGCGGATGTGTTTTACAGACTTTCTTATAGCCCCATATCGAGTGGTTGTATTAGCTATGACAAAAATCGTGCAAGTATCTTCTCGTGCCCAAGTAAGTGCAATTAGGACAATGCTGAATAATAACATTTGAAAGCATATGATACGGCGCGGTTTTTACAATTGAAATCACATCTTTTACGTATACACACGCTCCATGTGGATCTCATTTCACGTCACCCAATCTGCAACACGAAACCCGCGCACCCTCCAACACATGTGACGAGTACCCCCGCAATCCTTCGCTTTCGTGGCACGGAGATGTCGAGGGTCACCGTTCGTTTCCGGTCACCTCTTGGGAATCTCCCATTTCTCGCCGTCGGATCGCCCCGAGACCTGCCTATCCACCGACACGTGCCCGTCGTCCCCGCCCCCAAAATAGGACAGTACCTTAAGGTGAACAAAAGGATAAATTAGAGAGAGTGTGTGATAACTCTCGGGGTTAGTTCTAGTCAACTGGGTCCAGTCCAATGTGGCTCTTCACTGACGTGGCACGTGAAAGGGTCGAGAGGTTGAACGATGAGGGTCGACTAGACGACCGCTACGGCGATGGCGTGTTCTAATAAATGTTTACTTCTTTGGCTAAATAAACGTCGATAACATAATGAAAATGTTTTACGCGGTATCTATATAATATCGTTTAAGGGTAAAAGACACCAAAAGAATCCAAAATTTATACCAATATGATACATTTACTTCAAACTTTACTCCAAATTTCTTCTTGCGACACTAAAAACCCTAAACTTATATCCTTGTAATACATTTACCTCAAAATTTTGGTTATAGAAAAAAATTTGGGCTAAATGTGTCACATATGTATAAATTTATGATTTTTAATGTCACGGAAAAAAGTTTAGAATAAATGTGTCAGGAGAGTACAAGTCTGGGGTTTTTGATGTCACAAAAAATAATTTAGGATAAATGTGTCACGGTAGACAAAGTTTGAAAATTTTTGTGGTCTTTTCCCTTCTTAATAATAAACACTAATCTTTTTTTAATTTCACGCCTATCAAGTACAACATTAATCAACAGTCTTAAAAGGATGTAAACATTATAAAAAGAAAAAGTGTCTAGCAAGAACCTTTCGCTTTGCATATAACTAAAATATTACCAGTTGCAAGTACAAACACATTTTTTGAATGTGCTCAAGTAAAGTGTTCTCCTGGTCACTTTACAAAGATAAAATAAACGTGAATAATAATTGAGGACTATTTGCCCGTGATGCAAGTGTTGAATTTGGAGGTAAAAAGTTGCCCTACATTGAAAATAAGAGCAATTGATTAAAGCTAGAGACACTCAATAGAAAAATAATTAAATAAGTGAATAAATAACTAAAGCAAGAAACACAGCATGTGATTCACGGGGTAATTTTTCATCCCAAGAATCGGGTCAAAAAGCAATGAAAAAAATAATCAGAGTTTACGACCATAATCATATACGTTCACCAATTAGTACTTAGGTGATTTCATAGCTAAGCCAAGAAAAGTTAAGGGGCGTCCTAACATTAAAGTTGGTAAGATTAATCGGTGCACATACGACAAACACCCTTTTACAAAAATTGAAAATTGATAAAAGAGTATTTCTAGGTATTCGTCGAGTCTTCTTAAATGTACTTTGAAAACCTCAAATCTTCCATTTGGAGTAAGTAACTTTACAAGTGTGTTCTTGTTCGATTTATAAACTCTCTTCAAGATTATGATATCCACATTTCATCAGCATAATTAATACTTCGGCGCACTTGTTAGTAAGATCCTAAAATATTTGTGAAAAAACAACTCTTTGCCCGACCAGAATATGCTCATTGACGCTACTAAATTGTTTTTTTTTTTTCAAAATTGTCCTTCATGAGGCAGAAAAGGAAATGTGGGCAGACCTGATGGCATTGATCATGGCTGCCGATGAGCCATTTCAGGGCATGGGGTTGGAAGTGGGGATTATTCTCCCTTTTAGCAGAGCAGGGAAATAAAGCGAAAGTGCATCATTGGGACTCAAAAGTGGCCAGGACCACCAACCCAATTTTTATTTGCAGAAACAAATTGTTACTATCAATGGCATTTCTTGAACAACAAACTTTTTTTGCTAAAAAATTTACTTTCTTTGGGACAACATTTAGCAAATGGGACAAATTTGGTGTTTCATTGATTTGTTTGGGAAGAAGGATATTAGAAGTGCTAAAAGTCGTGTACAACACTCACTTTAGTGCCAAAAGTTTTTACTGGCTCACTGAATCGGAGAAAAAACGATCACTTAAGTGCCAACGACAAGATTTCCCGATCAAAAATATTACGTGGTAATTATAATTAAAAAATTAAAAAGAGTTGGCTTTTTTTTTTTTCTAAAATTAATCCACGTGGGCTTCCTTGGCCGCTTTCCCATGAAGAAGAAAGGAAAAATATTGGCAATTTTTTTTCTTCTTCTCTCTAGTGCATGTGGAAGAAGAGAAAATGCTGAAGCGTACTGGTGTTTAAGGTGAATAAACGGAACAGAGAGATGAGGAAAATAAAAACGAAGAGTCTCCTTTTGGAGAGGTGGGGGAGGACGATCTCCCCATGGCCAACCTTCTTCAGCCATTAATCTTTCACTCACTCAAGACTGCCACAGTGGTCTGCCGGCGCCTTGGTTATTTGCGACGCATCGCCACCTCCGACAACCCATCAGCACATTGGGGACCACCCCAATATTGTCTCCGGCGAGCTTGGCCGAGAGGCCCTGTTTTCGTGTCTTCTATTTTCGCCTTTTAAGAGCTCACTCATTAGTCTTGATTCTCCGTTCACCCACTTCCCAAAGCTTCAAACGTCCCTCCCGCACCTCATTGACGGCCAAAGAAGTGCCGGTTTTGCTTACAATTGCCCCCGCTGAAACAGACCCGAGGAGCCCCTGTTTTGACGTTTATTTCGTGCCTTTCGCTAGAGACCCACTTGATGGTATGCTCCATTCTCGCTCCCTTATCCCCGACGACACTCGTATATACAACGACGTCTCCTGGAATCACCGAATCTGCCTTGGACAATCTCGACTCCAATCTACTCTGTTCAGCCCTGTTTCACGACGCACGCTGTTACTCGAGTAATCTTTTCCATGAGTTCGACCTCCAGGGTTTTGCAGTAGCCAAACGTTGTCATTTCCTCCAGACCGCCCAGTCAAGGGCATACGAGTGCGAAACAGAGACTCGACGCGATCCAACACGGGTATAGCTGGACGACTCGAACCTTCTTCAATCCGTTCCTTGCCACGATGTCGACCCATCCTTGCCCTACCAAGTGGTACACTGTCCGACCTTATCATGCACAAGTGGCAAGTCTCGCCCGAAGGCCCTAGCAGCAAGACCTTCATCTTCGTCGATGCCCCGTTCTCGTCCCGCGTCTTGAGCGCTTCCTTCTCAGCCTTCCCGAGAAACTTGGCCTGGAGCTGCGCCTTGGGCAGCATGAGCCAGCGCGCGCGGGGGACTCACGTCCACAATGCCAAGCGGCTTCTCTATGAGGAGAACCATTTTGCACCCCCCCAATCATGTTGGTGGCAACACCCGGGAAGAAGGATCTCCGGACTCTCTCATAGAGATTTTTAGTAAATATGCACGCCGGCAAGTCACATTATCGGAGAAATTAATAAAATATAATCATATCAGATTTTCGATGATCTTGATCGAAATTGGTACGTAAGTAATTTTTTTTTTATAAAATTAACACCGTAAGTGATCCGAAAAAAACTTATTAAACTTAAGTAAGCGCCGTACACAACTTTTGGCACTTGTAGTATCCTTCTTCTGGTTTGTTTGTATTGAAAATCGATCGGTTCTTGAATATCTTATGCAAGAAAATGCTAACTAGATATTTCCCCAATATGATTATGTCATTGGATGTTATTCTAGTCCCAAGTGTTTTTGTGCAATGTGCTTGCACGTACAATAATGCATGACCTAAATACAATTAATTCGCTAGAGATTAATTTTCATTCGATCGATACCTCCTATGTTTTTTTGGCACATGGTCATTTGGATCACTATAGCAATATATGTTATGGCTTGTGTATTGAAGTGAAAGCTACATTACTGTAATTACGGAGCGAGTCCATACTCATATTTGAGGATATAAGCTGTTTCTTTTGGAAATAAGGGACGATGACATCAACCTTATTGTGTCGTTTTATAAATGTAGAGGATAGCTGAGAATTGAGATGGGGTAATATGCATTCGGTTAGATTATACATAGGTTGTGAACATCCTCTTATATAATTCAAAGCTATATAGTAAGAAGAACCAGCATTTAAGAGGGAGAGAGACCATAAAAGGTAATCTCTCCTCATTTAGTAGTGGTAATAAATTCAATCCACTGCTGGTGCCGAAAATTCGTTATACATTCATTGTTAGATGAGTAACATACATGTATGTTGATGGTTAGTTCTCTAATCGAATTCTTTCACCTGTCGACCGTCTAAGAGTGAGTGTGTAACTTTGTTCATACACCAACAGCGGACCTAAAAATCCATAAATAATTTAGTAAGTATTACTTCCACATTTTCCTCGACCTAATGGGGATATTGAAAGTAAGATTACTCATTTTATACGATCTAGCTAGTTTTGGGATGTCTTTGATTGATTTTCGCTCTCAACATTTCTCTTCCTCGATTTCTATGAAATTGTGTCCATATCAATATGCACACCGCTTTCAATTCGCTCTTATCTTGATTCCAGACTAGCTCTAAGAAAATGAAAATGGCGAGAGTACCCATGCCATGTATCATCTAATCGCATCCCTTTGTTCTAAACATTTTGCATGCAAATGATCGTACATTAAAGACGAGGAACGCATTTTTGCTAGCGTGTCACTACCACCCACGACCCCGTGTTGTGAAGAGAAAATTTTGATTTTTCCAAAAAAAATTAAAAAATAATATCCATTGTAATTCAGCTTTTCGGCTTTTCTCGTGGAAAAAAAGAGGAAAAAGAAAAAGAAAGGGACAGGCGGTGGGTGAGGGGTAAATGCGGAATTTCCCGACCCGGCGCGGAAGATGACAAAAAAAAAAAGCAAACGGAAATGAACCGAACGTCGTTAAGTCGGAGACGGCCGTGACCGTTTGTCAGTTGCATGATTGCGAGCGTTTTACCACGTACGCTTTGTCGTTTTGCGATGACTCGCCCCTCCAGAAAAAGCTTTTCCATTTAATTTTCGAAGGAGGAAAAGAAAATAGAAAAAAAAAAAATAAAACATCCCTCCCTCTCTCTCACCTACGCTTTGTCGTTTTGCGATGGCCCCCCTTCAAAAGGCTTCTCATTTAATTTTTCACAGAGAAAAAAAATTAGAAAAAAAATATAAAAAATCCCTCTCTCTCTCTCTGTCAAAAGACTGAACTACTTTATTAGCTGCCTTTATTAAAAAAGGCAGAAATGCCATTTGTCCACGCCATCCTGAGTTCCTCTCTCTGGTTCGGCTACATATGCATGCATTCAAGAGTTTTCAATTTTCCTATTTTTTATTATGTTAATATCACGAAAAATTTCAAACTGATACATTTGTGGTAAATTTATCTCGAATTAACTTTTCGATCATAAAAAACTCTAAACTGATACGGTCATGATAAATTTTCCAAAAACTAATTTTTCACAAAAAAAAACCCAAGTCAGTACACTTACGGCGTTAAATTGGATTTGAACCACGAAAAATCACAAACTTGTGAATCTGATGTGTTATCAAACTCAGTAATTTGATGACAAAATTTAACGGAAACTTACGGGGAATAAGTTTATCACACGTATATTAGTTTGAGATTTTTTTGTGATATTAACCTTATCGTAAGTAAAATTAAGATATCCGCGTTCAATAAATGCCATGCATGCCGAGGGAAGAGACATGGATGATTTTCAATGGAAAAATTTCATCTTGTTGACGTTGTTCCATTGTGTCTTCGAAAAGTAAAAAGTCTCGGGCTTTCTGCTCGGAATTTCGATTCATTTGAAATGGGTTTCTTTGGCTAATGAATTGGACGAGAAAGGGAAAATCCCGATTTTTGAAGAGGAAAGAAGAGTGGTAATTACTAATTAGATACCAGCCAAGCAATTAGATGGCGAACGGGAGAGATGGATCCTCCTGTCTCTTCTTTTAGTAATTACAGATGCTCTGTAGGATACGGACACGCGTAGTCCTGTGGTCAAAATACGTTGTATTGCACGTACATACGAAATGAATGATCGAATGAGACAGAGAGAAGAGAGAGGAGAGAGAGAGAGAGGAGAGTATATGACAAGCTTACAGGTTCGCTGAATATGAGGCACATTTCAGAGAGAGAGACAGAGAGAGAGAGAGAGAGAGAGGGAGGGAGGAGTGCAGTACAAGTGTTCTCACAAGCACACGAGAGTTTGACAGGATCACGGTTTTAGCTGCATTTGGGTCTTGTTGTCCATCGTCCTTCTTCTTCTTCTTCTCTCTGAACGTTATCATCTCTGGAGAAGCTCCTGGAAGAAGGAAGGGAAAAGAGAAAAAAAGAACGGAATACCCAGGTGGGTTTTTCTTTTCACTGTCTCCTCGGTCTATTATTCCCTTTTGTTTAACAGATCATGCGACAGAGTTTCTTGGAATGTCCAGATGCATATGCATGAGGTGTGAAGTTTTTTGGTGTTCTTGTCCATGGGCAGCTCTTCTTTCCCTTTCTGGGTTCACTTTCATCCTGGTTAATGTCTTTGCTGCTGCTTTGACCCAAAAAGAAAAGTCTTTGCTGCAATGCTGTTTTTAGATTTCTCTCTTAGCTATAGAGAAAATGACTGAGTTAGTATAAGTTTAAGCTGGAGGGCATCGTTTTTGTTTTTTCCTTTTTGTGGGTTTGATCTTTTCTACCTTCAAGGCCATGTACTGTTTCTGGGAAAAAAGACGAGAAAATATTTTAGAGTTCTTCTATTTGATGTGGGTTGAAACGTTTGAACATCTTTTTTACGTAATTTCCGACTAAAATGATCGTTTTGATTTATCTATTGCATAGTTTCGAATGCCTCACGTCTTCTTCTGCAACCCCTTCATTGTCATGTGGTTGAGGTTTTACTGGTGATTCAAGGTGGGTCTATTTCCCCCGTTGACGTTTCTTTTGCTCGCCCTTTTCCGTTACTAATGTGGCCAGAAGGGGGGAAATACTCTCTCTCTCTCTCTCTCTCTCTCTCTCTCTCTCTCTCTCTCAATGCCCAATGACTCACTAATTCAAACACATTTCATCATGATGCAGATAATCTGTTCCTGGTGATTCGAAGCAGTGGGACTTTTTGGGACGTTTCTTGGGATAATAATGCTGGGAAAGAGGGCCAGGTCGGTGCTGAAAGATCACCAGATGGGTCAAAGAGCAGTTGCTAATCCTGATTGTGAGCTTGATTTGAATTCTAAAAGCAATACCTTGTTCAATCTCCCTGGCATTTTTGTGGGTTTGACCCCTAAGAGACTATCAGAGTCTGAGTCAGCCAATAGTCCTACCTCTCCTCTTGATTTCAAGGCATTCTTAACTCTGACCAACCCTAACAAGTCCCCTAAATCACCTCAACACAAAAAAATTTGGGATTGTAACAAAGTGGGCTTAAGCATTGTGGATTCTCTTGATGATAATGCTAAAGCATTGCCTGGAAAAGTTCTTCAGTCATCTGATAGCAAGAACATTCTTTTCGGTCCCCAGATGAGGCTTAAAAATCCGAACTTTGACACAAGTACTCGTCCCGTTGAGGCAGCTAAGTCGCTGCCAAAGAATTATGTGTTCCCTCATACCCGTTTGAAATCTCCCCTCTGTGATATTAGCTCCGATGTTGTTTTTGAGATTGGAGTTGACCCTCAAGATACCGAACCCTCTGGGAAAACCCGGTCGTGTTCTCTGAATTCTTGCACTTTGGTGAATTCTTCTTCCGAATTGAGCGGATTGAATCCGAAATCAAATGACTTTTTGCATGCTAACCAGAGTTCCTTGTCGATGTCACCTAGCTCTGGAAATGGAGTCAATGGACTCATCGGTTCTCTCCCGAAGAGCGAGATTGAGCTCTCCGAGGACTATACATGTGTAACCTTACATGGCCCTAACAAGAAAACAACCCACATTTTTGGTGACTGCATTTTGGAATGCCCATCTAATGGGACAATGGATCTTCATGAGGCCATTCAGAACAATCGGCTGAGTTTGCCGAGTAAGACTTCTGAGACTCTGGCAATGCATCCATCAGACAACTTCTTGAGCTTCTGCTTCACCTGCAAGAAGATTCTGGAAGAGGGAAAAGATATCTATATGTACAGGTTTGATAATCATTCTACCATTCATCGAGAGCTTTGTATATATTTCCCAAAGCAGTGCATATGAATTGCTTGAGTGCTTGTCTAATAGAAGTAATTACTTGAACTGATATATTTGTCTTTTATCTTCCATGCAGAGGCGAGAAAGCATTTTGCAGTTCAGAATGCCGTTCAGCGGAGATCATGATCGATGAGGAAATGGAGAAAACCGTGAATGCTACAGCTCCTGGGGACTCATCTGATTCGTACAATGGCCATGGCAACCTTTTTGAGACCGGCCTCGAAGAAACCGAGTAAGCGAAGCTGCTTCCCATCACCGTCTCCTCCACTGTTAGCCATGCAGATTGTCCGTTCACAAAGAGCTGTTTCCATGTTCATTTTATCTGCAGCCATGGATGATCATCAATCAAAACCTTTTTGTACAGTGTGTCCGTTTTCACTGCTTTCTGCTTCTAAACTTGGTGGTATAGGTGGTGGGGAGTCTTCTTTCGGCATTGAGAAATAATTGAGACATATTTTTGTTTTCTTGCTTTTGTTGTTGTCATTTTATTCCAAAGAAAGGGGTTGGTATGCCGATTTTCATGGCTCCCCAATTTTCTGTCCCTCTAAAGGAATATCAGAGTCCCTGTATGAGCATCCAAATGAACTTGAGCTTTTTACCTTCAACAATATAAACTTGGCTTCATAGTTTTATTAACAAACTTGCTGGTGTCGGCATGGTTTCGGCTCACTCTCTGACTCTCTGTCTATGGAAGTTCAAACTCATGTTATGAAAATCCTAAGGAACAAAGCTAATCATGGATTTCTTTTAATGGCATTCGATTCGAATGTTGGTGTTTCTTCTTCGTGCATATCTTGGTCTGGATGAATGACACACTTCCTCCAACACATGTGGTTTCACAGTATATAGACAGACCGCCATCATCGGATGACAATTAGGCCTCCGACGGACGCGGCCCTATCGATCTTAGGCTAACATTTTTGACTGTGCAGCCCGCCAAAATATGCCGTGCACGCCAATGTCTGTGTGGTGATGTTCTAGACCGAGGGCGAGACAAGAATATATTCTGGAGAAAAGGAGATTGTGACGGGTCTCAGTCGTAACCAACAAGATACAAGAGAGGACCGCCACCGCTTGTTCTCATTGAATTCAAATCTTGTCCCCTCTTGACCAAGAAGAGAACAAAAAGCTTTTG
The DNA here is from genome assembly GCA_031216185.1 of Syzygium aqueum. Lineage (NCBI taxonomy): Eukaryota > Viridiplantae > Streptophyta > Magnoliopsida > Myrtales > Myrtaceae > Syzygium > Syzygium aqueum. The sequence continues at coordinate 11,863,951 of CM062233.1, forward strand.
CGGGTCTTGTAACATCTCAGATTCTTCTTTATAGCTCGAGACAAAACTCCACGCCCGAAAAACAAAACTCCACGCCCGAAAAAGTCTTGCGACGAAAGAGAAAACAAGAGAGGTAGGCAGCTGAATATCGCCCAAGGATTCCCTCAGAAAAGAAACACGGACAGTGAAAGTTGTCCTGTTTGAAATCGACCCGAGCGAGGCCCTTGTCACGAAACTAGCGGACCATGGTCTAGCACTAGGGTCCAAATTGAGCCTGAGCAAGTTTTGTCCGAAATGACGTCGTGGTCCACAAAACGCGGCGAGGACTCGTAGGATTTCTTCGATCTATCGGAACGTTAAGCCCCTTGTTGAAATCTCTTTGGTACCTTTCATTTTACCTCCACGTTCGTAACTTTCATCCTTTAATCACAAATCAAATCTCAAGTGTCGACTTTGTTTAAACTTGTAAGTAATTTGACCCTTTAATCACAAATCGAATCTCAACAGTCTTTACTTTGTTTAAAATTGTTATCAGACGGTATGATTTTTAGGATCGTCTTGTATCCTAGAAGTAAAGAAATATGAAGATGAGCAAACACCGGCATTAGAAGCCACGTCCCGGCGGCGGCTCAATTTCATATAAGATCATTTGCCATCATACTCAGGTAAATGTCAAGTACTAGCTGTTTTCTTTCTGAGCTTGCGGACCGACCAAACGTTCAAAGCTCACCGGGTGATATTAAGCTGACACTCCCCCAAGACATAGCACTTCGTAAAGAAACAATACAACTCCTAAGGAGAGATTGTATCATGAGGCGCTTGATCCCTTTCACGGATAGCATACCTCGTGCCGTTGTCTGCAGGACGCCCTTCCTCCATAGATGTGCACTGCTCAGATGATATACTGCTAATACTACAGCTACCGTTTGCAAGATAAAAACACCATAAAGCAATGGAAAAGCTAGGGAACCAATAAGATGCAACAAGAAGAGTAGGACAGCAACTCCACATTCATTCATTTCCATGATTTGAAGAAACAAACCCAGGAAAAGATTTTGGAGAGGACAAGAAAAAGGAAGGTCGAGACCCCCTCAAGATTCAATTCGCTTGATCATCTTGCACATCTAGCACACCTCACAAGTGACCCGACTCTATGGACATCCAACTTCACAAACTGGTGTAAGGACATTGATGAACATCACGATTTCTTAATCCAAGCGACATGATCAGCCACGTGTTTGGCGAGTATTATAGGACTTGCAATGGGCGCATTTCTGAGCGACTACATGGAACTGGACTCGAGATGTTTTCCCGCAGTCGTTGCAGAGGATCCAGACCTGTTGAACAGCAAACAACTTTCAGCAGCAGTTCTTCGCTAATCACGGAACTTGACTAGACTAACATAGCCTTAAGAAGGAATAGATAAATATGCCGAGTTCTCCTACACCCACCATCTTGTTTTGGTAAGGCTCTGGCATTGGCGTGGCCGCAATCTCCATGTCAAATTTCTCCCAAACCTTTGACATATCACACACGGACTTCGAGCAGATCGGGCAAGCATACCTATTGCAATAATCACCAAATTAAAACAGGTATGAACAAAAGTCGAGCCCAAGAACTTAAGTACATGACAAGCCTCCAGATACTCACTGGTGATGTTCTCTCATCTCTTTTAAGCAGTTCTTATGAATTGTGTGTCCGCAAGGCAAGACTGTCACGTCATTTCTCGAATCAAATAGAAACTGCACATCACCATTTCCACCGCTTTCAATTTATGCATTCATTGCAATGCACACATAGTAAACATTAAATCACAGAGATTTACCTCAAAGCAAACAGGACAGTCATGATGCATCGCTCCTTCCACGCAAGGATGGCTGTTTTTCAGCAAGATTGAATAGCAGCAACCTGTACAACATGACAATTAGTGAAGCAGATTAGGTACAGCTCTTTCTATTACTATTTACGCTGTCGCAAGCACAGGATAAGTGAAGCTTACCACACTTGTAACAGTGGAAGAAATTCTCTCGCCCCCCAATTCTGAGAAAGGAAATACAGTTAGCGTTGTACCAAACTTGCGAGATCGTCAATGACAAAGAAATGATGGGAACAACATTCAGAAGGAGGGGGGGATTTCTGTATAAACTGAAATATAAATTCCTAGAAGAAGCCAATAATCTTCTCCAAGGGTGATGATGGACAGAAAATGAGATGTATCCACAAATTTCATCTATACATCCTGAAACTACTAGTTCGGGTCATAGACTCATATCATATCTAGTCTTTTTTTTTTGGTCAGACAAATCATATCTGGTCATCTAGCTATTATTTGTGAATAAATTTTAGGTTCTCTCGAAACATGACATTTTCATCTACTCTGACCAGTCTCCTTGTGCCAAATGTTAATGATTTTTTCTTATTTTCTCACAAATACTAACACTGCCCACCCTGAGATTTAATAGGCGAATAGTGATGCCATGCATTGAGACACCAAAAAACTCCCATGAGTCACAAGGATAACCGCTTTGGCACTGTATTGAGGTTAATGGTTGCCATACCTGCAAATGCCACATCCATTACAATGATACTGCCTTTTGGATGTCTGCAGAAAAAATAAAGTAAGATATCAGGTCCATGTGATCATACCGTCTCCACTGCAGGATATAACACCTCACACTTTTGACAATCTGTAAAATGCAAATAAGAAACTTCCTTTTTGACATGCTTGCGCATTATACAGCATTTTTATGCTATTTGCTAGGGGGAGAGGGCAGAAAGAGACTACTTCTGACATAAAGAGAGACTCGACCAATGTCACTGTCCTAGACACACAAAAGAAATTGAGCAGCCAGATAAAAAAGATTTGACTCACATCATCATCGAAAAGCTTACAAATCCCACAAAAGTACTTCCCCATGCAAACACCACAGTTGATGCACACCTGCCGGACCTGTGAACATGGGAACCAAAGCTTGAGAATCAACATCTTCAAAACCTAACATATTGATGGCAAAGTAAGATACTGCACTGCAGCTCATTTTTGGCTAGTCTTTCCAAACAACTTCACATTTTTTACCTCCTTTGAAAAGCTCTTAGCGCAATCAAAATTGGTAATGAAGTATAGAATGTTTAAACTTACCTCTTGTTCAGTACCGCAGAGTGAACATACAACCTGAAACAAAAAAAGTAGGTTAGTGGGAACATCGAGTAATAAGTCAGTGTTTAAACATGCCAGAAATTTAATAGCATCCACCTGTTGAACTTGATGGCGAGGCAACTCATGTCGCTCCTTTTGGTTTACATTGATATTGTTCTGCACATAAGAGAACAATATGACATGTAATGAAGAGTATGTCTATAGGTAGAAGATTGAAGAATCATATAATTTGTCAGATTTACCATATACTAGACTACTTATCCAAACTCAATCCACATGGCAACTTTCATTTATGATGCAAAGAAACTCTGATGCCATTATTAAGTCAATTAACTTCGAGAGAATATCAGTGGCAACTTCCGCAGATATCCGTCATACAATAATGGGAAACCGCACATATCACAATATAAGCACACACACTTCAAAGTTAACAACGAGTTAGAATGCAATCTCATCTTAAGATAACTCATGTCACTAGAGCCCAAAAGCTACAAGCAGCTGAGGTGGTACTTACATTTTGGTTACGATCATTCTCTAGTATATGGCAAGTGAAAAGTTAATCAGCTAAGCTCACTCTAAAATATCTCCTAGATATCTAGCGACCCTCTTCATGTCATAATAAAGGAAGTTATCAAGCATACTTAAGTCTATGAGGGGCACAAAGAATCACCTTTGCATCATTATGACAGTGACGGCAATCAAAAATCTCGTTGCAACAGGGGGCTCTAATGCGGCACCTTCGACGGTAATGAGGACATCTGCAGCAGTAGCAACTTTGATATTAACTGAAAGTTGACAGGAATTAAAATTGAAGGAATACTGCTCAAGAAAGAGCCGGACATTACCCATACTGCAAGTACCCTCTCTCTAGCAACTCGGTAGCACTAGCATCATCTTTAGTTTTCTCGACAGGCATCGGTTCCCCATTCATCTGCTGAAGGACTGTGAACTCATTGTCTGTCTGACTCTCTTTGTAGAAGACACGCTGAAGGTTTTCTGCATCAAACTGTTGAAACCCTTGCTGTTCAATAGCTACTTCACCCATTTTTATTTGGCTCTGCTGAGACTACCAACTACCTAGAAGCTAGCAATGAAGCACCTGCAGATATGAGCAAACTTAGCTACATTCCATAACCTCCTAAGAATTTTACTTGGCCAGTCAAGCAAGGAGACACTGCAACATTGATTTCTGCTACAAGGCTCAAGACCATTTGATATCGGCATCAAGACAGTCCAATGCATGTCGAACAGCTCCAATCAGCAGTGCTCCAATAGTAGGAATCATCGAAACAAGTAGATCTAAAAAAATCCCATCTAATAACATAAGTGAAGCATTGAGGAACTCCGGGGAATCCAGCAGTGGATAATAAGGAATTGTGTGTCATGATCACTGATTCCTTGAAGTCTGGAACAAACTATACCAGAAACGACCATCAACGAGCCAATCTCTGGTGAAAGCCAACAAATCACACGATTAAATGCTCTTAAACGTAGTTAGATAACAGAATAAGGTGAAAGATTGTAAGAGCAAACTAGTCCATCAAGGATATACTACCTCCTTCTGCAATTCTGCTTGAAGCTTTCTTTGAGAACTGCTAATAACTCAAGCCTTAAGACTTTCGACTGTCCTGAAGCTCATTTTACTTTTGCAGTCAGAAGGCTCTTCCAACTAAACAAATACCCTCAAATTGGCTAAATAATTCCATACATGCCGGCAGAACCACATATTGTACGGCCACTGAAGACAAGCATCGATGTCCTTAAGCAAAAACCTTCATGACGAAGGTTTTTATCCAGGTACCAACTTTTCCATTTATTCCAACCTCTGGTTTTAAGGGGTTCTTCAGTGTCCAAGCGATACCTAATCTCACAAGTCAATTATAGTCCATTGAAATTTGATTTAACATTCAATATTGTGTCCAAGAGTCAACACATAACATATTGTTTTGATTAATTCTAGTCCAATATTTCCTATTTCATGCGGTATGAGCATATGCTTCTTCCGTGCATGAATCAAGTTCGTGGGTTGAGTTGGAGGGAGGCATGGAGACAGTGAGAGGAAAAACAGGCTGAGCACGAGCACAGAGATTCCTGAATTCTACTTTGAAACCAACACTGTCTGCACCATGCATTAATCTTAAACACGACTAAAATCCTACCATTATAATAGAGACTTGTCCAAGTTCTCAATGTGCTAAAGTGTGAAAGTCCATGAGAACCAAGATCTATGGCAAAGGTCAGAAAGCATGTTACTTATTTATTTATTTATTTTTGATCCAGAGAAAGCATGTTACTTGGACGAGCAGAAAACTAGGAACCTACGCCTCTGTATGTTATAAAGAGTATGCATTTATGGATCTGTAAACTACTATCCAAATGAATATATATCATTCGATATGTTTATCGTTCAGTCTCGTGAAGTTTGGATTCTACGTTGTCCAGTAAATTTCTGGGGCAGGAAAAATGGGGGAAAAACCGCTGCAGCCAGTCATATGCAGAAAAGAGGAAACCATGAAAAGCAATTGGATCCACTCCATCTTCCCCTAAATACCAAATTTCCAAGGACTCCTGAAGGGAGAAAACTACATCTTATGAAAGATGAAAAGGCTGGCTTTAACATCTTAACCGTCATTAACATTCTTCACTCTGAGAATCGAATCATCGGACAAGGCCAGCCATAGGAAATAGATAATATCCGGTGCAGAAGGGAGGTGAGTTGATTCTCCTCATCATCTTCTTGCAAGGAACTTATTTAATTAGGGTATTTGCCAGCGTTCACCTTGGCTCCTGTTTCTCAGTTAACAGAAGCCACACAGCTTAGTTCGCTATCGAACTGCTTGGTGAAACCTCAATACACTACACTGCATTCTGTGACCAGCAACCAAATTGCAACCTCAAATTCTAACAACGCTACTGCGCGCCAAGCTTTTCACCAGATCCTACATAAAATAAGGAATTTCCAGAGTTATCGAGTCCCAGCATAGCTAACCTATTCGTATGTGCCAAGTCAATCACCTGACACATTGTCCAAAACGAACCCGGACGAGTGTCACCTGCTCCGATGATTCAGGAAATGATTGGATTGGCACATCCTTAATCGCACGAGATAGCGGCAAAAGAAAGGAAAGCAGCAGGGGATTCCTTCATTTCGACAAAGGAAAAACACCACACCATGCTAGTCCTCTAAGTTGCCGACAAGAATCGAGCCACACAATGTTGCTCAAGTTAATCAGCCAAAATCTCAAGGCGATAAAACTGCCAAATGAATGGCGGTTCGAAAAGTGTAAGAGCAGACTAACATCTACAACGATACCCTTAAAATGCCAACGATACCCTCTCTCTCTCTCCCCAAACCTGTTCCGGCATCAAGATGTGCATATCGGACCAGCGATCAAAACACTATAACTACACAAGGAATCCGTTCAAGATCCTACGTCATTCAACTGCACCGGAAATCGCAAAAAGACCAAACAAGCGCCTCAATGCCTCCGAACTACCCTCATCACCTGCCTCAACACAGCACGGACAAACCCAGAACCGATTCCTACTCAGACTAACATCCTTCCTCTCTCAGACACACTAGGAATCCCAAAGCACCCACCGCCCAGGAAAAATAAAATAAAAAAAAAAAACGAGAAAAGAGGAAGAGAAACCCAACGCGAAGCACCTCCTTACCTCCACCTGAAGAGAGCTAAACTTAGGTAACGAAACGCGCGCACCCCCACCCCACCCCACCCACGCGGAGCAGTCGGTAGAGAGAGAACGCAAAAAGCAAATGCTGTGCTCAACGTAACGGTACAGGGCTCTTTTCAAGAACAACGAACTTTCAAAAATCCGAACTCGCCCCCCGATCCCTCGACCGAAGCGGAAGACGCGGCCTGCAGCTGAAAGAGCTCCGATTACACGCGCGGGGCAAATGGGCGATGGAGTGAATTCCCTCGTTCTCTGCAGAATCTTCCTTCCGGCGATGGAGATGGTCAGTGATGAGAAAGATAGAGAGAAAGAGGGAGGAAGCTTGACTTTATAGGGAGAGAGCGGATGCGAAAGGCCGCGGGAGGGTTTCGAGAGGGGTTCGGATCCTGGCCTTTTTCCTGGAACGTTCGTCGATTACGACAGCAGCGAAAACAGGGGGAGAGAGAAAGAGACGTGGACATGATGTGTAAAGAAGATGCATGGATAGAAAGGAGCGGGGGGCTGGCGTGTCCGAAGGCGACAACCATTGCCTCGTTTCGTCAAATTGGACGGTGCGGTACCGTGGACGGGTGTCATGTGATTCGATGAGGCATCTCCTTGCATTGTGAATTGATTTTTCTAATTCGATGTCTACGCTTTTCTAGGCACGCGTTCCGTGTGAAGAATGGAAGGCGCGTCGTAGGTTCGCGAGTTCTTACAAACCAATTCCCCACGTCGATCACGCAATAGCCAATCTCACTCGCTGTGCGTGATGCGTGTCCATGTCGGCCCGCCTGATTTGGAAGTCTCTCCCTCCGCTCTCTACCTTCCTCTCGACTCGCGACTGAGAAGCCCTAGCTCTGCTCTCTCTCTTGTCGAATCGCCTCCACCTCGAATCTGGGTTGATTCGACGTCGAATTGAGCCCCAGATCCCGAATCCAGCGCTCGCTCGAGCTTAGATCCAAACTTTGAGGCTCAATTTTGTTGGCCAAGCTCGAGCTGCTACCGGGCTAGCAGAGATTGGAGGCCAGGGCCAAACGGCTGAGAGTAAAGGCTTTAAGGATCTCATTGGCGGTTGAGGGCGGAAGTAAAGATGGTGCTATGGTTGCGGAAGGCCACGAGGTGGTGATGGACGGAGGATTGAGATGGCTGTGAGGTGACCGCGAGCTTGCGTGGAGTTTGTTTGTCGTCGTCCCGATGAAGTGAAAGGAAGCTGATAAAGAGAAAAAGAAAAAAGAAAAAGAAGAAAGAAAAAGTAAAAATATATATAATTGACACGTGTTGCATAATGAATGGGCTATTGTATAGGTAACGTTGCACCGAAGTTGTACGTAATATTTTCTCCTGCATAAATGCTTACGTACAAGTTTCGTGCTGATTCGATAAAACATGAGCACATTTCTATTTTCTTAAAAAGCCAAAGCGAGTCCCTCGCAAGGGCCATATTAGGCCCTTGTCCCGGTCGAGGTTGCGAGATCCTAATCAAGACCAAATCTAGCCCGAGGTCATTGAGGTCTCACGACCCCCGATCAATAATCACTAGGGTTAGGCAACCGCACCGGTGCGCCACCTCCCTAGATTTCCTTGTCTTCTTATTTTTTTTTCAATATTTGTTATTTTCAATATTTTCTCAAACATAGTGCAGGATATTAGGTTAGCATTTTCGTCCATAATTCTGACAAAACGGCCAAGTTGAACAACAAAAAATTATAATTTAGAGACCCAATTCCATAGAATAAAAAGTTCGAGGATACGATCGAACAATTTGAAAAAAAGTTTAGGGACCTTTTAGTGCCCTTTATCTCGACAGATTAAGGTCTCGTTTCCATCAATCCGACCTTACGCAAAAATGTTGAGACGAGCACAGCTATAAAACTCAAACCATGTTCCCATTGCCAAATCCTTATCTCAAACGCGTGTTCAAGTTCGGAATTTCATAATTTAGGAACGTGTGGAGATTATCAGCACGTGCTAACGGAGTCAAATGATTGTTGGTGCAAATGGATAAGGCCAGGTCATCATCCCGGGGCTCGAAGCGACGTTATCCGAGATTATTGTTGTCTTAAAAAGTTATTTTTTAAGAATAGGATCTGACACGTGCAGGGATTGGGACACGTGTAAAGTCGGCCCGAGATCGGTCGGGAACAGGGGATTGATTTTCCTCGGGAAGGAGGGACGGACGGCGCGGAGAATTCGGAGAGATATTGTAAATTAAAAAGAAAAAATCGGTGTCCACGTAATATCCACCAAAGCTGGATTTTTGACAATCGGATTAGATTAACGAGTGGGGGAATGAAGGAAGACTAACGTGGCATTATTTCGTGTTCCATCGCACCGGTACAGATCATTTGTCGTTTTGATGGCAGATTTTCCGTGCTCTCGCGGCCAAAGTAGAAGACTCGCGAGTTTAGGTCACGGGGCGAGAAATCGCCGCTAAGGGCGCGCATGAAATCTATTCTGGAGTAGGAATTCTGCTCCAGAATAGATTCCAGAATAGAAATGCGCTTGTTAAAAAATTTCAAGAATGCATTCTAGAGCAATTTTTGCATTCTGGAATAAAAATGAGTTTGTTAAAAATACTTGATTTCAGAATGCATTCTTGATTTCAGAATGTATTTTTTATTTCAGAATAAGTTTTGGGCAAGAAAAAGAGAAGTTACTTTTCGTAGCTTCTTTCTTCCGGAATGCATTATCCCTATTTTCTCTCTTTTTCTCACTATTTTTTTTCAAAAAATGTATAAAAATTAAAAAAATTCCGGAAAAAATTATAAAAATTTCCAGAAAATAAAAAAAGTTAGATTTCCGGAAAATAAGAAATTTGGTGAATTTTTTTCAAAAAATATAAAAAAAATTAAAAATTTCAAAACTTTACAAAATGGCTTAGAATACCTTTGGGCACTCACTTTGAGTGAAATTTAATTTTTTTGAGGTGCCCAAAAAAAATCAAAAAATCAAAAATTTCAAAACTTCACAAAATGACTTATAATACCTTTGGACACCAACTTTCAGTGAAATTTAATTTTTTTGAGGTGCCCAAAAAAATCAAAAATTTCAAAACTTCATAAAATGACTTAGAATACCTTTAGGCACCCACTTTCAGTGAAATTTAATTTTTTTTTGAGGTGTCCAAAAAAATCAAAAAATCAAAAATTTCAAAACTTCACAAAATGGCTTAGAATACCTTTAGGCACCCATTTTGACTGAAATTTATTTTTTTTGAGGTGCCCAAAAAAATAAAAAAAGATTTCTGTTCCAAAAATCAATTTCTAAAGCAGAATTAGTTATGTTTTACCAAATATATTTCTCCTATATAAATCAATTTCTGGTAAAAATTTCATAAATTAATTTCTGGCAAGAATTTGATTTCTGGAACAGAATGGTTACTATTCGCAACCTAATAGTCCTTCTTGCGAGAGTAGGCCAAGGAACTGGAAATCATTTGGACCGTTCAGAATCGGCAATTTTTGGGAACTAATGGGGTATCGATCTAGTTCCCGACTCTAAGTATGGAACCACCCGCCTGCCCTCTTGGATCGAATCAGTAATATAATAATAAATATATTATTTTTATTTAATTATTATTTTTTTAAACAAGAAAATCCCAACTCTCTAAATTAAACATAACCCGCTCAACATTTACAGCCTCACATTGAGCCGAGAAATACCTTCTTTTGCACTCGCCTCACGCTCACTCTCACTCTTTTATTCTTCTCGGTCGATACTCACCTCACTGTCTACCACTCTCTATCTTCATCTCTATTTTTCTGTCTTCGTCCTTGACTAGTGGGACTAGTTTCATAGACCTATCCGGGAACGAGACTAGATCAAACCAACGGTCCGGTTCCTAAGTGGATCCATGAAACCTACAGACGTCTCAAGGCATCGTAGAACGAATTTGTGGAAAAATTACGCAAAAGTGATCCTAACTTTGGGGGCAGTACCGTTTGCCTCTGAACTTTCGATTGTTACCCATTACTCCCTTGAGCTTTTCATTTTATTATTGCGGTTAACTCTCCGTTACATTCCCCATTTGTTTGTGCAATGCACATGGTTTTTAAGGAGTAAATGTATATTTTCTTCTCATTTATCTTAAAAGAAGTCCGTCTCTTACCCCCGGTTGCCATAAAAAAAAGAGAGAAAATACGGAAGATGGAGAAAAATAAATTAACTAATATATAAATGTCAGAATAAATGATTGTCAATAATATATAAAACAATGTAACAAATAAAATATTAATGTGAACAAAAACAATTGAGCAGAAAGAAAAATGCCCCAAAAAACAAAAAAGTTCAAACAACAAAAATTGGATACTCATTATGTGAACTTAAATAGTTAATTAATGCAAGAAAATGATTGATAAATAAAAATATTCTTAAAAAATTACCTTAGATTTCGGTTCATCATTTTCTTTTATGAGTTGTGGACATCATTTTCTGTCGTAATTTCTTTCAAAATATCTTTGTGAGCAATCATTTTTTGAGGAATCAATCCTATATATATACATAATGATTAGGGGTGAGCAAGATGGATCGATCGGATCGGACTATCCGGCTTGGTCGGGTTCCCGGGAGCGTCGGTCCGGTTCCCGATTCCTTAAAATGGAACCGCTGTTCGTGCAGTCTAGTTCCCGGTTCCAAGGGACGAACCGGACCTAACCGGACCACCCGGACCGATTGTTTCTATTTATTTATTTTATTTTTTAAATGTCACGTTGCCAAAAGTCATTGGGCGTTTAACAGCAGCAACGATTTGCAGGCGAGGGGTTTGGCGTTCCTGTGGGTAGTCCAAACGTGGGCGAAGATTTACCCCTTCGCGGTGAGGATTCACCTTCAACGAGTTGGTCTCGAACCTGCGAAAGGAAGAAATGTTACTGGACTTTTCTCTTTGGCGTTTCCATTAGTGAAACATACGAGCTCTCTTTGTTGAGAAGAGGAGAGAAGAAGGCCCCATGTCAGTCCAAGTCGTTCTTTGAATGCGAGAATTGCAGTGGTGGAGGCCTTCTCTGTGTGCACGTTTTCCTTCGTCAATTTTCTGAGTCTTCCCGTGAGTGCCTTCTTCGCGTAGTGATCCTTAAGAGAAACCAGCACAAACCTCCCTGCCTCCTTCTCGACCAGTTCTATTGGACCGCCTGGGAATTGGACCGGACCTGTCCGGTCCGGTTCCAGGTCCCTCCGGTCTAGTCTATGGTTCCTAAAATTGGGAATTGGTCCCTCCGGTCCAGTTCCCGGTTTCGGGGTGGGACCGGATTGGGCTGAGAACCAATCACCCCCAATAACGACTAACCAACTTTGTCATTTGACCTTTTTGTTATTGAGGTCTTTTCCATTTTATAAAATTTGCGTTTATTATTTTTGTTAAAATATCTTTTTTTTTGGTAAGATTTAGTTATATTAAGATGGCTATATTCATTAATTTTTAACAAATTCTTATCATTTAATCTTATTGTCGATATTTAATTTTGATTATTATAACATTAATATATTTTTTTTCCACTTTGTATGTTTTTTCTTTTTCTACATCAATTAAGGGCAAAAGAAAGATTTCCTGCAAAATTTTAAAAGCCATTGCATTGCACATGCCGGCTGAATAAATAGAGGATAATTACACAAATGGTTCCGCATGTTTAATGTTGTTCGTGAATTTTTAATTTGTTTAATGTGGTCCTTAAACTTTTGGTATGTATTAATCTAGTTCCTGAATTATATGAAAATTTCAATATTGTCCTTGAACTTGAATTAATGAAATGACAACATTGAAAATTTTCATATAATTTAGGGACTAAATTGAATATACATCAAATATTCATAAACCACATTGAATATCTTAAAAGTTTAAAAATGACATTGCACATTCGGTAAAAGTTTAGGGTCCATTTGTGTCATTTTTCCGAAAAATAATATAATGGAGTGTTAATGGCAATAACAGAAATGAGAGTTAAGGGATACTTTGTAACAATTGAAAGTTAAGAGGCAAACTCATACTTACCCCAAATTCAGGTAATTTCCCCCTAATTTGAGGGAGCGGTTGAACCATGTTTACTTACACAGATGGGCCTTGGACCAAACTCAAATCCACGTTCACCGACATTCCCTAGTTTTAAGCAATGTTGGGCACTGTTGATGCCTTGCGACCGATTACCAATGTCCAAGACTGTCTTGTGATACCACTAATGATTAATCGGACAGAACCTTAACAACGATTCCGGACGGCATGCGTCGCTCACAAGCCGCTTGTCCAGATTTGGCCTCGCCCATCTCATTCTGCAAAGGCCGCTCGTTTATATTTGGATTCCCCTTTCCATGCGTTCCTCTTCGCCAAAAAGGACTTCCGATCTCGAATTTTGTTCCTAGGAGGAGCAATTACTCACCGGATTAGGGTTTTTAGAGGCCGATTTCTACAATTTTGCGGACTTGGCTGCCGCAAGGGAATTAGCCACTTTGGGGATCTTGAAAATCTCTCTTTCTTCCTGGTGATCTCATGGTGGAAATGGACGCGTGCTGTGAAAAGGACAAAGCGAAGCAAAATCTGTTAGTGTCGAGCCTCCATTGCCGGCCACCACCGGTACTTCGGATTGATTTCCGTGAGAACAGAGCACGTTCAAGAACATGAAAATTTAGGATTCTTCCAACAAAAAATAATCGATTTAGGGTTCCAAACAAAAAAAATTAAACTAGGGATTATATTTAGGGGAAAAATGACGTCGTTTAGGAGTTATTAGCTGACTGGACATGTCGGCGAGCCATGTCGGACTAAGAAATTAATAAAAAATGGCTACGTCAGATTTTCGGCAATCCTGATCGAAGTTGACATTTAAATGATCGTTTTTTAAAAAATTGGCACTTAAGTGATCCAAAAAAAAACTTTTGGTACCAAAGTGAGCGCCATACATAATTTTTGGCACTTTTAGTGTTCTTCTCCATCATGCTTGCTTGCCATGATTTTCAAAAGCAGACGTGACTCTACCAATTCTGAGCAACCCTTGAATCGAGTTGTGGTCTATGTATTTGGATTTGGCGGATGGAGCTAGCGTTGCGAGAATTCACGAGTGTGGGTGTTTGTGGTCGAGTGGCGACGCTGCGATGCTATGAGTGCAACCTCAATGTTGCGAAGCTAGAGTATTCTCCTTGATTCAATGACAAACAAGGAAGAAGATACATGTGAGTGCAGATAAATCAAGAAAGGGGTCTTGATAAATTAGGTATAAGATGGATCCAAGAAGGTTTTGAAAATAGCAACACCTTATCTGCAAAGTAATCTAGACAAACATAGTATTTTTCCCTTTTGGATTCATTTTTTCGACATGTTACTTACAAGTAGGCCCAGCACCTTGGTATTAATAGTCATATGCCTTGTCCGGTTAGGAGAAAAACTTATATAGTTTGTTGATATCTGGAGCTAAACTTTAGCTCACTGAAGATTATAATCTATACTTTCTAGGAAGCACTTTCCTTTTCTTCCCAAAAATATGTCCATTTGATTATTTTGTGGATATTCCTATCAATGGACAAATGTACAAATTCATAATTCTATTTTATGTATTCAATTTTAAATTTGAATCTTTTCTATCTTATAAGTTATAAATAATGTTATAAAAAATGTTCAAATCTTGAAACAGTTTTGTCCTTCCACATATAAATGTATACAATTTCTCCACATTGTACCAATAATCTCTTTCCATCCATTAATTATTTTTTGCATTAACACAACGCGGATGCACTTTTGCTAGGAGTACTAGAAGGGAATCTTATTATAATGATTATGTAGTAATACGCTCAAAAGTACTTTCTAGAAAGAAACAAGGAGAGCAACATAAGGAGCTAAAAAGAGAAGTAATAGTTTTATTCACCAAGAAAGCTTTGAAGAGTAATACTTTTATTCGCTCAATATGATAATATAAGCTCAGTTATTTTTCTCTATTTGTTTATAATGTATACTTAAACTAAAAACATAAGGTTTTGATCCTTGGAGATATTGCATTCAAGACAATAGTGAACTAACATTCTGCTCCTGCCACAAAAAAAAGAGCCTAACATTCTTCATTCTAATCCAAATTGTAGGACATGTTTTTCTTTTATTCATTGATTTTCTACGGTAATACTTCACATTACATATTCGTTGACCGTTACCAAGACCATAACTTATTGGTTTTTATACTACACTGCAAATGCACATCGCAATTCTCTTTCTCCCTCAAGATTTGAATTTGACTTGTCATACTTATGCATTACCTTTGAAAGCATTGCGCTTTGAATGGCTAAAGTTTGCAAAAGACTTGAACTTCAGCATTTTGCTTCTCTTAATTTGTATATTAACAAACCCTCACCCTAAGAATTGTAACTAGGCCGTGCCGACCTAGACGCGATGCGGACTGGCCCTCTTGGCCTCGAGCCGCCTTGCAACGAGGGGGTCATGCCGGTTGGGCCCGTTGGTAATAAGGGGCCGCGCCGATGCTTGAGCACTAGCCTGGCCCAAGTATTTTTTAAAGGGAAATGAATTGTAAGT
Source organism: Syzygium aqueum (assembly GCA_031216185.1). NCBI lineage: Eukaryota > Viridiplantae > Streptophyta > Magnoliopsida > Myrtales > Myrtaceae > Syzygium > Syzygium aqueum. The sequence continues at coordinate 11,879,262 of CM062233.1, forward strand.
GAGAACAAAATTGAAGATACTAACCTTGATATATGATATAATGTTAACCATGAAAAAAAGTTCCGTTTGGTAGGGGGAATGAATGGGCCTTCTCATGTTTTTTTCCTCGAGGGAATCTCTTGACTCAAATTTTCCCTTCAACACAAAGGCACGCTAAAAGCATTGTTTTTTTTTCTTTCCTGAGGGAATCTTTTTGACTAAAATTTTGAGCAATAGTAAATGACTTTTGCTTTTTTGTCTTGTCATTATCAGTTTGCTTTTTCGCCGTGAACGATGGTCATCAAACACGTCAACACAAACGCGTTTAGCTCGCCTCGTCCAGAAGAAAAGGATTCATGCTGCTAGTCATCAAACCGGCGGGTTGATTTTCTTGGTAGTTGCTTAATGAAATGATTCTTCTTGCCACCATTTGATAAATGATTTTCTTTTTTGGGCAGCACCATTTGACAAATGATTCAAGACCACAATTTTAATATTTTCTGTGGATTCCCAACGAGAATTTGTAAAATGACATGCTTTCACTGTTTCGCGAGATAAATTATGTTTAGTGGTGCTTTTTATTATAATTGCTTGCAATATGTGGATTTTGTTTTCAATTATGTTAAAAAAGATGTGGACTTTTTACTCGGTAACAACGCGCTCTCCATTGTTTTAAGTTTGACAAACAAGTCCAGGTTATTTTTGAGTAATGGTAATATGTATATTAAAATTGATTTGTTGGGTGATATGGCCATATCATAATTTAACATTTAGCAAATGAACTAATAGATTTATTAAAATAGATACTATACAAGCTTAGAAATTTGAACAAATCCCATTTTTCTAAAGAAATGATTTTTGGAAAAAGTGAATTTTCCAAATCTCTTTAGCCTACTATTCTAGAGAATCTTCAACTTTCCACTGGTTGTTAAAAATGTCATGAACTTTCAACTTTATCATGGGGAGTATAATCTTTCATTTTTGTATTAAAATGTCATGGAATCTTAACTTTCTTGGAAAATGTCCTGAACTTTCAACTTTATCAATTTAAATTAGAAATTGAGGGAGGATGTCCATATCGTAGATATGATGAGTGAGTACAGTGGATCAATTCAGATCCAAAGACTTTGGATGCAAAATTTTCCCCCTCAAACTAAGACTTATACAATTATTGTTTTCTAATTTAGACCAAGACTTGCAAGGAGATACGTTTTGGTGGCATTTATGGGGATAACTTACCATTAGAGGTGTCAATATAGGTTGATGACCCAGTTTTAAACCTATTTTTGATGAAATGGGTCCGATGTGGGTTGACCTATTATTGATGAATGGGTTATTATGGGTTTGAGCTGTAAAGCTCAATTAAATGCGGATATTGAATGGATTTTAAATGGGTTTACATTTTTACCTAACCCAACCCAAGCTACTTGCAAATCTCTTTTGTTGATGCGGAAGCTTAGGTACAGAGAGAACGAGAACGCCTCGACTCCCAACCCTCAAGTCAGACTCTCACCGGCGACCGCCGCAGTTCCCATCCCCGATCCCTCTCTCTCCTCTCTCTCTTCCCTCTCCTCCTGCTCTCCTCCGCTCTCGCCTCCGAGTCAGATCACAAGGTAACTCGTCCTCGTCCCCCCACATCATGGTTGACTCAGCCGTTGTCCCCAACGTGGTTTCCTGAATCCTAGATCTCATCTGCTGCCTTGTTTTTGGTCCCTAAATTTGCTTTAGATCTGCTCTATCGGGATTGCACTGTTTCGGCTACGTCGTCTTCCGTTGTTTGAAGAAATGCCAGTTAGGGCTGTCTCATGGAAATTGTGGATTAGAGGGTTTGAGAGGGTGAGAATTGAGCTTGAGAACTATGTTCTTGATTTATTGCTTCGTGAAATTACAGTTATATTCTTTAAAAGAGGATCCATCGGTGAGATTGACAATGTGTGTGTCTATATGTGATGACTATAATCAAGGTACTCGTGAAATATATATTTTGAAAAGCAGTCATCTTCGTTAGCTACAATAATAATCATATTTACTTTGACTATTTAAGCTTTATTTTTTCTAATTTCAACAAGAAATTTATAGTTAGAAAAAGTAAGGCAGGTGTAGGAAAAAAAAAGTAGTTGAAAACTATGGGTTTATATGCGCTTTAAATGATTGGGCACTAGCATTCATAGGTGGGAATAATTATACTAGAGTGGAAATTTGGACAACTATCATTTCTTTTTTTTCAGAAAAAAACAAACATTTTTAGAAAAAGTGAATTTTCCATCTCTTTAAGCTAATATTCTAGAGAATCTTGAACTTTCCCCTTGCTATTAAAATTGTCCTACACTGTCGACATTATCATGGGGAATATGAACTTTCAGTTATGCATTAGAATGTCATGGAATCGTAATTTTCTCGGAAAGTGTCCCGACCTTTCAACTTTATGATGTCCATTTCGTAGATTCGATAAATAAGTAAAATGGATCAATTTAGAGTTTCCGTCCAAAGACTTTATATGTAAAATTTTTTCCCTCGAGCTAAGACTTCTAAAACCAACATTTTACAATTCAGACCAAGACTTGCAAGTAAATACTTTTTTTCGACATTTATGGTCATAACTTACATCATCTTTCACGAAAAACAAGAAAATCTTACCATGTATGCATAATGTCGCTAATGTGATACTTTCGGTTGCTCTTTGATGTTTTCAAGAATAAAGTAAAACCAAAAGAGAAGGCATTTTAATTTCCTTACTAGACTTGAATGAGAAATTAAGGACAGAGATTGGTACCAAATGAAATAAGAAGAAATATATATATTACTTATGATCCTTGACATACGTTGTGACAATCTTTTTTTCGCATAAGTGATCATTGATAATACAACATTTTAGTCGTAAAATGGAGTTTATCGATCTTATAGACACATACCAAAATACCTTTTCTGATGGAAAGTAAATTAACAAAAAAAAAAGGAAAGTTCAACGGTGCAAAGCACTGGACTAACGCTTTGTATGTCTGGAAATATGCGACCGCACTCATTGCTTGTCATGCGCAGTTCAGGCCAACTGTTTATCTTTTTTTTCTTATTAGGCAAGTGAGATCCGCTCTGCAACTTGAAGCTCTGTCTCTGTCTCTGTCTCTGTCTCTCTCTCTCCCCACCTTTCATCTTCTCCAACACTTGGGTATTGAAATTTTAACAGCACTTGTCTATTTCCTTGGGTTTTCTTTCTTTCCATTGTTCTGCATCATTATTCCTCACATATTGTCATTCTTCCTAGGCAGGCATCTCGTATTTCCTGAGAGGCATTCTGGTTTTCTTCTCCGTCAGACTTGAAAGCAAAAATCAAGGACAGAGTCAGAGCAAAGACAAAATGCATCATCCCATTTTTGGGCATTTCTTCACCGTGCTCGTGGCACCGATTCTTCTCCTTGGGCTCGCGTTCTATATTCTCAATAAGAAGAAAGCTAGTGTGCGTAAAAATGTAGAAGATGCTAACACTGGCACATCTGGTTCGTTGACTGCACCGACGGGAACTAGTTCCGGAGGATCCAGTTTGTCTCCAACAGAAACTAAAACCACGCTGACTGGAAATCATTATGAGGTGTTCTTGAGCTTTAGAGGCCCAGATACTCGATATGGCTTCGCTGATCACCTCTACAATGGGCTTGTTGATGCCGGAATTTGTGCTTTTAGAGACGATGAAAAGCTCTGCCAAGGCGAGGAGATCGGCCCAGATCTTTCGGCGGCCATCAAGAACAGTAAGATCCTGATTCCCATTCTCTCCGTGAACTATGGTTCGAGCAAATGGTGCCTAGATGAATTGGTTCAAATAATGGAGTGCAAGAATGATAACACCGGGATTATAGTGTTGCCTATATTCTATAAAGTGGAACCAGCTGACGTGCGATATCAAAAAGGGAGTTTCGGAGATGCATTCCATTCGCGTGAGAAGTATTTCGACCCAACGACTTTGGAGAAATGGAAGCAGGCACTCATTAAAGTCTGTTCCTTAAAAGCATGGGAAGCCAAAGGGTACTTCATTTTTTCACCAAGACATTCTCTACTTTCTTTTAATTTGTGTGGGAATTACTTCTCTGATTCCTACCTGCTTCATTTTCTTCCTTTTAATTTTGTTTAATAAAGAAAAAGCAGTAAGAGTTCTATAAGTTATTCTTCTCTTTAGAATTACTTTAAGGATATTGACCAATCCAATTATAGATTTAATTGTTAGGATCCCATTCGCTTGAATAATATAACAAGTTCTACATTATATTTTACTTTTATATCCAAAGATTTCTTAACATTGTGTCATTTTTTTTTCATATTTATAGTATAAGCTGCACTGATCTTCATCACAAACTTTTCTAATTACATATTTATTTGAGATTAATAGTACAACTTATTGGTGGCTCCTATTTAAAGCTCATGACATCATATGCCGTACATGTTGACTGTCAAAACCATAATTCTTTATCTTCTCAGGTTACATTTATCAAATCACTAATGTTGCTTTTTTTTATCTGTAGTCATTAATATCGTTGATTAGTTGCCATTGGAATTATTTTTATAAAAGTAACATTTCACTGGTTATATATAATGATGACATATATAAGAAAAGGAAAAACGATTTTCTTTATTATATGTTTGTTTAAATAATTTTCAATCCATTTTCCTATCTTCAACACATCTTTCTATCTCACACTCCTGCATAAATTGAAGCGATGTTCTTCTTTCAGGGAAAAATAATTCTTCTGCTTCCCAATCAAATAAATATTAGATCAATTATAGTCATAGAACATAGACACTCAAAAGGAAAATAAAGCACAACCTGTTATCATCCCATAACGCAGTGAAAATTGATAGGAATACAAATCTAGAATGATACTAAATTCTTAACAGGAGCAGAAACTTGTAAGTTTGTGGAATTGTGCAAATAAAGATAAATCCCCTCAATTGTATTCAGGTAGTGATAATATAGCACTCTGAACGATTTTCAGGAGCTGAATTCCTCTTGCATCAAAAGTTATGACCTCTTTATCGATTGATGGCTGAACTCTCATATGGGCTGGCTTATTGGATTTTTGCCTATTCAAATGCTCTAGAATGCTTTCAATGTTACGTCCACATCATCCCTAATATCTTTGACAAACAACAAGTTTAAAATTACATTCACATCGATAATATATATATTATATTCAATTCATTAGTGATACCTCAAATTTTGTCTGGGTCAATTAATTACATCATAGTAATAACGGAATGAGGCACGCCATGTGAAGCAACCGTCACCATTTCCCACTTTTAATCTTAGCATATAAGATAGTAAATGGAGGTGTGGCTAAAACAACTCTTTAAGTTTTCCAATTATCCCCAGATTTATTTTATTATCATGCTATCATTAGACAAACAATACAAAATTACTGTTGCCACATGTTTGAACTCTTGTCACATTTGACAGATATGAAGGAAAATTGGTGAAATCAGTTGTCCAAAAGGTGTTGAGCGAGCTGAAGAAAGAGTTTGAATTGGTTATTCCTGAGAATGTGGTCGGAATTGATAGTCATGTGGAGGGGATTATGAAATTTGTAGATAATAATTCTAGTGTTACCCTATTTGTTGGCATTCACGGAATGGGAGGCATTGGTAAGACAACTCTTGCTAAAACTATCTACAACAAGCTTTCCCACCAATTTGAGTATCGTAGCTTCATTGCTGATATTAGGGAACTATGTAAATGTAAAGGCCTTGAGTACTTGCAGAATCAGTTAATCTTTGCTATATTGAAGCAAAAAGATCAAGTCTATAATAAGGATGAAGGGATCGGCTTCCTCTCATCTAAGTTTAAAGGTAAGAAAGTCCTCATTATTTTTGATGATGTGGATGATGATGATCAGTTGAAGGCTTTGGTTGGAAATCACAATTGGTTTTCTTCGGGAAGTGTGATCATTATTACCACCAGAAATGAGGATATTCTTGGCAAAGCGAATGTGGACTACAAACATGAACACAAGGAATTGGATAAGAATAAATCTTTGAATCTGTTTAGTAGATATGCGTTTCGAATGGACGCTCCTCCAAGTGAATTCGAGGAACTCACAAATGAAGTTTTATCCTCAGCAGGAGGGCTTCCTTTATCTCTTGAGGTTTTAGGTTCACTTTTTTGCGGAAAAAAGGCAACACAATGGGGAGGTACAATAGACAAGTTAAAAAAAGTTCCTCATAAGAAAGTGCAAGAAAAGTTAAGGATAAGTTACGAAGCATTAGAAAAAGGACAAAAGAAAATATTTTTGGATATTGCTTGTTTTCTCATTGGCACTGATGAGAGAATTGCATCCTACATGTGGGACGACTGTGAATTTTTCCCGAATGAGGGAATTGAAGTATTGAGATTTATGTCATTAATAAAAGTTGGAGACGATCATATGCTTAAAATGCATGACCAATTGAGAGATCTTGGTAGATGGATCGTTTGCGAGGAAAACGAGAATGAGCCTCGGTGCCGTAGCAGGTTATGGGACTCTAAGGAAGCCTGGAAAGTGCTAGAGGAAGATGAGGTAACTGTTTCTCTTCTTTTTCTCCCTTAGTCCATGTTTTATTGTCAGAGTGATGTTGGTGCTCTACTTACTGCTTGCTCTAGTGAGTCTAATATTATTTTCCTCGTGTCATTCAATTGACATGATTATGAATATAAATTAGGAGGTTGCTCTATCTTAGTGATTATTGCAGCTTATCTGAGATTTGTCTTACTCAAGTGTACATTACGAAGTTTTTTCCAAGAATGAGGTACTTTCAAATTTATTAGAAACTTAATAGGGGTATTCTACATTGAAAAAATCTGAATTAATATAATTGAGTGGGTTACGTCGTTGACACTTGCAACAAATAACTTGACTATGCTACTGTGAACAATAACTACTTAGGATATATAAATCATAGAATTCTAATCTCTAGGTGTTAGAATTAATACGATTGGAGTAACCGTGCGCACATTTTTCATGAAATATCAATCATTACACCCTAATTGAAAATGGAAGGGATATTTGTTTTATTTAATATTAGGTTAGGAATTACTTTTTTTACCAAGAACAGGAACATATATAGACATCCATAACGTTTTAGCGTATTTCATGCAATGACTTATTTTTTCCACATAAAAAGAGAAACGTCTTATTTTTATCACATAAATGTCCCAGAGATAAATACTCTAAAATTATATTTTGTATATAATTAAGTATGTGATTTTATTGTATTTGTGAAATTAATCATAGTTTGGACTCTATTACTTTGAATCCATCATTCAGTTTGATTCAAAGTCGTTGCTCAAAAGGCTAGCACTTGTTTCGTTTTCAACATGCGACCTATTTATAACCTCAAGAGCCAATTGATATATTAGCAATGTCGAAGCTGATGTCAATTTTTTCTGTCTTTTGTATCACGTCATAAAATAAACTAAACCGACCAAAAGAAAAATAAGTATGCTGTATATTTTTTATCTAACTAAATTGGTATAACTAACTTTTTCAACTGAAAAGGTACATTATTTGATAAAACTGATACAAGATCTTCTTTTAAGATTATTCCTACATTTAATCAAAATACATATAGTTATCTTCATGTGTCATCAAAAAGTACAATCAACTTTGATAAAAAAAAATGTGAAGTGCGAAGCATGGAATGAGCACTAGGACGACGTACAAATAAAGAAAACGAAAGACATTTAAAGCATAATTGAAACACATTCATAACTCACTCCTTGGATATTTGGGAGTATACAGCCAAATACCAAAAAAAAAAAAGGCACAACCTTTTGAACAAGGAACAAAAATAATACAACCTCAAAAATTCTAAAAAGAAGAAAAGGTCAAGGGCAAAAATGATGTGTGTTACAAATTCTGTCTATTGTCACCTTAAGTCACCACACGTCATCCTACATGGCTCATGGTGCTGACATGCCAATGAACCCCATTAAGCATGACCACAAACGACACTTACCAAATGCTAAAAGTGTGGTAACAAAGATTATACACTAAGTTTGTTGACAAAGATTATAAATAAATAAAAACGATGCCGTTTATAGTGTTGGTTGGTGTGGCTCGCTGTGTGTCGGCACAATGAGCCATGTAGGGTATTTGTGATGATTTAATGATAATAATGGACGGAACTTGTAATGGGAGTCCGTTTTGTCCCAAGATAAAAGGTTGAGCCTTTGTTTGGTACGTTCGGAAGGTTGTATTATTTTTGTCGCGGTTAGGTTTTTTTTTTCTCTTTAGAGTTTGAAGGATTGTATTGCTTTTGTCCCAAAAACAAAAGGCTAGGCTTGTTTTTGGAATTTGGCCACGAGTATACTCAAACTCTGTCGATTGTTGAACATGAAAAAGCTACACACTTGAAAACAACGAGTTTTGATGACGGATAGGATTTCTTGATAGTCTGAGAGGGAGGTTTATCAGGGAAATAAATAATTTGAGTATGGTTACTTCTCTCGGAGGTTGCTTCCATTTGTTTAACTACTCTTCTTTTGGATTCCTTTTAGCTGTTGAAATCTAATTCCTTCTCCACTGAACATGTCATTCTCCTCTAAGCATCCATGAAGTCTTGCACAACGTTGTGAAGTACCATAAGAAACGTTTTGGTTCGGAGAAACTGACGTATATTTAAAAATTCATGAATTTTCTGTATTACTTCTTAACTTCTTATGCATAAGTGATTTTTCTCACTGAGAGATTGCTACACATTTGATTGGCAGCAATAGCTATTAGATTTCTAGTTCATTCTGATGAAGCAATTATTCGTTCGGTGGATTCAAAAGATAGGTTATAAATAGCTATTCAAGATCCTTTAAAGTTTATTCCTACGTTTAATCAAAATATATAAATTTATCTTCATGTGTTATCTAAAAGTACAATCAACTTTGATAAAAAAAAAAAAAGCATGTGAAGTGCGAAGCATGGACATGAGCACTAGGACGACTTACAAATAAACAAAAAATGAAATACAATTAAAGCATAATTGAAACACATTCATAGCACACTCCTTGGATATTAGTGAGTGTACATCCAAATAAAAAAGGGCACAAGCTTTAGAACCAGGAACAAAAATAATACAACCTTAAAAAATCCTAAAAAGAAGCCTAATCTTTTGCACGTGGGATGAAAATAACATAACTTTTCAAGCTTCCCAGAGAAAAACTCAACCTTTCACTTGTAGGACAAAAAATTGACGCACGTCACATATTATGTCTATTCTCACCGTAACTCGCCAAGCGTCATCCTACATTGCTTATGGTACTGACGTGCACAATGAACCCCTTTAATCATGACCACAAAAGACAATTACAAAATGCTAAAAATTTGGTGACAAAGAGTATAAATAAAAAGAACGACGTCGGTTTTGTGTTAGCACAATGAGCCATTTAGGGTGTCTATGGTGATTTGATGATGATTAACAGAACTTGTAACAGTTTCCGTTTTTTTCCACGATAAAAGGTCGAGTCTTTTTTTGGTATGTTCGCAAAGTTGTGTTATTTTTGTCCTTGATGTAAAAGCTTAGGCTTTTTTTTTTTTTGAAAAGTTTGAAAGATTGTATTACTTTTGCCCCAAATACAAATGGTCGGGCTTGATTATGAGATTTAGCCATGAGTATACTCAAACTCTCTCGATAGATTATTGAAGATTAAAAAATTACACACTTGAAGACAAAGAATTTTGATGACAGATAGGATTTCTTTAATATTTTAAGAGAGAAGTTTATCAGGGAAATGACTAATCCGAGCATGATTACTTCTCTTGGTAGTTGCTTCCTTTTGTTATAACTACTCTTCTCTTGAATTCCTATTAGGTGTTGAGATCTAATTCATTCTCCACTAATTATGTCATTCTCCCCTGAGTATCCATGAAATCTTGTAAAACATTGTGAATTACAGTTAAACATTTTTCTCGTTCGGAGAAACTGACCCGGATTTAGAAATCCATGAAATTTCTGCATTACTTGTAAACTTCTCAGGCATGAGTGATTTTTCTTGGTGAAAGCTTGCTGCACATTTGGATTAGAAATATTTCAAATCTATTCTGATGAAGCAATTATTCGTTCCATTGATTCAAAAATGGATTAGAAATAGTTGTTCTCTCAAATCAGGAATAACTATTCCTAGGGGCCCAAGGAACTAATAGCTATTCCATGAAACCTAGAATAGCTTCAAAATTCATAATTAAAAAATGACTTTGCATTTTTATTAATGAATTATTTTAAATTAAAGCAAAGTTATTAAATAAGGATTGTTTATTATACAAGAAAATTTCAATTAATAATATATGCTAACAATAATAGAGAGCATAAATATAATTATTATTTCAAGTTACTATCAATAAAAGAAAAATCATATCGGAAAATATTAATATAACTACTATCACAAGTTTAGTTACTCATAATGAGTTACGAATCCAATGGCAAAAACAAAAACAATTATATTTTATTTTAATTGTAAGTAGCAAAGTTAGGTAATATACATGAAAATACATAAGAAAAAGGGAAAAGAAAAGGACTTTATAAGGTTAAATTTTCTTTATTTTAAGAGAAGTTTGTTTTTCCCAATTGTCACAATTATTACAATAACCATGTCTCTACGTGATTATAGTTCATTTGGATATCTAATATGAAAATTGTGGAGATAGAAAATATATTTCTATTAAAATTGATCAAATCAACTTTCGATTTTGCACAGTGTAATTTACTTAAATCACATGTATTGCTAACTCCTATAGTAATGAAGCTGCATTACAGGAAAGAAGAGGGTTAACAAGTTGTTAAGTTTTACATTTGACCCATTAGATCAAAGTGTAAAAGTACGTTTATAACATTTATAAGAAACTATAAACTATTGTTCAGAACAAAATAAAACACGAAAAAAGAGAACATCGTAATTTTTTTTAAGATCCAAGTACTTTTTCAAAATCAAAGCTGACATCCTTCACTTTGTTAGCCTTTATCAATACAGTTTATCGGCTAAGGAAGCAATCATATGTTCACTTTGCTAGTCTCTAAAAGACATCGATCCATGTTAATAGCGATATGAACAATGATATTAGATTATTTTAATTGGATATAAATAGTGTTAATGAACATTGATTCTTACTTATAGGGAACAGAAAAGATTGAGGCCATTTATATTTTATTTTAAGCCTAAAGAGCATAGTAGATTGTGGATCTATGAGGAAGCCCTAGATGTGCTTGACAACAACATGGTAAGAGTTTTCTCTACTTGTCGTAGTTAGTGAATGTGGGTCCATCTTCCATTTCTTGTTTGAGATAAAAAATAATTGTCAGTTTTGAGTCCCCAAAACTTGTTGCTTTACTAGCAAAAGAGCTCTTTTGATTAATTGCTGTATTTGCTTGATTCTAAAACATAATTGAGGAACAACTTCTTGGTTATGGAAGATTGATATATATCTTTACCTGGTAGCATTGTGATGAGGATACTTCGCTTTTGGTAACTTCAATGCAACAACAAACCTACAAAAGCAAAATGTTAGACAGAGTACTTCTAGAGAAAACCTGACATTTATAAATAGTTGCGGCTGTGCTTTTCCCACGTACTTGTTTGATGCAAGTGTCTGATGTTTGGATTTGTCTTTTGGTTTCTTGTGAGGTCTTTTTTTTTTCTTTTACTAAGCATTGACTGCCTATGAGTTGTTTGGTATGATAAATGAGACCTCCATTCATTTGTGACGATTTAGCTATCTTGGTTCCTGTATTATTCAAGTTGGGTTAAGCGTATCCCTCAAGTATTATTGGTTGTGCAATTTAGTCCCCCATCTATTTTTGTTTTTGCTCAATATAGCCCTCTACCTTTCACTTTTTTGTGCATTCAAGTCCTTTGTGGTCAATTGTTAGTGGACACCGTCAATTTGTTGATGTGGCATTTGTATTTATTTATGATATATGAGCAACCATGTAATATAACCCTTTAAACATATATTATTTTTGTTGTCTAGACTTTTCATAATTGGGGATAGTCTCTTTCTATGAATCTGCTAATACATTTTCTTTTGTGACGATGTATGATTTTTCTATTAATTTCCGATAATAAGTATTTGTTAAATATAGGCTATCATGTTATAATAATTATTTGTCTATTGTTCAACTCTCAGTGAGCATCTTACTTTGCAAAGATTTAGTTAACATTTATATCATCATTTTATTTTTGTGAAATGAAAACTAGTTTAAGGTAAATGTGACACGAGTCTACCAATTTATGGTTTTTTGTGACGTGAAAATTAGTGTGGGGTAAATGTGGAAAAAGTCTACTAGTTTGGGATTTTTGATATTATTAACCGAAGTAAATATGGTCTTGAATTTTGTGTGATGATAAATTTTCATTATTAGCATTAAAGTTAAAAGGAGATCCATTAAAAGCAATTATAACTAATGGAAGATTTGTACAAGCATCAAACAAGCATGTGCAAATGTCGTAAGTATCATTAGTTAAGAAAAACTAAATAGTAACATTGGGATGCAAAACATATTGAAATAACAAGACTATTGAAAAAAAATGCTAGTGATGCTTTTCGGTGAGCATATTATCGTACGAAGGAAAATATAATCAACTGAGTAGAACATTGCGTAGAAGTGCAAAAAAAAGGTATCCATGAAGTTGTTGACAAAAATACAATAGATATACAAGAAACTTTTAATGTAAAACAAGTGGCGTCTCATGAAAGAATAAAAGTTTGAAGGAAAAGTTGAAACCATCAAATAGATCTGTAATATTGACTCTTATGATTTGCGCTCAACGTGCAATTCATCGTCTAAAACAAAAAACGAATTTGAGTTCCTGAAATACTAGGTTATGACAAAAGATAAATGCAGAAGACTCAAGTTCTTTATGAATACAATTTTGTCAATCTTAATGTCCAATCTGTTCATACGGAAGGTCTCATTAATATATGGGAAAATTGATCAAAATTTAGATGACTACTACTTCACGGTAACTAAATCAGTACGACAACGAAAAGATAGCATCAAACATCTATAGTAATAAAAAGAAAGTAAGAATCATCTATAGAACATTCGATATTATCAATTTTCCTTCCACGTACAATGCAAAACCCTCAGCGAAGAAACACATGATAAGAAAGGAACGTAAAACACATGTGTACCTTTTGCGATGACATTCTCGTTTTCATTTTGATATTTAGAATTGCAAATGTAGTATACCAGAAAGAGTGGGGGGATTCTACAATTTGGATTCCTTAATTTTGATACATGTTTTGATGGCAAGTTTGATGGATGTATTTGGACCGTTAGAGTCGCATTGGTTCACATACACATGATAGGAGTATATGCAGTGGTATTTCACATATAAATGGCATGAATTTTGATAGATATATTTGAATTAGTGTATGCATGAAGAGAGGCCTTCTATTGCAGTCACAAATGGATGCAAATTTTGGAAATTCAGAAGGTGCAAATTGCGAAGGGCATATTTGGAAGAGGAAAACTTCGGGAACCATTGCCTGATCTTCTCATCTTTACATAGATTAGATAAATAGTATACAACCACAACCTTTCATTTCACAAAATTTAAAGGAGAAGCCTATGCCATAGTAGTATGATAGCAAATTGAAATTAGTGCATTTTATTTTACTTCAGTTGACCTCATCTCATCATTCAAAACTTATGGTCCACAATGTTTCCAAGTTGCAGGGCACTAGTCAGATTGAGGCACTTTCTCTTGGCGAATGTGGTATAGAAAGAAGATACACAGCCAAACAATTTAAACAAATGACCAACTTGAGGTTCCTTCTAGCGGATGGTGTGAATTTCATCGGAGACTTCCAAAGCTTACTTCCTAAATTAAGATGGCTTCAGTGGGCGGGTTGTCCCTCGGATTTCGTTGCGACCAACTTTCATCCGAAGAAATTAGTTGTACTTGATTTGTCAAACAGTGAAATTTCGGAGGATTGGGGAGGATGGGTTCCACTCAAGGTAAGATGTAAATAAGGCATTGAAGTATTTTCAATATAAATTTTTTTTCCTTGTACGTATAACATTTGAAAATTGATTTTCATAATTAGACTAGTCGTTTCTCTTTAATCTCATACTATTGAAGGAATACATGGCGCCCAATGAATGTATCTCTCTTCCATTTGAATTTGTCATCTGTTATTTGATAATAAAAGTTGCTTCTATTTAATCAGTAAACATTTCCTTTGAAATGTTATTCAGAAATATATGCAGTCCGCACTTGTATATCCCCAACATTCTTTTGCAATTGATATGCTTAAAAAATATTTATATGTTGGCATAGCCAAACACTACTAAAAACGACATTTGAAATTATATAAGACAACCATGAAGGAGTCGGGGAGCATGGGTAATTTTTGAGGAATTCTAAAAGGTCAAAACATAAGGAGTAGTCGAAAATCACAAGCTGCAATAGTCCAATGACATTGAGGTACTGTTTCTTTTTTTCAGATGGCAACCAAGCTCAAAGTTCTCAGTCTCAAGAATTGTTCATCTTTGAAAAGAACTCCCGACTTGTCCGTTTTCGAAAGCTTGGAGATTTTGATTCTTGCACATTGTTTGAATCTGGAAGAGATTCATCCTTCTATTGGGAACATCAAAACCCTTGTTTCCTTGGATGTCTCTTATTGTAAAAGACTCAAGGAGCTACCGGCAGGAATAGGTAAAATGGTAGAATTGAGGGAGCTTCGTATAAATAGCACCGATATACAAGAGATTCCTATTTCGATAGGTTGTTTGATGAAGCTGGAGACTCTATGTGCCGAAAGTTGTCCACGACTTTCTCAACTTCCTAAATCTATGGGGTCCCTTGTCTCGTTAACTCTATTGGACTTATCTAATTCAGCAATTAAAGAATTACCTGAATCCATTGGTTCTATGAAGAAGCTCGAGACTCTGAATGCCTCTAAATGTAGACTATTAGCTCGCATACCTAGCTCCATAGGCAATCTAGCATCCCTACAAAGCTTGTCTTTATGTAATTGCTCCTCATTGATAGAGATCCCTGACTCGATTGGAAAATTGGCATCATTGACCAAGCTGAACTTAAAATGCACACAGATTACGAAATTACCTGAAGGCATTGAGAATCTGCAAAATTTGAGGATCTTGGACATTAGTAAAACTCATATAACGGAATTGCCAGATGCCATCGGGAAGTTGGCAAAACTCCAAAGTTTGGGAGCTGGAGAATGCCAAAAACTAGAACGGCTACCTAGTAGTATATGCGAATTGGTTTCGCTGGAGGAGCTTTCTTTAAAAAATTTAGGCATTTCGAGCTTGCCAGAAGGCATTTCTAAGCTCTCTTCTCTCCAAGAGCTCAATGTTATATATTGTGAAAAGCTTCGAGAAATACTAGAATTGCCCTCTGGCTTAAAAATTCTAGCTATCACCTGTCAGAGGCCGCTGTTGCCCCATCTTTCCCAACTAACCCGTCTCAAGACACTCTGCTTTTATAATTGCCCTTGGCTTGAACGTGTCCCAGATCTTCCCATTGGACTATCGAGTCTTACTATTGAAGGTTGCGGAAAATTGAAGGAGTTTACGAATTTGTCAAACTTGAAGCACTTTTCATTTTTGTGGCTCGGCTGGTGCTTTGATCTCAAAGAAGTCATCGGTGTGGAAGGTTCACATTGCCTATCCAACTTAGCTTCAGGGCAATGCCCTAAGATATCTAGGGTCGATGGGATTGAAGATTCTTCGAAGTTGACGAGCCCAGACACGTCTCAGCTTGATGGATCGCTAGATCTTTCCGATTCAAAGATTCTGCAGAGAATGGACGCCACAGCAAGTTGTGCAAATTCAGTTGAAATCCAAAACCCTGGTGGATCAAAATCCTCTCGAGTGTCGGATATCCTTAAGTGCACCTCCGCCGGACGATTGCTAGACTTTTCCAGTTTTAAATACCTGGGAAGCCTTTGTGTTTGGAATTGCAATAGTGTAACTGAAATTCAAGGCCTCGATGGATCAGAATCCTTGACATATTTGGAAATTGGTCGGTGCTCTTCCCTTAGATCAGTGGACCTCTCGAACGTAAAGAATCTGCGGGGTTTTTTTTCTGGGGGTTGCAAAAAATTAGTTGAAATTCGAGGGCTCGAGGGATTAGGGCCCTTGCGATCATTCCATATTCGTGGAAGCCCGTCTCTTAGACAATCACCGGACCTGTTGCGTTTAAATGCGGCGGCGAAGTAGGGGTGGACGATCACAGACAGAAGGTGTTTCGGATCTCCTCCCAATTTTCTCTTCCCATTCCCTCATTTATTCATTCGTTTCTTTTCTCTTTTTTTTTTTTTTTATTCCCCTCAACTTTTTGTTTACTTGACCGTTTCATTTTTCTCTCTCATCAGCAGTTGCGTTCAGAGAAGGAGAGGGAGGGAGAGGACCGAAGAAAGAGCAGAAGTTTTCGCGACTGAGGGAGGGGGCTTCACCGAGTCCCCTCTCTCTTACGTAAAAAGGCGATCGGTGCTCGCAGACTTGTTGCCGATTCCTCGAGCTCGACTTCCGATTTGTAGGAGCGGATCGAGATTGGTTAGTTCTTCTTCTTCTGATCGAATCGTCCTTTTACTGGCAATTGTCCAATTTCGATGCTTGATTCGCTTCCCTGGTTACTTCTTCTTCTTCTTTTTCCTCTAATGAAGGAAAGGTTGGAGTCGATGATGTTCCTGCGGAAGTCTAATGGTTGCGCCTTTGTACGTAAAATGTATGTATACAAAGTAAAATATGTGAACAGCGAAGGGACAGCCCGGTGATATCCTTTCTGGAAGGGTACTTGTGTTTGCTTATGAAGTGAAATTGCTTGATATCGGGCGAGTCTTCATCACCTAAGTAGTACAGAGTCGGTTTCCACCATAACCCCTTAGCTCTGGAGGAGACAGCAAACTCGATAGGTAGAAGTTGTCCAAAGGTTACCTGGTAACTTAACCAAAACATTTAACCAAGATTAGTTATCGGGAAACATCTCCCCGATACATCAGGCCAACGTAAGATTGTGTGATGTTGAGGAATCCTACCAAGAACACTAACTGGAAGTGCTCATCAACGAAGGACAGAAATAATTCTTTCAGCTGAGTAAAAGAATAATGCACAGGGCTGTGTGCATAAGCTGGACATTGTGGGACTATCTAGTAGGCAGTTACTAGCAAAATACTTTGAACTTGTACTTTTACAAGATGGACCCTCCCTTTGGAGTTGAAGTAACATATGTGATTGAAGGATTGGAAAATAGATGATATCCTTGGTCTATGATGACAAAGAGAGAAGGCACATTGTTTAAGTTGAGTAGTTTTATTTTGTTTTATCGTCTTTTCAGGGTTTGGTGAAGATAGTAGTAGTCGGTGCTCCTCTTTGTTTTTTATTCTGGTTACTAGATTTGTTTTTAGGATTTGAATTATGTTGTATAGAGACGGATAGGTATTTCCTTGGTGCCTCACTTATTATACCTTTTACATAACAAAGAAATCAGGGAGAAAAGAAATTGAGATTGGGTGCCAGAGGAGTGATTGATAATACTAATTCAAGGATTGATGTTCGTCTACCCACAGACAAACTAATATACAATCAATTAAAGATGAGCTATGAGTATGGGTTGTACCTCTCCATTCTGTGGAGTTTCTCCCTTGCATGAACACAGCATGTGTTACGTTTGCTGGTGGCAAAAGGAATATTAAAAAAGCAGGAGCCAAGATTATTGTGTTCAGTCATCTGCCTAGTTCTTGGGGCATGAACTTTTGTCTTCCCAGCTCAAAGCACTCTTCGCCTTCCTCTTTAAATGATATAAAGGAGTCAAAATTATTTGATGACACTGATACTTGGATAATCATACATGTTAAATTGTTTTTCCTGTAGTTGGTTGCTCCCAAACTTTCGTGTAATAAAAAGAAGTATCTTGCCCTCCTTTTTTAGGAGCAAATGGGATCGTTGAGGTTAACCTATGTCCAGGTATTTACCTTTTCATCTCTACTTTTGCATGATAAGTTGGTGGAATTTTCGCTCTTCATTGATGGTGTTTCATTGTTATGCTACGCCGAATGCTGATAAGTTCCTCTGGATTAGTGAGAGCATTATGAATAGTGGCTGTTAGTTATATCTATACAAGATTGTTACATTGAAAATCGGTTTTAGGATTGCTATCTGTATAGGATGCAATTAAAAAGATGGAAGTTGGTCACGTCAAAAATCATTCCCAGTTGGGACCAGGAGAAGGATCATTGGAAATGTAGAATGGGATTCCTAATCCCAGTCCCAAATATCCTACTTTGCCTATTTAATTAGGACTCAACGTCATAGTAAATGAAATTAGGCCCCAGTTCTCACTGTCCATGACCCATTGTGCGTCTAAAACAATATCTAAAGGCCAAACCTGCTAATTAGGGCTAACTTTGGGGATTAAACTATGAGGGGATTATAAATGAGAATGAGGTGCCGCCCTCATCCCGAATTAGATTGGATGGAGGATTTAATTGATGGCTGTGGCAAGGCTGAAGATACTTTCTATACAGACTTGGGTGAATCCATAAGCTTTTCACTGGAGTAAGAATAGCTTTTTATTGCTGGAGTTGAAAGTGGGCTCTATCTTCATGAGAGCTTGGGTTGGGGTAATGGAAGGTCTTCTGTGCCTCCACAAATGGCAGTGCAGTACAATGCGAACACCTTTGTACAGCAACCATCTCTTCTGGCTGGGGACGGAGTTCTTTTTTACGTCATAGCATATAGCTCTTTACCCTGTTTATTTCTTTCATCCTCCTGTCTTCTTCTCTTCACTGCCATCATCTAGTTTTGCGATTGTTTTATTCTCTTCTTTACTTTTGGCCCAGATGCTTTTCTAGTTAACTTCCATTAAGAGGTAGAAGAGCTTCTTCAGTGATGTGCTTTTGCTGTGGTGATGCTCCTGCTTTTATCTTCTACTTTTGAGCTTCATTCCCTCTTTTCAAAGATAACATACAGGTGTTAGTACAGAAAAAAGATTAAGAATCTATCACTTTAGACCTTAATTTTCTGTAGTCTTATGATCGTTGATTCAAAGTATGGTCCAATTTCAATAATTTAGGATCAATCTTAACCTTTACCTTAAGGGTTAGATTTTATACTGCAGGGATTGCCTCTTGTATGTGTACTGATTAGATCATGAACAGTCATTTTGTGTAGCTGTGACATGCCATCTATGTATAACTATCGAGGTGGGAATGTGCTTGCCATATCGACGTGGGAATTGGCTCTAGGCAATCTGTTGGGATGCAAGATCTCTGGCCTGGTGCTTGTGCTCTAGAATCTAGTATGGTGGAATCCTCTAGAATCTAGTATTGTGGAATCCTTGTCAGTTTCCCACCTTGTGTTTCTGGATTCTCTCCCATGATTGACCCAAATTTTTACTTCCTGTTCTCCTACTCATGTATGATACACATTACATTTTTTTCATGTCTAGTTCATGTCACGTTTCATGATATGTCCTTTATGGGGATATTATAGTGCTTGTGCTGTTTTCAAGTTTTCAACTGGCAGGGATCCTCTTCATAGAGATACATGTATTTGTATTGCACCTTGCTATTGTCCCTTTTTGTTCCCTTATTGACCATGTTTTCATTGTAGAGTGACAAATTTTCCATGCTATTAATCGAATAGTTCAAATCAAAGTTTTAATTGTGATCTAGATGTAATAAAGTCATTGACTCGATTGGATAGAGACCAACATGTCGCTGTTTTCTTATCAACAGGCTGTGATAGCAATGGTGCAGTAGGCTATGCAATATGTTGACCAGACAACTGATCTTGAGACCAAGATAGAGCTTATTAAGACACTTAACTCTGTCGCTGCTGGGAAGGTGAATATGTGTAATCAAACTCTATTTCAGCTTATATTCATCAGCAATCTGTTTTTGTTTCGTGGTTTCTGTAGCTAGTTTTGTCATGCCAGATATATGTCGAAATTGAGGTTGATCAAGAAACTTGCAAAAATAAAGGAAGAACAGGGTCTTATAGCAGAAGCTACTGATTTGATGCAAGAAATCGGGGTAACTTGAATTTGACTTCTGTTGTCATGTAATTGGTTTTTCCTTGTCCAACATTCCTATGATGGGTTTGAAATGCGGGTAGAAACTTTTGGAGCATTGGCAAGGACGGAGAAAATTGCCTTTATTTTTTAACAAGTACGGGTTTTTGTATTGCTTTTAGCTATTTATGCACTATTACTATGATTGGTTTTCTGATCGATGGATTTTGCAGGTTCGTCTATGCATAGATTGCCAGGATTATGTCTGTGCACATATCTTTTCCAGGAAGATCAGCCCCTGAGTGTTTGATGCAGATCCTTCTAAAGGGAAGAAAAAGCCTAAAGAAGGTGAAAACATTGTGGAACAAGCGCCAGCTGATATTCCGTCTCTTCTGGAGTTGAAACGGTTATGCTATGACTCATGATACGGTAAATTGGTGTTTTGCTTTTTCTGATGTTGTGTCTACTATCTTTTAGCTAATTTGTTTTTGCCGATCAAGTACAATGAAATTTTATGGCTCTATATAACTGGCACGTACTCTTCTTCCTTTCTAACTTTATAGCAAACTCTGACGTTCCAGATGTACTTGATGGATTTGAACTCGCATCTTAGTATACCTTGCATTTATGTGGTTAACGATGTAGGTATTACTCACATAACAATGACTACCTTGAGATTTGTCAATACTATAAGGCGATATGTGAGATTCCATCTGTGAAGGGCAACCCAGAGCAGTGGATACCGTTGAAGCTCTTTCCTTGTCAAGTCTTCACTTAGTTTTTCAAGGCACAGCTGTTCATTCTGTGATTTAATTGAATGCAGGTTCTAAGGCACTTGAACCTATGCAGTCAAGCCTTCTTAATGCCACTTTAGAGGATAAACATCTCTCAAAAATTCCCCAATTCAGGTACCATCTTTGAATTGTTCCTGGTAATTGGTTGTACATCTTGCAATATCTCAATAGAGTGCCATAGAATTCGGTCAACCATGCCTTTGATATTTTAACGCAGGTTGCTGCTGAAACAACTGGTCGTGGTGGAGGTCATCCCATGGACTCCTCTTTAAAGTACTTTCAAAGATGAATTTGAGAATGAGAAAACATGCTAGGAGGTGCACATGTTGAGAAGGCAGCAGAAAATCTTAGACAGGGCCCAATCATAGTCAACAGAAGAATTTTGGCTTCTCCTGGGCGATACAAGCTACCTTTAGCTAGGAGCCTCTTCAGAGAATCATCGAACATGTAATTACTGAACTTGTCATTTTTCTTCTTTTCATTGGATCATCATTCAGACGTGACTCACTCTATTTTCTGCAGAATATTAGTGCCGTTTGAAGTATTGCTTAAGGATTACCTTAAAGAGACTTGCAGAGCTGTTATGCCTCAGTATCCAGGTCTGATTATATGGAACATTTGTTTATGTTTTTTATCAATGTCACTCTTTATGAATGATTGCCTAGACCCCTCCTTTAACCCTGAGCAGCCTCTCTGCCTGTGATCCCTGATTGGGGCATGGTTGCTGGACTCGGATACAAGTTCCAAAATATGTGTAAAAGAGCTTTTGGTGCGTTGAAAGCCAAAATGTTGTCATGGATTTGAGAATGTTGTCTTCATAGTTTTGTTTCGTACTCTTGGCTTAGTCAACTTCTGCTCATAAACTTATTGTAGCTGTAAGTGTCATTGTCTGGCATTGTGAAACCATTTCTTGTGCCATGGAGCCTGAAATTCTAATGCGCTTTAGAAGGGTGGGAGGAGCTCTGCTATATTGCTAGATATAGCTGAGCAAGCTTTTCTGCTAGTAACACTCACCATTTCCTGAGTTACATAATCCTTACCAAAAAAAAAATTTCCTGAGTTACATAAGTATATGTCGCTAGAGATCTTGATTAATGTGTTCAGAAAATCTTTGCAGCTGAATCACTAAAGGAAAAGAGCTTTGTTTTTGGGTTCTCTTACTGCTGTTGTTAAGAGCTTTAATCTATCAAATGCCTCAATTTATTAAATCAACACTATCATCTAATAGATAGACCATATAATGATAACTATACGAGCTCGTTTGATATTCTATCAGCATGACCTTTTACTTCTATATTACCATTTTAGGAAGCTGAGAAGCATCTCTCCTTAATGGTTGTTTCCAAGTCCCTGGTGGCAAAGATAGACCGACCAATGGGAATAGGACAGCAATGAGATTTTTAACTCAGGAGCAACAAATTTGGAAAAGCTGCTTGACCTTGTCAAGAAAAGTTGCCACCAAATCCCGAAGGAAACCACGGTTCATGAGGCTGCTTTGAGAGCTCGAAGATGTTTTTAGTTGAATAAATGATCTCTCTCTCTCTCTCTCTCTCTCTCTCTCTCTCTCTCTCTCCCCCCGAAGAATGCTGTTTCACATTGTGGTCTGAAGTGGGGACTGGAGATATTCATCATAGAACTCTGGCGTAGCTGTCTTAGATTTGATTGCATATTTTGTAGGGGGACCATATCCGGGCTAGTTTCGGACTGAAATGATATACTGAATACACTTTATGTATAGGAATTTAGTTTGGTCTTTTCATCTTTCTTCTTTTCTCTTTCCCCCCTCCTTTTAATTGTAGATTTGTGGGCTTTCGGGGTCCCGAACTTGTACCAATGGAACTGGCATCAGCACGGGATGTGCACTCATTTGGACGGAAATTAGCGCCTTGTTACAGAATTGTGTTTTGCATTACAAATATTGCTGATACTTGTGTTTTTCGAACAGCGGGGATAACATTAGCTCTCTAAAGACGAAAGGTTTAATGAATGCTACGTTTCCATTTCATTTCACATCTGAAATGGGCACCTATTTCTAGGGAGCTTCATTTCAATACCAATAAGATAACTGCATTTTTTATTTTCTCAAAGGACGTTATTTTTCTCCAAGTTGATAATTGATAAGGGATGGACCTTGTCCTATAGTTTCCAACTCCTTCATTTTCTTTATGGAAACCGAAAAGATTGGGAAAAGTTGTGGTCACGACAACTTTTGACTGTGGAAGAAGCTGTCCCGGAAGGCCGTCTTGCCTTCGCGAGTGTCCCCTCTCTCCGTGCGGGCTACGATCTTTCGAGGCAAAAAACACGACCCCAAATTTTACTTTCTGTAGAATCTCGAGTTCGGTCCTTGTTGAGAGATTGCGATGGTTTTTGAATGTGGGTTTCTTCGTTTGTGGATTAATAGCATTGCGGCTGAGACGAAAGTGCCGGGGAGAGGATAAGCGCTCGTCCCTACCGATCTGAGCATCACAATGCCCAAAGGAACATATATGCTCAAATTGGTAAATTGCAACTTCTTACCTCAAAACATTCTTTCAATCCTTGTTTTGGATAATCGACGATGCCCGAATCAAATCGCTTGTACATTTGTTGCTTCAGCGCCAGGATCAGTTTTGTCATGGAAGCATTCGATCAACATCGGTGCGGGCGCGATCAATGCAAACTACAGAGGCCTGGTTGGGGTAATCCTGTTCAACCTCTCGGACGTCGACTTTGAAGTGAAGGTAGGCGATAGGGTTGCGCAGCTGATCATGGAGAAGATCGTGACTCCCGATGTTGCGGACCTTGAGGACCTCGACTAGACTCTGAGGGGCGAGGGCGGGTTTGGGTTGATGGGGGTGTGATGCCCGTGTGTTAGGTTTTGGCAGTCAAATTTATTGTCTATAAGTTTAGTTTCATTGGGTTTTAAGTTGTGCCTAGGATGCACGCAGGCCGGTAGGAGCATTATGTTGGTGAGAAATCTTGTGGAACGCTTGGTGTGTAAATATCTGCTAATCGCTGTGCTCAGCTTCTCTCTCGTTTGTTGTGAAATTTGGATCCCGCTTTTCGAGTTGCTAGTTTGCTGGGTTGAGCCTTGCGGCAAGTAATTAGCTAGTCAACTGCTGGCTTACGTATTAGTCCTAGGTGATGGTATTGGGCAACTATGTAAGGGGATTCTCAGTGCTTTTACCTAAACTTCTTGGTTTAGTGCCATGATTATGGAATATGTGTGACATTGTTGACTTAGCGGATGCACTATCTTGCAAACGATGTTTTTCAGGTTCTGCCACCTCCTTTTGCATTAATTATTGAAGTTAACTTTCCCCGGGTAATAAATTATTCAAGTCGGCGAGATCTGGAAGAATTGCTTAAAAGATGCGCTTTTGGAACTCTTTATTGAATGAAGATTGGGGTTTATATTTCTGTGGAAGTTTAATGGTGCTCCTGTGTAAACAAAGAATGGGTAAAAAGCAAAAAGTTAGCCTGGGATATCCTCTCTGGCAGGGTACTTGTATTTAATTTATGAAGTGAAATTGATCAACATCAATGAGTGCACTCAAGGAGTACAAAGTGAGTATCCACCATAACCCCGTAGCGATGTCGCTTGCTCTCAAAAGAAAAAGAAAAAGAAAAAGGAGGAGACAGCATACTCAATAGGTAGAAGTTGTCGAAAGATTACTTGGTAACTTAAAGGAAACATTCAACTAAGATTAATTATCGGTAAATGTCTCCCTGATCCATAAGTCAACGTAAGATCTTGTGATGTTGCATCCCACCAAGAACACTAATCGGAAGTTCTCATTAACAAAGGAGAAATAACTCTTTCAACTGAGTAGGAAAATAATGCACAAAGCCATGAGGATAAGCTGGACATTGCGGTACTATCTAGTAGGCAGTTACTAGAAAAATACTTTGAACTTGTACTTTTACAAGATGGACCCTCCCTTTGGAATTGAAGTAAACATCTGTGAGTGAAGAATTGAAAGATAGATATCCTTAGTCTATGATGACAGAGAAAAGGCACATTGTTTAAGTTGAGTAATTTTTTTTTATTTCATCATGTCTTCAGGGTTTAGTGAAGTCAGTAGTTGGTGCTCCTCTTTGATTTTAATTCTGGTTAGTACATCTGGTTTAGGATTTGAGTTATCTTGTATAGGGATGGATTCTTTTTGTTTTATATGGACAGGTATTTCCCTGGTGCCTTACTTATTATACCTTTTACATAAAAAAGAAACCAGGGAGAAAAAAAAAATGAGATTGGGTGCTAGAGGAGTGATTCAAAATGCTAATTATTGTTAGTAGATTTGGTTTAGGATTTGAATTATCTTTAACTGTTGTTGTGTGTAGTTGTAACATGCCATCTATGTATGACTATTTGGAAAACGAGTGTATATTGGCGTATCTATATGGGTATTGGCTCTATGCAACCTCTAGAGATGCAAGAATTCAGGCCTGGTGCTTGTGCTCTAGAATCTAGTATTGGGGAATGTTCTTCAGTTTCTCACCTTGAGTTTCTGGATTCTTTCCCATGTATGGCCGAAATTTTCGCATCTTCTCGTTCTCCTACAGATGTATGAATCACATTACTCTTTTTTCATGTCAAGTTTAGGATGCATTTCATGATGTGCTCTATATGGAGATAATATAGTGCTCGTGCTGGTTGCAAGTATTTTCAATTGGCTTGAATACTCCTGATGGAGATAGCTGTAGTTGTATTGCACCTTGCTATTACCCCTTTCAGTTCCTTGTTTAACTGCATTTTCTTTCTAGAATAAATAATTTTCCTTGCTGTTAATCAAATAGTTCAACTCAAAGTTTTAATCGTGCTCTAGACATAATCAAGTCATTGACTTGATTGGATGGTGACATATGCATTGCTATTTTCTTATCAACAGGCTGTGACAGCAATGTTGCAGCAGGCTATGCAATATATTGACCAGAGACCTGATCTTGAGACCAAGATAGAGCTTATTAGGACACTTAACTCTGTCGCTGCTGGAGGTGAATATGTGAAATCAAATTCTATTGCAGCTTATATTCATGAGCAATCTGTTTTGGTTTCTTGGTTCCTATAGCTAGTTTCATTCTGCAAATATATGTCGAAATTGAGAGGAGCATGGTTGATCAAGAAACTTAAAAGGATAAAGGAAGAACAGGATCTCATAGCAGAAGCTACTGATTTGATGCAAGAGATTGCAGGAACAAGAAGTTGACTTTTGTGGTCGCTGATCTTGTGATTGGTTTTTCCTGTCCAACATTGGGTTGAATTGCAGTGGAAACTTTTGGAGCAGTGGCAAAGACGGAGAAAATTGCCTTTATCCTTGAACAAGTGCAGGATTTTTGTATTGCTTTTAGCCGTTTATGCACTATTACTATGATTGGTTCTCCGCTTGATGGATTTTGCAGGTTTTTGTGCTTAGATTGCCAGGATTATGTCCATGCACAAATCCTTTCCAGGAAGATCATCCCCCGAGTGTTTAATGCAGATTCTTCCAAAGGAAAGAAAAAAATTCAAGAAGGTGAAAATATTGTGGAAGAAGCAACAGCTGATATTCCATCACTTACTGGAGTTGAAACAGATATAATATGAACTCATGGTACAGTGAATTTGTGTTTTACTTATTCGATGTTGTATCTACTATCTGTTTTAACTAAAATTTTTAGTCAATCAAGCCCTACCTTGTATTCAGTTTGCAGTTCAAGCCATGGCTTTATTCATCTAACACGTACTCTTGTTCCTTTCTAGCTTTTTCGCAACCTCTGACATTTGAGATGTACTTAATGGATTTGAACACACATCTACGTCGCATTAATGTGTTTAACGATTTAGGTACTATACACATTGCAATGATTACCTTGAGATTTGTCGATGCTATAAGGCGATAGCTGAGATTCCATTAGTGAAGGGAAAATTCAGGGCAGTGAATACCTGCGAACCTCTTCCATATGAGGCTTTGTTAGGTCTTCACTGAGGATTTTAAGGCACAGCTGTTCATTGTTTGATTTAATTAATTACAGGTTCATAGGAAAATCTGCTGGTACTTAGTTCAGTCACCACATGATCATATGCAGTCAAGCCTCAATGCCACTTTAGAAGATAAAAATCTCTCAGAAATCCAATTGGTTTACATCTTGCAATATCTCAATAATGTGCCATAGAATTTGGATGACTGTGCCTTTGTTATTTTAATGCAGGTTGCTGCTAAAAAAACAAATTGGTCACCAGGGAGGTTATCCAATGAACGATCTTTGGAGTACTTTCAAAGATGAATTTGAGAATGAGAAGGACATGCTCGGAGACGCCCTTGTTGTGGAGGCAGCAGAAGATCTTAGACAGATCATCGAACATGTAATTACAGAACTTTGTCATTTTTGTTCTTTTCATTGGATCGTTATTCAGATGTGACTCACTCTATTTTCTGCAGAATGTTAATGTCGTTTCCAAGTGTTACTCGAGGATTACCTTGAAGAGACTTGCAGAGCTGTTATGCCTCAGCTTACAGGTTGATTATCCTGAACAATTGTTTATATTCTTTATCAATGTCAATCTTTATGAATGATTGCCTAGACACCTCATTTAACCCTGACCAGCCTCTCAGCCCATGATCCCTATGGGACATGGTTGCTGGACTTGGATACAAGTCCCAAAAAGTGGAAAAGAAGTTTTGGTGCCTTGTAAGCCAAAGGTTTGTCTTGAGGTTGAGAATGTTGCCTTCGTAGTTTTGTTCCGTAAACGTTTCTGACCGACATATATGTGTAGACTTCACTAAGTCAACTTCTGCTCATAGAATTTGTTGTAGCTACAAGTGTCTGGCACTTTGAAACTATTTCTTGTCCCATGGAGCCTAAAATTCTAATGGTCTTTAGAAGGGTGGGAGGAGCTCTGCTATCACTCACCATTTCCTGTGTTACCAAAGTATATCTCGCAATTAGAGCTTTCTTATCGTGTTCAGAAAATCTATGTAGCTGAATCACTCAAGGAAAAGAGCTCTGTTTTTGGGGTTCTGTTACCGCAGTCGTAGAGAGCTTTAATCATTCTATATTACCGTTTTAGGAAGCTGAGAAGCATCTCTCCAAAATGGTTGTTTCCAAGTCCTTGGTGGCAAAGATAGACTGGCCGATGGGAGTTGTCTCTCTCCAGACGACAAAGGACAGCAATATCATCTTGAACTTGTGGGCGACAAATTTGGAAAATCTCCCCGATCTTGTTGAGAAAAGCTGCCACCAAATCCACAAGTAAACCATGGTTCATAAGGCTGCTTTGAGAGCTTGAAGATGTTCTTAGTTGAATGAATGATCTCTCTCCCCTTGAGCCTCCCTCTCTCTCACCAAAAGAGAGAAGCTGAAGAATGCAGCTTCACACTGTCCTCTAAAGTGGGGACTAAAGATATTCATCATAGAACTCTCGTGTAGTTGTCTTAAATTTGACTGCATATTTTGCAGGTGGACCAGATCTGGGCCTTGTTTTGGACTGAAATGACACACTGAGTATACTTTCTCCATAGGAACTCTTTTCATCTTTCCTCTTCCCCCCTCCTTTTAATTGGAGATTTTGGGGCTCTCAAGTTCCAAAAGTTGTACCAATGGAATTGGTATGAGCACAAGATGTGCACTCATTGCAACAGAAATGAGCACATTGTTACTAAATTCTGTTTCGCATTACAAATTTTGCTAGTGCTTATATTTTTCTAACATTGGGGATAACATTAGCTCTCCATAGTAAAGGCAGATGAATGCTATTTTTTATGTCATTTCACATTTGAATTTCGTCTTCAGCGGAGGGAGCCTGTTTCTTTTGGCAATCTTGGCTATTGGTAGTTTTAAAAATCTGTTTCTAGGGAGCTTTATTTCAATAAGATAACTGTACTTTTTATCTCCTCAAAAGACGTAATTTCTCTCCAAGTTGACGTAACGTCGTTATCGTAAAACCCTTTGTTATGATGTCATTTTGCTCAAAAGTTTCTGTCACTCGAATGTGTTCGATGCCAACTAGTTTTGACATCGCTCTTAACTCTTGGCATGTATGTGGCCAAGTCAGTGACAAGCTTGAAATATCGAGGATAATGTGGTTCTTCGACAACTCTGTTAAGATTCGGACTTGATGAAAGTTCTCCTTACGTAGTCGCTTCCCATTTTCAATTTACTATTGGTACTTCCATGTGGCAACTTAGGATTATTTCTTTGTCTAATTGTTTTCGCTTTTATCTTTTGACTAGCGAAATATAGAAACCATCACATATTTCCTAATTAATCTAGACATTTAATTAATTTCATCAATAAGTTGTTGACCACCCGCCTGGGTGGCGCTGCTGGAGAGGGCACTCTTCCTCTCGTAAAAGGTTGAGTGTTCGAATCCCGGGTGCTGCAGGGTGACTTAACAGGTGCACGTGTGTGGTGGCTAGCACGTGTGTGGTGGCTAGCACGTGTCGCCCCCAGGGTTTACCTCCCGGCTGTCGGCCGTGCGGGGGTTCCCCGGGTTATCAAAAAAAAAATCAATAAGTTGTTGTCTAATATCCCTTTTCTTTATGGAAGATAAAGAGTTTGAATATCGTATTATAGAGTGAAATGGGATAAGATTGACTCCTATGGAAACTATTGACTAGTTCTTGAAAAAAGTATGAGAGTCCTAAGTTTACATTAGTGCAAATGATATAGAAGAAATAGCACGATTATGTATAAGTTGATCATGAACGTTGGGTTGAGTGCATTTTCCAATTTACACTTGAGTTGATAGAACAGTCGCCCTAAGTAGTAAATCTCTAACCAAGTCTAATTCAAGAAATATAATATTATCCTATGTACTAGCAGTGGGTAACTCTCTACGTTTTGTCCTCGGGATTTGAACACCATTGCCATGCCAGAGAAAATTTGGGTTCAACTGACATTGTAGATCGATTTACAGGTCTCAAAGTTGTAAGTTTGGGTGAAAGTGGACCGTAAAATGTATGGGAAGGAATTCGAAAAGTACTCTTGTAAGAATGACCAAGGTGTAGCCAATGTCTGGGGCGTTCATAATCATAAACAAAAATTTGGGATGAACGGACCAAAGTATTTGAGACATTTGTGGCATAAGTTTTGTCATATTGACGCTTTTTGTTAATCATTTATTTGGATCTTGAGGAGAAGCTTCAATTGTGTTCATTATAGCTTGGGACCTAAAAATGGATGTAAGTGATTGTTGACTCATTTTCTACGCTTGGTTTTTCCACGTATTTTCAAATTTCCACACCTTTTAAGAACATTTCGGAAAAAGAATAAACAATAAGGGAAAATTAGGAATTCAAAATGATTGTCGGTATTAGGTGTCAAATATTTATCTGATTCGACATTACCTATATTAGGTTTGTCACACTGGTAAATAAGTATCATACAAACTCAAATGGACATGACACAATTTAAAGCTGTGCAGGCACGAGGGAACCGCTGTCGAAGTTGAAAATATTTTATGTAGTGACAACAAGGCTTGCGTGGAGTTGCCTAATAGAAGAGAATTAGAATCGGGATTAGGAAGCTTGGGGTCTTATCAATGTTGGCATGCTGTGCTATTCTTCTTTGCCAATTAATACTATTCCGCAACAAGATCTTTAACTAATCAAATCAAGTCGTGGCATTTGGTATGTCTCTTTATATAGCCGATAGTATTAATTATACATTAAATCATCATCCTAAATTAGGTCTATCCATTTCATGCATTCCGTCCATCTTCAATTAAAGGAAATAGTTTGGACCATGTCGTAGGACATGGGGTTGTGAATGTACAATAGAGACTTCGAGTGACGAGGTTTTATCCATGCATTGGGCGTCCAATCGGTGTTGGCTATTTGGTATAACTCTTGTTTATAGTTGATACTGCTAATTATCTATCCAATCACAACGCTAAATTGGGGATATGCATTTCATGCATTCCGCACATCTCTAATTAAAGAAATCTGTTTGGACCTTGTTGTAGGACATGTGGTCGTGATAGTACAATTGAGACTTCAAGCATATGTTGAATCTTCTGACCTCATATTACTTCTGAATTTGTGTATCGTATGACTGATTGGATTGTCTTTTCTTTTTTTTTTTGGAGATAGCGAGCTTAGTGGGTTTCCTTCTTAAATCACATGATCATGTTATATAGTGTTTTCATTTTAATGTATTTACTTGTAAGCTTTTGATCCTAGAATAATGAGGTGGGGTTAGTCACTTACGTACCAAGCTGTTGGGCTTTTCTCATCGCCGCCTGTCATTTCGGATTCTTAAGAAGCTTACAAGGCTAGAGAATAATGCTTGTAGCTATAAGAAAAGAAGAGTGTCCGCTCGGTAGCAGAAATCAGCAAACTATGAAGATATAATATAACATGTGTCATAGTAATCACGAGTTGGGCTCATGTAAATTGAAGTCTCTCTTCATTTAATAACTTTCGTTTTTCAAATCAGTCTCCTAATGTTAAAATAAGCTAATATTTGAAACCTCCTCTATTGTGCGCCAAAAATTATATTTCGGGGAAGAACTCGTTGGCCGAGAATGTCAGCATGAAATAAGAAGTTTCACAAAATGTAATCATGACATGCTTGATTCAAATGTAATATCTCATTTGTAATGCAATGAAATGCAATCATCAAATTTCATATCGCAAATCAACATTCAGAAAATCAATCCATGACATTCAATGAATGGGTGTCAAATTTTTTGAAAAATAGAGCCTGTTCTACCGATATGTCTTTTTTTAATATATGAGAATAATTATTCGAAAATTATCACATACATGGAGTTTCGGTCTGTCCGTGAACTGACCACGTTTGAGGACTCCACTCATCCGGTTGGTCAGACCATTTCTCTATATTGTTTTCATATTACTCTATGTTCACACACACATTAAACCTCTGTTTCGCCACCTAGTCGGTGCGAATTTGAATTGGTATTTTAACTTATGAAGGAAGGCCGTGGGTGACTTCCAGGCAAGTGGAACACAATTACAAAGCAATGGCAAGTGGAACATATATTAAGTTGTCCAACACGTCCAACATCTAAAGAACAAGCAATCATATAATATATTTCCGAGACAACCTCCTAATCTTCGAAGACTTTCACCAAATATTTCCTCAAACCTAGGCCCGAATTTGGTGCTTAGTCTGAATGGCATTTTTGTATTGATGAAGGAAGGCTCCACGTAACTTCCAGGCAAGTGGAACATAATAACAAAATAATGGCTAAGTGGAGAATATATTAAGTTGTACAATGCATCCAACATCCAACTAACATGCAATAATATAATATATTTTCCAGACGGCCTCCTCCTCTTCTCCCATTTTTCTTTTTCTTTTTTTTTTCTTTTTTCTTTTTTCCCTTTTCCGCTCCATCGGCAATCGCCAAACCTCGTCAATGGCCGTCGGAGGTCGCCGGTCTCAGGCCTTGGGCGAGGGACGCCCAAGCTTGGGTTGGCAAGGGCCGCCCTTGCTGAGGCTGATGACCTCTACGAGCCATTAACGAGGCTTGACAATGGCCATCGGAGGGAAAAAGGGAAAAAAAAAAAAGAAAAAGAAAAGGAAAGGAAAAAAACAGACAAAAGTTCTGAAAATTATAAAAAAAAATTGTCAACTTCGGTGGCTGCCTTGTCACGAAAGACGGCCAGTACTGACTAGATCACCACGTCAGCGATTTCCAACTAATTTTAGATGGAATGACTAAATTAACAAATTGTTAAAAGATTTAAAACTAAACTAGCAAATTATCACAATTTTTAGGACAAAATTAGGATAGTTGAAAGGTTTATGACTAAATTAAAAAATTATCGAAAGATTCATGATTGAAA
This sequence comes from Syzygium aqueum, assembly GCA_031216185.1. Lineage (NCBI taxonomy): Eukaryota > Viridiplantae > Streptophyta > Magnoliopsida > Myrtales > Myrtaceae > Syzygium > Syzygium aqueum. Next base: position 11,911,799 of record CM062233.1, read on the forward strand.
AATTTAGGGCTGAATTGACCGATGTATAGTATGTTTAGGACTTTTTGGACAATTTTCCCAAAAAAAGTATCACCGAATATTTATTCGATTGTGGAGAATCATTCGCTAGGAATTTATAAACGTGGTACTAAAAATAAAGTTCACATAAAATGTTAAAAATTTTAAATTTAAGGAGAGAGATAAAAGCAACTTACGTGTAGGTTAATGACTAGATAATCTGTGAGCATGACATGGCACGGAGAAATCTAATTTGAGAAAAATTGTTTATGAAGACATTTATATTTGAGAGTTATTTCACTAGACCAAACTCTTTTGAGAAATAAACAATAGTTAGATTGTGGATGGAACAAACTTACGCGTCCCCCAGACACTTTTATCAACAAAATCGTCGGGGATAAACGGAATCTCTTGTTAGCACGAGGAGCATGGGTGCATTGCTAGTTGGTTTTCTTTTCTATTTTGTTTATTGATAGAAAAGGCCCAGCCAAGTCAAGACGATGCTGGCTGGAACTCAGATCTCGATGAAAGCACAGCACGCACCTTCCGCAGATGATGTTGACCGTCGGTGGAGATCCCAGCAGGGGCATATTGCTCGCAATTCAAGTCAAGCCGTGCTGGATTTCGAGTTTCGATCAAAGCACCAGGAGCATGTGAGCGTTGAACGTGATTGCGTGTGAGCATGTCAGTCCTTGCTCATTGGGTTCCGCACACCTTCCGCATGATGCTGCGGAAATTTCGAGTGCAATGATTGTTCTTTCTGCGGCATGCCTCTCTGCGGTTCAATTAGCATGAAGAGTCTTGGACCAGTGGATGGCAAGAACTCAGCATCGTTCAATTAGCATGAAGAGTCTTGGACCGTGTATGTGATAATTATTCGAAAATTATCACATACACGGAGTTTCGGTCCGTCCGTGGACTGACCACTTTCGAGGACTCCACTCATGTGGTTCGTTGGACCATTTCTCTATGTTGTTTCCATATTACTCTATGTTCACACACACATTAAACCTCTGTTTCCTCTGTTTTGCCCCCTATTCGGCGCGAATCTGAATTGGTTATTTAACTTATGAAGGAAGGCCGTGGGTGACTTCCAGGCAAGTGCAACACAATAACAAAGTAATGGCAAGTGGAACATACATTAAGTTGTCCAACACGTTCAACATTTAAAGAACACGCAATCATATAATATATTTCCGAGACGACCTCCTCGTCTTCTGTGACATTCTGAATCTTGGCCCATTTTTGGGGATTTATAAGACGTGTAATTTGTCAGTGCGATTATAATAGAATCTCGCCCGGGAACTGATCACTCTCGGGTTTTTGTTTTTAAAATAGAGACTTTTGTTAAAATCGCACTCGATCGAATTTGGCCGTTTTTAGACCCCAAACTTGATGGCCAATTTCCGGGAGTTCCGGGTCGAAATAAATTGGACGGTGTCGATTTTTGTGTGGCCAGCGTCAATATTGTCGGGAATGTGCGAAAAATGAATTTTCGACCGGATGCGACTTCGGACTAGTAGACCTCCCTCGTAGCGTGATTTCGAGTCTTTTTATGCTAATTTACTTTGGCCATTTATTCCTTAGTTTTTATTTAGATTTATTTGGACCCTAGGATCGTTTTCGATTTTTTTTAAATCGGACCACCCGATCATACTCGAGGGCCATTTATTTTTCTCTCCTCTCTCTCTCTCCCCCTGGACGCGCGCGACGTCCAGGTACACGCTCGCCGTTTCCCCTTCCCCTTCTCTTCTTTCTCCCTCCCTCTCTCTCTCTCCTCTTCTCTTCCCCGGTACACGCAATCCCCATGCACGCCCTTCCCCATGCAACCGCTCGCCTTCCTCTTCTCTTCTCTCTCTCTCTCTCTCTCTCTCTCTCTCTCTCTCTCTCCCTCCCTTCTCTCTTCCCGACGCACGCAACGGCCACTGACGCCGCGCACGCCCTTCCCCACGCCTGCCCGAGCCTCCCCCATGCACGCATCAGCGCGTCCCTTCCCCATGCAAAACCCTTCCCCCCATCCCCCTCTTCTCTCTCCTCCCTCTCTTTCTCTTCCCCTTCTCTCTTCCGCTGCTGCTCCTTCCTCTCTCGGGCCGGAACAGATAAGCTTCGCCTCTGCTCGCCGACTGCCCGCCTCTGGTCGTCGTCGTCCGCCTCACGCCGCCGCCGCCCGGCCAGCTGCCGCCGCCCTGTCAGCTGCCCCGGTCGACCGGCCGCCCCCCCTTCCTCCCCCGCTCACCCCACAGCCCTTCCCCTCCACTTCCACAGCTCCTCCCCGCCGCCTCAGCCTCCGCCTCAGCCTCTGTCCGACGACCCGCAGCCTCTGCCGGACGCCACCGTCCTCCCTTGCGCCGTCGCCGCGCCGCCACGACGCCGAACAACCCAGGCCGGCGCTGCGTCCCCCTCGGCCTGCGCGTGCGAGCTCAGCTCGCAGCCGCTCGCCGCCGAGCCCGGCGAGCCCCGGCCGTCGCCCAGCCGTCCAGCCACCACCCCAGCACCACCCCGACGCCCGTGCACCGCCTCTGTCGCCGTCGCAGCCGCTGTGCGCCTCCGCAGCCGCTCCGCCCGCCCCAGCTCTCTCTCTCTCTTCCTCTCTTGGCCTCCCGCCGCTCGCCGCCGCTCGCCACCGTGCGCCACTGTCGTCGCCGTACGCCACCGCCGTCGCCGAGCCAGCCAGCCTCGCCAGCAGCCAGCCCAGCCGCGGCCAGGCCTTCCCGGGGCGTGGCTGAGCTCGCTGGAACTGCCGACTGCCCTTCCCGAGCCATTCCAACCACTGTCCAGCCGTGCCGGAGCCGTCCCGGCCCCTGTTCCGCCACCCCCGAGCCACTTCAACCCCTGTTCTACCGTGCCGGGGCCGTCCCAGCCACGGTCCGCCACTCCCGGAGCCATTCCGACCTCTGTCCAGCCGCGCCGGAGCCTCCCCAGCCGCTGTGCCACCATGCCGGAGCCTCCCCAGCCACTGTGCCGCCGCGCCGGAGCCTCCCCAGCCGAGTCCCGCGCCCGTGGCCGAGCCCCGCGCCCGTGGCCGAGCCCCGCGCCCGTTGCCGAGCCCCGCGCCCGTCGCCGCGCCCGTCGCCGAGCCCCGCGCCCGTCCCGCTCGGTCGTGCGCCCCGAGCACGTCGCACGTTCGCCGCGCCCGTGCACTAGGCACGCTGACCGGCCGCTGTGCCTGCGCTGTCTGGCCACTGTGCCCGTGTGGCCAGCTCCCGCGCCCGCCCGGTACTGTTCACCCGGGCTATTTTGAGCCCGAGTCAATTTTCCCCGGGCCAAAATTTGGTAAGCAATATCCTAATCCCTACTTAGTATTTTGGGTACTTAATTGGCATGTCTTGAGTTAGGATGGCTAGGGCGTATTTTAGTTTAGTAGTTTTGCATTATAATGGCATTATTTGAATTGGGCTAATTTAATATGTTTGAAAGAGGATAATTGTGCGTGTCAGCCTGAACGTCGAATTTGCATGACGAGGTGGCGAGGCGTGAGTTTGGATTAAGTTGTGATTATGAAATTTGTGATATATTCGGCGTGAAAAATTTAATATTTGAGTGGCGTGTGCTTGCCTGTCTATTTTAAGCCCGGATCGATCGGAGGGCTACGGACTAGGGACGTGTGATGACAGTCCGTGTAAAAAGGAATGACCGGTGTGCCAGATGGGCCTGAGGCGCAGTAGCGCGGGCAATGAGAATGGGCCTGAGGCGCAGTAGCGCGGGCAATGAGATGGGCCTGAGGCGCAGTAGCGCGGGCAGTAAGAATGGACCTGAGGCGCAGTGGCGCGGGTCGTGAGTTAGATGTTCGGCCATGCATGTGAATTGAGTGTGATTGATTGGACTGGCTGTTGGCGCATGTGATTACTTGGGTGGGTTGTCGGAATGCGAGTGACCAGGTATGTTGGGTGATTATGATACAGTGGTTGAATTATTCTTGTTTTATTATTTCCGGACTAACATGCAGGGTTGGTTCATGACTTAAGACGAGGTAAGTTTGTTAATTGAAATTGGTTTTGATGCCTGGTGATTCGCCTGTTAGACTTGTCTGGGTACGCATTAGCCTAGGTGGGGTTTAGGGTGTCGCTTATTGAGACTTGTTCTCACGGTTATTATATAACCATTTTCAGATCCCCGTCCCTGAGTATGACGCCTCCTAGGCGTTTTGGGATCCCCATGCACATGGGGCATGAGGACGTTGTGTTCCCGGGCTCGAACCCGGGAGAGTCGTACATTAGGCATCGCACATATATTTTGGTAGACGTTGGTCGAGAGCAGTTGGAGCGGCATGAGTACTTAGCATGGTCCCATCGGGTCGGGTTGGAGGATTCAGGGCCAATCCGAGGTTTCGAGGGGTGGAGACACTCCAACGAAGACGCGGTCAACTGGGAGCCCTTGGACAAGTTCGCTCCCGACGGTGAGGTGTCAGACCCCGACGGTCCCCCGGCGAATCCCGATCCAGCGCCGACTCCCGTCCCCGAACCTGAGCCCGAAGAGGAGCCTATGACGGCCGAGCTGGGAGATACCGAGGAGAACCCGATCAAGATAGACTCGGATTCGGATTCGGATTCGGATTCAGGCACCTTTGGGTTTGATCCGGATTGGACGCCGTAGGGACGCTTAGGTGTAGGGCCAGGACGTTTCCTTTTTGATAGACTCTCTCTCTTTTTGGTATTGTTTGCAGTCTACCCAGCCCTATCTCTTTTTGTTGATTGTGCGGATTTAACCTTAGTGGCCTAATGTGCGATTACTATGGATTCGGTTTTATTCTACGTCCGTTAAAGTTTTTGTTATCCTATCCCTTGGTCATCTTGCTTTTAAATGTCAGGGTTATTTTATTTTGCTTCCGCTTGCGTATTTTGATTGGGTCGGCGACGCGTCCTGGGACGTCGCGTTCCTTACAACCGTTGAAGGGGTGTTGCGAGCCCGTTAGGGTTCGGGGTGTGACATCCCCGTTGATTTGGTATTAGAGCAAGGTTAGCTCGAACCAATACGGTCGAGACCTGGAGTGATAAGGAGCGATGACTGTGGGGTAGCCAGTTAGATAGACTCGCGTGCTATGTGTACCCCAGACAATGTGATTGTGATTGCTGTTTGGACTTATGCAATAATGTGTGAGATGCAGGTGCGTCAGGACTTGAGGTAAGCGCCCGAAACCCTGTTGGTTGTTATTGAGTGATGTTGTGATTGACTGTTTGTTTAGTAAATTGAATTGTGACGCACTGCCTAGGGCATAGATCGGTATAGTTGGCCTAGATTTCTAATTCCCGCTTAGACCTTATCAGGTGATTGTTGTGAGAATCGGTAGGATGAACGGTCAAGGTAGCGGTCAAGGTAGCGGTCAGGGTAGCGGTCGAGGTCGAGGTCGAGGTCGAGGTCGAGGCCGAGGTCGAGGAAGAGGTCGTGTAGCCCCGCAAGCTGGAGTGACGGGGGATCCTAGGTTGGATGAGATGTGGAGGGTGCTAGAGGAAGCAGGGTTTTTAGCAGGAAGACAGGCCGGAGAAAGGAGTGCTACTGTTGCTGCTGCAGCTGCCAGTGAGATCGTTGGGAACAATGGAAATCAGGAGAATAACGTAGATGGTGGAGATCCTGGCATGGTACGAGTGAACACGATCAGGCCGATGTCCAAGCTAGTGGAGCAGTTTCTGAGATTGAAGCCCCCGAAGTTTGATGGAAGAGGTGACCCCGAAGCTGCACCAAGATGGATAGAGGAGCTAGAGAAAGCCTTTGAGGTGCTCGGATGTACTGAAGAAGAGAGAGTGACGCTGGCAGTCTACCAGCTTCAGAGCAATGCAAATGATTGGTGGAGGGCCACCAGGGGTCAGGTGTTCCCCGCTGGTACTACTCCACGTTGGGCTGTCTTCACTGAGACCTTCAATGGTAAGTACTTCTCGGAGAGTGCTCGAGAACAGAAATTGGCAGAATTTATGAGGCTTCGACAAGGTCAATGGACAGTGGACCAGTATGAGGCCGAGTTTGCAAGGTTGTCCAGGTTTGCCCCCAGGATGGTGGAGGATCCAACGGACAAGGCTAGGAGGTTTCGGGATGGGCTGAAACCGGACCTTCGTACTCAGATGATCTCTTTGAACTTGAGGAGTTATAATGAGATATATGAGAGGGCTCAAGCAATTGAGCGGGATCAGTCAGATAGGGCTGCCGCTTCTGGGTCGCGGTACGCCCCCACTAGGGACAACCGTCAGCTGGGGAAGAGACCCATGTCGGGAAATAGTCGCTTCGTCCCGCCAGCTCGGAGGGACATTGGGAAGCCAAACCGCCATCATAACGCCCCGTGTAGACTATGTGGAGGAAGACACGGCCATGGACCTTGCCCAACTAGGGACGGAGCTTGTTATACGTGTGGTGGGAGGGGCCATCAGAAGAGGGACTGCCCCAACAATAGGCAAGCTGGACCGCCTATACTGCCGCCGCCGCCGCCCCGGAATGGAAATCAATTTAGAGCTGCTCAGCCGGCGAACCAGAACAGGCCGCAGGCCCAAGGACGAGTGTATGCAGTGGCAAGGAGAGAAGCGCAGGATGCGCCGGGCGTGGTCACAGGTACGGTCTCTCTCTGTGATCATGCTGCATATGCCTTATTTGATCTGGGGGCGTCGCATTCCTTTATTTCTGAGCAGTTCGTTGAATTATCTGGGATTGAGCCGAAACCGCTTGATGTCATGTTGTGTGTTGCTACTCCGCTGAATGATAAAGTGTTGATTGCAATGGGTTGTCCCGATTGTAAGTTAGTGATTGGCGATAGGGAAGGGAGGATAGATTTAGCAGTATTGCGTATGCATGACTTTGATGTGATTGTCGGTATGGACTGGCTAGGCAAACAGAAAGCTGTTATGGACTGTAGTAGCAAGGTAATCCAATTTAATCCGATTGGACAGCCTAGATTTGAGTTTGTGGGAAACCGAGGAGGAACCTCGATCCCTTGGATTTCATTGCTCGAGGTAACGAAGCTGTTGGTTGAGGGATGCCAAGGATTTCTGGCAAGTGTGGTTGATTCGACGGTTGGAGAACCGAGGCTAGAGGATATAGCCGTGGTGTGCAATTTTCCCGATGTCTTCCCTCAGGAATTGCCGGGACTACCACCTGACAGAGAAGTGGAGTTCGCAATCGAGTTGGCCCCAGGTACGGAACCGGTCTCGAAAGCACCTTATAGGATGTCACTGTCAGAATTGAATGAGTTGAAAGTCCAAATGCAAGAGTTATTGGACAAGGGCTTCATTCGCCCAAGTGCGTCTCCATGGGGAGCGCCAGTATTATTCGTAAGGAAAAAGGATGGATCATTGAGATTGTGCATCGACTACAGGCAACTGAACCAGGTGACCATCAAGAATAAGTACCCGTTGCCAAGGATTGAGGACCTATTTGACCAGTTGCAAGGGGCGTCAGTATTTTCTAAGATCGACTTGAGGACCGGCTATCATCAATTGAGGATCAAGAAGGAGGACGTGCCGAAATCGGCGTTTAGGACGAGGTATGGACACTATGAGTTTACGGTGATGCCGTTTGGACTGATGAACGCTCCTGCAGCCTTTATGGATTTAATGAACCGAGTATTCAAGGAATTTTTGGATCAGTTTGTGATCGTGTTTATCGATGATATTCTGGTGTATTCGAAGAGTCCCGCCGAGCACGAGGTGCATTTGGAGAAGGTCTTACGGACCTTAAGGGAACATGCCCTCTACGCCAAGTTCAGCAAATGTGAGTTCTGGCTTCATCGAGTGGCATTCTTAGGGCATGTGGTGTCCGGAGAAGGAATTGCAGTGGATCCGGCGAAAGTTGAAGCCGTCGTGAATTGGCCAAGACCGACAACAGTAACCGAGGTCCGGAGCTTCTTGGGTTTAGCAGGGTACTATCGACGCTTCGTGGAAAAGTTTTCAGCCATAGCGATGCCTTTGACACGATTACTGAAGAAGGAGACGAGGTTCGAATGGACGGATAAGTGCGAGAGGAGCTTCCAAGAATTAAAGCAGAGGTTGACAACGGCGCCAGTGTTAACTATTCCGTCAGGACCGGGAGGATATGAGATTTACAGTGATGCATCATTACGAGGATTGGGATGCGTGCTAATGCAACACGGGAGAGTAGTGGCGTACGCGTCGCGACAATTGAGGCCGCATGAACAGAATTACCCGACGCATGATTTAGAATTGGCTGCAATCATTTTCGCTCTTAAGATTTGGAGACACTACCTATGTGGGGAGAAATTTCAGATTTATACGGATCATCAAAGTCTAAGGTACTTGTTTTCCCAAAAGGAATTGAATTTGAGACAGCGTCGTTGGATGGAACTCCTTAAGGATTATGACTGCGATATATTGTATCACCCGGGAAAAGCTAATAGGGTGGCGGATGCACTGAGCCGGAAATCGAGCATCGCGCACATGATGGTCAAAGAGTGGACCTTGTTGGAGGGAGTTCGAGATTCAAAGTTTAAGTTTGAAGTAAGTCAGGTCTCGAGTTTACTTGCTGCATTAAGGATTGAACCAGAAATTCAAACTAAGATTAAGGCTCTTCAAACGACGGACCCGGAAATACAGAAGATCGTGAGTATGGATGCCACAAAGAGGAAATCGGATTTTTAGGTATCCGAGGACGGAATTTTAAAGTTCCGGGGACGGTTATGTGTGCCCGGTGATACAGAACTGAAGGAAGAGATTTTGTCGGAAGCGCACCGAAGTACATACAGTATTCACCCGGGGAGTACGAAAATGTATCAGAACTTACGACAGCATTATTGGTGGAACGACATGAAAGTGGACGTGGCCAAGCATGTGGCTAAGTGTTTGACGTGCCAACAAGTGAAGGCACAACACTGCAAGCCGGGCGGGATGTTACAGCCATTGGAAATTCCCGAGTGGAAGTGGGAACACATCACGATGGACTTTGTGATGGGATTACCAAGAAGTCAAAGGGGCTATGATTCAATTTGGGTGATAGTTGATCGGCTGACAAAATCAGCGCATTTTCTACCGGTGCGGAAGGATTTCGCCTTGGAAAGGTATGCCGACTTGTATGTGCGACATATAGTTCGTCTCCATGGAGTACCAGTGACAATCACTTCGGACCGTGACCCTAAATTTACTGCCGCCTTTTGGAAAAGTCTTCACACGGCATTAGGAACGAAGTTACAGTTCAGCACGGCCTATCACCCCCAGACGGATGGCCAGTCTGAAAGGACGATCCAGACTTTGGAGGACATGCTGCGAGCTTGTGTTTTGGATTTTAAGGGTGGCTGGGAAGAGCAGTTGCACTTGGTTGAATTCGCCTACAACAATAGCTTTCAGCAGAGCATTAGAATGGCACCATTTGAAGCATTATATGGCAGAGCCTGCAGAACCCCAGTTTGTTGGGATGAAGTTGGTGAAAGGAGCATTACAGGCCCAGAGTTGGTGCAACAGTCGACTGAGACAGTCAAGGTTATCCGGGACAGACTCAAGACAGCTCAGAGCCGCCAAAAGAATTACGCTGATCGGAGACGTAAACCCTTGGAATTTCAAGTTGGGGACCACGTATTCCTCAAGGTATCGCCGATGAGAGGACTATCTCGGTTTGGTAAGAAAGGGAAGTTGAGCCCGAGGTACGTGGGCCCATTTGAGATCTTGGAGAGAATAGGCACCTTGGCTTATCGTCTCGCGCTACCGCCGAATTTGTCTCAAGTGCACAACGTGTTCCACGTGTCTATGCTAAGGAAATATGAACCGGACCCGACCCACGTGCTGAACTATGAGGAAATAGACGTGGACGACAGGGTGTCGTACGTGGAGAAGCCAGTTCGGATCGAGGACAGGCTAGAAAGAGTGTTGAGAAACAAGAAAATCCCGATGGTCAAGGTTATTTGGGAGCACCATGGGACCGAAGGCGCGACGTGGGAAAGTGAAGAGTTGATGCGACGCCAGTACCCCCAATTGTTTGAATAGTCGGGTTGGGTTGTAAATTTCGAGGACGAAATTTTTGTAAAGAGGGAAGAGTTGTGACATTCTGAATCTTGGCCCATTTTTGGGGATTTATAAGACGTGTAATTTGTCAGTGCGCTTATAATAGAATCTCGCCCGGGAACTGATCACTCTCGGGTTTTTGTTTTTAAAATAGAGACTTTTGTTAAAATCGCACTCGATCGAATTTGGCCGTTTTTAGACCCCAAACTTGATGGCCAATTTCCGGGAGTTCCGGGTCGAAATAAATTGGACGGTATCGATTTTTGTGTGGCCAGCGTCAATATTGCCGGGAATGTGCGAAAAATGAATTTTCGACCGGATGCGACTTCGGACTAGTAGACCTCCCTCGTAGCGTGATTTCGAGTCTTTTTATGCTAATTTACTTTGGCCATTTATTCCTTAGTTTTTATTTAGATTTATTTGGACCCTAGGATCGTTTTCGATTTTTTTTAAATCGGACCACCCGATCATACTCGAGGGCCATTTATTTTTCTCTCCTCTCTCTCTCTCCCCCTGGACGCGCGAGATGTCCAGGTACACGCTCGCCGTTTCCCCTTCCCCTTCTCTTCTTTCTCCCTCCCTCTCTCTCTCTCCTCTCTCTCTCTCCCCTTGGACGCGCGCGACGTCCAGGTACACGCTCGCCGTTTCCCCTTCCCCTTCTCTTCTTTCTCCCTCCCTCTCTCTCTCTCCTCTTCTCTTCCCCGGTACACGCAATCCCCATGCACGCCCTCTCCCCATGCAACCGCTCGCCTTCCCCTTCTCTTCTCTCTCTCTCTCTCTCTCTCTCTCTCCCTCCCTTCTCTTTTCCCGACGGAGGCAACGGCCACTGACGCCACGCACGCCCTTCCCCACGCCTGCCCGAGCCTTCCCCCATGCACGCATCAGCGCGTCCCTTCCCCATGCAAAACCCTTCCCCCCATCCCCCTCTTCTCTCTCCTCCCTCTCTTTCTCTTCCCCTTCTCTCTTCCGCTGCTGCTCCTTCCTCTCTCGGGCCGGAACAGATAAGCTTCGCCTCTGCTCGCCGACTGCCCGCCTCTGGTCGTCGTCGTCCGCCTCACGCCGCCGCCGCCCGGCCAGCTGCCGCCGCCCTGTCAGCTGCCTTGGTCGATCGGCCGCCCCCCCTTCCTCCCCCGCTCACCCCACAGCCCTTCCCCTCCACTTCCACAGCTCCTCCCCGCCGCCTCAGCCTCTGTCCGACGACCCGCAGCCTCTGCCCGACGCCACCGTCCTCCCTTGCGCCGTCGCCGCGCCGCCACGACGCCGAACAACCCAGGCCGGCGCTGCGTCCCCCTCGGCCTGAGCGTGCGAGCTTAGCTCGCAGCCGCTCGCCGCCGAGCCCGGCGAGCCCCGGCCGTCGCCCAGCCATCCAGCCACCACCCCAGCACCACCCCGACGCCCGTGCACCGCCTCTGTCGCCGTCGCAGCCGCTGTGCGCCTCCGCAGCCGCTCCGCCCGCCCCAGCTCTCTCTCTCTCTTCCTCTCTTGGCCTTCCGCCGCTCGCCGCCGCTCGCCGCCGCTCGCCACCGTGCGCCACTGTCGTCGCCGTACGCCACCGCCGTCGCCGAGCCAGCCAGCCTCGCCAGTAGCCAGCCCAGCCGCGGCCAGGCCTTCCCGGGGCGTGGCTGAGCTCGCCGGAGCTGCCGACTGCCCTTCCCGAGCCATTCCGGCCACTGTCCAGCCGTGCCGGAGCCGTCCCGGCCCCTGTTCCGCCACCCCCGAGCCACTTCAACCCCTGTTCTACCGTGCCGGGGCCGTCCCAGCCACGGTCCGCCACTCCCGGAGCCATTCCGACCTCTGTCCAGCCGCGCCGGAGCCTCCCCAGCCGCTGTGCCGCCGCGCCGGAGCCTCCCCAGCCACTGTGCCGCCGCGCCGGAGCCTCCCCAGCCGAGTCCCGCGCCCGTGGCCGAGCCCCGCGCCCGTGGCCGAGCCCCGCGCCCGTTGCCGAGCCCCGCGCCCGTCGCCGCGCCCGTCGCCGAGCCCCGCGCCCGTCCCGCTCGGTCGTGCGCCCCGAGCACGTCGCACGTTCGCCGCGCCCGTGCACTAGGCAAGCTGACCGGCCGCCGTGCCCGCGCTGTCTGGCCACTGTGCCCGTGTGGCCAGCTCCCGCGCCCGCCCGGTACTGTTCACCCGGGCTATTTTGAGCCTGAGTCGATTTTCCCCGGGCCAAAATTTGGTAAGCAATATCCTAATCCCTACTTAGTATTTTGGGTACTTAATTGGCATGTCTTGGGTTAGGATGGCTAGGGCGTATTTTAGTTTAGTAGTTTTGCATTATAATGGCATTATTTGAATTGAGCTAATTTAATATGTTTGAAAGAGGATAATTGTGCGTGTCAGCCTGAACGTCGAATTTGCATGACGAGGTGGCGAGGCGTGAGTTTGGATTAAGTTGTGATTATGAAATTTGTGATATATTCGGCGTGAAAAATTTAATATTTGAGTGGCGTGTGCTTGCCTGTCTATTTTAAGCCCGGATCGATCGGAGGGCTACGGACTAGGGACGTGTGATGACAGTCCGTGTAAAAAGGAATGACCGGTGTGCCAGATGGGCCTGAGGCGCAGTAGCGCGGGCAATGAGATGGGCCTGAGGCGCAGTAGCGCGGGCAGTAAAAATGGACCTGAGGCGCAGTGGCGCGGGTCGTGAGTTAGATGTTCGGCCATGCATGTGAATTGAGTGTGATTGATTGGACTGGCTGTTGGCGCATGTGATTACTTGGGTGGGTTGTCGGAATGCGAGTGACCGGGTATGTTGGGTGATTATGATACAGTGGTTGAATTATTCTTGTTTTATTATATCCGGACTAACATGCAAGGTTGGTTCATGACTTAAGACGAGGTAAGTTTGTTAATTGAAATTGGTTTTGATGCCTGGTGATTCGCCTGTTAGACTTGTTTGGGTACGCATTAGCCTAGGTGGGGTTTAGGGTGTCGCTTATTGAGACTTGTTCTCACGGTTATTATATAACCATTTTCAGATCCCCGTCCCTGAGTATGACGCCTCCTAGGCGTTTTGGGATCCCCATGCACATGAGGCATGAGGACGTTGTGTTCCCGGGCTCGAACCCGGGAGAGTCGTACATTAGGCATCGCACATATATTTTGGTAGACGTTGGTTGAGAGCAGTTGGAGCGGCATGAGTACTTAGCATGGTCCCATCGGGTCGGGTTGGAGGATTCAGGGCCAATCCGAGGTTTTGAGGGGTGGAGACACTCCAACGAAGACGCGGTCAACTGGGAGCCCTGGGACAAGTTCGCTCCCGACGGTGAGGTGTCAGACCCCGACGGTCCCCCGGCGAATCCCGATCCAGCGCCGACTCCCGTCCCCGAACCTGAGCCCGAAGAGGAGCCTATGACGGCCGAGCTGGGAGATACCGAGGAGAACCCGATCGAGATAGACTCGGATTCGGATTCGGATTCGGATTCGGATTCAGGCACCTTTGGGTTTGATCCGGATTGGACGCCGTAGGGACGCTTAGGTGTAGGGCCAGGACGTTTCCTTTTTGATAGACTCTCTCTCTTTTTGGTATTGTTTGCAGTCTACCCAGCCCTATCTCTTTTTGTTGATTGTGCGGATTTAACCTTAGTGGCCTAATGTGCGATTACTATGGATTCGGTTTTATTCTACGTCCGTTAAAGTTTTTGTTATCCTATCCCTTGGTCATCTTGCTTTTAAATGTCAGGGTTATTTTATTTTGCTTCCGCTTGCGTATTTTGATTGGGTCGGCGACGCGTCCTGGGACGTCGCGTTCCTTACGACCGTTGAAGGGGTGTTGCGAGCCCGTTAGGGTTCGGGGCGTGACATCTTCGAAGACTTTCACCGAATATTTCCTCAAACTTGGCCCCGTATTTGGTGCTTAGTTTGACTGGCATTTTTTTTACTGGTGAAGGAAGGCTCCAGGTAACTTCCAGGCAAGTGGAACATGATAATGGCAAGTGGAGAATATATTAAGTTGTACAATACGTCCAACATCCAACTAAAACCCAATAATATAATATATTTTCGAGACGAACTCCTCCTCTTCTCTTATTTTTCTTATTCTTATTCTTTTCTTTTTTCTATTTCCCTTTTCCCCTCCATTGGCCATCACCGGTCCTCGTCAATGGCCGTTGGAGGTCGCCAGCCTCAGGCCTCGGGTGAAGGACTTCCACGCTTGGGCTAGCAAGGGCTGCCCTCACTGAGGCCGATGACCTCTGTTGGCCATTGACAAGGCCTAACAATAGCCGCCGGAGGTAAAAATGAAAAAAGAAAAAAAAAGAAGAAAAGAAAAAGAAAGGAAAGGAAAAACAAAGACAAAAATTTATAAAATTTTAAAAAAAAATTGTAAAAACGGTCCACCTCTGTGCCTGCCATGTCACGTAAGACAGCCGATGCTAACTAGACCTTAACGTCAGCGATTTCCTATCAATTTTTGCTAGAAGGACTAAATTGACAAATCGTTAAAAGATTTAAAACTAAACTCGCAAATTATCACAATGTTTAAGACAAAATTAGGATAGTCGAAAAGTTTATAACTAAATTGACAAGTTGTCAAAATATTCATAATTTAATTAACACAATTGAAATATTGAGGACTGAATTGGCCTACGTGCAATATGTTTAGGACTTTTTTGGATAATTTTCCCGAAAAAAGTATCACCAAATATTTATTCAATTGTGGAGAATCATCCACCCAGAATTTATATACGCAGTACCAAAAATAAAGTTCACATAAAATGTTAAATAAATTTAAGGAGAGAGATAAAAGCAACTTACGTGTAGGATAATGACTAGATAATCTGTAGGTATAACGTGACATGGAGAAATCTAGTTTGAGAAAAATTGTTTCTGAAGACATTTATATTTAAGAGTTACTTCCCTAGACCAATCTCCTTTGAAAAATAAATAATAGTTAGATTGTGGATGGACCAAACTTATGCGTCCCCCAGACATTTTTATTAACAAAATCGTCGGGGATAAACGGAATCTGTTGTTAGCACGAGGAGCATGGGAGCATTGCTAGTTGGTTTTCTTTTCTATTTTGTTTATTAATAGAAAAGGCCTAGCCAAGTCAAGACAGTGCTGGCTGGATCTCAGATCTCAGTGAAAGCACATGGCATGCACCTTCCGCAGATAAAGCTGAGCGTCGGTGGAGATCTCAGCAGGAGCACGTGAGTATTGCTCGTAAGTCAGGTCAAGTCAAGTCGTGCTGGATTTCGAGTTTCGATCAAAGCACCGGGAGCATGTGAGCGTTACACGTGATTGCATGTGAGCAGGTCAGTCTTTGCTCGTCGGGTTCCGCACACCTTCCGCATGATGCTGCGGAAATTTCGCGTGTATTGATTGTTCTTTCCGTAACATGCATTCGCAGCGGTTCGATTAGCATGAAGAGTCATGGACCGTCCGATGGCAAGAACTCAGCATTATTCAAGCACGCATATTAGTGAATGTTGTGTGCTGGTAATCCCACATTGAAAGCTGAAAATCAGCGGAGATCCCATTTAAAGACAATGATGATCCTAAAATAACATTTTGTTTGATATTTTTAACAAAAAGAAAAAGGGTTTTAAAAGAGATTTGGTCTTTCACAATTTCAGCTTCAGGAATTTTGCAATTAATAATTAGCTTATCTCCATATGTTGATTTGAGAAATTGAGAGGTTTTTTTCAAAATACTTAGTTGGTACAAGACCTTCCTTTATGCAATTAAGATCTGCACCAGTGTCAAAAAGGGCTATTGTTTCTAAAATAATTTCATTTTGAATTCTTATGGAAATGTTGATAATCCATTTTCTAGTGATTATTTCAGAAAGCATCAAAAGGAAGTTTGTATCTGAAAAGGAAGGGAGTTGAGGAATATCATTTTCTCCAAAATCTTCTTCTTTTTGTTTTTGTTTTAAATTTTTCATTTTAATATCTAAAATATCCTTTTGCATAGAAATCTGGGCTGCTTTAAGCTCCTGAATTTCTTGTTTTTGTTTATTGATTTCATGAGTAAGATCACTTATAGAAATAGGTTTAAAACTTGATTCCTTAGTCTTGCTAAGTATAGTAGAAATATTATAAGGAGTATTAGACTGGAGAATTGGTTTTGGTTTTTGAAAAGTATTCAAATATTTTATTTTTGTTTCGGGATCAGTGATCTGGTCAAAAGTTTGTAAAAGAATTTCTTCTTCTTTTGTTAAAACATTTACTTCAAAATTGGTGGCTTCTTCATGTTCACTTTCTGAGGTTGATGATGAAGAGGTTTCTAAATCATAGATTTGTAATCCTTCTTCAAAACCAGATTCGTCAGAAGAACTACTGTCAGCTTCAGCCATTAGTTGATTGAGCTGGTTGATAGTTTCTTCATCTAAATCTAATTCACTAACTTTTTTGCTAATTTTGTAAAATCGTGAAGTGTGGCCTTTCTTGCCACAATTATAGCAAGTTATGTTTTTAAAATTTTTCTTTGGTTTTTTGGCTTTGTCAACACTATCGTTCTCCTTCTTTTTAGAAAATTTCTTATCAAATTTCTTCTTGTAAGGTTTTTTTATAAAATTTCTTTCGATCCTTTTGTTTAGAAAGGCATTTTCCTGAACATTTTGATTTTTCAATAGTTTCAAAAGACGGATCATATTGGGCACAAAAATCTCCTAATCCTTTTTTAGAAAGTTTTTATTCCTTTTTGATTTGTTTTTGGAGACGAATATTAGTGCACAATTGTGTTCCTATTTTATAAACATAAGAGGTTAGTTCTCCATAAGAAAGATGGTCATATGGAATTTGATTTCTATATTCTTCTCTTATCTTACCACGAACTTGTTCTCCTATAAGTTTTGGTAAACCAGCAGGAAATTTTTCTTTCTAAAAAGACTGGTTGCAGTCTGATCTTTGGAAAACTCTTTGTAAAAATATTTCCTTATATTATCAGAATTCTCCTAAAGATCTACATTTCATATTGGATAAAAGATCATTGTTTTTATTGAGAATATAGGAAGAGTCTCCTAGAAAATGTTGAGAAATAGAAAATATCAAAGTATTGACAGCATCTTGGATGAGCTGGTCGTCTTCATCAAGGATATTTTGACCAAAAGGGTCGAGTTTATGAGCTTTTAAAATTTGAGACCTTTGCTCTTCATTTAGGTAGTTATCCCATCATCCTTTGAGCTGGCCTGTAAACCCGATTATTAAAAGATATGCAACAGAATGATCAGAAGTATCTGGAATAGTTTTGTAAGTGTTTGCAAGCATGACCATCTGGGTCAGGATGTTTTTGAGGTTTTGTTCAGAAACACCATCTATATTCCATTCATATATAGCATCGGAAGAGTATTTGTTTTGAACTTCAGAAAAGGTTTATTTTGTGAGAATATCAGGGGGAGTAGCACGAGAATAATATAACTTCCGAGGATCCTTCCAAGTGATACGATTTATTTCTGGAAGGGATTTAGTATCGGATTTATCTAAAAGATTAATTTGATTGGAGGGTTTAACGCAATCTGGAGTGTCTTTGACACTCAGATTTTGTATTAAAGGGGTATCCAAGATTATGGGATTTTTAGGAATCAAAACTATTTTTCCCTTGAGGAGTCTTCTCCTATCCTCTAAGGTTTTAGCAAAATCAAGACTAGGGTTTTTTGGAATTTCAAAATTCCTAAAGAGCGGTGGTTTTAAATCCTTTTTTGGAATTGTTATAGAAGAGGATGGAAAACTATTTTAAGTAAGATTTTCAATTCGATCAAGTTGTTTTCCTATGGTATGAAGATGTTGATTTGAAAAGTTATTTTGTTCAACAATCTTCTTGATTCCTATGCCATCTATTTTAGAGGCAGTTTTGAAAGGGGAAGCTATTATTTCAGTTTCCCGATATTCAATTTTGATTTTTCTAAGAGAAGATGTTTAGACTCGATGATATGGCCATCGTCTAATTTCCACTTATATATATAGACACACACCAAAATACCTTTTTCTAGTGGAAAATAAATTAACAAAAAAAAGGAAAGTTCAACGGTGCAAAGCACTGGGACTAACGCTGTCTATTTTGACCACTTTGTCTGGAAACATGCGACCTTACTCATTGCTTGTCACGTGCAGTTTAGGCCAACTCTTACTTTTTTTCTTATTTGGCAAGTGAGAACCGCCCTGCAACTTGA
This sequence comes from Syzygium aqueum, assembly GCA_031216185.1. Classification (NCBI taxonomy): domain Eukaryota; kingdom Viridiplantae; phylum Streptophyta; class Magnoliopsida; order Myrtales; family Myrtaceae; genus Syzygium; species Syzygium aqueum. The sequence goes on from CM062233.1 coordinate 11,929,832, forward strand.
AGCTCTCTCTCTCTCTCTCCCCACTTTTCATCTTCTCCAACACTTGGGTATTGAAATTTCAACAGCACTTGTCTATTTCCTTTGGTCTTCTTTCTTTCCATTGTTCTGCATCATTATTCCTCACATATTGTCTTCTTCCTAGGCAGGCATCTCGTATTTCCTGAGAGGCATTCTGGTTTTCTTCTCCGTCAGACTTGAAAGCAAAAACCAAGGACAGAGTCGGAGCAAAGACGAAATGCATCGTCTCATTTTTGGGCTTTCTTTTGCCGAGCTCGTGGCACAGATCCTTCTCCTCGGGCTCGCGTTCTATTTTCTCAATAAGAAGACAGCTAGCGTGTGTGAGAAAGCAGAAGATGCTGATACTAGCGCATCTGGTTCGTTGACTGCACCAACGGGAACTAATGCCGGTGGATCTACTTCGTCTTCGACAGAAACTAACAATGGTGCATCTAGTTCGTCGACCGCGCCGACTGGAAACAGTTACGATGTGTTCTTGAGCTTCAGAGGTAAAGATACTCGAAAAGGCTTCACGAGTCACCTCTACGAAGGGCTAATCAGTGCCGGAATTCGTGCTTACAAAGACGAAAAAGAGCTCCACAAAGGCAAGAAGATCAGACCAGATCTTTTGGAAGCTATCAAGAACAGTAAGATCCTGATCCCCATTCTCTCCGAGAATTATGGTGAGAGCAGTTGGTGCCTTGATGAACTGGTTCAAATAATGGAGTACCATAATAATAACACGGGGCATATAGTGTTGCCCATATTTTTCAAGGTGGAACCAGCTCATGTGCGATATCAAATCGAGAGTTTTGGAAAGGCATTTCATAAGCGTGAAAGCCGTTCGCGTAAGAGGGGTTTCGACTCAACGATTTTGGAGAACTGGAAGCAAGCGCTCACTGACGTCAGTTCATTGAGCGGATGGGACGCCAATGGGTAAAATCTTTCCCGAAAGCATTCTCTACTTTCTTTTAATTTGTATGGGTGTTTTCCGGTTGTTCTCATTCCTCCCTGCTTCATTTTACTTCTTTCTTTCTTTCTTTCTTTTTCTTAAAAAAAAAACAGTAAGATCTTGTTAGCAGTAAGATCCTACGATGCATGAGTTCCATAAGTTAATTCTTTTTTTAGAATTAATTTAATGACATCGACCAATCTAATTATAGATTTTAATAGTTATGATCCCATTCACTCGAATAGTATAAGATTTTTTAAAATGAATTTTTACTCTTATATCCAAAAATTTGGTTATGTTGTGCCTTTTTTTTTTCTAGTTTATAGTATGAGCTACGTTAATCTTCGTCACAAACTTTTCTAATTACGTATTTATTTGAGATTAATAGTACAACTTATTGGTGGTTCCTGTTCAAAACTCGTTACATCATGTACCGTGGATGTTGATTGTCAAAGCCTTAATTCTTTATCTTCCCTAGTTACATTTGTTACATTATTAATGTCGTTAATTAGTTGCTATAAATTATTTTTACGAAAGAAATATGTCATTGGTAGATATGACGATTGCTTATTGGAAATTTGCCCATTCAAACGCCAAAAAAGTTTTCAATGTCACGTCCACATCATCCCTAATATCTTTAACAAAAAACAATTTTAAAATTTAATTCAAATCCATATTTCATGTAATATTCATGATTCATTAGCCACACCCTCAAGTTTCTTCTCGCTCAATAAATTATGTCAGAGTAATAATGGAATGGGGCACGCCAGATGAAGCAACCACCGCCATTTGCTGCTTTACTCCTAGCATATGAGATAATATATGGAGGTGTGGCAAAAACGATTCTTTAAGTTGTCTGATTTATCCTTCAATTTGTTTATTATTGTGTATTTGAACTCGTCACATTTGGCAGGTCTGAAGCAGAATTGGTAAAATCGGTTGTCCAAACAGTGTTATTCGAGTTGAAGGAAATGTTTGAGTTGGTTACTCCTGAGAATTTGGTCGGACTTGAGAGTCAAGTGAAGAAGGTTATGGATTTTGTTAATAATAAATCTCCCGCCACCCTATTTGTTGGCATCCATGGAATGGGAGGCATTGGTAAGACTACTCTTGCTCAAACTATCTACGACAAGCTCTTCAATCAATTTGAGCATTGTAGCTTCATTGCGGATATAAGGGAAACATGGGAGCGTAATGGCGTTCAACACTTACAGAAACAGTTACTCTCTGATATATTGAAGCAAGAAATGCAAGTTCGTAATAAGGGTGAAGGGATTAAGTTCCTATCATCCATGCTTACAGGTAAGAAGGTCCTCGTTGTTCTTGATGACATGGATGATGATGATCAGTTGAAGGCTTTGGCTGGAAATCATAATTGGTTTTCTTTGGGAAGTGTGATAATTATTACCACAAGAGACAAGAGTATTCTTGACAAGCCATATGTGGACTACAAACATGAACACGAGGAATTGGATAAGAATAAATCTTTGATTCTATTTAGTAGACATGCGTTTCGAAGGGACACTCCTCCAAGTGAATTTAAGCAACTCACTGATGAAGTTGTATCCACCACAGGGGGGCTTCCCTTATCTCTTGTGGTTTTAGGTTCATTTTTTTGCGGGAAAAAGGCAACAGAATGGGGAGGTTTGATAGAGAAGTTAAAAGAAGTACCCCATAAGAAAGTACAAAAAAGTCTAAGAATAAGTTACAACGCATTAGACTCTAGACAACAACGGATATTTTTGGATATCGCTTGTTTTTTCATTGGCACTGACTGGAGAATCGCATCCTACATGTGGGACGCCCGTGGCTTTTACCCAAAGGACGGAATTGTAGTATTGAGATTAATGTCATTAATAAAAGTCGGAAAGAATCATGAGCTTAGAATGCATGATCAATTGCGAGATCTTGGTCGGGAAATCGTCCGCAATGACGTCGAGAAGGAGCCTCAGAATCGCAGCAGGTTATGGGACTCCAAGGAAGCCTTGAAAATGCTGGAGGAAGATGAGGTAACCATTTCTCTTCTTTTGCTCCCTTAGTCCATGTTCTACTGTTAAAGTGACGTTGGTCCTCTACTTAGTGCTTGCTCTGGTGAACAGAGAACCTTCTAGCATTATTGTACTCGTGTCGTTTCATTGATATTATTAGAAATTAGGAGGTTGCTCTCTCTTACTAAGTACTGCTGTTTATCTGAGATTTTTCTTACACAAGTATATTGCGAAGTTTTTTCCAAGAATGAGGTACTTTCAAATTTATTTGATACTTGATAGGGGTATTCTACATTGAAAAAAATATGAATTTATATAATTGATTGGGTTACGTCCTTGACACGTGCAGCAAATAAGTTGACTATGCTACTGTGAACAATAACTACTTAGGATATATAAATCATAGAATTCTAATCTCCAGGTGTTAGAATTAATACGATTGGAGTAACCTTGCTCACATTTTTCATGAAATATCAATCATTATACCCTAATTGAAAATGGAAGGGGTATTTATTTTATTTAATATTAGGTTAGGAATTACTTTTTTTACCAAGAGCAGGAACATATGTAGACATCCATAACGTTTTAGCGTATTTCATGCAATGACTTATTTTTTCCACATAAAAAGAGAAACGTCTTATTTTTATCACATAAATGTCCCAGAGATAAATACTCTAAAATTATATTTTGTATATAATTAAGTATGTGATTTTATTGTATTTGTGAAATTAGTCATAGTTTGGACTCTATTACTTTGAATCCATCATTCAGTTTGATTCAAAGTTGTTGCTCAAAAGACTAGCACTTGTTTCGTTTTCAACATGCGACCTATTTATAACCTCAAGAGCCAATTGATACATTAGCAATGTCAAAGCTGATGTCAATTTATTCTGTCTTTTGTATCACATCATAAAATAAACTAAACCAACCAAAAGAAAAATAAGTATGCTGTATATTTTTTATCTAACTAAATTGGTATAACTAACTTTTACAACTGAAAAGGTACATTATTTGATAAAACTGATACAAGATCTTCTTTTAAGATTATTCCTACATTTAATCGAAATATATAAAGCTATCTTCATGTGTTATCAAAAAGTACAATCAACTTTGATAAAAAAAAATGTGAAGTGCGAAGCATGGAATGAGCACTAGGATGACTTACAAATAAAGAAACCGAAAGACATTTAAAGCATAATTGAAACACGTTCATAACTCACTCCTTGGATATTTGGGAGTATACAGCCAAATACCAATAAAAAAAAAAGGCACAACCTTTTGAACAAGGAACAAAAATAATACAACCTCAAAGATTCTAAAAAGAAGAAAAGGTCAAGGACAAAAATGATGTGTGTTACAAATTCTGTCTATTGTCACCTTAAGTCGCCACACGTCATCCTACATGGCTCATGGTGCTGACATGCCAATGAACCCCATTAATCATGACCACAAGCGACATTTACCAAATGCTAAAAATGTGGTAACAAAGATTATACACTATGTGGTAACAAAGATTATACACTAAGTTTGTTGACAAAGATTATAAATAAATAAAAACGATGCCGTTTATTGTGTTGGTTGATGTGGCTCGCTGTGTCAGCACAATGAGCCATGTAGGGTCTTTGTGATGATTTAATGATAATAATGGACGGAACTTGTAATGGGAGTCCGTTTTGTTCCAAGATAAAAGGTTGAGCTTTTTTTTGGTACGTTCGGAAGGTTGTATTATTTTTGTCCCGGTTAGGTTTTTTTTTTCTTTAGAGTTTGAAGTATTGTATTGCTTTTGTCCCAAAAACAAAAGGCTAGGCTTGTTTTTGGAATTTGGCCACGAGTATACTCAAACTCTGTCGATTGTTGAAGATGAAAAGGCTACACACTTGAAAACAACGAGTTTTGATGACAGATAGGATTTCTTGATAGTCTGAGAGGGAGGTTTATCGGGGAAATAAATAATTTGAGTATGGTTACTTCTCTCGGAGGTTGCTTCCATTTGTTTAACTACTCTTCTTTTGGATTCCTTTTAGCTGTTGAAATCTAATTCCTTCTCCACTGAACATGTTATTCTCCTCTAAGCATCCATGAAGTCTTGCACAACGTTGTGAAGTACCATAAGAAACGTTTTGGTTCGGAGAAACTGACGTATATTTAAAAATTCATGAATTTTCTGTATTACTTCTTAACTTCTTATGCATAAGTGATTTTTCTCACTGAGAGATTGCTACACATTTGATTGGCAGCAATAGCTATTAGATTTCTAGTTCATTCTGATGAAGCAATTATTCGTTCGTTGGATTCAAAAAATAGGTTATAAATAGCTATTCATGAAATACCTACTCTCTCAAAATCAGGAATAGCTATTCCTAGGGGGCCAAGGAATTAATAGCTATTCCATGTAGCCAAGAATAACTTCAATTTTCATAATTCAGAAATGACTTTACATTTTTAATAATTAATTATTTTAAATTAAAACAAAAATAAGGATTGTTTATCATACTTGGAAATTTCAATTATTTAAAATTATGGTTGATTTATAGTATATCAGATTGTAATCTATAATCAAGTGATAATCTATGCTACAATAATAAGTTATAGAGAGCATAAATATAATTTATATTTCGAGTTACTTTTCATAAAATAAAAATCACATAGGATATTAATATAACTACTATCACAAGTTTAGCTACTCATAATTAGTTATGAATCCAATGGAAAAAACACAAACAAGTATATGTCATTTTTTCTATTAACCGTAAGTAGCACAATCGATTAAGATACACGAAAATTATACATAATAAAAAGCGGAAAAGAAAAGGACTTTCTTAGGTTGAATTTTCTTTATGTCAAGAGCAGTTTGTATTTCCCAATTGTCACAATTATTACAATGACTATGTCTCTACGTGATTGGAGCTCATTTGGACATCTAATTTGAATTACAGAAAGAGAAAATTTATTTCTATTTGATCATATCAACTTTTTGATTTTGCACGCTGTAATTTACTTATATACCGCGTATTGCATGTGCGTCCTAGCTAGTATAGTAATGAAGCTACATTACAGGAAAGAAGAGTGATTAACAAATCGTTAAGTTTGACCCTATGTGAGCTATTAGATCGAAGTGTAAAATTACGTTTTTTTTTTGTTTTTTTTCTAGCAAAAAAAAAGAAACTATAAACTATTATTCATAATAAAATAAAACACGAAGAAAGAGAACATCATAAATTTTATTAAGATCCAAGTACTTATGGCCTAATTTCAAAATCAAAGTTAACATCCTTCACTTTGTTAGCCTTTGTAAATACAGTTTATTGGCCAAGGAAGGAATTATATCTTCACTTTGCTAATCTCTAAAAGACATCGATGCATGTTGATAGAGATATGAACAAATGATATTAGATTATTGTAATTGGATATAAATATTAATAATGATGATGAACATTGATTCTTATCTATAGGGAACAAAAAAGATTGAGGCCATTTGTCTTAGGAAAGACAGCTCAGAAGGCTTCGGCAAAACAGCTGACCAAGGTGGTGATATCCTCACAGGCAAACTATTCAATAAGTTAAAGAATCTAAGGTTCCTTCACGCAAGTGGGGCACATTTTAGTGGAGATTTTAAAAACTCAATTAAGAAGTTAAAATGGCTTGAATGGCTGAGTTGTCCCTCGACTTTTGAAGCAAAGAATTTTCATCCAAAGGAGTTAGTCGTACTCAATTTATTGGCAGGGGAGATATCCGATGAATGGCGAGGATGGAGTTCCATCATGGTAAGATGGAAGAACAAGTCTATTTTTTCTTTTCTTTTGAATCATAATCACTCTGGGCTAACCTCTCGAAAATTATAATATTTTTTATCAGATGGCGAAGAAGCTAAAATATCTCAACCTTACAAGCTGTGAATCTTTAGAAAAAACTTCCTTCCTTTCAGCTTTCGAGAATTTAGAGGTTCTGATCCTTGCACATTGTGTGGGAATAGAGCAAATTGACTCTTCGATTGGAAACATGAAGAGTCTGGTATGCTTGGACTTGACGGGATGTCATGGGCTCGAGGAACTGCCAGCAGAAGTTGGTAAATTGAAAGCACTGGAGGAACTCTTTCTAACATGTTGTGGTCACATTTCTTCACTACCAGACAGCATAGGAAACATGAAGCGTCTGGTACGCTTGGACTTGGAGTCATGTGGGTCGCTCGAGGGGCTGCCAGCAGAAGTGGGAAAATTAGAAGCACTGGAGCAACTGGTTTTGAAATTAAGTGGAATAAAAGAATTACCAGACAGCATAGGGGCTCTGCGTAAACTAAAAATTCTGAATATGGAAGGCAGTTACATAGAAGAATTACCACACAGCATAGGGGCTTTGCAAAACCTAGAAATGCTGAATATTAGTGGAACTTTGATAAAAGAATTACCCAATGATATTGGAAAACTGAGAAAGCTCCGAAAATTATATGCTTTTTGGTGCCCATGTCTAGAAGGGGAAATGCCAGAAAGCATCCGTTATCTTTCTTCCTTGCAACGCCTCAATTTGGTGGCTTGCGAGAACCTCCAATTGCCATCGGTGCTTCCTTCCAGCTTAACACATTTGTACTTCGGCCATCAAAATCGCAGATTTCCTTCACTTTCCAACCTAACCCGTCTCAAGGAACTACAACTTGGTGGCAAATTTCTCGAGTTAATCTGGGAGCATCCATCAACACTATTAGAAAAATCCCTAAACATTCCCTTCGAATTGGAATTCTTGAAAATCTCTTGGTGCGAGCTTATGGAAACACTGGACGTTTCACAATTGAATTATCTGAGGACATTAGATGTCAATTTTTGCCCTAATTTACCTGAAATTCGAGGTCTTGACAAATTGAAATATTTGGAAAGCTTGAATATCACATGTTGTAGTTCAATTAAAAGGCTCGACCTTACAAAATCCAAGGGTCTGAAGATATTAAGGGTTGATTGTTGCAAAAATTTAGTTGAAATTCCAGGCCTCGATAAGCTTGAGTTCTTGAAAGAGCTAGATATCTCTCGGTGCGCTTCAATGAAGAGGCCAGACCTTTTAAAATTGGAGGGTCTAAAGGTATTTGGAGCTCAATATTGCAATAACTTGGTTGAAATTCAAGGTATTGATGGGTTGGCGTCCTTGGAAGTGATAAATATCTCTAACTGCACCTTCAATTTAGAGGCTGGACCTTCTAAAATCCAAGAGTATGAGCTCAATATTGGAAAAACTTAGTCGAAATTCAAGATCTCTATAGGTTGGAGTCCTAGGAAGTGATAGATATCTCTAGGTGTGATTCAATTCAGAGATTGGACCTTCTAAAATCCAAGGGTGCGAAGACATTAAATGCTCAATATTGCAGAAGTTTAGTCAAAATTCAAGATCTCGATAGGTTGGAGTTCTTGAAAGAGCTAAATATGTCAGGGTGCACTTCCTTTGGAAGGTTACCATATTTATGTTGCTTTGACACCTTGCATAAGTTGGCAATCAACTGTCGTGAAAACCTTCATGATATTCAGAGCCTAGAGAGATTCCCATCCTGCTCAAGTTTATGGATAGAGGATTACAAGTCCCAGCAGAATTTCCAAACTTGTCAAATTTTTGTAATCTACAGACATTGATCCTATCAAATTGTCATGAACTTCGGGAGATCCCGGGGTTGAGGCGTCAACATCTCTAAAACGTATTGCTATCTCTGGATGTTCCTCGATTGAGATCTTACCTGATTTGTCATCGTGTACCAACTTGATCAGTCTGGTTATGCAAAATTGTGAGAAACTGACTGAGCTTCGAGGGCTGGAGAAATTGGGGCAACCGGTGGAATTGGACATTTCTAGATGCAAGTCACTCAAAACATTACCAGAATTATCTGGAACTCAGATTTATCGAAATTACGAGAGACATTCACGGGGCTTATATGAAGCAATGAGAGAATTTGGATATTAAAATCAGGATTAGTCAGAATAGTTAAGATGATCCCCAATTCCTAACAAAGGTACATAAAAGCAGGTAAACTACCTTTTCCCTTTTAAGATCTATAACCCAATTTTCGTTGGTATTTCCTGTTTGCAATTTCTTTTAAGATTTAAAGCCTTTTCATTGAATTTCCTGGTTGATAGTGTTATTGTTTTCTTACTTGAATTCAAGGCATCCGTGGGGAAATGTTCGTGGAAGTTAATGTGTGCTTTGGCAATGTTTCTGCTTATAATGCACTAATGGAAATAGATCAAAACGCCTTCTAAGTACATCATTTATCATTAGCCTTCGGGTAAGATTCTTCATCCTATGCAGAGAAATAAGGATTCTTCGCGTTTAATGAATTCTGCAATGCTGGAATTATAGAGTAAAAACTGATGTATACGGGCATTTGATAGCATGCTAAAGGTAATCGTATAGGTCGAGAATTGTTAAATAAATGACCCTGTATGGAGGTCCTTCTAATGTGAGGTTTTAGCTGGCCTTGCGTTGACCATGCAGTTCATGACTGCAGGTACGCTTAAGAATGAATTTACGGTGCAAAATGAACATGTTGAGAGTGCATCCCTTAGTATGCATATGCTACTGATTTAGGACAAAATTTGTCCAACCATTGTGTTCCACACACTTTATCTCACAAAATTGTATGCATTAGCTAATTAGGGAAATCATATCAGTTGAGAGACGCCAAATGCAACTTCTCCTAGTGGTTTGGTCATGAACAAACTAGGAAACAGGCCAGAAGCAAAACCATTGTAAATTATTTGGATTAATCGAGAAAATAGCAAATTCAATTTTACTTACTATGAATCCATGTTCATTTGCTTTGAATCCAGGATATACCTAAAGTCCAAGGCAAATAATAGATTATCCCAAAGAATACTTCTTAATGTTTGTAGAGTTAGTAACGCCATCTGTCATTTACTAGAACTTTTGAGTCAAGCAAATGATCAAGATGGCAGACACGAACGAGAATTTCTTTCAACATAATCGGCTGCATTGTGAAATGTTCCCTTATATTATGGATAAGCTCTTCCTAGTGCATTTACTTGCTGAAAAAAAAACACAAATGAAGCATTTTCATAAGTTTCTTGAGGAAACTTTCGTTTATCCTATATGCCATTCAAAAACTGTCAGTGCATTAATTTTGATACGTGAACAGGCATAATAAGAAAGAAACATACTATATATCCCACAAAAAAAGGCAGCTTAAGTTGAATTCACTATCCAACTTGATCAAAGCTTCCGCGGTTGATGATGTTAGATGCCTATCAGTTGGATCGAAAAGGTAGAAAAAGAAAATTAATATTAAGTTTGACAAACAAAGATCTGTAAACTTTGGGTGTTATTAGTAGTTTGCTGATGTTAGTTGCTAGATTGATTTCATTTGTTCACTGGCAGGATTTGGTTATTATTCCACCTGTTGTGATGTAAATGCTGAAATATCCAAAGGAGCTTTCAAAAGGCACTTCTAAAGAGAAACATCCTTGGAAAGGTAAAGGATGTTTGCCTATTTTTATCATGCATTGTCCTGGTTACAAACAACAGAAACATTGCAGAGCTGAAACTATCTGTTAAGAGGTTTTTGAAAGACTGAAAGTCTAGCCAATTAGTCTAATATAGTGCCCAATAATTTTGACGATTGTATTTTGATTTGGTATAATAATCGGCACCTGCATGGAGGTCTTTTGGAGTCTTTATTCACAGAGAGTTGTTGTGATTCAGGTTTTGAAGCTATTCGATGTTTGGCTGCCAAACTTTGTTGGGTTAATAAAGAACTTACAGGTTCTTACTTTGGGAAGCTGCTGTCAAAGTTGGCTTGGTATGGTTGTATCCACGATGGTTGGAAGTCTTGGAATCAAAGTTTTGCGACATTGAGATCTTATTGCAGTTGATTTTGCTGTCAGAATGATAGACGTAAAAATGTTCCTTGTGTGAAGAACAAGGTCGCTAGAGTCCAGTGACGTGCATTTGAAATTGAGCTCTATTTGGGAAATTGCAGCTCAGTTGTAACAAAGGATCAGCTATCATGAACATGCAATTTTGGAATCCGATTGACCATTTATTTTTCAAAAACAACTGCGCAATAATTTGTAATGTCCATTGTCAGTAATTGTAGCAGTCTTCATGTGCTCAGATTGCTTATTATCCCTGTTGCACTCTGATTAGTTTAGCTTAGTGCACTTCCTGTTCTTAGACTTTTGTTGACCTGTCTTGATTCGACGAGTTGTCCATGTTTCCTTCTCTATTCTCCTTGAAATGTTTTTTGTCAAAATTCTATTGCAGCTTTGCATTATATCAAATTGAATACGAAGTGTACTAAGAGTAAGAGGTCTAAAAATCAGTTCACTCATTGGGCATTAGGTAATAATGTGCACCGTTCCCTCATTTGGCCTTCCAGTGACAAAAGAACCTTTGGTGGCACCAACGCCTCGGATTATGCCCGGTAGGCCTAAAGAGAAAAGGATAACAGAGGAAGGAGAATCTAAAAATGGATTCAAAGTGTCAAGACAGGGACAGAAATCACATGGCATTTGTGCTTCAAGCGAGGCCACAAATCAAGAAATTGTCCATGGAAACAAAAGGAGAAGGTAAGGTTTATTCATTCTGTGTTTCTAGTCTCTGTTTGTATCAATATTTCTGACTTTATTTTCTTAAGTGAACAGGATGAAGAGATAGCCAGACAAAGAGAAGGAAGTCACAGAGATGCATCATAACAATGTCACCGCTCAAAAGGTATTTTTAACCTTACTTTTACGTAACTATCTACTTGAATGATTATAAGTGCCATTTTAACTTGAGTATTGTTTGCTTCTTAATAGCGTTGATGGGAAGGCAGTCGAGTCATTTCTCTACCAAGAGATACCAATAATGTTGTGGTTAATGCTAAGAAGGTAGAGAGCGCATCTCACGTATTTATCACTACAGTAGGATCAGAGGCAGAGCTTTATGGTAAAAAACGAGTTGTTATGTAATATGCATTTCTTTCGTCCAGCAGCAAAAGGAAGACGGTATGAAAGAGAAGGAAGAGAAATGAAAAGAAGCGGGTGGAGCATTTGAAGGACATTGGAAGTTTTGGATCAACAAGATCTATAGGTAAAAGGAAAAACGACCAGAAGTCGCTGTTAAAAGAGTTGGAAGTCCGACATGCTATAGTACCTTTTGTTGGAATGATACTCTTCAATTTAAGATCAAGAGATGGAGTCTGTCGTTCACATTTCCCGTTAGTGTTTAAGATGTGGGAATGATACTGTTAAGACGACAAGCATTCTGTGCAACAGTTTTTTGTGCTTGTGAGTACGTTTGATATTTGAAAAGTAAGTGCAGTTGGCCTTATTTTTGCCTAATCTGTTGGTGTTATAGACAAGGCTCAGTCCCCAATGACAAGCCAAGCTTGTTTAGAGGTAGGACATGAATTTTCTCATCTAACAATTTCGACAAATTTTCATTCTAACAAAACAGCAATTTTCTTCGCAAAATGAAAGAATCTGAAACATTTCCGTTCTAACAATTCGATTTTTTAATTGCAAAACACCAGCAATTTCCATAGACATCATCACTAGTAAAACTGGACATCCTAATCCTCCAACTATTCAGCAGTTCCAGCCGTGGAACATTGCTCTCGTCCAAGTAAAGACCAAAAATGAAAATCCACACCATTCCTTCAATGACTTTCCCAATCGTTTCTGCTTTCCGAGACCTCAATGTGATCTCCACACCTAAGAACACCAGCTCTTTTTACAACAAAGATGAGCTCCGTGGCACAAGCGAGCGCGTCACCATCGACCAATTTCTCCCCATTGAGATTCCTCAAATCCGAGGTGCCTAAGCAAGGTCGAAGTCTCCGACTCGAGCAACCTCAGCACCAATATGGTCGAATTTGATGTCTTCACCTATACGGGCATATATTTAGGTGGCGCGCCCTCCACGACCCCAACATCCGCATCGTCGCCGGCTAGACCTCAACCCCATCAAACCATCTTCTGCCCGGTGTGCCGCAAAGTCCCAGAATCTCCGGAGCATCTCCTCCTGCTTTGTGACCGGACAAAACAGATTTGGTCAGACTCTCGGTTGAACCTCGACACCTCGCCGCCGAAAATAACCAGAGTTTACAAGTGGATATTGGAAAACCTACCTTCCCGAGCTGGACCGTCCTCTCCACAGCAATACTTGCCGGTTTTCACACATGCCATTCGAGAAAAGGAACCACAGCAAAAAGAAGCACAAAGGACAAGTTACCTCACCTCCCGACCACTGGATCCCGCCGCCTGAGGGTTCTTGGATGTTCAATGTCGATGCGTCCTGGCGCGGTGAGTCGCAGGAGGGAGCGGTCGCCCAGAACATACACGCCCCTTGGGCCCTGGGAGCGGAAACCCTCGCGGTGAGTGAGAGAGGGTCTGTCGTGCGTGGAGAGGACATGGGAGCAGAGGAAGCTTGAAACTGATCTGTGCTCAAGCCCAAACTGATCTGCGCGTCGTCATTACTTCTGATAGCTTATAAGATGGTTTGCCAACAAATACTGGCCCGACCAAGTGACGCCTCCGTAGCCCATTGTTCCCCAAATGCTTGAGGGGGCGAGAGAATTTCTTCCACTGTTACAAGTGTGGTAAGCTTCAGTCATCCTGAGCTTGCGTCAGCATAAATAGTGATGGAAAGAACTTACGTTAATTTGCTTCGCTGACTGTCATGTTTTACAGGTTGCTGCTATTCAATTTTGTTGAAAAAACAGCCATCCTTGCGTGGAAGGAGCAATGCATCCCGGCTGTCCTGTTTACATTCAGGTCAAGCTCTGTGATTGAATGGTTATTATGTATGTGTGCATTGAAATGAGCGCATGGATTGAAAGCAGACGTGACAGCCTTGCCTCGTGGGACACGCAGAACTCATTATAAGAGATGACAGTCTTCGCTACAAGATTTAATTTGGTGATCATTGCAAACTTTACCCTTTTTAATTTGGTGAGTTCTATCGTCGGGAGAAAAGTGTCCAAAAAATTCTAAATAATTTATATTTAATGTCAATTTAATGCTAAACTTTTTTTTAATGTAAATTCAGTCATAAATCTTTTGTTTTTATCTCAATTTAATTCTTCTGACTAATTTTGGCCGGATATTGCCAACGTGGATCTTGGCCGGCCTACATGGCACTGCCAGCAATGACGTGAACAATTTTTAATAATATTTTAATATTTTCGAATTTATTTATTTATTTTTAAAAAAATTTTCTTTTCTTTCTTTTTCTTTTTTTTTCTTTTCCTTTCTTCTTTTTCTGGCCGATCACCAGACTAGCAATTGGTTGGAGGCCAAGGCCGATGGCACTGTCAAGGCTTGCCAGCCTCACCAGCGATGGCGAAGGCGAGCATTGCCAAATCCAATGAGGTCGGGCGTCCCCGATGGTCGGCGAGGCTCGACCCTAGTCAAAGGCCGCGAGGTCGTGGCCTTCAACCTTGCTGGATGGCCATGAGGGCGGCCTCATGTTGGGATGGCAAGGGTTGAGCCTCGTCGGCCATGGGTGAGGCTCAACCTTGTCAGATCCGACGACACTCGCTTTCACCGTCAATGGCGAGGCTGGCGAGCCTTGACAGTGGCCGGTGGGGCTTGTCGGCCTTGGCCTCTAGCCAGTTGCCGGTTGCTAGTCCTCGGACCAGCTGGAGGAAGAAGAAAGGTAAAGAAAAAGAAAACAAAAAAAATTAAATGCTAAAATATTATTAAAAGTCGTTCACGTTATCGCCAGCAGTGTCACGTAGGCCGGTCAGCATCCACGTTGGCAATATCAGGCCAAAATTAGCTGGAATAACTGAATTGACATAAAAATAAAAAGTTGAGGACTGAATTGATACTAAAAAAATGTTTATGACTAAATTGACATAAATGCAATAAGTTTAAAACTGTTTTGGTAACTTTCCCATGGATTATGTGATCCATGTGCTAGTAACCACAGATTCCCTCGGGCCACTTTTGCCGTGGATGACGGTCGAGGTCCAAAGAGACGGTTTTATGCTACTAGTCATCGAATCGATGGGTTAAATATTTTGATGGTTGCCTGATAAATGATTCTCCTGGCCACCATTTGATAGATGACTCAAGATGGTTGGATTCTCAACGAGAATCGGCAAAATGACTTGCTTTCACTGTTTCACGTAACAAATTTTATTTAGTGGCGATTTTTATTATAATTGCTAGCAAAATGTTGATTTTTTTTTTTTCGATTCTGTTAAAGAAGAACTTCGTTGCATTGTGCTCGGGACAAAATGATAAAAACAGAATAAATAAATATATATACGTATATATATTCATAATTTCTTGTGATCCTTAACATGCATTAGTAACACAATTTTGTGGCACGAGCGATCGTTGATGAAACAATAATAAAAATAATTTTCAGGCAAGCCAAACGTGTTTTAGAATAGGGCTAATATCACGAAAAATCCCAAACTGATACTTCTGTGATAATTTTATCCCAAACTAATTTTTTGATCACCAAAAATCTCAAATTGATACACCCGTGACAAATTTATCCTATGTTAGTTTTCGTTAAATTTTACTATCAAATTGCTGAGTTTGATGACACGTGATAGTTGATGGGTATACCAGTATGGGTTTTACCCCTTTGTTTGTCACAGATTTACCAACCTATGATTTTTCGTGGTATTAATCTAATTTAATGAAATGTAAATTGTCATAAGTGTACTAATTTGAGATTTTTGGTGGTCAAAAAATTAGTTTACGGTAAATTTGTCACGGGCGTACTAGTTTGGGGTTTTTCATGATTAAAAAATTAATTCAGGGTAAATTTATCATAGATGTACAAATTTAGGATTTTTTGTGATATTAACGCTTTAGAATATTGGTAAGTGGAGGAGATTATATTTCTCCACGCATATGATTCTATATACTATTAATAAAAAAGTGCAAATTGACCTTCACCACAAAGCTTCACTTAGATTAGAAAAACTAGACACATACCAATCAATGGTCAGCGCAACTATTTTGGCGCACTCCACACCGATTTAAATAAAATTGTGTCTCTCCCTCCAAACTGCAAAAAAATTTGGGTCCACTATTATGTAGTACTAAGGATGATCGAGACTTGACACCTAGAAGTAAGACGAGTTCTTCAATATTTTAAGCATTTCATCAACGAGAATATATATATATATATCAAAATGTATGAACATGAAGCTGCAAAATCTATTTTAACCGAAGTTTATATCATTGAAAACACTAAATTATGGTCACTATGATACAAATACTCCAAATTTTTTTTTGTGTTATCAAAAATCTTAAATTATGTACACTATGGCAACAATACTCCACATGTCACCAAAACCCACAAATTTGTACACTCAAACAAATACAAGATATTGGTTTAGGCTGTGTAAAGTATAGGATTTTTTGTAGTAAGGCAAAGGGTATTTCTGTCACGCCAGTACAAGTTTATTAAAAAGAAGTTTGAATTATTGGTGTCACGGTGAGCATAATTTATGATTTTTTGTGGTATTTTTCTGTTTTGACCTCCAAAAGAAAGGAGATCAAAGTAAAGAAGTACCTTTCGACCAAAAAAAAAAGAGTAAAGAAGTACCTTATTATTGTTATTGTTATTATTTTGAGGGAGAAAAATTCATTAATGAACTAATCATTTACGTGACATTCCGAATTTCGACCCATTTTTGGGATTTATAAACGTGTAATTCGTCAGTGCGCTTATAATAGAATCTCGCCCGGGAACTGGTCACTCTCGGGTTCTTGTTTTTAAAATAAAGATTTTGTTAGAATCACACTCGATCAAATTTGGCCGTTATTTAGACTCCGAACTTGGCAGTCGATTTTCAGGAGTTTCGGGACGAAATAAATTGGACGGTGTCGATATTATTGTGGTCAGCCTTGAGATTACCAGGAATAGTGAGAAAGTGAAATTTTGGACCGGGTGCGGATTCGGAATAGTAGACCTCCCTCGTAGTATGTTTTGAGTTATTTTATTTGGCTTTTGTCCCTTATTATATTATCTACGATTATTGTGGACCGTTAGATCGTTTTTGGGTTTGAACCATGACCGTTGGATCGCGATAAAAACCTTTGACTTTTGTCTCTCTCTCTCTCTCTCTCTCTCTCCTTTGCCACGCCTCTTCCCCATGCACGTCTCCTCCCCCCTTCACGCTCACGTCTTCTCTCTCTCTCTCTCCCCCTTCTTTTTCTTTTTCCTTTCTTTCTTCTTTTCTTTTCTTTCTCTTCCTCTTCTTCCTCCCCCCCCTTCGCCCGACGCCGCCGCTTTTGTTCTTCTCCTTGCTGCCCGATGCCAGCCGCCCGAGCTTGTCTCCAGCCCAGTCACCGCCGATCGACGCTCGCCGCCGCCCTGCTAGCCGCCATGTCGTCGCCGCAGAACCCCCCGTTTCCTTCTCCTTTCCCATTTTTTTCCTTCACCGAGTCGAGCCCGCCCCTACCCAGCTCAGCTCACCGCCGCGTCCGACGTGGCCAAGCCCCGCTGAGTCGCCGGCAAGCTCGTCCGGCCTTGCCTCGCCGCCGCGCCGTCCGCCCTCCTCGCCGCCCGAACGTCACTCTAGTCGAGCCACACCGTCGCCCTGTGCACCAACTCACGACTGCGCCTGCAGCTCGTCGGTGCTGCTCAGCCGCTCGCCGGTCGGCCCTGCGTCGCTAGTCGCCGCGCCATACCGCCGCGCTGCAGGCATCGCCGCCCCCCAGCCCCATCTCCCTCTCCCTCTCGCCCTCTCCGCCCCAGCTCACCTTTCCCTTCTCCTATGCACCGTCACCGTCACCGTCACCGTCGCCGCTGCGTCGCCGTCCCCGGCCAGCCAGCCGCCGACAGCCAGCTCAGCAGCGGCCAAGTCACCTGGGCTATGGCCGAGCCCGTTGCCCAAGCGTCCCGAGCGGTGGCCGAGCTCGCCTAGCCCGCTGCCTAGCTGTGCCCGAGTAGTACCAGCCACTGCCCGTCTCCACCGAGCCGTGGCTGAGCCTTGTGCCCGTCGCCGTGCCCGTGCCCGTCGTCGTGCCCGTGCCCGTCGTCGTGCCTACCCGTGATGAGAACTTTGTTCGTGGCCGAGCCGTTGCCCGGTGCCTCGCCCGTTCAGCCCCGGCGCGTCGCTCGTCCCGCTCGACTGTGTGTCCCGGGCACGCTGCGTGGCCATCGTGCCCGCGTGCCAGGCAGGCCGATCGGTCACTGTGCCCGCATTGGCCGGCCACCGCCCCCGTGTGGCTCGCGCCCGCGCCTAGTTCGACACTGTTCACCCGGGCCATTTTAGGCCCGAGCCGATTTTCTCCGGGCCAAACTTAGGTAAGTGACTTCCTAAACCCTATCTAGTACTTTGAGTATTATTAGACTTGTCTAGAGATTAATTAGTACCGGTTTAGGGGCTAAACGTAGATTAGGGTCAATATTCGTTTGTGCGTACTTGTTAGATTAAATTGTGATAATTGTGGGGCTTAATTAGTAGCTAATTATGGTGGGTTAATTATCCGTATTGTCATGGCGTGTGTGGGGAAAATTAATGTGTGATTGTGGCTGGCTTGAATGTCGGAATCGTGAGCTTGTGATTTGGAATTGTGATGATTGTGGGTGCATATTTGTGGCTATTGTTGGTGAGTCAATGATTGGCTGTTGTGGCATTCGTGGGTGGATTGGATGTTCGTATGTGGCCGATTGAATGTCGAGTTTGGCAGTTGGTTTGGCGTGTCGTGAATTGGATTGAGTTGTGAATATGGGTTGTTTGATGCAATTGGCGTGAAATTGACCGAATTGAGTGGCGTGTGCTTGCCTGTCAATTTTAAGCCTGGATCGATAGGAGGGCTACGGACTTGGGACGTGTTGACGGTGGTTCGTGTGAAGGCATGAATGGCCGATGTGCCAATTGAATGCGGGCTTGAGACGTGTTGACGGTGGCCCGTTAAAGGTGTGTTAGACCGGGACGTGTTTACGTCGGTCATTGGAATTGCTTGAATAGTGTGGCTTGGGACGTGTTGACGGCGGCCACTGGAATTGATTGAACGATATGGTTTGGGACGTGTTGACGGCGGCCATTAGAATTGATAGAATTGTGTGCCTGTGAGACCGGACTTAGGACTTATTGACGGCGGTCCGTGTGAAAGCATGAATGGCTGGTGTGCCAAATGGACCTGAGGCGCAGTGGCGCGGGTCGTGAGAAAGATGTTCAGTTACACATGCGAATTGAGTATGATTGAATTGACTGGTTGAGTGTGTGATTGAATTGGCTGGTTGAGCGTGTGATTGAATTGGCTGCATGAACGTGTGATTGAATTGGCTAGTTTAATTAATTGGTTTGATTGAATGTAAGTGTGGTTGGTATTGAGCGATGTGATGCGTTATTTAATTACCATTATTGCATTATTACATGACGACTAACGCGCAGAGTTTGCAAGGGCCTGATAGCAATGTGAGTACAATGATGTGAATTCTACACGTTATGGGGTAGATTGCATGTACGACTTGTCTGGGTACGCATTGGCCTACGTGGGGTATAGGGGGTTGCTTATTGAGACTCGTTCTCACGGTTATTATATAACCATTTCAGATCTGCGACCGTAAGTGACTGGAGACGCTTCAAGGGTAACCCGGAAATCAAAGACGGGTCAAGTACTTGGTATTTTGAGTCCCCCTTTGTAGAGGAGTTAAGTTTGCGAACCATTGCCCCTTTTGGGGAATGTAGTTCTGTTATTGTGGCCTAGCTTGGGAATTGTCTTTTTGTGAACGTCGGTTGTATCTGCCGAGTGTAGGAATTACAGTTATTGTTTTATGTTATTGCTGCCCCTTGTCATTATTAATTGTCTGGATTGTTTCAATTTGTTCCCGCGCATGCCTAATCTCTGATATTTGGGTTGGGTCGACGACGTACTTGGGACGTCGTATTCAATGATCGACCATCGAGGGATGATCACACGCTCGTAGGGTGCGGGGCGTGACAATTTAGGTCCGAATCATATTAATAAAAATAACGTATGAGCCAAAACTGGATCAAGTTATTTCTGTTGTTGCATCCGAGTAGGTTCCAATTCGAAAACTTATTTAAAAATCAAAATGATTTAGAAAATTTTGAACAACCAAAATGGATCTTTCTACCTCGAAGTCTAGAAAACTGTGCCCTGCTAACATATATTACAAAATGAAAATTGACTTTAGCTCAAAAGGGTCTTTGTTTTTAATTCTTCTATGCAGGGGCTTATTCATTAATTGCTAATGTGTCTGACTAGTGGAGGTAAGCAATGACGAAACCAAACGGGATGGCCATTTCCCTCTTGACCGTTAGGTGCTCCATACAATTTTTAATTGTTTCGTGGCTATTGGGATTATGCCTCCATTTTTAGTTTTCTCTGCGCACTCTTATCTCAGCATCTCGAATAGTCACCTTACTCTACTTGATTCAACAAATTTGAAAAGATTGTAAGCAAATCAGCTTCACAACTGTATAAGTAGATCACCAAATCAATAAGTAATTCATCACCTCAACTAGAGATCCGACATGTTTCTATTAAAACTATGTGAATGTCATGGAATAAAGCATTCTATATAGCTAATCACTAGCAGTGAGAAAATGGATGATGAACCCTTTTGTAATTCAGGTTCAATGACCCGGTAATAATATGGGTTACCTGACTGTGATGAAAAGGGTTTAGTTAGGTCTAAAGCAATTAAAGCCCTCTAGATATAGATGCTGTTCCGAGTGTTCTATTGAAATTGATAAGTATTAAAGAGTATTGGTAGGAGACACGGTATCTATCTTATTTTATTTTATAACTCATATAATCATAGTCATCTAATTCGGTATGTGACATGACACGCATGCCGGAATTTATTATGTGGTGCCACATGGCTATGACATTGTGCGACATTGATTTATATTAATTTACTATATCGACAATGATATTATTAGTAAATTATTGTTTTAAATCACCATAATGTATGCTTATACCGATTACTATGGACATGGATTTTTGGAAATCCAGTACTATTAGAGCTAATGCAAGTGGCTTTGTAACATACATTTCGTTAGACCAAATGCAAAGCCCCTCACAATTTTGCAGATAAAATAGTCAGTTTTATAAGTCACTTTATAGCATGTTGATAGTTTTATGATCCTTGACACGTGCTAGTAACATAATTTCTTAGCATAAGTGATCGCCAATAATATAATATTTGGGAAAATTATCCAAAAAATCATAAACCTATTTTACTTTTGCCAATTCAGTTTTAAACCTTTCAATTTTGCCAATTGAGTCCTAAACCTTTTCACTTCTTACTAATTGAGTCTATCTGACCAATTTTAATCGGAAATCATTGACGTGGATGCCGGTTGACCACGTGACGCTGATGTAGACATTTTTAAATAATATTTAGATAATTTTCTGAATTTTATGGTTTTTTTTTTTTTTTTTTTGGTTTTGGAGTTAGGGTCGACGAGGGTGGCCAGCCGATCGCTAGCCATAGGCGAGGGCTGGCCGACCCTCGCCGGCTTGTCACCCTCGCCAACCAAAGCGAGGGTGTGTGAGCCCTCGCCCAAATCCAGCGAGGGCCGCGACGTGCTTGCCAGATCTGGCTAGGCAAGAGCTTGGCGACCCTCGGTAGATCTGGATGAGGGCTCGTGCACCCTCGCTTTGGCTAGCAAGGATGTCCCACGCCCAGAGCCGACGAGGGTCGCTGGCCCTCGCTTGTGGCCAGTGAGGGTCGGCCGATCGGCCATCCTCGCTGGCCCTAACTCCAAAATCCAAAAAAAACATAGAAAGAAAAAAATAGAAAAAAACCATATAAATTCAGAAAATTATCTAAATATTATTGAAAAATATCCACATCAGCGCCACATGATCAATCGGAGTCCACGTCAGCGATTTCCGGTCAAAATTAGCCAGATAGACTTAATTAGCAAGAAGTGAAAATGTTTAGAACTCAATTGACAAAATTAAAAAGTTTAGGACTGAATTGGCAAAAGTGCAATAGGTGTAGGAGTTTTTGGACAATTTTTCCTGTAATATTTTAGTAGTAAAATGAAGTTTATTCATTTGACTCTACAATATTTTTGGAAATTCCTGTTGTTGAATATATTCAAACAAATACCTTTTCTGACGGAAAATATATTAACGAAAGAAAAGGAAAGCTCAACGCTGCAATCACTGAACTAACGCTTATATTTATTCATCTATCTTGACCACTTGTCCGACTTATACACTAGCAACACTTGTCTTTTGTCTGTGGTTTTATTTCTTTTCATTGCTTTTGCATCGCAACTTGCTCGGCTATTTTATTCTTCTTGGGCAGGTATCGCCTCGGATTTTCTGGTGCATTGGAATTGTCACGCACGAAGACAACGACCGTAAGCGCTTGGATAGTGTTCCCGGTCAGTGAATTACTAATTTATATCTGGCCGGACAAAGTTTGAATTATTGGTTGCGATTCTGGTTGCTAGCTGGTTCGATTATTTAATTCAAACCAAATAGGAGACGATGGGCAACAAGGCATTTTGTGTTTCCTGAGAGGCATTCTGGTTTTCTTCTCCGGCAGCCTTGAAAGCAAAAAATCAAGGGCAGAGTCAGGGCAAAGACGAGATGCATCGTCCCATTTTTGGGCATTCTTTTGCCGTGCTCGTGGCACCCATCCTTCTCTCCGTGCTCGCGTTCAAATTTCTCAATAAGAAGAAAGCTGGTGTGCGTGGAAATGCAAAAGATGCTGAATCTGGCGCATCCGGTTCGTCAACTGCGCCGACGGAAGCTAATTCCAGTGGATCTAGTTCGATCACCGCACCAACTAGAAATCACTATGAGGTATTCTTGAGTTTTAGAGGACTAGACACTCGAAAAGGATTCATCGATCACCTTTACAATGGGCTCATTGATGCTGGAATTCATGCTTTCAAAGACGATAATGAGCTCCGCCAAGGCGAGAAGATCGGACCAGATCTTTTGGCAGCCATCAAGAACAGTAAGATCCTAATCCCCATTCTCTCTGTAAATTATGGTGAGAGCAGTTGGTGCCTAGATGAACTTGTTCAAATAATGGAGTGCAAAAATAATAGCACGGGGCATATAGTGTTGCCCATATTCTACAAAGTGAAAGTAGCCCACGTGCGACATCAAATCGGGAGTTTTGGAAAGACATTTCGGGAGCGTGAAAGCCGTTTGCGCGAGAGGGGCTTCGACCCTACGATTTTGGAGAAGTGGAAGCAAGCACTCACTGAAGTCAGTTCCTTGAAAGGATTGAACGCTGATGGGTAAAAGTTTTCACCAAAACATCCTCTACTTTCTTTTAGTTTGTGTCGATGTTTACTGGTTGTTCTGGATACTACCTGCTTTATTTTCTTTCTATTAGTTTTTTCAGTAAAGGAAAAGCAGTAAGATGTTGCTAGCAGTGAGATCTTGCGATGCATGATTTTCATAAGTTATTCTTTTCAAGAATTATTATAATGATATTGACCAATCTAATTGTAGAATTTATTGTTATGATCCCATTTGCTTGAATAATATAAGATTTTTTTAATTGAGTTATTACTCTCATGTCCATAGATTTTGTAGCATCGTGCCTTTTTTTTTTCATGTTTATAGTGTAAGCTACATTAATCTCCATCACAAACTTTTCTATTTACATATTTATCTGAGATCGATAGTACATCTTATTGGTGGTTCCTGTTTAAAGCTCATAACATCATATATAACGTGCATGTTGATTGACAAAGCCATAATTCTTTATCTTGACAAGTTATATTTATTAAATCATTAACATCGTCAATTAATTTCTATTAAAAAAATTACAAATGAAATATTTCATTGGTTATATATGATGATTGCAAATATAAAGAAGGAAAAAAAGATTTTCTTTATTATATACTTGTCCTAATAATGTTCAATGCATTTTCCTATCTTCGACCAATAATTTCTATCTCATACACCCGCATGAGTTGAAGTAATGTTCTTCTTTTGGGGAAAAAATATTTCTTCTACTTCCCCATAAATCAATATTAGATCAATTATAGTCAAAGAATGTAGATACTTAAAAGGAAAATAAAATACATCCTATTATCATCCCATGGCTCCAAGAAAATTGATAAGAACACGAATCGGGAATGATACTAAATTCACAACAAGAGTAGAAACTTGCGACCACATAGAATTGCACAAGTAAACAGAAATTCCCTGAATTATATTTAGGTAGTTCATAATATAACATTCTGAACGACTTTTAGGACTTAAATTCCTCTTGCGTTAAAAGTTATAATCTATTTATTAATTTATGGCTAAACTCTCATATTGGGTCGACTTATTGGGTTTTGCTATTCAAATGCTATAGAAAGTTTTTAATGACACGTCCACATCATCCCTAATAACTTTAACAATCAATAACTTTAAAATTTATCTCAGATCCATAATTCATGTAATATTCAATATTCATTAGCGATACCCTCAAGTTTCTTCTGGCTCAATAGATTATACCATAGCAAAAATGGAATGTCAGCATGCTTGAAGCAACCACCATCACTTTCCACTTTTAATCTTAGCATATAAGATTATATATGGAGGTGTGACAAATACGACTCTTAAAGTTTTTTTATCCTCAAATTTATGGATTTCAGTGTTCTCATTAGATTGGCAATATAAAATTACTATTTCCATGTATTTGAACTCTTGTCGCATTTAACAGGTATGAAGGAGAATTGGTGAAATCAGTTGTCCGAAAAGTCTTGAACGAGTTGAAGAAAGAGTTTCAGTTGGTTATTGCTGAGAATCTGATCGGAATCGATAGACATATCGAGAAGGTTATGGAATTTGTCAATAACAATTCTCGTGCCACCCTATTTGTGGGCTTCCATGGAATGGGAGGTATTGGTAAGACAACTCTTGCTAAAACCATCTACAACAAGCTCTCCAACAAATTTGAGCATCGTAGCTTCATTGCTGATATTAGGGAATCATGTAAGCGCAATGGCCTTGAATACTTGCAAAATCAATTAATCTCTGATATATTGAAGCATAGTAATCAAGTTTCTAATAGGGACGAGGGGATTAGGTTTATCTCATCCAAGTTTGAAGGTAAGAAAGTCCTAATTCTTCTTGACGATGTGGATGATGATGATCAGTTGATGGCTTTGGCTGGAAATCACAATTGGTTTTCTTCAGGAAGTATAATCATTATCACCACCAGAAACAAGAGTATTCTTGACAATGCCGAGGTGGACTGCAACTATGAACTTGAGGAAATGGATAAGGATATATCTTCAATTTTGTTTAGTAGACATGCATTTAGAAAGGATATTCCTCCAAGTGAATTTGAGGTCCTCACTCGTGATGTTGTATCCGCCACCGGAGGGCTTCCCTTATCTTTGGAGGTTTTGGGTTCATTTCTACGCGATAAAAAGCAAAACATATGGAGAGATACGATAAAAAAATTGAGAAAGGTCCCTCATAAGAAAGTGCAAGAAAAGCTAAAAATAAGCTATGATGCATTAGAGTATGGACAACAACAAATATTTTTGGATATTGCTTGTTTTTTCATTGGCATTGATGGGAGAATCGCATCTTACATGTGGGACACTTGTGACTTCTTTCCAAATGAGGGAATTGAAGTATTGAGATTGATGTCATTAATAAAAGTTGGAGATGATCATAAGCTCATAATGCATGACCAATTGAGAGATCTTGGTAGAGATATCGTCTGCAAGGAAAATGAGGGAGAGCCTCAATACCGTAGCAGGTTATGGGATACCGAGGAAGTTATGAAAGTGCTAAAGAGAAATAAGGTAACTGTGTCTCTTCTTTTGCTCCCTTAGTCCATTATTTACTGTCAGAGTGATGTTGGTCCTCTACTTAGTGCTTGCGCTCTAGTGAACAGAGGACCTAGTAATATTATTTCCCTCGTGTCTTTCATTGACGTCATTAGATAGTAAGAGGTTGCTCTTTCTTAGTAAGTATTGCAGCTTATCACAGATTTTTCCTCAACAAGTGTTATCTCCAAGAATGGGTACTTTCAAATTTACTAGATACTTATAGGGGTATTCTATCTTGAAAAAATTTGTATTTCTCTAATTGATTCTGTTGCCTCCTTGACACATGCAATGACTAACTTGAATATGCTACCGTGAAAAATAGCTACTGAGGATATTTTAATCATAGAATTGTAATCTCTAGGTGTTAGAATTAATATAACAGGAGTAACCACGCCCGTATTTTTCATGAAATTTCAATCATTATACCATATTTGAGAATGCAAGGGATACTTATTTCGTGTAATATTAGGTTAGAAGTTCCTTTTACCAAAATTTACATGATAGAACAGCAATATATATAAATACGTATAACTTTGAGCGTATTTCATGCATTGACCATCAAAAAGAGAAATGTTTTATTTTTTCCCCATAAAATGTCCCAGAGATAATAACTCTAAAATTCTGTTGTGTGCAAAACGAAGTATGTGATTGTATCGTATTTTTGAAATTAATCATAGTTTTGACTCTATTACTTTGAATCCATCATTTGGTTTGACTCAAAGTTGTTGCTCGAAAGAGTAGCACTTGTTTGCACTTTCAACGTGCAACCTATATAGTTTAAATCTCAAGAGCCGTATCATATGCTATCATTTTCAAAGCCAAGATGTCTTTCGTATTACATCCTAACATAAACTAAACTAGCCAACAGAAAAATGAGTATGCTGTATATTTTTATCTATAAAAACTGGTATTACTATCTTTTACAGCTAAAAAGGTAAATTGATCGATGTAATTAGCTCATTATTTTCGTTGGGTTCATTTTCCTTCTTCATTCATGGTACTATCATTAGTTGAAATGAAAGTGGTTTTGACAAAACTGAAACAAGATCTTCCTTTAAGATTATTCCTACATTTAATCAAAATATCTAAAGTAATTCTCATAATATGTTATCTTAAAACTCAGTCAAGTTTGATAAAATAACCGATGTGAAGTGCGAAGCATGGAGAAGAGCACAAGGACGACGAAGAAAATAAACAGAAATGAAAAGACATAAAGCCTAATTGAAACACATTCATAACTTGCTCCTTAAATATTAGTGAGTATACAGCCAAACAAAAATAAGCACAACCTTTTGCACCTAGGAAAACAATAACACAACCATAGAAAATACAAAAAAAAGAAAGGAAAAGAAGACCAATCTTATGTATGCGGGGTGAAAATAGTGCAATTTTTCAAACTTCCCAGAGAAAAGATCGACCTTTTCACTCGTTAGACAAAAATGCCACCCATCACAATTTCTACGTTTTCTCACCCTAAATTACCACGTGTCATCCTACATGGTTCATTGTGCTGACGTGCACAATGAGCCATGTTAATCATGACCACAAATGACCTTTTTTTCTTTACAAAATGCTAGAAATTTGGCAATTGGTTTTTGTTTTGGTTGACATGACTCACCGTATACGTTAGCACAGTAAGTTATGTAAGATAAAAAGATCAAATTAATCGATAGAGAGAGTAATAGAATATTTATATATTAAACCATACATTCATTTAATAATTTAACTTTTTATAATTACTCTTCTCTTGGATTCCTTTTAAAGTATTGGGATCTAATTCCATCTCGAGGAAAAAATATATGATCTATTGGTCGTCTTTCAATTATTGTTGGAATATTTGATGGAGGAAAAATTGGTTAAAAAAGGGAATGATGTGGCAAGGGAAGGAAGGAATGATAAGGGATCGATGCAATCATTTTTAGAAGAATATTTTTTTTAAATCGTTCATTTTTCAAGAAACGAATAAAGCCATAGATTATATTTTACTAGACCTGTCAAATGGGTGGGTTGGGTCGGGTTGGGTTTGGGTCGAGTCATAAATGTTTCCATCCAAATTGACCCATTAATCCGTTTATGACCTATTTATGTACAATGCAATTTTCTTGCCCCATACCCGACACGATCCGTACCCAACCCATATCCGATCAAACTCATATTGCTAAAATACTTTCATATTTAATTAAATATAGGAAAATTCATACCCAAGCTAAAATGAGAGTGCGGAGTGAGTCATAAATGGTTCGACCCAAATTGACCCATTAATCCGTTTATGACCTATTTATGCACAATGTAATTTTCTTGATCCATATCCGACCTGATCCGTACCCAACCCATACCCGATCAAACCCATATTGCTAAAATACTTTCATATTTAATTAAACATAGGAAAATTCATACCCAAGCTGAAATGAGAGTGCGGAGTGAGTGAGTGCAAGATTGAGTAAGGGCGAGAGAGATGTGTTGAGTTTAAATCAGTTGTAAACTCATATATGACCAATTTATGACTCATTTAACACCAATATAAAACTTCTATCCATTTATGACCCATTTACTAAATATAACTAATCAATTTATGATAAATTTACTAATATATAGGTTTTTTTTTTGGTCGGTCCTACTCTATCTCTCTCTTACGATATACACTCAGACTTGCGCCCCGCCTCTTGCAGGGCGTGGGCGCCGAAACCCACATCTTAAACTACGCGACCCCAAAATGAGTTTATGACCCATTTTGACAGGTCTATATTTTACAAATTGTACAACGTATTTCAATATTTATAAGCATTACGAACCTTGGTTGAAATAACGGTACGACGAGGCACAACCCTCTCTGGTATGGTGTCAAGTCATCCCATTTGCTATCACTCGATCTAGCTTAAGTCACTTCAAGTGGCTGCAGTGGCATAAGGCCGGATTAATATCCATGAAATCAAACACAACATTGTGAAGTACAAAGAGAATTTTTCTTGTTGAGAGAAACTAACATGGATTTGACAATTCTTGAATTTTCCGTGTTACTTCTTAACTTCTTATGCAAAAGTGATTTTTCTTGGTGAAAGCTTGTTGCATATTTGATTCACAGGAAAAGCTATTATATTTCAAATCCATCCTGATGAAGCAATTATTCATTCGTTTGATTCAAAAATAGAATAGAAATAGCTAAGGGGGCGAAGGAATTAATAGCTATTTCATGTAGCTGAGAACAGTTTCAATTTTCATTATTCAGAAATGATAATGAATTAAATTTAAAATTAATCAAAGTCATTAAATGCGGACTGTTACTATAAATAAAAATCACATTTGATGTTTATATAACTACTATCACAAGTTTAGTTACTTTTATTAATTGTAAGTAGCACTGTCATGTAATATATACGAAATTTATGCATAAGATAAAATGAAAACGAAAAGGACTTCAAAAGATTAAATTCTCTTTGAGAAGTTTGTTTTCCCCAATTGTCAAAATTATTCCGATAACTATGTCCCTACGTGATTGTTGTTCATTTGGATATCTATTATGAAAATTACAGAGAGAATTTTATTTCTCTTAAAATTGATCAAATCAACTTTGATTCTGCACATTGTAATTTAATTAAATCCTGTGCATTGTATGTGCCTAATAACTTGTACAGTACTGAAGCTACATCACTGGAAAGAAGATGATTTACAAGTAGTAAAGTTTTGCCCCTCAATGAGCCATTAGATCAAAGGGTAAACGTACGTTAATAATATATACAAGATACTATAAACTGTACAAAATAAAATAAAACTAAAAGAAAGAGCCAATCATAATACTTTTTAAGATCCAAGTACTCATGGCCAAATTTCAAAATCGAAGTTGACATCCTTCACTTCATTGCGACTTTATATATATTGCTTACTGACCAAAAAAGGAAATCATATCTTCACTTTGCTAGTCTCCTAAAGACATGGATGCATGTTAATAGCACTGTGAACAAATGATTCTACATTACTTTTGTTGGATATAAATAGCATTAATGAACATTAATTTTTATTTATAGGGAACTGAAAAGATTGAAGCCATTTATCTTAGCTTTGACGCAACAGCTGGCCTAGGTGGCATTATACATGCAGACGAACAATTCAAGAACTTAAGGAGACTAAGGTTCCTTCATGTGAGTGGAGCACATTTAAGTGGAGATTTTAAGAACTCAATTGAGGAGCTAAGATGGCTTCAATGGCACAATTGTCCCCTTACTTTTGAAGCGAAGAATTTCTATGTGAAGGAATTAGTTGCGCTCGAATTGTCAGGAAGCCTGATTTCAAATAAATGGCAAGGATGGAGCTTCGTCATGGTAAGTTGATAGAACAAAGACTTTTCTTCTTCTTCTTTTTTGCTTTCTATTGAATCATAATCACTTTGGGCTATTATATCCTTTATCAGATGGCAAAGAAGCTAAAATTTCTTGACCTTACATCTTGTGGATCTTTAGAAGGAACTTTCTTCCTCTCAGCTTTTAAGAATTTAGAGGTTCTGATACTGGAAAATTGTTCAAGACTGGAGCAAATTGACTCTTCAATTGGAGACATGAAGAGCCTGGTACGCTTGGACTTGGCGAGATGCGAGATGCTCAAGGAGCTGCCAAACGGCATAGGAGCTTTGGAGAATCTAGAAATTCTGAATATAAGTGGCACCAAGATAAAAGAATTACCAGACGACATAGGAGCTTTAAAGAATCTAGAAATTCTGAATATTAGTAGCACTGAGATAAGAGAAATATCAGAGAGCATAGGAGCTTTGCAGAATCTAGAAATTCTGAATATTAGTAGCACCGAGATAAAAGAATTACCAGACAGCATAGGAAATTTGAAGAATCTAGAAATTTTGGATATTGGTGGCACCGGAATGAAAGAATTACCCAATGGTATTGGAAGGCTGAAAAAACTTCGAAAGTTAAATACTTGGCATTGTAGGGAACTCCAATTGCTGCCGGTTCTTCCTTCGAGCTTAATATACTTGAATGTCACCTGTCAAAGTCTCAAATTGTCGTCACTTTTTCACATAACCAATCTCAAGGAACTAGATCTTTTTTACTGCGGAGTTCTTGATTGCATCTCGGAGCTTCCATCATCACTATCAGAGCTTTCAGAATGCTCCCGACAAGCAGATGTTGAAGAATTAGATTTGCAAAAATCCCTAAACACTCCTTTTAAGTTGGAAATATTGAAAATCCATGGCGCCAAGTTTAGGGAAATACTAGACGTTTCACAATTCAACCATCTAAGGAACTTGTTTGCCGCATCTTGCAGTAACATACTTGAAGTCCGAGGTCTCGACAGATTGAAATATTTGGAAAGCTTGGATATCTTTGATTGCACTTCAATTGAAAGGTTGGACCTTTCAAAATCTGAGAGTATAAAAAAGTTACGTTTTGAAATTTGCGAAAACTTGGTTGAAATTCAAGGTCTCCATATGTTGGAGTTGTTGGAAGAGCTATCTATCAAAAAGTGTGTTTCAATTGAGAGGCTGGACCTTCCAAAATCCGAAGGTCTAAAGATAGTCAATGCTCAATATTGCGAAAACTTGGTTGAAATTCAAGGCCTCGATAGGTTGGAGTCCTTGGAAGAGATAAAGATCTATGGGTGCGCGTCAATTCAGAGGCTGGACCTTTCAGAATCCAAGGCTTTGAAGAAGTTATCTGTTGGATGTTGCAAAAACTTACTCGAAATTGAAGGTCTCGATAGGTTGGAGTTCTTGAAAGAGTTAGATATGTTTGGGTGTGCTTCCTTTGGAAGGTTACCAGATTTATGTTGCTTTGACAACTTGCGTAAGTTGGCAATCAACTGTAGTGACAACCTTCATGATATTCAGAGCCTCGAGAAATTCCCATCCTGCACAAGTTTAAGGATCGAGGATTACAAGTCCTTAGCAAAATTCCCAAACTTGTCAAATATTCATAATTTAAGGGAATTGTTGCTGTCAAATTGTCGTGAACTTAGGGAGATCCCAGGGCTTGAGAAGTCAACATCTCTAGAATATATTACTATCTCAGGATGTTCTCCAATCGAGATCTTACCTGATTTGTCATCATGTACCAACTTGAGGAGTCTGATTGTGCAAAATTGCGAGAAACTGACTGAGCTTCGAGGGCTGGAGAAATTGGAGCAACTGGGGGTATTGGACATTTCTGGATGCAAGTCACTCAAAACAATACCAGAATTATCTGGAACGCATATTTTTCGAAATTATGAGAGGGGGCGATTTGCCCCATATGATCCAAGGACAGAATTTTGATATTGCAATCGGGATGAGTCAGAATAGTTTAGATGATCCACATTTCCTGAAAAAGGTACATAAAACTGGTAAGCTACCTTTTCTCTTTTGAAGTCTATTTCCCAATTTTCATTTGTATTTCCTGTTTGCAATTTCTTTTAAGATTTGTTACCTTTTCATTGTATATCCTGGTTGACAGTTAAATTGTTTTCTTACTTGAATTCAAGGAATCCGTGGGGAAATGTTTGTGGAAGTAAATGTGTGCTTTCGCGAAATGTTTTTACTCATCATTGCTAGTAATGGAAATAGATCAAAAGGCCTTCCAAGGGGACCATTTGTCATTAATCTCCAGGTAAGATTCTTCATCCTCTGCAGAGAAATAAAGATTCTCTGTGTTCGATAGATTCTGGAGTGCTGGAACTACTGAGTAAAAACTGAAGTATACGGGCATTTGACATGCCAAAGGTAATCATATCAAGAAATGATAAATGAAGGACCCTGTATGGAGGTCCTTCTGATATGAGGTTTTAATTTGCTCTGCGCTCACTAAGCAATTCATGATTTGCATGTTTCAAAGGTACGTGTAAGAATGAATTTATGGTGCAAAAGGAACATGTTGAGAGTGCATCCCTTGGTAAATTAGCATGCATACACTACTGACTTGGGATAAAATTTGTCCAACCATTGTGTTCCATGCATTTTATCTCACAGAATTGTCTGCAAAAGCTAATTAAGGTAATTGTATCAGTTGAGAGGTGCTAAATGCAACTTCTCCTAGCGGTTTGGTCGTGAACAAACTAGGAAACAGGCCATAAGCAAAACCATTTTGTATTATTTGGATCAATCAAGAAAATAGCAACTCGAATTTTGCTGACTATGGATCCATGTTCATTTGCTTTGAATCTGGGATACGCCTAATAATCCAAGGCAAATAATAGACTAGGAATGTTTGTAGAGTTAGTAATGCCATATGTCATTTACCAGATTTGAGTCAAGAAAATAATCAAGATGGTAGACATGAATGAGAATTTCTTTTGACATAATCGGCTGCACTGGGAAATGATCCCTTATATTATGGATAAGCTCTTATTAGTGCATTTACATGCTGAAAAAAAAGACACGCAGGAGGCGTTTTCATAAGTTTCCTGAGGAAACTTTCCTTTATCCTATTTGCCATTTGAAAACTGTCTTGCATTCATTATGATACGTGAATAGCACATAACGTTCAGGGAGGAATCATACTATATATCCCACAACAAGCAACTGAAGCTGAATTCACTATACAACTTGATCAAAGCTTCTGTGGTCGATGATGTTAGATGCTCATCAGTTGGATTGAAAGAGTCGAAAAAGAAAATTAATATTGAGTTGGACAAACAAAGATCTGTAAACGTTGGGTATTATTAGTAGTTTGCTGATGTTAGTTGCTAGATTGATTTTCAATTTGTTGACTGGCAGGATTTGGTTATTGTTCCACCTCTTGTGATGTAATTGCTGAAATATCCGAAGGAGCTTTTGAAAGGCACTTCTAAAAGGAAACAAAGTCATCAAAGGATCAGGAGCTCTATGTCCCTTGGACTTTTCTCCAAATGCTGACAATGCATCCTTGGAACGGTAAAGGATGTTCGTCTATTTTCATCCCACATTGCTCTGATTACGATCAACAGAAGCATTGTAGAGCTGAAACTGTCCATTAACATGTTTTTGAAATACCGAGAGTCTAGCCAATTAGTTTGATATAGTGCCCAATAATTTGGAAGATTGTATTTCAATTTGGTATAATAAACGGCACCTGCATGGAGGTCTTTTGGAGTCTTTATTCACATAGAGTCGTTTGTGATTCAGGTTTGGATCTTTATGCTAAAGTGGAATCTATTCGATGTTTGGCTGCTAAACTTTGTTGGGTCAATAAAGAACTTAGAAGTTCTTACTTTGGGAAGCTGCTGTCAGAGTAGGTTTGGAATGGTTGTATCCACTGCGGTTGGAAGTCTTGGAATCAAAGTTTTGCGAGGTTGAAATCTTATTGCAGTTGATTTTGCTGTCAGAAGGATAGAGGTTGCTGTTGATACCAAATTTGAAAATGCTTCTGGTGTGGACGACAAGGTCGGCAGAGTCCACTAATGTGCATTTGAGATTGCGATTTGTTTGGGATATTGAAGCTCAATCGTAACAAAGGATCTTTACCAAAAAAAAAAATCGTAACAAAGGATCAGCTGTCATGAACATGCAATTTTGGAATCCTATTGACAATTTATTTTTCAAAAATAAATGCCCAATAATTTGTCATGTCCCTTGTCATTAATTGGAGCGGTTTTCGTGTGGTCAGTTTGATTCATCTTCCAGTTACACTCTGATCAGCTTATGTTGGTGCACTTCCTATTCTTAGACTTTTCTTGACCTGTCTTGATTCGACAAATTACCGATGTTTTATTCTCTTTTTTTCCCTCGAAATTTTATTTGTCGAAATTCTGGTACAGCTTGCATTATATCTAATTGGATACTGACTGCACTAACAGTAGGGTGTCTAAAAATCAGTTCACTCATTTGGCATCGGCTAAGAACGTTCACTATTTCACTCATTTGGCCTTCCAGTGATTGACAACCTTTGGTGGCACCAACGCCTTGGATTATGCTTGGAAGGCGTAAAGAGACAGGAAGGAGAATCTAAAAATGGATTTAAAGTGTTAAGACAGGGCACAGAAATTACATGTCATTTGTGCTTCAAGCAAGGCCACAACTCAAGAAATTGTCCATTGAAACAAAAGAAAAAGGTAAAGTTCCTTCATTCTGTGTTTCTAGTCTCTATTTGTGTCATTATTTTCTGACTTTATTTTCTTAAGTGATCAGGATGAAGAGATAGTCAGAAACCCACTTGTCACAGAGATGCATCAAACAATGCCACCACTCAAAAGGTACTTTTAACCTTGCTTTAATGTAAATATGTAGTGGAGTGATTATAAGTGCCCTTTTAACTTGAGTATTTTTTGGTTCTTAATAGCCTGGATAGGAAGGCAGTCAAGTCATTTCTCAACTAAGAAATACCGACAATGTTGTGGTCAATGCTAAGAAGGTAGAGAGCACAGCTTGCATATTTACCGTTAATGTAATTAGAGGTGCAGCATTATGGTAGTAAACTAGTTGTTATGTAGAGATGTAAATTTTGATTTGATGGTATGCATTTCTTCCGTCCAGCAGCACAAGCAAGACAGTATGAAAAAGAAGCGAGAGAAATGGAAACAAACGGGTGAGCATTTACAGGACATTGTAAGTGTTGGATCAACAATGTATCCAAGAAAGAGGAAAATCAACCAGGAGTAGCTGTTTAAAGAGTTGGAAGTATGATATGTTCTAGTACCTCGTGTTGGTATGACATTCTTCAATTAAAGATCAAGAGATGAAGTCTGTTGTTTGCATTTTCTGCAAGTGTTTAAGATGTGGGAATGATAATGTTGTGACCGCAAGCATTCTGGACAACAGCTTTTTGTGCTTGGGAGTACGTTTGGTCTCTGGGAAGAAGTGCAGTTGGCTTATGTTCGCCTTGTCTGTTAGCGCTATAGTGCTCTGTCCCCCCAATAACAAGCCAAGCTTGTTTAGAGGTAGGACACGAATTTTCTTTCCAAACAATTTCGACAAATTTTCATTCTAAAAAACAAAAACTTTCTTCGTCAAATGAAAGAATCTAACATTTTCATTCTTAAAAAACTATTTTTCATTGCATAACACCAGCAATTTCATACACATTATCACGAGTAAAATTGGAGATCCTAATCCTTCAACCGTTAAGTACTTCCAGTAGTGGAAGATCACTCTCATCCAAGTAAAAACCAAAGTGAAAATCCATGTCCTTCTTTCAGTAACTTTTCCAATTGTTTTTTGCTTTCCCATTCGAGCAATATGCACAATTAAAAAGGAGAAAGATGTAGTCATATTAAAGCTAAAATTCTTATGTTACAGGCTTTCCATCGCGTCGATCATCTTTTACCTTGTCAATAAGTCGGGCTTCATTTTTTGATTGGAGAATCACGATAAGATGAAAAAATATATCAATGATTGTATACTTTCCAATATGAAATGAAACAGTAAAAAGACCAATTTTAACCCATAACTCTGAAAAGCCATTTCACCATATACTATTTAGTTTTTGCCACGAATAAAACGATATTATATTACCTTATTTTTCATATTGGAAAAAGAAAAAGAGAAATCAACCCACTATTCTAACAAGACAAATGCAATCCATACTCCTCGTTCCTTCTTAATCAAAGATATTTTGTTGTAATGTACGTTGGAATAATGGCTTCAGGTTAGGAATACTAAAAGTATAAACACATTCACTAAAGAGTGTGATATAGGAAAGTAATCAAAACTTCATGCAATCCTGATTGAGAAGTAAGATAATCTTTGTATTGTTCAAATATTCACCTAATATGTACTTTTTTAAAAATGAATAGCAAAATGTGTAAGGGTACGATTATGACTAAGAATATAATTTGTAAATCCTGAGACTAGAAAAAAAATGAAAAGAATTTAAAAAAAATTCTCAGCATGTTTTTTCACCATATCACTATTTAAATCCACTTTATTTTTATACATATTTAAATATTTTCCCAGATATAGTAGTTACTTTGCGTAAGGTGAAAAGTAGTATATTGTTGAATTGATTAAAAATTTTAAAAAAATCATTGCAAATTCATCAAGAAGTCACATCACCAATTTACAATTCACACCCCTTCCATCCCGTAATATATAGATGTGCATTATATTAACTGAGACTATAAACACGAGTGCATCTAAAAAACTAGAACCTGTGAAAGAGACCTGCGACGCATTCAAAACCGGTCTGCCTGCGAAGTCCCTATTTCATTTGGCAATCATGAACCGGGAAAATTGCACACTGGCATCGATCTCAGTCTGAAGTTGTCCGCAAATACATCGATGTGCGCCGATTTATCATCTTATATACGGAAAAAACAGAGAGGCTATCCCCGAAGCATCGGACCTCTAGTGAAAGTCCATGACACGGGGACACAGGGAGGCCAACTTAATTCCTCGTTTGGCTCTTCATTCAAATGGTATGACTTCTATTCCACTTTCGTATGATTGCCAGACAAGGCTGCTTTGTGAAAAAGAACTATAAATCATCGTAAGTGTGCCTCCATGTATTGAGTCGAGGACCACCTTGCACTCTGAAGCGCCTCGACGCTGATACGAGCACTTTGTCAAGTTCCGCATTTCGTCCCTTCGCGTAAGTTATAAGCAGTCTAAAAGGTACCTCAGTTCTCTACTCGTGCAAGAAGTAGAGATGAACAGCATAAGCTTAATACATAGTCAAAAAGCCCCAGATCAGAAGCTAAAAATGCTCAAGAAGTAAAAAGAGCGGATAAGCTTCAGAGACGCATCGCCTATGTACAAGTCAGAAGATAAAAGCTATCACATTATGATTACTCATTCCGCTGTTCAAAGCCACAGATGATGACAAGGGTATCTAAGGAGAACAGATTCTAGAGCATCAACCAAATTTTTACCAAAACCAATTAAGTTTGGTCAATCTCTCTTCATTTACTTCTTTTCTTTCTTATTTGATAGAGAGGGGGTGGGGTGAATGTACAGAGAATGGTAGCAAAAGATTCTATACAAATGCTCTCGCAGAACAAACACGACAAGCAGCACTAATGGGGCATACACTTGCTGCTGGCGTAAAAGACTACCGAAATCGCTAAGGAATTGCAAGGATGGACTAGAAAACTGCCAAAATATCGATAATTGAATGTGACAAAAACAAATATTTCTCGACTTC
Source organism: Syzygium aqueum (assembly GCA_031216185.1). Taxonomy (NCBI): domain Eukaryota; kingdom Viridiplantae; phylum Streptophyta; class Magnoliopsida; order Myrtales; family Myrtaceae; genus Syzygium; species Syzygium aqueum. The sequence goes on from CM062233.1 coordinate 11,967,539, forward strand.
ATGGCATCTCCATAGACTTTTCCTTCAAAAACTGTGCATGGTGACAGGCGCACCAGCATCAACGAATCGAGGACCAGCTCCCGCCTCAGAGAAACGTTGTTCATGTCATCTGCACATTCTTTGGTGTCAAATTTATACCAATTCTGTTCACTTTTGCAAAATAACTCAATCAAATTATCATGTCTTCAACATCTTCCACTCCTCGCTGACTTGCTAGTCGCTATATAATGGTTACTCGGAGTTGATAATTGTGTTGGCGACCTAGTTGCCAGCAGTGGAGGCGAGCAATGGGATGAGTATAATATCCGGAATACCGAAACTCCTGAAGGGATGTATCGAGAACCGAAATAGAACAATCACGCAGAAGACAGAGAAAATAGACGATGCATAAATTTACCCAGGTTCACCCTCGAATAGGGCTACGTTCTGCAAAAAGATTTTACTAAATTTTCGGTTTAGTCACTCAATTTGTTATAATAATCAGAAAAATGAGCAAAATATATATGTGCCCCAAATGGGCCTAAAACCTAAACTTACATGAAATCTCTTAATTTCGCACCATATGGGTCAGCTTAAATAAAAGCCCAAACCCGTTGAGGTTTCAGGGGCACTACCCCAAGCCCCCGCCCGCTCATTGGCGAGCAGGGCAGCCGTCCGCTAATCGGGTAGCGGAACCCCCGTCGGGGTGTGTTGCCCTCGAACCCCCTCCCGCTGACCGGGTAGCGGGGCACTTGTGTCGTGGGCGATGCCCTCGAACCCTTGCATTCCGCACGCAGGGGTCACATGTCGTTGGATAACACTTTAGTTTCCCTAAGCTCACGTGGGCGTACTCGGTATGAGAAACAAAGATCCTCGAAGTATTCGCCAACTCCAACAACTACCACCAGTTGTTCTGCTTTTTCCCTACTATTTATACAAATTTTGATTAAAGTTGTAAAGTTTCGTGAGTTTTATATATTTGACTTTGACCCCGTTAACTTGTACTAATTACATTCTAAGATTCACTGCCCTTTTTGATCTCTCCTAGTGGCTTTTTGCAATTTTAACCATATCCTCTTTCTTTCTTTTTTTTGCCTTTTGCAATTTAATGCATGCTTCAAGTTAAAAAGAAGAATGGAATGATTAAATAACGAGCAATCTTAGGATACATAAATTAAAAAAAAATCAATTCGATACAAATAAACTTGAGGATTTCAAAAACTGAGCGAGCTACTGCAAAGCGCCTGTGAGATTTTACTATATTATCTTATTTTTATCTCCAGCATCATTCTCACATTTTTACGTTTCCAAAAATACTATATTTATTTACTTCTTGCACCCATCGCCTAGACAGTTTTCGTGGCTTAGTTCCTCGTAATTATACATCAACGTAAAAAGTAGATTGCTTTAGAGATTTGGGAAGACATTAGCCAAATTTCTGATATGAATCGATATGTTTAAACATGATTATTGATTTGAAAATAACATGAATCGACAAGAATTTATATAAATAATTTTAGAGCATAATTAACAAAAAAGATTATATTTTTCAACAACACACTTCACACGATTACAAAAATTGAAAAAAAAAAGAAACAAATAAGCACGAATCTTCTGAAGTTCGACATGCAGCAAACTGATTTAATCGGAGCTATCGTGAAATCGAAGCTTCGCTACGGGCTGTGGCTTTCGCTTGGTTGAGGATCGTGAGTTCGGATTCAAAGTTCGTTGTTCTGAAGGAGGAAGGATGTTAGTCTGAATCGGAATCGATCTTGGGTTTGTTTGTGTAGTGTTGAGACAGCGAATAAGGATCGTTCGGAGGCATTTTTGTTATCTTCTTTTTGATTTCTGATGTAGCCGAACGATATGGGATATCTTGAAAATTCGGATATTATCGGAGTGGAAAATGCTGGCTCGGTGATGATTTCATTTGAACAGTCCCTTGCGTTGTTTCAGCGTTGGATTAGTGGTCCAATTGCACAGCTTGGTGCTGGAAGAGGTTTCTCTCATCCGTGTTCATTATGGATGATGTGTCACGTGATAACTCTGGAAGTTCATTCTTTCCTGGAAGATTTGGTGTAAAGCATGGTGTGCGGTAGCAGTGTTAGAATTTTAGCTTGCGATTCGGTTGCTGGTTTCAGAATGCAATGTAGTGTATTTAGGTTTCACCAAGCAGCTTGATAACATACTATGCTTTGTGGCTTTTGTTAACTGAGAAACAGGAGCCATGGTGAATGCTCATGCAGATCACCCAAGTTCCTTGTAAAAACGATGAAAAGGAGACTCGACTGGCTGCCCTTTTACACCTAATAGCATCTATTATCCATGGCTGGCCTTGTCTGATGATTCGGTTCTCAAATGAAGAATGTTAACGATGCTTAAGATGGGAAAGCCAACCGTTCTATCTTTTATAAGATGTAGATTTTCTCCCTTCAGGAGTCCTTGGAAATTTGGTTTTAGGGTAAGCTTCAGTTATCGTGTCCTTGCACCGGCATAAGTAGCGATGGAAAGAACTGAAGTTAATCTGCTTCACTCATTGTCATGCTGTACAGGTTGCTGCTTCTCAGTTTTTCCCGAAAAACAGCCATCCTTGCGTGGAAGGAGCAATGCATCATGACTGTCCTGTTTGCTTCGAGGTAAAGCTCTTTGATTTGATGGTTATCACGTGCACATTGAAATGAGTGTATAAACTGAACCAGCGGAAATGGTGATGTGTTGTTTCTATTTGATTCAAGAAATGATGGGGCAGTCTTGCCTTGCTAACAAAAATTCGTAAGAGAACATCACCAGTGAGAGTTGTTTGCTGCTCAAACCGGTTTGGATCCTCTCCAACGACTGCGGGAAAACATCTCGAGTCCAGTTCCATGTAGTCGTTGAGAAATGCGCCCATTACAATTCCTATAATGCTTGCCAAACACGTGGCTGACCTTGTGGCTAGGGCTAGGACTAAGAAATTGTGATGTTCACTGATATCCTTACTAAGGCTGCGGAGTATACGATGTCCACCGATTTTTTGCAATGGGCTCACGCTAGTTTTTTTTGTTTGGTCTGAAATACTGATAATTTCATTGACTCAAAATAAGTTTGTGAATATTCAAAATTAAAATATCCAACATCCAATTAATAGGGGTGTGCAATGGGAATCACCTGAATCAGAAGCCGTTCGGACCGAACCGGACCGGCCGGTTCTAAGCAGTTTCAGAGACTACCGGTTTCGATTCTCGATTTCAGGGCGAGAATTGAACCGACCAGACCAGTTCCATTTTTGAATGACAGAGAAGACTACTAAAGCAAGAGAGACTCACTCTCAATAATTGTAAGAAATCGTCAAAGAAAGTCAAGAAACTGTCGACGAATCCAACCCCACGAAGGGCATCATCCGATAGTCAAACATATGACCAACCCCGAGAACTGAAAACCGATATACAAAGAACGAAACTTTCTTGCGGGAAAATAAGGGGGGGTCAAGGAAAAAATTGCCTCGAGAGATGGAAGGAACTGAGCCAACTTAGAGCGTTCTTCGGAGCTCTAGTTCTCGCTTGCCTGAAGAGAAAGCGCGAACTCATGGCCGGTAAGAATGAGAGAAATCGAATTGGATGTGCGGGAGAAGGAGGATTCTCTCCGATCAGGGGCTTCGCCTAAATCCCAAGGACCACCCTCGCAAAATTGATGGCACATACATAAAGTGGTAAGTGCTTTCTTACGTCACAGTTGACTTTTATTAGTTGTAGTCACTAGTTCCGTCGGATCAGATCGGACCGGCCCGATTCCCACTTTCTAGGAAGCGGTCCTCCCGGTCCGGTGCTAGGCCTTAGCCACATAATCAGCAAGCAAGTTCGCCACCCTCTAGACTATGGGTAAGCCGCACAAAGGAGAGGCGGCCCAAAATCATTTTACATCTGTCGGTCCAAGCTCTAATATACCATGGACATTCAGCTCCGTTCACCACGCAGTCCAGGTACGAAAGTACAACCGCTCTCTACTTCCTACTGTCTTCACGCAAAGCACACCCGAGTCGGACAACTCTTCCAGAAGCTGGAGACAAAGGCGTTCTTGAAAGGCAAAGGCGACGACTTTCAGCTCCGCTGACGACTTTGCTTGGGTCCGGCTGGCGTGCTTGAAAGATAAAGGCGTTCCGCCCCTTCCAAATTAACCTAAGGACACCGGCAATTCCCTCCTTCGATACCAGGTTCGTCTTTGATTCGAAGCGCTTTGATACCCATTTATCCAATCGAGTGATGGGTTGATCTAAAAACTCCAGCTTTAGCCGCGGATCCCTCCAAATCAGTGCTGTCCAGTTACAAATTAGGAAGACGAGCTCGACTGTTTCCGGGGCTTTGTTGCACAGTTGACATACGGGAGAAGGTAAGATCTTTTCTTTTGTAAAGATTTTCTCCTGTGGGTAATGCATTCTGGGAAGCGCTCCATAGAAAGAGGTGTTCAAATTCCATGGTTGTGTCCAGAAAGACCTGGGAATCTGGAATGAGGTAGAGGCTGCGGCTGTTTGTTGTTGTAGGCTCGGTGGATATAGCTTGTTATAGTCGCATTTCACTGTGTATGTCCCTGAATTTATTCCCTGTCCACACAAGCCGATCGTCCTCTGAGTTTTCGCTTAGAGGGATTGCTAGAACTTCGCTAACTATATGCTCATCAAAGAGAGTCCGCAGCCTATTCTCATCCCAGGTTCTGCTTCCCTGATTAATCTGGTCCTCCACTTTTTGAGGGTCGTTTCGGTTTGCTGGCCTGCCAATGACCCCCATGTTCAGCCACTTGTCCTCTTGGATTTTCATCTTTTTTCCATTTCCCACTGCCCACCTTATGTCCTTACTGATAGAGTCCCTGCCAATAAGCATACTTTTCCATCCCCAAGAAGGATGTGACCACTTTCTTGCTTTCCAAAAGTCTCCTTCGGGAAAGTATATTCCTTTGAATAACTGGCTCCAAAGGGCTAACTGAGTTTGTGAGAGTCTCCAGGCTTGTTTACCCAGCATTGCTTTGTCGAAAGATATAAGATCATGAACACCCATCCCTCCACTATCTTTCCTGGCTTTGAGAATATCCCATTTCTTCCAATGCAGCCCAGATTTCGCCTCATTCTCCTTCTGCCAAAAGGAAGCAATCCTTTGTTCAATCACTCTACACACAAAAAGTGAAAATTTGAAAATGGACATGGCATATTGAGGCAAAGTTTGCACAACAGTCTTAATCAGTTTTCTTTTGCTGCTTTAGAAATAAGTTTTTCTGTCCAACCTTCCAACTTCATGTTTACCCTTGCTAGAATCCACGCGAACATTTGCTTTTTGGTTTGTCCTTAGTCGGATGGGATTCCCAAATACTTCCCTGTTTTGTTAATCACAGGTACTCTTAGTTTTAAGACCATGTTCCTACTAAGGTTTTCCGGGCATTCCCTTCTGAAAAAAATCCCTGATTTGTTCAAATTGACAGCCTGTCCTGAAGCAAAGCAATACTCGTTCGACACTGCTGCTTAGTTCTGGCATTCCTTGACCTTTTCATCCAGAAAAAATATGGCATTGTCCGCCAAATAAAAGATGGGACAAGGTGGGGCAAAATCTGTTAAGCTTGAGCCCTGTGATACTCCCATCCTTGACTGCCTTGTTCAAAAGATTATGAATAAGTAGGGTGAAAGAGGGTCACCTTGCCTAATGCCTCTCATGGGTTGGAACAATTCTAGTGGCTCGACGTTAAAGCTCTAGTGGCTCATACTAGTTATGGACCTTGCATTATGTGGTTCGCGAGTGAATTTGATAGAAAAGTTGAGATTTTGAGTTAGCATATAAGTTTGGTTTCTCATATTTCCACACTCAATACTCCTAAATACACCCTAATCTCCTTACGAATAATGTTTTAGAAATTCTGCATGCATCATAAATTTGTGGGAAAATTACACAAAAATTACCCTAATTTGGGGGGTAATACATAGTTGCTCCTAAACTTTCGATCATTACACATTATTCCACCAAACTTTCATTTTGTTTTAGCTGTAAAACAAAGTGATGTAGACCAGCCAAAATGGTTAGAATGGGCTGGAGCTGGCAATACAAAAGGAGACATCGAAGCATTCCCTAGCATTAAGGCATCTTCAGTATTTCATGAGCATAAATCATTCCCACAATAATGCATTTTATATTCACAAAGGTAAGGTAATAATTCGTGTCCACTACTCTTTGGTTAGAACAATTGTGTGACATTATTCTATGCTATGATCTTTAAGTTATTATTTATCCCTCTGATCTATTCAAGAGCTTAGCTTAGCTACCCACTTTATCCCCATGTATTTCTGAATGGCATATTTGGTGGATTGTCTATGTAACGGGTTATGTATTCCGTTTATTAACTCGAGTGATTTGCTAAGAGATAATAACTGTTTTTTTTTTTCGATAAGGCATCTAAACAATTTGAATTTCGATGCTAGTGATTTAAATATTTTTAAGAACAATAATTCGAGAGCATTCCTCGGAAAGTATTTTTGGCTTATGTTGTTTTTTTCCTGTCTACGTGTATTATGAAAGGAAGATCCAATCGCAAAAATAAGATGAAAATGTTGAGGGTATTAAAAGTTCCTTCTAATTGCATAAAGGGCGCACAAATTATTATTACTTATGATTGTTCTTGTTGTTATTGTATTATTGCCATGAAATGGGGTACTCTTTCCGTGAGTAGTTACATTTTCCTGCGTTCTTGATTTCTTCTAATCATACGTCTGCTTAGCGGACTAAGTATCGGTGATGTCCATGTTTGTAATCCACCACGTATAAGAGTGGTTGGAGGAAAAAAAAATTTTAAGTTTTAGACCTCCCTTTCATCATAGATAGCTAACAACTCATGTTATTACCAGGTCATTGAATCTAAACTACAAAAGGGGTGCATCATCCATTTTCTCACCTCTAGTGATTAGCATATAGTATGCATAAATTCCATGACATCTGCGTGGTTTATTAAAATAGCATGTCTGATCTTTGATTGTGGTGGTGAATTGCTTATTGATTTGGAGATCTACTTAGTTCAGTTACGAAACTGACTCACTTACGATGTTTTGATATTAATCGAATCGAGTAAAGTAAGGTGGTTGTTCAAAGTCCTGTGATAAGAATGTGAAGCGAAAACTAAAAATTGAGGCATGATTCTAATAGTTACGGACGTGTCAAGGTGTCCATAGCGTAAATTTGGGGAATAACTCCACTAGAAGATGAGTTCATGTACTTGATTAATGGATCGGATGCTTGTGGTTGCTCTTTGATGTGTCCAACAATTGACTAAGAGATATAAGGCAAAGGACTGTCTGGGAAGGACAGATGTAATGCAAGACCAAACTCACAAAAGCAAATACGTAGGACCAGCAAAGTCAAAGTAGTAAAAGTTACTATTTAAGATGATTCGGTGAGAGTAGCTTTCTCAAAGAAAGCAATACCACATTATACAAAATATGGTTCGGACCTAAAACTAGTGTATGAGCCAAAACTGAAGCAAGTTATGTGTGCTGTTGCATTCGAGGAGGTTCAAATTTGAAAACTTATCTAAAAAACCAAAATGATTTAGAAAATTTTGTATAATTATCGATGCAAAGGACTTTTTTTTTTATCTCAAGATGCTAAAAGCTCTTCTTGAAGGATTGCCTCTTAAAGTGATAGATTTTGCAAGGGATTGATCATTCTCCTTATACATATGTTTGTTAATCAATCATTTTTACATTAATTTACCCTTAAAACATACATAGCGATTAACCAAATTTTGTTATTTGATCTTTTAGTTATTGATGCCTTTTCCATTTTTAATAAATTTGTATTTATTTTTATAAATGTATTATTTAGCTATATTAAGGTGGTTATATTTATATAATTTGGCAAAATTCTTATCGATTGATACGATTATCGATATTTATTATTTTGATTATTGGCATGTTACTTAATTTATTTATCTTCCATTTTCTACATTTTTCAGTTGTTTATATCAATTAAGATTAAAAGAGAGGCTTCCTTAAGAAAAAGAATGAGATGAAAATACAGCTTTACCTCTCAAAAGTCACGTGCATTGCACATGCTAATAAAAAAATAACGAAGAGTTAACTGCTAAAACAAAATAAAAGTTAAGAGGCTATTGTATAACAGTTGAAAAATCTACTTGTACAACCCCAAAATTCAGAGAAGTTTTGTGTAATTTCACCTCATATAATGGAAGGGGTTGAACCATCTTTATTTACACAAGTAGGCCCTCGACTAGAGTCGATCACTGTTCATTGACACTCCCTAGTCTTCAACAATGTTTAGCACTGTTGATGCCTTGCCTTAGTTTACTAATGTCCGAGACTGTCTTGTGATGGCTTTGATAATCAAACCGAGAGAACCTTAAAAGAAAAGTCTAAAAAAAGGGAAAAAGAAATGGAAAACTACTCATGGTGGAGGTCATCATGCTTGCTGGCCATGATTGTATAATGTTGCTGATTTTCCACCGACAAGTTGACTCCAAGATCAGAAGTAACATTCTTAATTCTCCAACAGATTCTAGAATATCTTTTTTTTTTCTCTTTGTTTATTTTCTACTGAAGTACTTCGCATCACATATTGCTTTGTCCATTACCAAGACCATAACTTCAGTTTCTGTACTACACCGGCAATTGCATATCGAAATTCCCTTTCTCCCTCAAAATCTGAATTTGACTCGTCGTACTTATGCATTACCTTTCAAACTCTTTGGCCTTGAAAGGCCAAAGTTTGCAAAAGACTTTAATTTCGGCATTTTGATTTTCCTAACATGTATATTAACAAACCCCTGCCTAAGCATGGGAACTGGGTCATGCTGCCCCACACGGACCGGCCCTCTTAGGCTCGAGGTCTGCACGGCCTCTCATAGTTAGGGTTCATGCTAGGCTGGGCCTGCTAGCAATAACGGGCTGTGCAAATGTTCGGTCTCTAGTGTAGGTTCATTTTTTGTTTTTATTTTTAAGGAGTGATGAATTGTAATTGGAACAAGAGTGGTAGGATCTAAGTGATGAACTTTCAAAGCTTTAACTTTAAGAAGAAACTCTTTGTAGCACGGGAAAAGAAGGGGCAAACGAGCAATAATGAAATGTTTGTAGCCACCACAAAGCATTGTCATGATTTTCTTTCCCTTGAGGGAATCTTTGACTAAAATCTTGCCGACAACGCATAAGCATGCTGAAAGCATTGGTGGGTCTTCTTTTTCTTTGCTTTTTTGGCTTTATTTCCTTTTCACTGTCACTTTGCTTCTTCACAAAGATTTCCTCGGACTCCCTCGGGCCACTTTCGCCGTGAATGACGGTCGAGGTCCACAAGAAATGGTTTTATGCTACTTTCGAGTCATCAAACTGGTAGGTTAATTACTTTGATTGTTTGCTTGATAAATGATTCTTCTGGCCATTATTTGATAAAATGATTTTTCTTTTTGGCCAGCAGCATTTGATAAATGATTCAAGACCACAATTTTACTATTTTCTGTGGATTTTCAATGAGAACTTGTAAAATGACATGCGTTCGCTCTTTTACTTAACAGATTTTACTTAATGGCGTTTTTATTATAATTGCTAGTAATATGTGGACGTGCACTTTTATTCAGTAAGCACACACTCTTATCCACTGAAGTTTGACAAATAAGTCTAGGTTATTCACTAGTGCTGATAATAAGCAGACTAAAATTGATATATCAAGAGATGTGACCAAATCATAATTTAACATTTAACAAGTGAATAAATAGATTTTTTAAGAATAGATGTATTGAAGCGTGGAAATCTAGACAGTTTCATTTTCTTTTAGAAACATCACTTTTGAAAAAAAGTGGTTTTTTCCATATCTCTTTAGCCTAATATTTAAGAGAATCTTGAACTTTCCACTTGGAACTTTCAACTTAATCATGGAGAATATAAACTTTTAGTTTCGTATTAAAATATCATGGAATTCCAATATTCTTGGAAAATGTGCAGACCTTTCGAGTTTATCGAGTTAATTAAGATATTGTAGGAGCATGCCCGTATTGTAGATTTGAAGGATAAGTTCAATAGATCAATTTAGAGTTTATATCCATTTGAAGTTTATTTATTTGATACTACAATAGGTACCGGGCTCAAAGTGAGGGCAAAATTCCTAAGTGGGATCGAGAGCTTATATATATTCAACAAAATACCTTTTCTAATGGAAAATAAATTAACAATAGATAAGCAAAGTTCAACGGTGCAACCACTGGACTAGGCATGCCCTCGTTACTGTCGCGATGCTTTGTATGTATTTATCTTGTTTGACCACTTGTCTGGAAAAAATGCACGTCTCCGCCCATTGCTTGTCATGTGTGCACATCAGGCCAATTTAATCTTATTTTAATTTGGACTTGGACCGGACGAAGCTCTGTCTCTCTTTATCTCTCTTGTAACAAGAGAATAGGATTTCTATTAAGTAATTGGTAGGATTATAGGGTTACAAATATATATATATATATATATATAAGTGCTTAACCCTACTCATAAACTTGGTTACTATTCTACCCTTAACATTCACAATATTTCCCAACACTCCCCCTCAAGTTGGGATGTAGATATCAAATAATCCCAACTTGTTACATAAGAAGCTCACTCTATTCCCCCGTAGAGATTTAGTAAAAATGTCTGCCAGTTGATCTTCCGTCTTTGTGTGTTGAAGAATAATCTCGCCTTTTTGAACTTTTTCTCGCACAAAATGACAATCAACTTCAATGTGCTTAGTTCGCTCATGGAAGACGGGATTAGATGCAATATGAATAGCGGATTGATTATCACAAGACAGCACTGATGGAGTTGATGGTGACATTCCAATCTCTGATAGTAACATCCTCAACCATACTAATTCACTTGTCACATGTGCCATAGCTCGATATTCAGCTTCAGCACTTGATCGGGAAACAACATGCTGTTTTTTGCTTTTCCACCCAACTAAATTGTCTCCTTGAAACACACAATAGCCTGAAGTAGATCTCCTACTCATAGGACATCCAGCCCAGTCGGCATCAGAGAAACCTGCAGTGTTTAGATGACCATAATTCTTAAACTGTAGTCCTTTACCTGGTGCTCCCTTCAGATATTTGACAATTCGAAGCGCAGCATTCCAATGAGTAGTACGTGGAGAACTCATGAATTGGCTTACTACACTAACAGCGAACGATATATCAGGTCTTGTGATGGTAAGATAATTTAACTTACCAACTAATCTCCGATACTTCGCTGAATCATGTAATAATTCTCCGTGTTCTGCATCAAGTTTTACATTGGGATCCATAGGGGTATCAACTGGCTTTGCTCCAAGAAATCCAGCCTCATTAAGAATGTCAAGTACATACTTCCGTTGCGATAAATTGATACCAGCATGTGAGTAGGATACTTCAACACCAAGAAAATATCGAAGACGTCCCAGATCTTTAGTACTGAATTCTATATGTAGAAATTGCTTAAGTTTTTGAATACCACCTGAATCACTGCCAGTAATGATAATATCATCCACATATACAACTAGAAGAATACAACCAGCTGGAGAGATAAAGCTAAAAACTGAATGATCTACCTGACACCGCTTTAATCCAAATTTGATAACCGCATCACTAAATCTACCAAACCAAGCACGAGGAGATTGTTTAAGTCCATACAAAGCCTTATGTAAACGACATACCACATTCTCCCCCTGAGCAACAAACCCAGGTGGTTGCTCCATGTAGACCTCATCAACTAGATCACCATGTAAGAAAGCATTTTTCACATCCAACTGATGAAGAAGCCAGCCAAATTGCACAGCCAGTGAAATAAAGACACGAACAGAAGGTATTTTGGCTACTGGAGAGAAGGTGTCATCATAGTCGACACCATAAGTTTGAGTATACCCCTTCGCAACTAACCGTGCCTTCAATCGATCAAGAGTGCCGTCCGGGTGAACTTTAACAGTAAAAACCCAACGACAACCAATAGGTTTCTTATCAATAGGTAAAGAAGTAAGCTCCCAAGTTCGGTTCTCCATAAGTGCTTTCATTTCATCCTCCATAGCACGACGCCAACCCGGATGAGCAAGAGCTTCAGCAACACTGCTAGGGACAGAAATAGAAGACAACGACGAGACAAATGCAGAGAAGGTGGGAGATAAACGATCATAGGATAGAAAATTAGAAATAGGATGACGTGTGCGAACACAATCAGAAAGACCGGAATAAGGAGCATACCGATCAACAGGACGACCAACACAGGAACGTGTACCTTTTCGAGAAGCAATGGGCTGGTCAGGATCAGAGGCTGGTACTGTAACTGATGGGGGAACAAATGAATCAGGTTCGGATGAAGACGTTACCGTCATAGTCGGAAGGGTACTGCGTCGATGATATGTGCGTTCAGCAAACTGAAAGTCTGTGGATGGGAGCTGCAGAAATGGAAGGTGGTGGAAGTGTCGGTAGAACACAACCATCATCAGCACCATCACTAGATGTCATGGGGACCACCGAAGAAGAAAAATATGACTGATCTTCAAAGAATGTGACATGTGCGGACACAAACATACGACGGCGAGTAGGACTGTAACATTTGTATCCCTTCTGAGTCCGAGAGTATCCCACAAAGACACATTTTTCAGCACGAGGATCCAGTTTATCAAGACCTGGAGTAAGACAATGTACAAAACAGACACACCCAAAGACCCGAAGAGGTAATGAAAAGAGAGGACGATTTGGATGGAAAATCGAGAATGGTGTCTCCCCCTGAAGAATAGAAGTTGGAAGCCTATTAATTAAATAACATGCCGTGAGAACAGCATGGCCCCAAAAATATTTAGGTAGATGCATATGAAACATAAGGCAACGGGCAACATCAAGAAGATGCCGATTTTTACGTTCGGCTACACCATTTTGCTAGGGAGTGTATGAGCAAGAAGTCTGATGAATAATACCATGGGACTCAAGAAATGGCTGGAAACCAGAAGTTGCAGCAAGATACTCTCTAACATTATCTGATCGTAAACATTTGACAGAGATATTATATTGATTCAAGACTTCAAAATAGAACAATTGAAAGCAATGAAAAATCTCTGTACGATCTTTTATTAGAAATAACCAAGTCATTCGGGAAAAATCATCCACGAATGTAACAAAATATCTGAATCCAAAGACATCAGACACACGACACGGACCCCATACATCGGAGTGAACTAGTTCAAATGGACCAGACACACGACTCTGAATACGAGAAGGAAAAGAAGTTCTATGATGTTTACCAAACTGACACGCTTCACACTGAAAGGAACTCACGGACTCAGAATCAGGAAGTAGACGCCGAAGTATGTTCGGTGGTGGATGACCAGCACGACAATGCATTCGATATACATCAGTGGATGTACGCTTTACAGCTGCAGCAGCTAACACCTTCTTATCAAGATAGTACAGGCCATTTGATTCATGTCCCCCACCAATCATCTGTCCAGTCCTCAGATCCTGAAAGACACAACGAGAAGAGGAAAAGGTTACAGAACAATTTAGTTGTTTAGTTAACGAGCTAACAGAAATCAAATTATAAGGAGATTTTGATAGGTGAAGAACAGATGACAAAGAAAGTGAGGGACTCAAATGTGCAATTCCTGTACCAGTAACCTGAGATTGTGAGCCATTTGCTAATGTAACTGAGTTTGATAATAAAGGAGATGTAGAGTGAAATGAAGACAATAGGTTAGAGTTACCAGTCATGTGATTGGTAGCTCCAGAGTCTATAACCCAAGAGTCAGATGCTGCAGACAACAAACAAGATGAACTACCTTTGGAGGTTTGTACTAGGGTTGCAGTAGGAGCTGAAGATCCTGTCACCTGTTGAGAGCGAACCAACGTATCATACTCAGCACGTGTTAATGTAACTGAATCGCATGTATCCTTCACATTATTCGAACTTGGTGGACCTATTGAGGGAGGAACAAGAGAATCCTCAACTTCTGCATATGCAGCCATAGCTGGTCTGAGTTCTGGGTGAAGTGTATAGCAATAAGCTTCTGTATGTCCAGCTCTTTGACAATGATGGCAATACCGTGAGCCACGACTATTCCCAGAATTCATGGTACCACGAATACTAACTCCCCCATCACAGCCTCCACGACCTCCACTATGAACAAAATCGCGTCCACGACCCCGATAACTACGACCTCGACCTCCACGTCCGCCAGGACCATGGGAAAGCATAGCACTCATCTCCATAACTGGCATGGAAGAAATCTTCTCAGGAATTGTGGAACGGAGAGCCTGGGAGAAGACTTCATCCACTGTAGGAAGAGAACTCTGAGATGTAATATGTTGACGGAGAGATGAATACTCGGGCCCCAATGATTTGAGATATAATATTACCCTCAAATCCTCTTGGCATTTGGCCAAAACATTTGGATCATTCGAGGCAGGAAGATAAGTATCCAGTCGCTGGCAAAGGGTAGTGAACCGAGCATAATGATCGGATAAAGATTGATCGCCACGTTGAATATCAAACAGCTTTTCCCACGTGTCACATACTCGCATCATATTATTTTGCTCCGAATAGAGTAATGCACATTTATTCCAAACTGCCTTCGCAGAGTCACACTGAATAAAGTGAGGACTGACCTTAGAATCCATGCTATTCCACAATAGAGTCCGAATCACCGCATCTCCTACAACCCAATCAGCAGCTTTACTCCTATCAGACGGGACCATAGATGTGAGATACTCAAGTTGCCTGGTGGCAGTAAGATAGACCTCAACAGCTTTAGACCAGGATGGGTAATTAGTTCCATCCAACTTAACAGATGTTAATTGAAAATGACCAAAAAGAGATCCTGATCCTGAAGCCGATCCACTGTTCTCCATTAGTGAAAGAAATAGTGTGATTGAGCCCAAAAAACTAACTTCACAGTAACCAACACTTCAATTCAGCAATCCAATCAAATACACAAGTAATTCCGAACATAAAAAGAACTCAATCCAATTGCCACCAGCAGTGAACCAACACTTAACAAAATCATTCCATCTATCAGTGGGTAATATCATAAATTACCAAACCATCAGCAAGCCTATTCTCGCTGTTTCCTTTTACTCAATGTAATATCGCGCACATAAATACTGAAGTCAACAGCAAAAAAGAATTTCAAAGGATGGGGTTGTCCGTAGAAGCCATAAAATCCAAGCACGGTGATATTTATGGAGATTTCCTTGCGTATTCAGGTTCAATCTCAGTCGGACACCAAGGATGAGCAGAAGCAACAGTGACAGCAGCGAGCAGCAAGTATCAGCGACGAGAGACTCGAACATAGCCAGATCTGAGTCGTTGGGGACTCGTCGACGAGTTCTGGTGGGTCGCCAAGGGTCGGCGACTGCTCGTCGTGGCTCGCCGGGGTTCGGCGACGGCTCGTCGTGGGTCGCCGGGGGTCGGCGACGGCTCGTCGTGGGTCGCCGAGGGTCGGCGACTGCTCGTCGTGGGTCGCCGGGGTTCGGCGACGGCTCGTCGTGGGTCGCCGGGGGTCAGCGACGGCTCGTCGTGGGTTGCCGGGGCTTGAATCAACAAGGCACGACCAGATCTGGGTCGCCGAGGCTTGAATCACCAAGGCACGACCAGATCTGGGTCGTTAAAGGTCAGCAACGAGGTTGCTGAGGGTCGGCGACAGAGTCGCCGGAGTTTGGGTGCCGCCACCTGGCGGCGGGGAGAGGGGGACTTCACCGGTGACGGAACAGTAGTTTCCGGCAATCTGGCGGCTAGGGTTTTTTTATTTTTTTTTGTGTGTGGGGCTCTGATACCATGTAACAAGAGAATAGGATTTCTATTAAGTAATTGGTAGGAGTATAGGGTTACAAATATATATATATAAGTGCTTAACCCTACTCATAAACTTGGTTACTATTCTACCCTTAACATTCACAATATTTCCCAACATCTCTCTTCCCACTTTTCATCTTCTCCGGCAAATCCATGTTCAGTCTCATCCCAATCTCTCCACTTTTCATCTTCCCAACAAATCCACCATTGTTAAGTTTATTGAAATTTTAACGGCACTTGTCTTTTATTTTTGGTTTTATGTCTGATCATTGCTTCTGCATCAAAACTAACAAAGCTATCTTATTCTTCATGGGCAGGTGTCGCCTTGGATTTTCAGGTGCGTTTAATCTTCCACCACACGAAGACAACGACCACAGGAGCGTGGTTATTGTTCCCGGTCAATAATGAATTACTAATTTATATCTAGCTCGACAAGTTTTACTTATTGATGCGGTTCTGGTTGCCAACAGATTCGATTATATAACGAGACAAGGCATCTGTGTTTCCTGAGAGGCATTCTGGTTTTCTTCTTCATCAGACTTGAAAGCAAAAACGAAATGCATCGTCTCATTTTTGGGCATTCTTTCGCTGTGCTCCTGGCACTGATCCTTTTCCCTGGGCTTGCGTTATATTTTCTCAATAAGAAGAAAGCTAGTGTGCATGCAGAAGATGCTTATACTGGTGCATCTAGTTCGTTGACTGCGGCAACGGGAACTAATGCGGGTGGATCTAATTTGTCTTCGACAGAAACTAATAATGGAGCATCTAGTTCGTCAACCACACCAATTGAAAACCATTACGAGGTGTTCTTGAGCTTCAGAGGCAAAGATACTCGAAAAGGGTTCACAGATCACCTCTACAATGGGCTCATCAATGCTGGAATTGATGCTTTCAAAGACGAAAAAGAGCTCCGAGAAGGCAAGAAGATCGGCCCAGATCTTTTTGCAGCCATCAAGAACAGCAAGATCCTCATCCCCATTATCTCAGTGAATTATGGTACGAGTAGTTGGTGCCTGAATGAACTGGTTCAAATAATGGAGTGCAAGAATAAGACAAGGCAAATAGTGTTGCCTATATTCTACAAAGTGGAACCATCTCATGTGGGACATCAAATCGGGAGTTTTGGAGACGCGTTTCATAAGCGTGAGAGGCGTTTGCAGGGTAGGCGTTTTGACCCAATGATATTGAAGAAATGGAAGCAAGCACTTAATGAAGTCAGTTCCTTGAAAGGATGGGACGCAGAGGGGTACAATTTTTCACCAAAACGTTCTCTACTTTCTTTTTGTTTGTGTGGGTATTTACTATTTGTTCTTATTCCTACCTGCTTCGTTTTCTTTCTTTCTTGTTTAATAAAGAAAATGCAGTAACTTTACCAAAAAAAAAAGAAAATACAGTAAAATCTTGCAAGCAGTAAGATCCTGTGATATATGAGTTCCATAAGTTATCCTTTTTTAAGAATTACTTTAATGATATTGACCAATCTAATTTTAGATTTTATTGTAAGGATCCCATTCGCTTGAATAATATAAGATTTTTTAAATGAATTTTTACCCTTATATCCAAAAATTTTGTAACACTACGCCCTTCTTTTTTTCATGTTTATAGTATAAGCCACGTTAATCTTCAACCCGAACTTTTCTAATTTCAAATTTATTTGAGATTAGTAGTATAACTTATTGGTGTGCAATTTGAAGCTCATAACATCATACACCATGCATGCGATTGTCAATGCCATAATTCTTTGTTTTCCCAAGTTACATTTGTTGAATCATTAAAATCGATAATTAGTTGCTTTTGAAATTATATTTACAAAAGAAATGTTTGATTGCTTATATATGATGATGGCAATATAAAAAGGGAAAGGAAAATAATCTTTATTATGTGTTTGTAACTTTTCAATACATTTTCCTATCCTCAACACATAATATCTATCTCATACGCCTGCATAAATTGAAGTAATGTTCTCATTTGGGGTAAAATTATTCTTCTACTTTCCAATATAATAAAAATCAGATTGACTAAAATCATAGAACATAGATACTCAAATGGAAAATAATGTGCATATATTATCTGGAAACACGCTTGGAAACTTGCAAGCATGTACAATTGTGCAAAGAAGGAGAAATCCCCTCAATTGTATTCAGGTTGTTCATAATATAGCACTCTAAGCAATTTCCAGATTGATATTACAGGACTTGAATTCCCCTTGCATCAAAAGTTATGACCCATTTATTGACTGATGGCTAGACTCCCATACAAGGCTGGCTTATTGGATTTTTGCTTATTCAACCGCTCTAGAAAGTTGTCAAAGTCACATCCACGTCATACTAATATCTTTAGCAGCAACAAGTTTAAAACATAATTTCAATCCATAATGTATACGACATTAAAGATTCACTAGCGATATGCTCAAGTTTCTTCCTGTTCAATATATTATGTTAGCCTAATGAAGGTATGAGGCACGCCATATGAATGCATCCACTCGCATTTCCCAGTTTAGTCTTAGCATATGAGATATTAGATGGAGGTGTGACGGAAACAATTCTTGAACTTTTTCGATTTATCGCTGGATTTATTTATTACTCTATTCTCAATAGATAAGCAATATAAAATTATGGTTCTGACACATTTGAACTCGTCACATTTGATAGGCATGAAGGAGAATTGGTAAAATCAGTTGTTCGAGAAGTGTTGAGTGAGCTGAAAAAAAAGTTTGAGTTGGATATTCCTGAAAATTTGGTCGGAATTGATAGTCGTGTGGAGAAGGTTGTGAAATTCGTTGATAATAATTCTCATGCCACCCTATTTTTAGGCATCCACGGAATGGGAGGCATTGGTAAGACAACTATTGCTAAAACCATCTACAACAAGCTGTCAAATCAATTTGAGTATCGCAGCTTCATCGCTGATATTAGGGAATCATACAAGCATGGCGTTAAGCACTTGCAGAATCAATTAATCGCTGATATATTGAAGCAAGAAAATCAAGTTCGTAATAAGGATGAAGGGATTAAGTTCCTCTCATCCAAGTTTAAAGGTAAGAAAGTGTTGATTCTCCTTGATGACGTGGATGATGATGATCACTTGAAGGCGTTAGCTGGAAATCATAAGTGGTTTTCTTCGGGAAGTGTGATCATTATTACCACCAGAGACGAGAGTATTCTTAACAAAGCTTATGTGGACTACAAACATGAACATGAGGAACTGGATATAGATACATCTTTGATTCTGTTTAGTAGACATGCGTTTAGAAAGGATGCTCCTCCGAGTGAATTTGAGGTCCTCACTCGTGATGTTGTATCTGTCACTGGAGGGCTTCCATTATCTCTTGAGGTTTTGGGTTCATTTTTGAACAATAAAAAGCCAAATATATGGAGAGATACGATAAAAAAGTTAATGGAAGTCCCTCCTCAGAAAGTGCAAGAAAAGTTAAGTATAAGTTATCTTGCATTAGACTATAAACAAAAACAAATATTTTTGGATATTGCTTGTTTTTTCATTGGTACTGATAGGAGAATCGCATCCTACATGTGGGACGCGTGTGGCTTCTTTCCAAATGAGGGAATTGAAGTATTGAGATTGATGTCATTAATAAAAGTTGGTGATGACCATAAGCTTAGAATGCATGACCAACTGAGAGATTTCGGTAGGGATATCGTCCGCAAGGAAAATGAGAAGGAGCCTCAGTACCGTAGCAGGTTATGGGACTCTGAGGAAGTTATGAAAGTCCTAAAGAGAAATAAGGTAACCGTGTCTCTTCTTTTGCTCCCTTAGTCCATGTTTTACTGTAAGAGTGATGTTGGTCCTCTACTTAGTGCTTGCTCCAGTGAACAGAGAACCTTCTAATATTATTTCCCTCGTGTCATTTCATTGACGTGATTAGATAGTAGGATATTGCTCTTTCTTAGTAAGTATTACATTTGATCAGAGATTTTCTTAAACAAGTGTTATCTCCAAGAATGGGTTACTTTCAAATTCACTAGATACTTATAGGGGTATTCTATCTTGAAAAAATGTTTATTTCTCTAATCGATTCTGTTACGTCCTTGGCACACGCAATCAATAACTTGAATGTGTATTTTCTCTAATTGATTCTGTTACATTTGATCAGAGATTTTTTTGGGACGTTTGAAAGATTATGTTAATTTTATCCCGAGTACAAAGGGTTGGGCTTGACTTTGGGATTTGGCCATTAGAATACTCAAACTCTAATGATCGATCATTGAAGATAAAAAAAATTGCACACTTGAAAACAAAGAACTTTGACGAGACATAGGATTTCTTGATTTTCTGAGAGGGAAGTTTATCAGGAAATGACTAATCTGAGTATGATAACGTCTGTTGGAGGTTGCTTCCATTTTCGTAATTACTCCTCTTCTCTTGGATTCCTTTGAGGTATTGATATCTAATTCCTTCTCGACGAATTATACGATCTATCGATCGTTTTCTAAATTTTGTTGGAATATTTTATGGAGGAAAAATTGGTTAAAGAAGGGGATGATGTGGCTGGGGAAGGAAGGAATGACAAGGGTATGCGGAGAGAGTCGAGAGATTACACAAGTGGGGAAGAAAGGTGCAAAATAAAATGAACTGAGGGACGATGCTAAGATGAGTACTATATATTAATTATGTGATGGGGTTGGTCAATAAGTTAGATCCAATCTGACTCGGAAATCTCAGATGATCACACATAATATGAAGTGCAAATTCTGTTTGTTTCGTAGAAAATAAACGATTTGGAAAATAGTTTTCCGAAAATGATTGCTGATATTGTTTGCAAAAATAAATAAACGAAAAATATTTTCATCGATCATGAAAATGTGTAAAATTATTGTTGATAATAAAAACATTTTTAATTAATTAGTTATTTCAAGTGGCACAAGTGATCATAATTAGGAAAATGCTTTCCAAATTATTAACTTCGAGTTGAGCTCGACTAGGCTTGGCAAACTCTTGCAAGTGGCTGCAGTGGCATAAGGCCAGATTAGTATCCATGCAATCACATACGACAATGTGAAGTACAATTAAAAAAAAATTGTTCGGAGAAACTAACATGGATTTGACGGTTCTTGAATTTTCCATATTACTTCTTACCTTCTTATACATAAATGATTTTTCGTAGTAGGAATAGCTATTATATTTCTAATCCATCCTGATGAAGCAATTATTCATTCGTTTGATTCAAAAATAGATTAGAAATAGCTAAAGGGGCCAAGGAATTAATAGCTATTCCATGTAGCCGAGGATAGCTTCAATTTTCATAATTCAGAAATGACAATGAATAAAATGTAAACTTGATCAAAGTCATTAAATGAGGACTTTCACTAATAATAAAAATTACATTTTATGTTAATACAACTATTATCACAAGTTTAGTTACTTTTATTGATTGTAAGTTGCACAGTCTTGTAATATCCACGAAATTTATACATAGGATAAAATGGAAAAGAAAAAACTTCATAAGGTTAAATTCTCTTCATTTTAAGAAAAGCTTGTTTTCTCCAATTATCAAAATTATTCTAATAGCTATGTCTCTATGTGATTTTAGTTCATTTGGATCTCCAATATGAGAATTACAGAGAATTTTATTTCCGCTAAAATTGATCAAATCAACTTTTGATTCTGCATATTGTATTTAATTAAATCCCGTGCATTGCATGTGCAACTTAACTAGCATAGTACTGAAGCTACATTAATGGAAAGAAGAGGATTTACAAGTAGTAAAGTTTTACCCTCAAAGAGCCATTAGATCTAAGGGTAAAAGCATGTTAATAATTCTTTTTAAGATCCAAGTACTTATGGACAAATTTCAAAATCGAAGTTGACATCCTTCACTTTGTTAGCCTTTATAAATATTGTTTACTGACCCAAAAAGGAAATCATATCTTCACTTTGCTAGTCTCAACATGGATGCATGTTAATGGCACTATGAACAAATAATGTTACATTACTTTAGTCGGATATAAATGGCATTAATGAACATTGATTCTTACTTATAGGGAACAGAAAAGATTGAGGCCGTTTATCTTAGCTCCAGCACAGCGGCTTGCCTAGGTGGCAAAATCCATGCAGATGAACAATTCAAGAATTTAACAAGACTAAGGTTCCTTCACGCGAGTGGGGCACAATTTAGTGGAGATTTTAAGAACTCAATTGAGGAGCTAAGATGGCTTCGATGGCATAATTGTCCCTTTACTTTTGAAGCAGAGAATTTTCATGTAGAGGAATTAGTTGCACTCGAATTGTCAGAAAGCGAAATTTCAGATAAATGGCGAGGATGGGATTTCATTAAGGTAAGATGGAAGAACTAAATCTTTTTTTTTTTATTTGCTTTCTGTTGAATCATAATCACTTTGGGCTAATCCCTCAACAATTGTTATATTCTTTATCAGATGGCAAAGAATCTAAAAGTTCTTGACCTTTATCGTTGTGGATCTTTAGAAGGAACTTTCTTCCTCTCAGCTTTTAAGAATTTAGAGGTTTTAATCCTCAGATATTGTCGGAGACTAAATGAAATTGACTCTTCGATTGGAGACATGGAGAGCCTGGTACGCTTGGACTTGGAGAGATGTGAGATGCTCAAGGAGCTGCCAAACAGTATAGGAGCTTTGCAGAATCTAGAAATTCTGAATATTATGGAAAGTGGGATAAAAGAATTACCAGACAGCATAGGAGCTTTGAAGAATCTAGAAGTTCTAGATATTAGAAGCACTAAAATAAAAGAATTACCCACTGGTATTGGAAGGCTGAAAAAGCTCCGAAAGTTAAATACTTTTTGGTGCTGGGAACTCCAATCGTTGCCGGTGCTTCCTTTGAGCTTAACAGACTTGTATGTCACCTGTCAAAGTCTCCGATTGTCTTCACTTTTCCACCTAACCCATCTTAAGGAACTATATCTTGTTTTCTGCAAAGTTCTTGATTTCATCTCGGAGCTTCCATCATCAATACAAGAGCTTTCAGAGTTCTCCCAACTAGCAGATGTTGAAGAATCAGGATTACAAAAATCCCCAAACACTCCCTTTAAGTTGGAAATGCTGCATATCCATGGCGGCGAGTTTAGGGAAATACTGGACATTTCGCAATTAAACCATCTAAGGATATTATCTCTCATGTCTTGCACTAACATGCTTGAAGTTCGAGGTCTTGATAGATTGAAATCTTTGGAAATCTTGACCATTGATGAGTGCGGTCCAATTGAAAGGCTGGACCTTTCAAAATCTGAGGGTATAAAAAAGTTATGTGTGGAAACTTGCGAAAATTTGGTTGAAATTCAAGGTCTCGATAGGTTGGAGTCCTTGGAAGAAATAAGTGTCTCTGGGTGCGCTTTACTTGCAAGGCTAGACCTTCCAAAATCCAAGGTTTTGAAGATATTCAATGCTAAATATTGTAAAAACTTGGTTGAAATTCAAGGTCTCGATAGGTTGGAGTTCTTGGAAGGGATAGATATCTCTGAATGCACTTCAATTCAGAGGCTAGATCTTCCAAAATCCAAGGGTTTGAAGAAGTTATATGTTAGATCTTGCGAAAACTTATTCGAAATTCAAGGTCTCGATAAATTGGAGTTCTTGAGGGTGCTAAATATGTCCGGATGCACTTCCTTTGGAAGGTTACCAGATTTATTTTGCTTTGACACCTTGAATAAGTTGGCAATCAACTGTTGTGACAACCTTCATGATATTCAGAGCCTAGAGAGATTCCCATACTGCACAAGTTTATGGATTGAGGATTACAAGTCCTTAGCAAAATTCCCAAACTTGTCTAATTTTCGTAATTTGCGGACGTTGTTCCTATCAAATTGTCATGAACTTCAGGAGATCCCGGGGCTTGAGGAGTCCACATCTCTAGAACGTATTGCTATCTCAGGATGTTCCTCGATCGAAATCTTACCTGATTTGTCATCATGTACCGACTTGATCAGTCTGGTTGTGCAAGATTGCGAGAAATTGAATGAGCTTCGAGGGCTGGAGAAATTGGAGCAACTGGTAGAATTGGACATTTCAGGATGCATGTCACTCAAAACAATACCAGAATTATCTGGAACGCGGATTTATCAAAATTATGAGGAAGATTCACAGGGCTTATATGAAGCAACGAGAGAATTTGAGTTATTCAAATGGGATGAGTCAGAATTTGAGATGGTCGATATTTCCTAACAAAGGTATAAGCTACCTTTTCCCTCTTGTGATGTATAATCCAATTTTTATTTGTATTTCCCGTTTGCAATTTCTTTCAAGTTTTATTGCCTTTTCATTGAATTTCCTCGTTGACAGTGTCATTGTTTTCTTACTTGAATTCAAGGAGTCCATGGGGAAATGTTCGTGGAAGTTAATGTGTGCTTCAGAAAAATGTTTTCACTCATCATGCCAGTAATGGAAATAGATCAAAAGGCCTCCTCAGTGCATCATTTGTCATTAGCCTTCGAGTAAGATACTTCATCCTATGCAGAGAAATAAAGATTCTCCGCATTCGATAAATTCTGGAGTGCTGGAATTACTGAGTAAAAACTGATGTGTTCAGGTATTTGATCGCATGCCGAAGGTAATGGTATAGGTTGAAAGATGCTGAATGAAGGATCCTGCATGGAGGTCCTTCTGATGTAAGGTTTTTGTTTGCTCTGCGCTTACCATGCAGTTCATGACTGCATGTTTCTAAGGTACGATTAAAAATGAATTTACGGTGCAAAATGAACAGGAGTGCATCCTTTAGTGTGCTTATACTACTGACTTGTGATAAAATTTGTCCAACGATTGTGTTTAACACATTTTATCTCACCCAATTATCTGCATTAGCTAATTAAGGTAATCGTATCAGTCGAGAAGCGCTGAATGCAACTTCTCCTGGTGTTTTGGTCATGAACAATAGGCCAGAAGCAAAACCATTGTGAATTATTTGGATCAATTGAGAAAATAGCAACTTCAATTTTCCTGACTATGAATCCATGTTCATTTGCTTTGAATCCGGGATATACCTAAAAGTCCAAGGCAAATAATGGATGAGCCCAAATAATACTTCTTACTATTTGTAGAGTTAGCAATGCCATATGTCATTTACCAGAACTTTTGAGTCAAGAAAATGATCAAGATGGCAGACATGAACGAGAATGTCTTTTGACATAATCGGCTGCACTGTGAAATGATCCCTTATATCCTGGATAAGCTCTTATTAGTGCATTTACTTGCTGTAAAGAAAAACGCGAAAAGCGTTTTCATAAGTTTCCTGAGGAAACTTTCTTTTATCCTATATGCCATTTGAAAACTATCTTGCATTCATTTTGATATGTGAACAGCACATAATGTTAAGGAAATGAATCATACTATATATCCCACAAAAGAAGCAACTTAAGCAGAATTCACTACCCAATTTGATCAAAGCTTCTGTGGTTGATGATGTTAGATGCCTATTAGTTGGATTGAAAGAGTTGAAAAAGAAAATTAATATTGAGTTCGACAAACAAAGATGTGTATATGTTGGGTGTAACGAGTAGTTTGCCGATGTTAGTTGCTAGATTGATTACATTTTATTCACGGGCAGGATTTGGTTATTATTCCACCAGTTGTGATGTAAATGCTGAAATATCCAAAGGAGCTTTAGAAAGGCACTTCATAAAGGAAAAAATTAATCAAAGGATCAAGAGCTCAATGTTTCTTGGACTTCTCCAAACTTTGACAATGCATCCTTGGAAAGGTAAAGGATGCTCGCCTATTTTTGAAATACGGAAAGTCTAGCCATTTGATATTGTGCCCAGCAATTTGGACGATTTAATTTCAATTTGGTATCATAATCAGCACCGGCATGAAGGTCTTTTGGAATCTTTATGCAAAGAGAGTTGTTTGTCTTTCAGTTTTGGATCTTCATGCTAAGGTGGAATCTATTTGATGTTTGGCTGCTAAACTTTGTTGGGTTAATAAAGAACTTGGAGCTTCTTACTTTGTGAAGCTGCTGTCGTAGTTGGCTTAGAATGGTTGTATCCACTGTGGTTGGAAGTCTTGGAGTCAAAGTTTTGTGAGGTTGAGATCTTATTGCAGTAGATTTTGCTGTCAAAATGATAGAGGCCGTTCTTAATACCAAATTTGAAAAGGTTTCTGGTGTGAAGAACCAGGTCAAAGAGTCCAGTGATGTGCATTTGAGATTGTGCTCTATTTGGGATATTGAAGTTCAATTGTAACAAAGGATCAGCTATCATGAACAAGCAATTTTGGAAGCCAATTGGCCATTTATTTATCAAAACAAATGCGCATTAATTTGTCGTGTCCCTTGTCAGTAATTGTAGCGGTCTTTATGTGCTTACTTGTTCATTATCCCAGTTGCACTCTGATTAGTTTAGCTTCACTTCCTGTTCTTAGACCTTTCTTGACCTGTCTTGATTCCACGAAACCCCACGTGTTCTTCCTCCTTTCTCCTCGAAACGTCATTTGTCGAAATTCTGGTACAGCTTGCATTATATCTAATTGGATACCAAGTGTACTGACAGTAGGAAGTATAAAAATCAGTTCACTCATTTGGCATTGGCTAAGAATGCGCACCAATTCACTCATTTTGCCTTCCAGTGATCGAGAGCCTTTGGTGACACTAAAGAGATGAGGATAACAGAGGAAGGAGAATCTAAAAATGGACTCAAATTGTCATGACAAGGCACAGAAATTACATTGAAACAAAAGAAACAGGTAAGGTTCAATCATTCTGTGTTCCTAGTCTCTGCTTGTGTCATTATTTTCTGACTTCATTTTCCTAAATAAACAAGATGAAGAGATGGCCAGACAAAGAGAAGCCAACCAACTTGTCATGGAGATGCATCATAACAATGCCACCAATCAAACGGTACTTTTAACCTATTTTTAAGTAACTGACCATGTAGTTGAATGATTATAAATGCCATTTTCAATTGAGTATTGTGTGGTTCTTATTAGCCTAGTTGGGAAGGCAGTCGAGTCATTTCTCTACTAAGAGATACCAACAATGTTGTGGTCCATGCTAAGAAGGTCCATGCTAAGAAGGTAGAGATGTTGTGGTCCATGCTAAGAAGGTAGAGAGCGCATTTCACATATTTATCACTACAGTGGGATTAGAGGCACAGCTTTATGGTAGTAAATGAGTTATGTAAAGATTTGAAATTTGATTTCATAATATCCATTTCTTTCGTCCAGCAGCAAAAGGTAGACAATATGAAAAAGAAGCAAGAGGGTGGAGCATTTGAAGGACATTGGATCAACAAGATCTCCAAGGAAGAGGAAAATTCACCAGAAGTAGCTGTATGAAGAGTTGGAAGTCTGATATGTTTTAGTAACTTGTGTTGTTATGATAATCTTCAATTAAGATCAAGAGATGGATCTTGTTGTTTGTATTTTTCTGCTAGTGTTTAAGATGTGGGAATGATACTGTTAAGACCACAAGCATTCTGCGCAACAGCCTTTTTGTGCCTGGGAGTGCGTTTGATATTTGAAAAGATAGTGCAGTTGGCCTTACTTTTACCGAATCTGTTGGTGTTATAGACTAGGCTCTGTCCACAGTAACAAGCCAAGCTTGTTAGAAGCTGGACATGAATATTCTTACCTGACAATTTCGACAAATTGTCATTCCAAAAAAACCGCAATTTTCTTCGCAAAAAGAAAGAATCTAACATTTGCATTATAAAAATTCGATTTTTTTAATTGCAAAACACCAGCAATTTCCAGAGACATCATCACGAGGAAAACTAGAGATTTTAGTCCTCCAACTATTCAGCAGTTCCAGTCGGGAACATGGCTCTCATCCAAGTTAAAGACCAAAGTGAAAATCCACACCATTCCTTCTTTAACTTTCCCAATCGTTTCTGCTTTCCAAGATCTCAATGTGATCTCCACAAGGCAGAATTCTCCAACGCGAGCAGCCTCACCTCCAATTTGGTCGAATTTGATGTCTTCACCTACACGGGCATAATTAGGTGGCGCGCCCACCTCGACCCCAAGATCTGCATTGTCGCCTGCCAGACCTCAACCCATCAAACCATCTTCGTCCTTGAGGCTCAAAGCAGTTTGTGTGAGAAGTTCGAAGTGTGACTTGATGAAGAAGATGGAACGTTGATGTTGAGGAAGAGGTTTTGTTGAAGCCCAAACATTTTCTTTTTCCTCTTTTCTAACCGGAGAATAAAACCGGAGAATAAAAGTAGATGGATAAAATAAAGGACGCACTGACTCATCATTTAAAAATCCAACTCAGTATACAAGTTTTCATGTCATTAGATAACTTCTGATTTGTTGTTTTATCAAACGGGATGACCACATTTTTAAGATAAAAACAGAAAAAAGAAAAAAGAAAAGAAAAGAGAAAGACTCCCAATATGTATGTTACAAAGGCACGTGCATTAGATGTAACAATAAAATCATGTTATATATTACATAGTATATCTTCTACCAACATTCTTAGCTTATCAATTTCAGTAGAACACTGAGAACGGTAACGTCTTATTGGGCTTTAATTGTTTTAGACCTCTTTAAATCTCTTTTAAACCAAAGTTAGGTAAAATCATAGTATTACCAGCTAATTGAATCTGAATTACAAAATGGGTTTATCATCCATTTCTCACCTCTAGTGATTAGCGATGCACTGTGCATTTTTCATAATATCCACGTGGTTAATCGTGACTGCATGTCCGGTCCCTAGTTGAGGTGGTGAATTATCATCGATTCAATGATTTGCTTATACAGTGATGTGTAAATTTGGGGATGCTCTTGGTCGGTTGGTCTTTGATGCGTCCCGCAATTTAAATAAGAAATAAAAGGCAAGAAGACTGTCTAGGAAGGTCAGACATATGATTATATGTATATAGCCCACGCTCACAAAAGCAAATATGTAGGACCAGCAAAATAGTGCGAGGTTACCATCATTCTCACATTTCTCCGTCTCCAAAAATACTCTGAATATTACTTTCTTGCTCCCATCACTTGGACACTTTTCATGGCTTAGTTCCTCATAATTGTGCATCCACCATCATTCAGACATTTCTCCGTCTCCAAACAATTATGTTTTTCCATTAGCTGACCCAATTACAAAAATTGGAAAAAACACAAATGAGCACGAAATTGCCCGCTCTATCAGAGCACCTCCATTTCGTCAAAAACTGTCAATGGAATGAACTTCTCTCCTGGAGCTTATTCACTAAGCGCAGCAAACTATACCGGAGCTTCGCTACATCTTCTCTTCAGGATCGAGGAGTTCGTTTTGGAAGTTGGTCGTTCTGGAAAGAGCTTCTTACATCGTTAATTTAACCAGCCTTGTTTGAGTTCTCTACTGCTTCGTGGTGGATGCTGTGAACTCTAGTGTGTCTGAAGGAGGAAGGGTCTTTGTCAGGATCGAGAATCGATTTTGGGTTTGCCTGTGTCGTATAGAGGATCATTTGGATGCATCGAGGCGTTTGTCATCTTTTTGTTATTTCTGATGCAGTTGAATGATGTTGACTCGTGAATGTTCGGGAATGATTGGGATGGAAATGCTGGCTCGGTGATGATTTCATTTGAACAGAGTCCTTTGCATTTGTAATAGCGTTTGATTGCCGGTCCAATTTGCACATCTTGGTGCTCGCAGAGGCTTCTCTCCAGGAGAGAGAGATAGTTGACAATAAATTTATTGGTATCGTTGTAGATGTTAGTCTGATCCTTCCATTTTTTGAACTGTCCCTCATTTGGCAATTTTATTGCCCAAGAGTTTGGATGCTAAACTCGAGCGACATTATAACTCAATTCTTCTTGATAAATAGACGACTAGCATGGGTGTTGTTTATCCTATGTTGAAGTGATGGAATCCCTGCTGCTTTCCTTTCTTTTGCCACTCTGATCATTTCCCGAATCATCGAAGCAGGGCGCGCCCATCTGTGTTCATTATGGACAATGTGTCAGGTGATGACTTGGCAATACATTAGAGATTAGTGATGCTGGGATTCGATAACTCTGCAAATTCCTTCTTTTCTGTAGGATTTGGTGAAAAGCGTGGAGCGCAGTAGGTTATTTACGTTTGAGCTAGCAATTCGGTTGTTGGTCACAGAATGCAATGCAAGTGTATTTAGGTTTCACTAAGCAGTTTGATAGCATAATGCGTTGTGTGGTTTTTGTCAACTGAGAAAGGAGCCAGAGTGAACGCTGAAGCAGATTCACCTAATTAAATAAGTTCCTTGTAAGAAGATGAAGAGGAGAATCGACTCACTGCCCTTTTACACCGAATGTTATTTATTATCCATGACTGACCTTGTCTGATGATTTGATTCTCAAGTGAAGAATGTTAATGATGGTTAAGATGATAGTCAGCCCTTCCATCTTTTATTGGATGTAGATTTTCTCCCTTCAGGAGTCCTTGGAAATTTGGTATTTGGGGGAAGGTGGAGTGGATACAGTTACTTTTCATGTTTTCCTCTTTTCAGAGATCTCCTACTGATTGGAGCAGTTTTCCTCCACTTTTCTTGTCCTGGAAATTTTCTGGACGATGTAGAATCCAAATGTCACGAGACAGAACGATAACGTATCAATTGATGTGCTGTATTCGTTTGGAGAGTAGTTTACAGATCAATATATGCACTAATTCATACTCTGTATAACATACAGATGTGTAGGTTCAAAGTTTTCTGCTCATTCGAGTGACAAGCTTTCTGACCTTTGCCCTAGATCCTGGTTCTCATGCAATTTAGCACATTGAGAACTTCGAGAAATCTATGCTAGAATGGTTGGCTTTTAGTCTATCTAAGATAAATGCATGATGCGGATACTGTAGTTTTGGTTTCAAAGTAGAATTCTGGAATCTCTGTGCTCGTGCTCAGCCTGTTTTTTTTCTGCCTGATGAAAGGAGATTTAATCAATATGGTACACCATGGCACAGAAGAGAGAGAGAGAGAGAGAGAGAAAGAGAGAGACTTCTGGGTCTTGCTGGTTTATGTAGGCTAGTGTAGACATGAAATGGAATGAGATTCCCATCGCTGATGATTGCTGTCGGAAGAAGATTACTGAAGTAGCATTTGCGATGATTGGAGATAGATCAATGTGTTGTTCTAAAGCAGCTTGTCCGCCAGAGCAATAGATGGCGGAGTTTAATTGTTTCATGACACACAAATGAAGTGGTTGCTTCCTATACTGTTTGTGTAGGCAAAATTCCTCAGATGTGAGCTATGATATTGTATAATGGGGCTTCGACTGTAATTGTAGGCTTTACAAACTAAATATTCTTCCTCTGATTCTCTCGGTGCCTCCCTTCAACTTAACCCATGGACTTGATTAATGCACCTGGAAGAAGCATATGCTCATACCGCATGAAATAGGAAATGTTGGTCTAGAATCGTAAAATCAATTGTTATGTTTTGACTCTTGGATAACACGTGGAATGTTAGAACAAATTTCAATGGACGATAGTTGACTTGTGAGA
The DNA here is from genome assembly GCA_031216185.1 of Syzygium aqueum. Taxonomy (NCBI): domain Eukaryota; kingdom Viridiplantae; phylum Streptophyta; class Magnoliopsida; order Myrtales; family Myrtaceae; genus Syzygium; species Syzygium aqueum. The sequence goes on from CM062233.1 coordinate 11,998,689, forward strand.
TTAGTTTTGCTTGGCTACTGAAGAACCCCATCAAAGGTTGGAATGGATGGAAAAGTTGGTCAATTGACCTGGGTAAATACCTTCTTCATGAAGGTTCTTACTTAAGGACATCAATGTCTGTCTTCAGCAGTGGTGCAATATGTAGTTCTTCGGGCAGTATGGAATCAGTTGGTCAACTTGAAGGTATTTGTTTTGTTGGAAGAGTCTTCTGACTGGAAAAGTCTCATGAGTCAGCACAGTCGTATGTCTGAGGCTTGAGTCATTAGCAGTTTTTGAAGAAAGCTTCAATCAGAATTGCAGGAGGAGGAAGGATATCCTTGATGGACAAGTTTTGCTCTTACAATCTTCCGCCATATTCTGTTATCTTACTTCGTTTAAGAGCAATTGAATTGTGTGAATTTGGGGGATTTCACCTGAGATTGGCTCATTCATGGTCGCATCCAATATAGTTTGTTCCAGACTTCAAGCAATCAGGTGATCATGACGCACAATTCCTTATTATCCATTGCGGAATGCTCTGGAGTTCCTCAATGCTTTACTTATGTTATTGAGAGGGAATTTTTTAGATCTACTTGTTACGATGATTCCTTCCGTTGGAGCACTACTGATTTGAGCTGTTCGACATGGATCGGACGTTCTAGTTGCCGATATCATATGGTCTTGAGCCTTGTAGAAGAAATCAATGTTGCACTATCTCCTTGCTTGACTGGCCAAGTAAAATTCTTAGGAGGTTATGGAATGTTGATAAGTTTGCTCATCTCTGCAGGTGCTTCATCGCTAGCTTCTAGGTAGTTGGTAGTCTCAGCAGAGTCAAACTAAAATGGATGAAGTAGCTATTGAACAGCCAGGGTTTCTATCAGTTTGATGCGGGAAACCCTCAGCATGCCTTCTATAAAGAAGTCAGACAGACAACGAGCTGGCAGTCCTTTAGCAGATGAATGGGGAACAGATGCCTGTCGAAAAAACTGAAGAAGATGCTAATCCTACCGATTTGCCAGAGAGAGGGTACTTGCAGTACGGGTAATGTCTCGGCTCATTCTTGAGCAATATTAGTTCCAGCTTAATTCCTGTCAACTTTCAGTTGATATCAAAGTTGCTGCTGCTGCAAATGTCCTCATGACCGGTGAAGGTGCCGCATTGGAGCCCCCTGTTGCAACAAGATCTTTTATTTTCTATCTATTTATTTGTTTCAAAATATATCTGATAGAAGCATTTGCATTTGATATTATCAATCTGTTTTGCATCCATCAAAATTGAATTTGAATTATTCCACGAAAAATTTCTATTGTGAATCAGTCTATTCACCCTATTTAGGTTGCATTGTTAGCCTCAACAATTATGAAAAAGAAACAAGCGGTGGTACATTTGATCGATATTGGAAGTGTTGGAACAGCTAGATCGACAAGAAAGAGGAAAATCGATCAGAAATAGCAGTATAAAGAGTCAGAAGTTTTTAACCAAAAAAAAAGAGTTAGAAGTCTGATATGTTCTAATACTTTTTGCTGATATATCTAAGACCAAGAGATTGAGTTTATTTTTATATTTTCTGCAGGTGTTTAAGATGTGGCAATGATAACGTTAAGACCAAAAACATTCTGGGCAAGAGTTTTTTGTGCTTGGGAGTCCATTTAATATTTGAAAAGACGTGCTATTGGCCTTTTTTTCCCTAATCTGTTGGTGTTAAAGATGGGGCTCTGTCCACGATAATAAGCCATGCTTTGTTTAGAGGTTGGACATGAATTTTCTCAGTGAAAGAATCTAACATTTTCATTGCAAAACACCAGCAATTTCATACACATCATCACTAGTAAAATTGATGATCCTAATCCTCAAACTATTAAGCAATTCCAATCTTGAAACAATGTTCTCATCCAAGTAAAAACCAAAATGAAAGATTGTATTATTCCATCACTAACTTTCCAGTTGTCTTTGCTTCCCAGTCGAGAACTCGATGCGATCTCCACACTGACAACACCAGCTCCTTTACAGCAAAGGCGAGCTCCGTGGTACAAGCAAGCTCGTTGTCACTGATCCCTTTCTCTCCTTGGAGAATCCTCGAATCTGAAGTGCCTAAGCAACGCAAAATTCTCCGACTCGAGCAACCTTACCTCTAATTTGGTCGGATTTGACATCTTCACCTTCATGGACATATTTAGGTGGCGCGCCTTCCATGAACCCAATCTTCGTTCATGAGGCTCAAAGCAGTTCGTGTCAGAAATTTAATTTTGAGGAAGAATATGAAATGTTGATGTCCAAGAAGAGGTTTATTTGAAGCCCTAATTTCTTTTTCCCTTTCTTAAAAAGAGAACAAAACTCATCATTATAAAGGTCCTACTCAACGTATAATATTCTATGCCATCGAATAAGTTACTTGTCCTTTCATCAAACGAAATGACTAAATTGAACAATCCAAGACCACATTAGACAAATTAAAATTTTAGGGACGATATTACACATCAGGCTAAAGTTTAAGGACTATTAGTGCCATTTTACTTAAAGGATACTACCAAAAATGCACTAAATCTTTTGATCGTTTTAGTAATTTTTTAGATAAGAAAATATATGAAGGATGACTTTCTTAAATTTATGAGTTAATAAATGATACATATTTTCGGTAACAAACATATTATATTAAAATTATCTGGATTGTGTTAAAAATTAAATATTGAAACTATATTACTAGTAATTCAATAAATTAATCTTCTAACAATGTGTAAAATTTGCCATCATGTCAAATTTCTAGAAGATCATTTAAAGATGATAGTTGCCATACTCTTTGATGTAAAAGTTTTCTTTCAATATATTAGTGTTTGTGAGTGTTTTGCAGTCTTAATGCTTGTCAATTGAGGTAAGGGTGATCAGCTCCAGGGTAGACCGATTCCCATCCTAGAAATGAGAATCGGTTCCCAGGTGGATTCAAGAACCAATTGCTTCTTTTGTTTTTTTTTTTCTTACTCTTTGCAAGATTGCAAGTGTTGTTTCATAGTCTAAACTATTACACTAATGATGTTAATAGAATAAGCTTGTGATACTCTAAACATGATGATCATCAAGAACCAAGTCTGAGAGGCGTTGAGCTGCAAGGGAGGCATGAGCGCCTCGTGACTAAAACTAAGAGAAATGAGAGCGAGGCATAAAAGATAATTTGTGTGGCTGAGTTTGAGCGAGAAAATAATGGGAATTAGAGTTTTGGAAATTTGGAATAATAAATATTTTTTAAAAATAAGTCTAGTTCAATTAGTTCAGGTGGGTGAGTCCACACCTAGAATCGGGAAGCGATCGATATTCACCGGAAACAAATTTTTGGAACTAGCAACCGGACCAATAACCGTGAGGATCGCTTGGAATTGGTCGATTTGGTTCAGTTCGAGTGGTTTCCGATTTGGTCCGATTCTTTTTTTTTTTTTTGATAACTCAGGGAACCCCCGCACGGCCGACAGCCGGGAAGTAAACCCTGAGAGCGACACGTGCTAGCCACCACACACGTGCACCGGTTAAGTCACCCTGCGGTACCCGGGATTCGAACACTCAACCTTTTGTGAGAGGAAGAGTGCCCTTTCCAGCAGCGCCACCCAGGCGGGTGGTTGGTCCGATTCTTTTGCTCACCTTAAATGACAAAAGAAAATTTGAGGAGACGAAATGCAAATTAAACGGGACTTCTTCGGGCCATAATCAAGAATTGACTAATGGGTCCATAACGGTACTTAATTTCACAGAAAGTGCTGCGAGGGAGAATAAATTGCCATAAAAGTACCGGATTTTCCCCCACGTGCTTTATAGTCTTACAATAATGGATTTCAAAAAATCAATTACCATAGTTTTTCGCATAAGCATACATATAGTTATTAAATTACAATAATTTATTGCAATTATTATGGTTGATATAGAAAAGTGATATAAATCCATGTCGTGCAATGTCATCGCCATGTGACGTCACATCATGAATTTCGATAACTCAAATTATTACCGAGTCGGCGAATATGAATTACAAAATGGGTTCGTCATACATTTCCTCACCTTTAGTGATTAGTCATGTAGTATGCGTTATTTCACGACATTCGCGTGGTTTAGTACAACAGCATGTCTAAAGTCCAATTGAGGTGGTGAATTACCTTTTAACTTGGCGACGTGGTGATAGAGTAATGACATTTAAAAAAAAAAGTCTGCCCGAAAAGATAATGACCCTTGCTATTGTTTGGACATTCCAAGATGTCCATATTGTAAATTTGGGGAATAACTCCACTACAAGATGATTTCATGTATTTGATTCATGGACCGAATGCGTCGAACAATAATAAAAAAAAAAGAAATAAAAAGCAAAAGGCTGCGTAGTTAGGGGGGGCAAAGATATAACATAAATATAAGCCCAAACCCACAAAAGCAAATATGTAGGACTAGCAAAATAGTACAAGTTACTCTTTACGATAACTATGTGAGATTAGCTTTCACAAAGAAAGCAATATCACTTTATATTGTATGACTCAGACCTAAAAAAATTAGTTCTTCAATGGATCTTTCGGGGTAAAAGGGGAAAAAATAAACGTACGAGTCAAAAGTGGAGCGAGTTATGTCTGTTGTTGAATCCACTTTTGATTATGTTCCGATTTGAAAACATATCTTAAAATCAAAATGACAGAAAATTTTGAACAACTATAGACGCAGAGGCGCTTTTTAATTCAAGATGCCCAACTGAAAGTGACATATTTTGCCATGGGTTAATCATTCTCTACTTTTCTTGCACTCTCCTTCTTTTTTATTTTGGCAATTTGATGCATGCTTAAGGTAGACAAGAAGAATGGAATGATTAAAATGAGCAATCTTAGGGTACATAAGTTGACAAAAATATTGATTCATATAATCAAATTTGAGGATTTCAACAACTGCTCAAGCATTGTGAACCTGGTCATTAGATTTTACCATATCACCTTATTTTTATCTCAAGCATTATTCTTACATTTCCCATGTGAGTGAGAGGTAGGATCCGGGTAAAGAGATTGAGAGGATTCTTTAGTTTCAGAAGAGATGGAAGAGCGATTGAGAGGCTTCTCTGTCTTGTGTGATTTATGAAAGAAGAGGGTTCTTGTTTCGGAAAAAAACCTGTCTATTTGGTTAGAAAAGGATTGCTTTTATAGGCTGAGGGAACCTTCAAAAGGTATCGAATTATTTCAAGTTCACGTGATGTTACTGTATCTTTCAATAACAGCCACTAGTGTGAACAGGAAAAAGGTGCACAGTATTACAGTAAAAAGACATATGGCAGAAAGAAAAAAACAAATGTTGTTAGTCTCTTCTCTCATTATGAAATTGTGAAAACTTTGACAATAGTCATCCCGCCTTTGTCTTTTAGTCTTCATCCTCATCATTACCAAGGCATATGTCGTAATAGACATCCTCATTTGTGTTCCTACTATAATGTAAGTAGGAAGAGCTTGATTCTTCCAATTCAACTAGGGCTTATTTAAAAAATCTCATTAGTTGTTGCTGGGATTGTGCATATGCCAGCTTTGATAAAACAAATCATCTGTCATGGAGAAAAGGAATGACATTATCTGGGCTGATATGGCGAGGGTTTCTCTTGCTCAACCATTCTGTTACTGATTGATTATCAACCCTATCAAAAATTTTAAAAGCGTCCCACCGCTTAATCTTGAATCTTCTAATTAAGATAAGGATATTCGATTCTATGGTTTTTTTTATAATCAAAACTCCAAGCCGTTACCCATGATACTCCAAAGTCTATGAAAAATAGCATTAGGTTTGGGATTTTGGCTTTATATGAAAGAAGTGTAAATTGGCTAGAAAATATTTTGTAGCTGGGTTGCACTAATAGGTGCAGTATTTCACTGGTAGGTCCAAAATGTTCCCACCATCTAATGAACCAGAATGATATCAAGCGAGCATCAAATTCCTCAAAGAAGAACAGCCATATATGGCTATTGTCGGCATTTTTCCTTAGAAAGACATTCCATTAGGCTTGTTGATAATCAAAATATGAATAAGAGGGCCTATATGGTACCTTGGTATCAAATCTGACCATAGTTATGGGGTTTGGTTTCCACTGGGAAGGATGGATTATTTTACGGATCTTTGCTATGGAATAATTTATATGGATTTTATAAGTAAAATGCTTAAAAACGACAGATTTGGTTTCTGTCATTATTTTTTCATAAAATTTCATTGTCTTGTATGGATCATGTGGAGTATAGTTAAATTTATCAGAAAATATATTTTTTGCAAATATGTTGGGATCTTCATGATAGAACCCATTTTCAATGGTACATATATTTTGAAATATTATTTTAGGAAAAAATTTTAATTTTGGAGGGGTTGCCTTTGTAGGCTGAATGACCACCTCGCTAGAAATTCTTTTGCCCATTGATTTTATAGGTGAATGATTCAAACTTACCTCAATTTGATTGGGGTGCTTGTTATTGAAGGTTGCCTCAAGAAGTTTTATTGCTTCTTTATATGATAATTTGGATATGTTAAAAGGAGAACTTGAAGATAGTGATTCAGGTTCTTTTTTCAAAGGCATATTGGCTTGATGTGATATAGTAGTATTGACGGTTTGCTTTGGATGTTGGACTGCTTATAGCTAGCTCCTGATATTGGCCAAGCCTTTGGATTTTACTTTTGGAGACTTGGCAATTTCTTTGCCTTTGTCTCTTCTTGTGGGTTTTTTGGAGGCATTTTCCCTATAAGAATTCTCGTGTGAGAAAATATGGTAAGGAATTGGAGGTACCATTTATAAATTCAATATCAAAATCAAAAATAGATAATATGGCTTGCCATCCGGTGAAAATCTATTTTGAAGCAATATTTTGAACATCCTCTTGTAAAACGTCTTTTGCTGATTTACAATCAATTTGCAAAAAAAAATTTTGGTTCAAAAAATCTTCTTGAAACTTGGATATAGATAAAACAATGGCAAGAATTTCCTTTTTTATAGTGGAGTAATTCTTTTGACAGTCATTCAAGTGTTTGGAGACAAATTGAACAATTTGTTCTTTGTTGTTTTTCGACTCTTTTAAAATTCCTCCGTATCCTATATCTAAAGCATATGTTTCAACAATTTTGAAAGCAAATGGGTCAGTGAGATATAAACAATGAATCTCTTTGATGCTATGTTCGATTTGCTTCACAATATTGGTATGAATTGAGATCCAAGGTGGAGGTTCCTTTTTAAGTCTTTGGTGGCGGAGAGGTTTGCAAATTATGTTGATATTTGGGAAAAAATCTATAGCATAATTCAGGCTCCTAAGAAATCTTTGTAATTGATTCTTATCTCTGATTTCATTAGGAAATTTTTCAAGAAAAAGTATTGATCTTTCAATGGGTATAATGATTCCTAAATGAATATGATGTCCTAGAAATCTGATTTTGGTTTGAAAAAGGGATATTTTAGTTGGTGAAACTACCAAACAATTTTTCTTAACAATGTTAATAAAATGATTAATATGTTTAAAATGTTGGTCAATATTGGAGGAGAAGATGAGAACATCATCTATGTATACAATGATATAATAAGAATGTGGCTTAAAAATGTCCTTCATGATTATTTGGAATTCAGATTGGGTATTTTTTAATCAAAAGGGCATGACATTACCAATCTTGGAACTCCTCTTTCTAATTCAGCATTTTTGTTAACATAGAAAGCGGAGCAACTCCAGGGTAATTGACTCTTTCTAATGAGATTTTTATCAAGAAGTTCATGGATTTCATCCGGACAGAAATTCATGACTTCATGATTCATTTGGGAAGGTCTTACCATAGTTGGGATTTTTTTTTTAGAAAATCCCGATTCATGGGGTGGGTCTACTATATGACATTTTCTAGACCAAAAAGCATTGGGAAGCGTTGAACATATAGAACTTTTTATGAAAGTTTCAAGATTAGCAATTCTTTTCTTAATAGTAGGATCATAAAGATTTTTCTCAATCCTTTTATGTTGAAGGTCTTCTTTTAAATATTGAAGGTGGTTTTCCTTATTTTAGATAATACAATTTATCTCAGAAATGGATTGTTCCTAAAATGTATTTAAGTTCTTGGTCTGTGGTTTACTTATAAAATTAAAAATCATTTTTTTTAAAAAAATTTGTTCTCGATACCATCATTAGTAACTTCAAAAGGTTGTATAAGTCCTATAAAAGGAGTCCCTAATATGACATTCTGTTTAATGTTCTTAAAAATAAGGAACGAAGTTTTATAAGAAGTAATACCTTTTACAATTTCAGCTACTGGAATCCAATAATTAATATGTAATTTATTTTCTGATGCTGATTTGAGTGATTAGGTTGTTTTCTTAAAATATTTAGTCGGTATAAGACATTCTCTAATACAGTTGAGATCTACTCTTGTATCAAAGAGTGATGCTGTATTTAAAATTAAATCATTATTGATTCTTATAATGATATTATAAACCATTTTCTGGTTGTTATTTCTGAAAGGATGAGCAAGAAGTTTGGATTGGAGGAGTTAGGACTAGAATTGAATTGAGATTCTAAAGATTCTTCAATTTTTTCTTTTCCTTTCATAAAATTGGATTTTATCTCTAGAATTTCCTTTTGCATCTCAATTTGGGTAAGTTTGAGATTATGAATTTCTTGTTTTTGGTGGTTGATCTCTTGATTAAGATCGTTTATGGAAATAGGTCGAGAAATAGTTTTCTTCCCTCTATTGAGAATGGTAGAAAGATTATAAGGGGCATCGGAATGCTGTTTAGAGGCTATAGAAGGTTAGAGATCACTGAGATATTTAATTCTATCTTTAGGGTCAGCGATTTGATCAACTATTTACAAAAAATTTCTTCTTCTTTTGTTAGGACATTTATTTCATATATATATTGAACCGGTGCCTAGAAATAGTATATATTCTTACTTTGCGCATTTTTTCTCTTCACTTCCTCTCTTCCTTACTAATTCTACTTCAAGCTTTACCGTTGTACTGTCTCCTGCAACGCATAAAAAGTAGCATAATATGCATCTATGTGAAAAAGTTGGTGGCTTTAGAGATTGAAAATGTATTTAGTGGTATTGATTTTAGCCATATCATTTTCACAGATATTGAATGTCAAAGTGTTCTCATTTTATACTTTTTTTTATCCTTAGTTTGTTGATATAAGATTTATTATGTGGTTGTATGGTCGAAAGGTTATTACTTTGAAAAAAATATCACAAAAAACCCTAAACGTGTACACCTGTGACAAATTTACCCCAAACTAAATTTTTAACTACCAAAAAGCATAAATTGGTACACTTGTGACAAATTTACCCATCGTTAATTTCCGTTAAATTTTATCGTCAAATTGCCGAGTTGGATGACACGTTGCAGTTGACGGGTGTACCAGTTTAGGATTTTATACCTTTATTTGTCATAGATTTACTAATTTATGATTTTTCGTGGTATTAATCTAATTTAACGGAGGGTAAATTTGTTATAAGTGTGCCAGCTTGGGATTTTTGTTGGTCAAAATATTAGTTTGGGGAAAATTTATCGTAGGTGTACCAGTTTAGGGTTTTTGTTGATCAAAAAATTAGTTTGAGGTAAATGTATCACAAAAATACTAGTTTAGGGTTTTTTGTGGTATTAACCCTCGAGAAAAACAAATTTCGAAAAATTATACGAGCATCCATCCAACAACTGGGGTCATGTCGGGTCGGCCCATATTCTCTACTTGGGCCGATCTGGCATGTGGCCTGGCCCAAGTCCGTTGGCACTGAGGAGCCGGCCCAACCGAAATTTGTCTGGACTCTTTTGCCCTTGGGCTCTATTCAATTTTTTAAGGCCCAAAGAGACAAAAACGCCATCTAGGCCCCTGGGCCACAGTAGCCGACTTGATCCCCGGCTGTTGAATTTGGGGCAAAGAAAAAAAAAAATAAAAAATCGCATGCGCAGACTTTATGTATAGACCACGCCCGTACTCATTTACCAGGGTAATCCTAGCCGTTCAGTTGAGGCGGTAAATTACTTTTCGAGTCAATTACAATGCTTTCATATTGACCAAATCGAGTAAAGTAAGGTGATTGTTCAAAGGTGTTCTTTTAATTCAAGATGCCCATCAACAACGACACATTTTGCAATTTAGCACGTGCTTCTGGTTAACAAGAAGAACGGAATGGTAAAATAACGAGCAATCTTAGGGTACATAAACATCGATCCATACATTTTCTGTCTTCGAAAAAATTATATATTTATTTCTTTGCTTCGTTTCTCATACTCGATGCGTGTTCGTCGTTCACTTCCTCTCTTCTTTAACTAGTGATTTGGTCAAAGGCAAAACACAAAATCGTTTTCCAATCTACGCCCGCACTCTTTTACCGCGGCAAACCTAGCCGTTCAGTTGAGACAATAAATTACTTTTTGACTCGATTACAATGTTTTCATATTGAATGGGCCCCTTTACCATTATGTAGAAATGGGAGAGTAAGGTGATTTGTTCAAAGGTATTTTTTTTAATTCAAGATGCCCATCATCAACGGCACATTTTGCAATTTATTGCATGCTTCAGGTTAGAAAGAAGAACAGAATGATCAAATGACGAGCAACCTTAGGTACATAAACAATGATCCATACATTTTCTGTCTCTGAAAAAAATTATATATTTATTTCTTTGCACCCATTGCCTAAACGTTTTGCACGGCTTCGTTTCTCGTACTCGATGCTTGTTTGCCGTTCACTTCCTCTCTTCTTTACCCAGTGATTTGCTCCGCCATTGGTTCTACTTAGAGCTTTTATGGCTGTATGCTCTCGCGCTCCACATGAGAAGTAGCATGGTAAGCATCTATGTAAAAAGAGGAAAATGGTCAAAAAAAGTCCTAAATCTATTGCATGTTTGGTCAATTAAGTCCATCTGATTAATTTAGACCAGAAATCCCTGATATGGACGCCGGCCGTGCCACGTCGGACAACCGACATCCACATCAATGATATCCCGTCAAAATTGACCGGACGGACTCAATTGGTTAAACGTGAAAATATTTATGATACAATTAGAAAAATTAAAAGTTTAGGACCCAATTAACAAAAGTGTAATCAGTTTAAGATTTTTTGGATAATTTTCTCCTGTAAAAAGTGGTTGGCTTTAGAGATTTATTATTGTAAAGTTTCACACTTCACGAATTGACACTTGTTTGCATGATTATCGGATTAAATCTAAAAATGAAATAAATTGAGAAGAATTTTATTTTCAACCGAGCGAGTCGCTAGGAGGAGCACCACGCTAACACAAAATCGACACACGAGAAGGACCACACTCCACCCCCAGCGAGCTTAACTTCAACATCAACCACACCACTCCCCGTAAATCCGTCATTAATAGCACGAATGATAACTATTTTGTTTTAAAAACTAAATTTTTGGCCATTTTATTTCTGTTCTCCCGACGAGTTTTTGAATAAAGATTCGTGCTTGGTAACAATACAAAATTTCTCTTTTCGGAACAGAATTCGTTTGATAACGATAATAAATTTCTTCATTTTATGTTTTTTTCTATTCATCGACGGGCGATAATGGCGTCCGGCAAGAGGCTTGTAGGGGGTGGTGGTGGCGAGATGCAAGGGCGAGCGATGAGAAAAACTTTTATTACTCTTTTTATTCTAGAAATAGAAAAATATAAAATTTTTGCTTCTCATTTATGCTCAAAACCTATTTCTAAACTAAAAATTTATTTCAAAAAATAAAAAAAATGAAATTACGTTGCAAAATAGATTTCTAATCAAAACGGATTTTTGTTTCAAATCTGTTTCCGGTAATAGAAAAATAGAAAAAGAGAAACAAAATGGTTATCATATGCACACCTCCACTCCTGCGATCCACCGCTATTTCTCTCTTTCTCCTTCTTCTTCTTTTAATAATCATAGTATTTTTTTATTTTCTTTGGATTTAACTTTTTTATTTGTATCGAATAGAGGGAGCACTCGCACATGTCCCCCCCAACAAAATTGAAGTCATTATCTCCGTCTCCGTCTCCGTCTCCGTCGTCCTCACCTCCTCAACCTCCGGGATCCCACGCACCGATGCTGCTCCCACTCGACCGGGGGCGAACCCGCGATGTGATCATGCCCGCACCCCGAGAACCAACCGGCGGCAATGCGCCTATGAAGCCCAGAAGTCATTTCATCTAATGGCCATGAACATGATAAAGCGACACAACGTAGAAAAAGAGAATGAAAAAACGAGGAGTGATTGGAGAGAGAGAGATTTTCCCTTGGGTGCTCTTTTCTTCATGCGCTGATATGAAAAGATTTGCTTTGAGCAATAAAAAATACAACTATCATAACAGCCCCTTGGCTATCTCTTTCGGCGGTTTCAGACGGGAGCGAAAGCACGTCAATGGAAAGCGCGAGTGGGCGCGAAAACGTAGCAGCTCATCTCTTGTACATTTTGAATACCATAAACCTAGATTTGATTTGGCTTCTGGACTAGTTTGAATGCTTATTGTTGATACATGGATTTTCCCGATCGGAATCCTGAAGAAATCTTGCAAAGATTAGGATCGACCACGATTGTGACCGGTCATAGACAAGGTCAAGCCTTGTTGGCCTGTGGAGAGGCTTGATCTGGCGAATTGGGCAAGGGTCGAGGTTGCCAAAGCCTCGCCGACGTCTGGTGAGCTCGACCTTGCTGGATCTAGGAGTGTCAAAAAGACCCGAGCCGGCCCGGCCCGGCTCGACCCATATCGGCCCGGCTCGACCCTAAAATTTGGGGGTATTTTGAGATTGTGTCTCAACTTTTTTAGGGTAGAGCTTTTAGATATGAGTATTATTAAAATTAGGGTAGGGTCAAGCCCGACCCATTGACACTTCAGAACCCCCTTTTCTCTCTCCTCTCTCTCTCTCTTTACGTACAAACCCTAGATCTAGACAAAAGTTACCGACGACGGAGGCCCATCTCTAGCAACTAGGCGAGCTTCCCGGCGGCCATGTGCTTGGTCGAGCTGCCCGGCTGCCGGCCGAGTGCGGACACAAACTGGAGAGTGGACTTGTCGACCTCGAGGATGCAGTTCTCCCGGTGCGGGCACTCGAACGCGGCGTACACCGAGCCTGGCGAGTCGGCCACAGCCGTGACCCAGGCCTTGTAGATGCGCGAGTCCTTTGGGTTGTTCCAGTGAGCGACATCGACGTGGAGGCCATTGGAGAAGTCGTAGAAGTGGAGGCCGGCAGCCGATTCCGACCCCGCGGCTGCTATCTCCAATTAGACGCAGTGGATCCAGGCGACGTCATCAAAGTGCGTGCGAATTGTGGTGGAGTGAGAGAGGTCCCAGTCGTAACTGGAGATCTGGCCGCCGTGGGTGATCCAGACAGAGCCGTCCGGGTGGGCGAAGAGGGCGGAAGGGAACCTGTTAGAGGCGGGGCTGATGGTGGCGACGACGGAGGCGTCGATGCCGGTGAGGGGAGGGGGGGACATGGCGGAGCGGAGGCGGGAGTCGACGCCGTAGTAGAGGGCCTCGTCGGCGAGGTCCTATTCGGAGAAGCGGAGGGCGGTGGAGGAGAGCCGCCCCGTCCGTAGACCCTTCAAGCAAGAGAAAGGGGTGTCAGCCAGTGTTATGGCACCGGCACCGGCACTGACCTGACCCTACCTGACCCATCTCTTGAACTAAACCCTAAATAGGATCTTGGGTAGGGAAGGGGCAGGTCAAGTGCGACCCTCTACGTTTTGGGTTGGGTCGGGTATTAAGAAAGCCCGACCCGACCCTACCCATTGACACCCCTAGCTCAATCGGCCTGTGGCAAGGCTAGAGCTCACCTGTGGCTAGTCGCCGGCCGTTATCGTGGCCAATGACCGGCCAAGGAAGAAGACAAATAAAATAGAAAAGGAAAAAAAATAAAAAATTCAAATTTTCTGTAATTTTCCCTAGAAAATCAAATCGGATACCAAATGGCAAAAAATATTTTTCAGTTCATTTTCAGGTCTCAGTTGAATATCAAAATATATCATCATTTTCTTGAAAAATAAATTTCCAAAAAATATTTTCTAGAAATATGACATTTTCAATGAAACGAGCCGTAATTTCGGTGGAAAGAGGCAAGAGGGCGGTCTTCTTTTTCCACCCTCACGTTCGCTCCTAGGAAGCGCGGACGCTCTCCGGGTGCCTTTGTGTCGTGTCGGACACCGACACTCTTTTTATTATTATTTATTTATTTGTAGATCTTAATTAAATTAATTTGATTGAAATAACTATAAAAACGATAATTTATCACATATATATAAATATATATTTAATATGTAACGTATCGAAATTTTTTATATTTTGAAAAATGACGTGTTGCGTCGTATCTCGTGTCGATACCGTGAACATCATAAGGTGCTGCTATGCGCGAAGTCAGTGCCGTTTGCCACCCGTTGGGGATAGGTAGGCCCACCGTTTGCCACCCCTTCACTTTCACTTTAGGCCGGCGGCCAAGTCAGTTTAGGGGGGCGGGGGGGGGGGACAAACCGTACGTGAGAGTTTCCCTCCGTACAGCTCGAATCATTCTCGGATGCCCCGAGAGGCATCCACTCCTTTCGTTTGGTTGGTTCGCGCGCGCGCGCAAACGAGCACCCGGCCCCAACAGCAGGAAAACTTTGATCAATAGAATCAGACGCTTAGCTACATCCGCACGCAAAGGACAACGCGGTTCTGGTCGAGACTTTCTTTCCGTAAAGTGGGCGCGGGACGTTTCGCGGAGTCCCGCGCCTTCCCTACCGCCACCACAGTACCGGCCGTTCTTGGCGTCGGTGACATCACACGCGCTCTTTTCCTTCTCCGTCCCCTCACCTCACCGAGCCATTCGCATTCTGCTCCTCTCGGTCTGACATCTCCCTTTGCATCGTCTCTTCCGCGGCTCTCTCTCTCTCTCTCTCTCTCTCTCTCGGTCTCGGTCTCTTTCTGTCTGGACGTCACGGACCCCCTCATCATTCGTCTTGGCGGACCAGCCTCCCTCCACTGTCGCCGCCCGACGACCTCCAGCCGGCAGCGTCCTTCTCCCGACTTGTCCCTCCCGATTCCCAGCATTTTCGGTGAGTTCTTTTAGTCGCTCAGTTCGAGTTCCTTTAATCCGAGGATCGCGGCTCGGAGACGATCAGAGGCGGCCTCCCTATGGCCGTCGTCTTCGAGCCGGGCAGGAGTCTTCGCCTTCCCGTGAACCCCTGTTGCTCAATTCTCTTTTGGTCCAATCGGAGGCCGAGACTGTTCTCTTTCTTTCTTTCTTTTGAATGCATAGGCTGGATTTCGAATGTTTCTTGATAATTTCTTTGGATCTTGATCCGAGTTTAAGGTCTAAGAATGGTCAATACCTTCCGCTCCATGTTCGACGAAATGCATGATCGGAATCCCGTGCCTGCTTA
This sequence comes from Syzygium aqueum, assembly GCA_031216185.1. Classification (NCBI taxonomy): domain Eukaryota; kingdom Viridiplantae; phylum Streptophyta; class Magnoliopsida; order Myrtales; family Myrtaceae; genus Syzygium; species Syzygium aqueum. The sequence continues at coordinate 12,014,013 of CM062233.1, forward strand.
TTCCCCATTATGGATTACCTGGAGTGCATATCTATATGTTTTACTTGATAGATGCCTTCTTAATGGCTGTTGTGCATGATGATTTCTTCCATATCGCGTCGTTTCTGGGAGTGTCCGTTGCGTCCACTTTCTGTCTATCTGTTCTGTGCTTTGCACTTCCTGTGGTGGCCGGCGATGAAAAATTTCGGTGGCTGGGAGCGGTTGACGGTGCTGGTCCAGCCAGCAACAGCATTTCGTTTGATGACTGGAGGTTAGCGATGGTGGTGAGTGACAAGATTTTTTGGGGGTAGGTTTGATTTGATTCATGTGTTGGGGTTTATTGATGGAAGTTCTGAGATGTCCAGTGCTCCGGCTCCTCCTCCGCCCGAGGAAGATGATGGGAACGTACAAAGAAAGAATAGAATAAAAGGGCGTAAGGGAAGAGGAAAAATGGAAAAACAGTAAAAATGTGTTGTAGCGTGGGCCTAGAAGTGGGCTGAATTGGGCTTAAGAGTTGGACCTGGTGAGGCTGGAAAAGAAAGTGGGCTGGAGTAGCTCACATGGGTATTGGGCTTAAAATAGCTTAGAGATAGGTCTTGACCTAGCTGTGCGGTTTTAGCATTAGATTAAGCTTAGTTTCCTTCTTTTAGCACATAGTTTAATATATGTTAGTTAAAGCCTTTGTTTTAAGTTTAGTACTAGTGGTTTAGTCTTGGGTGAGAAGCTGAACTTGATTTGATTTTAGCTCATGGGGATCATGTCTGGGGGCTTATAACATGGCTATGTATATTCTTTGCCCGGCAAGTATCGGGTTTTCATTTTCGCACATTTCACTGAGAGTTTTTCTTACTTGGGTGTTTAAATAATCGCTCTGCTCTTCAATAAATTGCTTGTTAATCTCTTTTTCTTGAATGGTTAGAACTAGCTTAGGACCATAATGAACCCTTCAAAAACATTTGCATGATTGCTTAGTGGTCTTGATACCTTTAGGATCATAATTGGTAAAAGCAATGCATGGCCACTTAGATAACGGGCTTCCAAGTGATTGGTATCGAAATGACATTAATAGAAATATTAACGTAATCAAGTTCCAGTGCTTAAAATCTTTGATTACGTAGGAAATGAGGCAAATTTCGTTTGGTTGTTAGCCGATCTCAAATGGCTAGTGGTGACTCCTAGAAATACCTAGGCTAAAAAGAACTTAAAAAATGCAATGTCTAAATGTCACGTGAGCTAAGGGCTTCGCACTCATAATGGTTGGATTATTTGGGCCGTCTTGTGAGTAATGTCTCTAAACCCCGTAAAATGTCCCCGACCTTGTCGTCAGATGTGATTTGGGAGGATCGCAACATTTATGAACATGTTTCACATGAAGGAAATTTTTAGTTGATTGCTGAGTACGATTTCAGTTAGATTTCTTTGTTGATAAGATCGAACCTGAAACTTTTCTTTTATATGTGTTTCTCGGCTGCAGCCATGCTTGATATGACGGCGGCTCTGCGGTGATTATCTGTGAGGAATGGCCAGGAGTTAGTGAAGCATTCAACGGTACCCAGAGATCAGCTTTCACCAACATTTCTTTCCTTCTCTATGTTTCCATCGTTTCTGTTCATGCGTTGCATATTTCCTCGACATGATTTGGGAAGGGCTTGATTCAGCTTTAAATGTTTGGGTTGTGTTTGACTTTTCATGGAATGGGTTTAGTTCAGTTGAGTAGGCTTGCTATAAGAGCCCAACATTGTCCCAAGCTTAAGATCCAAAACCCATGACAGCAGAGATGTGGCCCTTGTTCGAGCCGGGGCGAAGAGTCTAGTCTCATTTCGGACCGGGCCCGAGGGCCCAGCCCGAGCCCCCTCTATCAGAAATAAAAAAAAATTAAAATTAATTTTTATTAGAAAAATTATAAAAATTATAAAAAATTGAAAAATGGCTAGAGATAGAGATCTTGATTAGGTTGTTAAGTTTAGTGCTAGATTCAGCTTAGGTTCATTTAGTTAGTACGCATTTAGTTGAGGGAGTTTAGTGATTACCTTTGGTATAGTTTAGTCTTAATAGATTAATTTGTGAGGAACTCTGTTCTTCGATCTTCTCATCTTCCGAAGCTGAAACTCACGGTATGATGAGCATAGACTCATATTCTATGTTCAATGTTCTCTGTATAAAGCTGAGGCTGAGCAATTTTCTTGTGGTTAATTTGAAAATAGCCTCCAATTGAGGAACTGTTGGTGATTTGAGCCTGACTTGATGATAGTTTGGATGTGAATCGTTGTTTCGTAGCTGCATCTAGATTCTTTGACTGAAGTGCTTACCACATGTTTGATTATACTCATGAAATAGATTAGTGAGCATTTCAAGTTAGATTTTGATTGAGACTATCTTGTTCGTTTGCCTGTTTGTCGTCTCGTCACTTGAGCTTTACTTGAGTTTTGTTTTCCTTCATCGAACACACTTAGGTTTCACTTCTCAATGTTTTGATTTACATGTATGATCAGTATTCATGTGAGATCAATCTGATTTGGTGTATTTTAGAAGTTATTCGAGAGTCCCTTACCTGAAATTGACTCGTTTCTTGCTCATTGTTCTGTGTATACGCTGCTCATATGTGATAGGGTCAATGAAGCGAAAATTGAATGTACATATATGTATGTAGCGAGATGCTGGTAAGTCATTATGGGCATGTTCTGGGGATGTTGCACGTACTTCACACAATTGATTACTGATAGACGTTTCTTGTATTTTTGTTTCATATTGAGATGCTTGTTTGTTCCACGCAATCATGTAAAGCAAACGTGGCTGGTTTGTTCTTCATATGCATGCTATGAGACGTATTGCATGATCACTGCTCGCATGTTCTTTATATATGCCCTGTAAGTGTAGCAAATAAGTGTTGTTGAGGAACTCTGTGTGCTTGCCCGTGTTTTGTGCGTTATGAGTCACTATGAAGGTCAAAAGGACCAGAACACATGATGTTTGATAATTTGTTAACGTGAAGTATCACAGGTTTGGAGTCCACTGTACCAGTGAGATTAATCTGGTTATTCAACCTAGTAAATGGCCAAATCATGAAAAGGAATTAACTAATAATATGATCATTACATTCTAAGCTACGTTTTCATAGATCATAAGCCCAAGTTGAAGATCATTTACTAGGTCAAATCCACCTCGAAATCTAGGCTAAAGAATCTGGAAAACTGAAGTTGAATCTGGAATTAGAAGTCTGATTAAGCGTGTCTCTGTATTTTGGGATTTCTAAGATCTTAATGATAAAATTTCGAAAAGTCATGAATTACAAACTTTTAAAAGACTTCTTGATCTTTCCATTCATTCAAGTTTCATGAAATTCTAAATTGAATTGCGGGGTCAAATGTCTTCTCAAAGTACCGAAATAGATTCAGTCAGAATTTCAAGGGTCAGTCTGACCTTCAGGGATGTTTCTACAATCTCATAATAATATGGGCCAAATCTGAGAAAATGATGAACTGAAAAATTTTAGTAGACATCTTAAGCTTTCAAATGGGATAGGTCTCATAATTTTCTGAGTTGATTTGCTATGTCAATGATCCGGGTTTAATTCAGGGTGAATACTGACATGTTGGGGCATACTGGTAATTTTGGGTTTTTGTGGGTCTAATCATGAAAAATGGTTAACTGAGAAATTGAAGTAGACGTAATAAGCTGCAAAGTCATAGGTGTTTCATCAAAATTAGACATCCTTTGATAGGGCTAAGACAATAAAATTTGACTGTTCAGGTTAGGGAAAAACAGAGAAGTCAAATCTAGGCGTTAACTAAGTGGGTGTTGATTCTCCTTGCTTGATATGCTTGATACAGGAGATGTGCTGAGTGCCAATTCATTGATTTTTCCTAACTATTTGGTGGTCAATTCCTTTTGTGAGCATTCTAAAGCTTTTATTGATTGTGGTGCATGAGTGAGTGCCATGAAACTATGATGAACCGAACCATGGAGGTAGATTGGAGAATTTTGGGGATTCTCGTTAGCTTCCATTAGGATTACGGTTAGTTCTAGAATTTGAACTCTAGATTAGGCTTAACAATAGACTTGGGATAGTCACTTTGAATAAAAATGGTAATATTTGGTTTAGTTTAAGATCCACTCGGGATTAGTTTAGCTGATTAGTCTTAATAAATGAAATAGTTATAGTTTGAAAAATATAAAGAATAAAATGCAAATATTAGTTTAGAAACATCACTTTGAAAATAAATAAAAAAATCTTACTAAATAGCTTAGTTGAATTTAGGATTCGCTTCAAATAATTGAATAGGTAAAGTGGAAGTGTCATGACCTAAAAGAAACTTGGCGGGAATTACGTGAGTACCTAATATCCTTGGATTGGGACCCCGACTTAGGGTGACAAAGTACCGACCTAGGGCTTCACTTTTCTCCGAAAGTTTCAATAAACCGTATTACCCATTTTAAGATAGGATAGTCTCTAAAGTCAAGTTCATAGGCGTTGCTGTTCTGGAACTTAATAACGAGGCCATGTCATATTCTTTGCTCGACTTGTATTGGGTTACTTCACCGCACTTACTTTTTGCTTATTCTTTTATTACTTTTTTTAGAGCAATTGATTGTGTTTATTTTATGTTGCCTATTTTGAGTTTTGATTTTGCTTGTTTTAGTTGAATATTTTGGTTACATTTTAGTGTCATAATAAACATAAAAGCATTGCTTGGTCACTTAGCGGCTAAGAACTTTAGTATGTCAACTAAGTAATCAAGTTCAGGTATTGAATAGCTTTAGTTAGATAACTATTGTAATTAAGTCCCTGACATGACACTAGATCTCCAGTTACATAGAAAGTGAGGTATCCTCCCACGCCTCACTTGGTTTCTAGCCGGCCCCAATAGGCTAGTAGTGGCTCTTCACGTATATTTCTCATAGGATTAATCGAATTAAGATGAAAATCTCAATGTCGCATGAGGTAAAGGTTTGGAAGAACCTACGCAAATTGAGGACAATTGGTCCCCAACTTGACATTACTTCTAAACCCATCATTTTATTTCCCGATCTCGTGTTGAAGATTACGCCCATATATGCTGGCCGAGTATGTTGACGCCCATATATGCTGGCCGAGTATGTGTATCGTTGTACATTAGAATTTTAAAAATAAGCAGATAAGAGAGCCGAAATAAACAAATGCTGGTCCCTCCATAATAACCCAAGAGATTCTTTCTCTATTTTTTCCCTTTTGTGCCCCATATATCTCTTCTCCACGGACAAATTCCTCACTCGGCTTCCCACAAATTCAAAGTCCATCTCGACCGAATCCTTCCATCTCTTGGCGCCAATTCATGTCCACCAAATTCCTCTAAATCTTGCCTCCAAATATATCCAACCCTCATCTCAAAGTTTGAAGTTCGGAGTAAATTTATCCATATTCATCTATCTTTGGTCCACCATATGGGGGTCATCCGGCCTGCGCTAACGGAGATAAATTGGTAACTGCAAGCAACAACTTAGTCACCGACATTATCAATTAGGGCCGAGAATTTTCCTAATTGGGAGTGGCATGAGTGTTGTCTTCATTAGAAATGGGCTGATCTTTTGTTGTAGGGGCCTAAGTTGTAGCTTGGTAAGGTGGGCTTTATGTAAGTTACACGAGTGTGAACTCAGTGTTGTTTGGGCTAGGTTTGTACTTTGTCGAGTTGGGTTTAGCTCGCGAGTGGACTTGACACATGAGCCCAATTCACGTTCTTGGCCTAGGCTCGAGAGTCCAAGTTCAGCCCATCTTCGGAATAAAAATTTCGAAAAATTAAAAATTGGAAATTGGGCTTTGGAATTCCCCCTTTTTGCCTTTTCGTGTGATTAATGACACTCTTAATTGTATGTTATTTGATTCACATGTTTTGAATTGTGTTTAATTTAACCTCGCATATGGTTGATTGAGCATGTTAGGTGATTGCTTACGCGCTTTTCATATATTGATTGTTGTTCTTTTAGCCTAATTAGGGATAGAATTTCAAGACTCAATTGGTAAGATTGTTGCATGAACATGTTAGGTAGTGATTGATTAAGTTTAGGTAACAAAAGGGTACTAGTTAGATCGCTAATATAATCAAATCCCCGATTCTTAGAATCTTTGATTTCACATGTATCGAGATGACACTCCCACGTCTCAATTACGGTTTCTAGCCAGCTCTTGATCATGACTAGTGGCGACTTCAATTGAATGCTCAGTTTAGATAATTCTCGTCGCATGAGGTATGAAATTTAGAAATGCTTCGGTCCTTGGATCAATGAACTACTTTTTTTGTTCTTCAAACGAATCAATTAACGTTCATATTCATCGACAAATATCTCTAGACCTCACCTATCAATTTTAGATCCTCTTGATAGGGATGGATAAGTCGCGACAAGCGTGTCATTTGATTTTTCTTTTAAAATTGAGAGTGTCTCATTCTGTCGTCTTCCCTCCTTTAAGAGCAGATTCCAGTACGAACTCCGATAGCTAATCCGTCGTAGAGAAACCCGTATTGATAACTACGGATGGTTGGATGGAGCGGACACCTATATGAATCAAAAAGCACGGTGAAGCACAGAGCATTCTTTTTGTCTTCGTGCGTGTCGTCTTCTTGTGGCCGAGAATATCTACCTCTTGATTTCTCTCCAATTTCCTTATTCCACGTGTGAAATGGGCTCTAGCCATTCTTTCTTCGCTACTTTTCTTCTTGCCGAGAATTGCTTGCCACTTTAAGTTTGATCGGCTAATCCTCCTTGATGTCCTTGCCTTGTTCTTTAATTTAGCATGTGCTCCAACGACCGTAAATTGAAGGGATCACAACATGAAATGTCCTCCTTTGCCCTTGATGTAAATGCGTTAGTAACATAATATTCTAACATAGGTGATCGTCGTCACTTGTATGTATTTATCTATTTGGGGAAAAAGTGTCAGAAAAGTCATAAAATTTTTGTATTTGTGTTAATTGAATTCTAAACCTTTTTTGGTGCTAATTGAATTCTAAACCTTTTATTTTTGTGTTAATTCGGTCTTTCTGGCTAATTTTGGCCGGATTTTACTGATGTGGATACTAGCCAACTGGCGACTGGCACTGACGTGTACAATTTTTAATAATATTTCAATATTTTTTGAATTTTTACTTATTTTTTTTTCTTTTTCTTTTTTTCCATCCCCTCTCTCTTCCTCCAACCGGTTGTTGGATTAGCGATTGGCCAAAGGCCAGAGGCCTGCGAGGTTGCCAGATTTGGCGAGGTCGTGCCTCATCCAGCCACCGGTGAGGCTCTAGCCTTGGTTAGAGGTCGCGAGGTTGCGGCCTTTGCCTTCGTGGCCTCTGGCGAGGGCCGGGCAAGCCTCACCGGCAGTTGGGTGAGGCATGACCTCGCTAGTGGTTAGCGTGGCTCACCAGAGGCCGGCGAGGACGACCTCGCCAGCCTCTGGCCTCACCGGTCGTCGGTTCGGTGATCAGCTGGAGGAAGAGGGAGGGCAAGGAAAGAAAAAAGAAAAAAATAAGTAAAAATTCAAAAAAAAATATTAAAATATTATTAAAAGTTGTATATGTCGGCGCTGGTGGTCGATCATCAGTTGGCCGGCGTCCACGTCAGCAAAATCTGGCCAAAATTAGCTGAAAAGATTGAATTGGCAAAAAGGCAAAAGGTTTAGGACTCAATTGGTATAAAAAAAAGTTTAGGACTCAATCGACACAAATGTAAAAGGTTTATGACTTTTTTTGATATTTTTCCCATCTATTTGGACCCCTTGTCTGACTTATATTCCATGTCGGCACTTGTCTTTTATTTTGGTTCTATTTAATTTGATTGATTCTGTATTAAAATTTCGTCACGATTTCTCTTCTTCGAGGACAGGTATCATCTTGGATTTTCTTGTGCATTAAAATTTCCACCACACGAAGGCAAAGAAGAAATGGATCTTCCCATTAAGAAATGCAGTGTCAGTGTGCATAGAATTGCAGAAGATGTTGATATTGGCGCATCCGGTTCGTTGATTGCGCCCACGAAAACTAATTCTGGTGGATCTAGTTCGTCTCCAATTGAAAGTGACAATGGTGCATCTAGTTCGTTGACCACGTCAATTGGAAACTGCTATGATGTGTTCTTGAATTTTAGAGGAGTAGATACTCGAAAAGGTTTCACCGATCACCTCTACAACGGGCTTGTCGATGCTGGAATTCATACTTTTAGAGACAGTAACCAGCTCGGCGAAGGCAAGGAGATCGGCCCAGACCTTTTGACAGCCATCAAGAATAGTAAGATCCTAATTCCGATTCTCTCTTTGAATTATGGTTCAAGCAATTGGTGCCTAAATGAGCTGGTTCAAATAATGGAGTGCAAGAATAGTGAAAGGGGGCACATAGTGTTGCCTATATTCTACAAAGTGGAACCAGCTCACGTGCGACATCAAATCGGTAGTTTTGGAGACATATTTCGTACGCGTGAGAGGCATTCCGACGGGACAACTTTGGAGAAATGGAAGCAAGCACTCGTTGAAGTCGGTTCCTTGAAAGGATTGGACGCCAATGGGTAAAATCTTTCACGAAGCGTTATGTACTTTCTTTTAATTAGTAGGGGTGTTTACTGAATCTAATTCCTACCTGCTTCATTGTCTTTCTTTTTTGGTTTTTTTATTTAAAAAGGCAGTAAGATTTTTATAGTAGTAAGATCATGCGATGCATAAGTTCCATAAATTATTTTTTTTTGGTTTATTAATATAATGATAACGGCAAATCTAATTATAGACTTAATTGTTATGATTGCAATCGCTCGAATAATATAAGATTTTTCAAATGAATTTTTACGCTTATATCGAAAGATTTTGTTAGATTTGTGCCATTTTTTCCCATGTTTATAGTGTAAGCTACATCAATCTTCGTCACAAACTTTTCTGTTTACATATTAATGTGAGATTATAATTCAACTAAGCAAGTCGAAAAAGAGATGGTTGAGGGAAAACGATTGTCTTTTTTATATGTTTGTTCAAATAATTATCAATGCAACACAAAATTTCTATCACATACACCTGTATAACTTAAAGTGGTGTTCTTATTTTGGAGAAAAATTATTCTTCTACTTCCCAATAAAATCAATACAGCATAAGTAAAAAATGATAGAATATGGATATCGAAAGGAAAGTAAAGTACAAACTGTTATCGACCCTTGACACAATGGAAATCGATAAGAACATGAATTTAGAATGAAAATTCACAACATGAGTAAAAACTTGCGGGCATGTAAAATTGGGCAAATAAGAAGATTATTTCTCAATTATATTCAGGTAGTTCACAATATAGCACTCTGGACGACTTTTGGGACTGGTATTATAGTTACCAAAATCCTCATACATAAAAAGTTACAACCTATTTGTTGATTGATGGCTGAACTCTCATACCATGCTGCCTTATTTGATTTTTCTTATCCAAACGCTCCGGAAAGTTTTCAAAGCCACGTCCATGTCAACCCTAATATCTTCAACAACAAGAAGTTTGAAATATGATTTCAATCCATAATATGCTAACATATGGAGGTGTAAAAAAATAATTCTTAAAGTTTTTCGATTTATCCCCATATTTATTTACTACTATGCTCTCGTTAGATAAATAGTATAAAATTATTCTTGCCATGTATTTGAACTCTTGTCACGTTTGACAGGTATGAAGGAGAATTGGTAAAATGTGTTGTCCAGAAAGTGTTGAGAGAGTTGAAAAACAAGTTTGAGTTGGATATTCCGGAGAATCTGGTTGGAATTGATTGTCATGTGGAGAAGATTATGAAATTTGTAGATAATCGTTCGCGTGCCACCCTAGTTGTTGGCATCCACGGAATGGGAGGCATAGGCAAGACAACTCTTTCTAAAACCATCTACAACAAGATCTCCAATCAATTTGACTACCGTAGCTTTATTGCTGATATTAGGGAATCATGGAAGCGTGTTGGAGTTCATTACTTACAAAATCAATTAATCAATGATATATTGAAGCAAGAAAATGAAGTTCGTAATGAGGACGAAGGGATTAAGATCCTCTCATCCATGCTTAAAGATAAGAAAGTTCTCATTCTTCTTGATGATGTGGATGATTATCATCAGCTTAAAGCTTTGGCTGGAAAGCATAATTGGTTTTCTTCAGGAAGTAGGATAATAATTACTACTAGAAACAAAAGTATTCTGGACAATGCTAGGGTGGACTACAACTATGAACATAAGGAATTGGATAAGAATGAATCTTTGATTCTATTTAGTAGACACGCGTTTCGAAGAAACTCTCCTCCAAGTGAATTTGAGGACCTCACTCATGATGTTGTGTCCACCACCGGAGGGCTTCCCTTATCTCTTGAGGTTTTAGGTTCATTTTTGTGTGGAAAAGAGCCAAAACTATGGAGGGGCATGATAAAGAAGTTAAGAAAAGTCCCTCATGAGAAAGTGCAAGAAAAATTAATGATAAGTTATGAAGCATTAACACATGAACAACAACAAATTTTTTTGGATATCGCTTGTTTTTTCATTGGGACTAGCAAAAGAATTGCATCCTACATGTGGGATGCTTGTGAGTTTTTCCCAGAGGAAGGAATTGAAGTATTGAAGTTCATGTCATTAATAAAAGTTGGTAATAATCATGAGCTCAGAATGCATGATCAATTGAGAGATCTGGGAAGGGAAATTGTCCGCATGGAAAACAGGTGTGCACCTGAGTACCGTAGCAGGTTATGGGACACCAGGGAAGCTCTGAAAGTGCTAAAGGGAAATAAGGTAACCGTTTCTCTTCTTTTGCCCTCTTAGTCCATGTTCTAGTGTCAGAGTGATGTTGGTCTTGTACTTGGTGCTTGCTCTAGTGAATAGAGAACTTTCTAATATTATTGCCCTCGTGTCGTTTCATTAACGTGATTAGAAAGTAGGAGGTTGCTCTCTCTTAATAAGCATTGCACCTTATCCGAGATTTTTCTTAAACAAGTGTGCATTCTAAAGTAGTTTCCAAGAACGAAGTATTTTCAAATTTATTAGATACTTGATAAGGGTATTCTATATTTGACAGAATCCTGAACTTCTAAAATTGATTCAGTTACATCCTTGACACGTGCAATAACAACTTTGACTAGGCTACTGTAAAACCATAACTTCTGAGAATGTATAAATCACAGTATTGTAATCTCTAGATGTTAGAATTAAAATAATAATAGGAACAACCACGCCCGCATTTCTCATGAAATTTCAATCGTTATACCATAATTGAGAATGGAAGGGATACTTATTTTGTGTAATATTAAGTTAGTAGTCCTTTTACCAAAATTCACATGATAAGGACTGATATAAAACTTACCGAGCACATTATTAGTAGGATATGAACACAAATGAATGTAGATAAATTGACATTAAGCGTATTTGAAGCAATGACCATTAAAAACAGAAATGTCTTATTTTTTCCACATAAAAAGTCCCAGAGATAATTACTGTAAAATTCTATTTCTTATATAATTAAGTATGTAATTGCATTGTATGTGTGAAATTAATCATAGTTTTGACTCTTGTTTCTTTTAATCCATCATTTGGTTTGACTCAGAGTAGTTGCTAAATAACTGGCACTTATTTGCACTTTCAACTTGCAACCTATATATAATCTCAAGAGCCAATTCATATGTTATCAAATTCGACGCCAATGTTCATTTATTATGTCTTTCGTGTTACATCATAAAATAAACCAATCTAACTAAAAGAAAAATGAATATGCTGTATATTTGTATCTAGATAAATTGGTATTTATAACTTCACAACTAACAAGGTACATCATTGGATGTAATTGTTTCAGAATTCTTGCTGGGTTCATTTCCTTCTTCATTCATGGTACTATCATAACTCAAAATTAAAGTGGTTTTGAGAAAACAGATACAAGATCTTCTTCTAAGTTTATTATTACATTTGATCAATATCGAAAGTTAATTTTATGTATGTTATCTAAAACAGTCAATCTTGATATTTGTCATGTGAAGTGCGAAGCATGGACAACAACACTAGGACAACTTGCAAAAATAAACAAAAAACAATAGACATTTAAAGCATGATGAAAACATTTCAATAACTTACTAGCCAATAGGCATGCAGCCTGCTGGTAAATGGATTTAGGGGTGGGGATGCTAGTATTACGGGTGCGGGGTTCAACTCCCACACTCTGCAAGAGGTAGATAAAAAAATCACAGAGTGAGAAGAGTTAGAGATATGATAGACAAAAATAAAAATTGCCAGGTAATGTTAGTGAAAACACTTCAATAATCCTTGGATATTAGTGAGTAAATTGCCAGGTAAAAAATAGAGCAGCCTTTTGCACCAGCGACAATAATGACACAACCTAAAAGTCCTATAAATAAGGCCAATCTTGGGCATGTGGGCCGAAAATAACTCAACTTTTTTCAAACTTCCCAGAGAAAAGCTCAGGCTTTCACTCGTGAAACAAAAATTACACCCATTACAAATTCTACCTATTCTCTCTTACCTTAAATCGCCACACGACATCCCACGTGGCTCATTATGCTGAAATGCGCAATCAACCACTATAATTTTACGACTTTTTGTTGTTTACGAAATGCTAAAAAATTAATAACAAAGATTATACACTAAGCCCGTTGACAAAGATTATAAATAAAAAAACATCGTCGTTTTTTTTGTGCTGGTTGATGTGACTTGCTTTATATGTCAACATGGTGAGCCGCGTAGGATATCAATGGCAATTTAATGATTATAATGAACGAAATTTATAATAGGTGTCAGTTTTGTTCCATAGCTAAAAGTTTGGGCTTTTTGGGTACGTTTGAAATATTATGTTATTTTTGTCCTCGATGTAAAAGATTAGCCTTTTTTTGGGACATTTGAAAGATTGTGTTACTTTTGTCTCAAGTACAAAACGTCGGGCTTGATTTTTGGGATTTGGCCGTGAGTATTACTCAAAGTCTATCGATCCATTATGAAGATGAAAAAATTACTCGCTTGAAAATAAAATTTTTTGATGACAGATAGATTTCTTCATATTTTGTGAGCGAATTTTGTCATTGAAATGACTAATCTGAGTATGATTACTTCTTTTGGAGGTTGCATCCTTTTTTATAATTGCTCTTCTATTGGATTTATTTTAGGTTTTAGATCTAATTCCTTCTCCACTAATTATGTCATTCTCCTCTGAGTATCCATGAAATCTTACTCAACATTGTCAAATACGATAAGAAATTTTCTGGTTCGGATAAATTGACATGGATTTGGAAATCGATACATTTTTTGTACTCCTTCTTATCTTCTTTTCCATAAGTCATTTTTCTTGGTTAAAAGCTTGTTGCACATTTGGTTCGCAGGAATAGCTATTATATTTCTAATTCATTATGATGAAGCAATTGTTCAATCCTTTGATTCAAAAATAAATTTGAAATAGTTATTCTCTCAAAATCAGGAACAGCTATTCCTACTTTCCTAGGGGGCCAAGGAATTACTAGCTATTCCGCATAGCGAAGAATAGGTTCAATTTTTAAAATTCCGAGAAGACTATGCATTTTTAATAATTAATTATATTCAAATTCATCAAAGTTAATAAACAAGGACTGTTTCTTATATTTATTATAATTTTTATAAAAAAAATATATTTATTGTACTTGAATAACTCAATTTCTGGTTGATTTATAATATAGTCCATTGGATCTACAACTAAATAAAAACTTACTCTAAAATGATAAGTTATAGAAAACATAAATATTTAATATTATTATCTCAGTTACTTATAATTAGAGATTAATTATTGATAATATTTCAAGTTGCTATTAATAAAATGAGAAATACATAGGATGTTAAAGTAACTACCATCACGAGTTTAGTTACTTAAAATTAGTCATTACTCCATTGGAAAAAACAAAAATGAGTGTATGCTATATTGTTATTAATCATAAGTAACACAGCCGAGTAATATACACGAAATTTATACATAAGAAAATATGGAAATGAAAAGAAGCACTTCATAAGGTTAAATTTTCTTATTTTAAGAGAATTGTTTTTACCCCATTGTCACAATTATGACAATAACTATGTCTCTATGTGATTGAAATTAAGTTGGACATCCAATATGAAAATTATAAAGAGAAGATTTATTTCTATTTAAATTGATCAAATCAACTTTTAATTTTGCGCATTGTAATTTAATTAAATTATGTGCATTGCATGTGCATCCTAACTAGTATAGCAATGAAGCTACATTACAAGAAAGAAGAGGATTTAGAAGTTGTGAAGTTTACCCCGTAGGCTGAACAAAGGGTAAAATTATGTTTGTAATGTGCATAAGAAACTATAATCTATTATACATGATAAAATAAAACTAGAGAACACCATAATTCAATTTAAGATGTAAGTATTTATGGCCAAATTTCCAAAAGGGTTAATACCATGAAAAATCACGAACTAATACACCTGTGACAAATTACCTTAAACCAATTTTTTGACCAACAAAAATCCTAAATTGGTACACTTGTGATAGATTTACCCAAAATTAATTTTTTGACTACCAAAAATCCAAAATTGGTATATCTGTGACAAATTTACCCTCCATTAGTTTCTGTTAAATTGGATTAATACCACGAAAAATCACAAACTGGTACTTCTGTGACAAATGAAAGATAAAACCCCAAATTGGTACACCCGTTAACTACCACATGTCATCTAACTTAGCAATTTGACGGTAAAATTTAACGGAAAGTAAATTTGTCATAAGTGTACTAGTTTGGAATTGTTCGTGATTTCAAAATCAAAATTGACATCATTCACTTAGTTAGCCTTTATAAATATTGTTTATCTGCCAAAAAAGGATGTGCTAATCTCTTGAAGAGATCGATGCATAATATAGCAATATGAACAAATGATCTTAGATTACTTAAGTTGGATATAAATAGTATTAATGAATGTTGATTCCTACTTATAGGGAACAAAAAGTGTCGAGGCCATTTGTCTTAGCTCTGGCAAAACTACTGACCAAGGTGACAATATCCTCATGGGCGAACAATTCAAGAATTTAAGGAATCTAAGGTTCCTTGACGCGAGTGGAGCACATTTTAATGGAGATTTTAAGATCTCAATTGAGGAGTTAATATGGCTTCGATGGCACAATTGTCCCTTGACTTTTGAAGCAAAAAATTTTCATGTAAAGGAATTAGTTGTGCTTGAGTTGTCGAGAAGCGAGATTTCTGATAAATGGCTAGGATGGAGTTGCATCATGGTAAGATGGTAGAACCAGTCCTCTTTTTATTTTATTTTATTTATGTTAAATCAAAATTACTTTGGGCTAACTCCTTGGCAATTATTATATTCTTTATCAGCTGGCCGAGAAGCTCAAATTTCTTGACCTAACACAGTGTCAATCTTTAGAAGGAACTTCCTTCCTCTCAGCTTTTAAGAATTTAGAGGCTCTCATCCTCAGAGGTTGTCGGAGTTTGGAGCAAATTGACTCTTCAATTGGAGACATGAAGAGTCTGGTACGCTTGAACTTGTCGGCATGTATCAATCTCAAGGAGTTGCCGGTAGAAGTGAGTGAATTAGACGCACTGGAGCAACTTTTTCTAATAAATTGTCGCAATATTTATGTACTACCAGACAATATAGGGGCTTTGCAGAACCTAGAAATTTTGAACATTCATCGCACTCAGGTAAAAGAATTACCAAGCAGCATAGGAGCTTTGCAGAACCTAGAAATTCTGAATATTAGTGACACTGGGATAAAAGAATTACCAGGCAGCATAGGGGCTTTGCAGAATCTAGAGTCTCTAAATATTAGTTACACTGGGATAAAGGAATTACCCAGTGGTATTGGAAGGCTGAGAAAGCTCCAAAAATTAGATGCTTCGTGGTGCATGGAGCTCCAATCCCTACCGGAGCTTCCCTCCAGCTTAACCTATTTGAGCGTCACTTGTCAAAGCCGTAGAATGCCTTCACTTTCCCTTCTCACCCGTCTCAAGGAACTCCACCTTCTTGGCTGCAAATTTCTCGAGTGCATCTTGGAGCTTCCATCAACATTATTGGAGCTTTCAGAATGTTCCCAACTAACAGATGTTGAAGAATCAGGATTACAAAAATATCTAAATACTCCCTTCAAGTTGGAAATCTTGGAAATCTTTTGCTGTGAATCTATGGAGACACTGGACGTTTCACAATTAAACTATCTAAAGATATTATCTGCCCAATATTGTTGTAATATACGTGAAGTTCGGGGTCTTGACAAGTTGAAATATTTGGAAAGCATGACCATCACAGGTTACAGTTCAATTGAAAGGCGGCTCTTTCCAATATATAAGGGCATGAAGAAATTACATGTTGAACATTGCAAAAATTTAGTCGAAATTGAAGGCCTCGAAGGCTTGGACTTCTTGGAAGAGCTCTGTATCTGTAAATGTGCTTCAATTAAAAGGTTGGATCTTCCAAAATCTGAGGGCATGAAGAGATTAAGTGCTCTATGTTGCGAAAACTTAGTCGAAATTCAAGGCCTTGATAAGCTGGAATGCTTGGAAAAGCTATCTATCACTGGGTGCGCTTCAATTGAAAGGCTGGACCTTTCAAAATCCAGGGGTCTAAAGATATTAAATACTCAAAATTGCAAAAAATTAGTAGAAATTCAAGGTCTCAATATTTTGGGGTTCTTGAAAATGCTATTTGTTCCTGGGTGTGCTTCAATTGAAAGGTTAGACCTTTCAAAATCCAAGAATCTGAAGGCACTATATACTGAAAAGTGCGAAAACTTAGTCGAAATTCAAGGTCTCCATAAGTTACAGTTCTTGGAAAAGTTATATATCTCTGGGTGCGCTTCAATTGAAAGGTTGGACCTTTCAAAATCCAAGGGTCTAAAGAAATTAATTGCTCAATATTGCAAAAACTTGAGAGAAATTCAAGGTCTCGATAGCTTGGAGTTCTTG
Organism: Syzygium aqueum; assembly: GCA_031216185.1. NCBI lineage: Eukaryota > Viridiplantae > Streptophyta > Magnoliopsida > Myrtales > Myrtaceae > Syzygium > Syzygium aqueum. The sequence goes on from CM062233.1 coordinate 12,030,903, forward strand.
GAAACGCTGCGTATCTGTGGATGCACTTCAATTGAAAGGCTAGACCTTTCAAAATCCAAGAGTCTGAAGATATTAGATACTAAAAATTGCAAAAACTTAGTCGAAATTCAAGGCTTCAATAGGTTGGATTGTTTGGAAGAGCTGCATATCTCTGGGTGCGATTTAATTGAAAGGTTGGACCTTCAAAAATTTGAGGGTCTGAAGATACTAGAAGAGGGAGATTGCAAAAACTCAATCGAATTCAAGGCCTCACTTAGTCGAAATTCTAGGACTCTATAGATTGGAGTTCATGGAAGGCCTATATATCTCTGGGTGCATTTTACTAGAAAGGCTGGACATTCCAAAACCTAAAGGTACGAAGATATTATATGCTCAAAATTGTAAAAATTTAGTCGAAATTCAAGGTCTAGTTGTAGTTCTTGGAAGTGCTGAATATCTTTGGGTGCATTTTCCTTTGCAAGGTTACCATATTTATGTTGCTTTGACACTTTGCAAAAAGTTGGCAATCAATTGTCGTGACATTAAATTACGACCAAAATTTTTTTTTTTGCCGTGCCATGTTTCATGACATTCAGAACCTAGAGAGATTCCCATCCTGCACCAATTTATGGATTGAGGATTGCAAGTACTTAGCAAAATTCCCAAACTCGTCAAATTTTCAAAATTTACGGAAATTTGGTAGATCCCAGCGCTTGAGGAGTCGACATCTCTAGAAAGTATTGCTATCTCCGGATGTTCCTCGATTGAGATCTTACCTGAATTGTCATCATATATTAACTTGATCAGTCTGGTTGTCCAAAATTGCGAGAAATTGACCGAGCTTGGAGGGCTCGAGAAATTGGAGCATCTAGTGGATTTGGACATTTCGGGATGCAAGCCACTCAAAACAATACCGGAAATATTTGGAATGCGGCTTTATCAAAATTACAAAAAAAAGACCATTTTACTCGATCATGAAAGGATGGAATTTGGAGAAGACGATTGGGATGTGTCAAAATAGTTGAGTGATCCACACATTTCCAAACAAAGGTATATATAACGCGTAAGCTACCTTTCCTCTTTCGAGATCCATCGCACAACTTACGTTTGCAATTTCTTTAAATATTAATTTCCTTTTCAAAAGTATTTCCTGGTTGACAGTGTTATTGTTTTCTTACTTGAATTCCAGGAATCAGAGGGAGAAGCTTATGGAAGTTAACGTGCGCTTTGGCAAAATGTTTTTACTCATCATTCCTGTGAAGGAAAAAGATCAAAAGGCCTTCTAAGTGCATCATTTGTCATTAGTCTTTGGGTAAGATTCTTCATCCTATGCAAAAAAATAAAGACTGTCTACGTTTGATTGATTCTGGAATGCTGGAGTTACTGTATAAAACCTTATATATACGGAAATTTGACAGCATGCCAAAGGTAATCGTATAGGTCAAGAATTGCTAAGTGAAGGACCCTATATGGAGTCCGTCTGATGTGAGGTTTTAGTTTGCTTTGCGCACACCACACAATTCATGACTGCATGTATCTATGGTATGCCTAAGATGAATTAATGATGTTGAGAGGGCATCCCTTACTATGCATAAGCTACATAATTGGTACAAAATTTGCCCAACCATTGTGTTCCAACCATGTTATTGGACAGAATTATTTGCATTAGCTGATTCAAGTAATTATATTGGTCGAGAAACACTAAATGCAAGAATGGTGTGGTTGTGATTAAATTAGGAAACAGTCCATAAGCAAAAACATTGTGAATTATTTGGATCAATCAACAAAATCGCCACTTGAATTTGCTGACTATTAATCCATGTTCATTTGCTTTGAATCCGGGATATACATAAAAGTCCAAGGAAAATAATAGATTAGCCCAAAGAATACTTCTTTATGTTTATAAAGTTTGTAATGCCATCTGTCGTTTACCTGAACTTTTGAGTCAAGCAAATAATCAAGATGGCAGACAGGAACGAGAATGTGTCTTGATATAATCGATTGCATTGCGAATAATCCCTTATATTATGCATAAGCTCTCATTAGTGCATTTACTTGCTGAAAAGGAAAACACGGAAGCCTTTTCATAAGTTTCAGGAAACTTTCTTTATCTTTATTCTACATGCCATTTGAAAACTGTATGGCTTGCATTCTGATATATGAGTAGTTCATAATAATAAGGAAAAGAATCATACCATATCCCATAAAGCAAGCAACTGAAGTTAAATTCACTGTACTAACTTGACCAAAGCTTCTGTGGTTGATGATGTTAGATGACTATTAGTTGGATGGAAAGAGTTCGAAAATAATATCAATATTATGTTTGACAAACCTGGTGGGGAGAGCCGAGTAATAATTGATCAAGAACTAACCCAATCCAGGATCTATATCTCCCCCAAAACTAAACCGATCAAAATCAACTTAACCCCAGCTACAACTAGCACTATAACCTTACAATATGTAAATATAATGCTGAAGTGATAAGGAGATAAATGCAACAACAACACCAAGATTTTACGTGGCAATCCAATGCGGGAAAAATCACGGACGGCTCAAAGACTTCCACTAATCACGAAGAATAATAGAATACACAAAGTGATCTTCTCTAGTCACACACTAAAGGCTTAACATCAACAATGCAATCATATTTCCTCACCACAAAGGTGGATTAACAAAAATGGAGCAAGAAAACCCTAACTGCGATTGAAGAATTCGGAGGAGGTTCTCAATGAAAGAAAACTGATCAACTCGTAGCCCTCAATCTCACGAAAAACCTACCAAAATTTGGGCCAATTACTACAACGGTCTTCGAATCGGACCGCAAGCCACAGCCCACTTTTTTTCTTTCTTCTCCCCTGTTCTCTCGGTGAGCAATATCACTCTCGGTCTTCTCTCTCTTCTTTTGGCTGCACACACACGAAGCAACCTTTCTTTTCTCTTTTGTTTTTCTTTTCTTTTTTTTTATAAGCCAGCTGGGCCCCACAAAGGAGGCGGACCCAGCCAACAAAACCGTAATCAGTAAACTTTGGGGTATTGTTAGTTGTTTGCTGATGTTATTTGCTAGATTGATTTCATTTGATTCACTGTGAGGATTTGGTTATTATTCCACTGGTTGTGATGTAAATGCTGAAATACCCAAAAGAGCTTTCAAAAAGCACTTTTAAAAGGAAACAAAGTCATCGAAGTATCAGGAGTTAAATGTTACTTGGTCTTCTCCAAACGCTGACAATGCATCCTTGGATAGGTAGAGGATGTTCGCTTCCCACATTGCCCTGATTGTGTTCAACGAAAGTGTTGCAGAGCTGAAACTGTTCGTTAACTTAAGAAGTTTCTGAAATACCAAAAGTTTAGTCAATTAGTTTGATATAGTGTCCAATAATTTGGACAATTGTATTTCAATTTGGTATCATAATTGGCACCTGCATGAAGTCCTTTTGGAGTCTTTATTCAAAGAGAGTTGTTTGTGATTCAGGTTTGGATCTTCATGCCAAAGTGGAAGCTATTCATTCTTTACCTGCTAAACTTTGTTGGGTTGACAAAGAACTTAGAGATTCTTACTCTGGGAAGCTGCTGCCATAGTAGGCTTGGAATGGATGTATCGATTGCTGTTGGAAGTCTCAAAATCAAAGTTTTGCGAGGTTGAGATCTTATTTCTGTTGATTTGATGTTAGAATGACAGAGGTTGTTATTGAAACCAAATCTGAAAATGTTTCTAGTGTGAAGAATGAGGTCGCTAGAGTCTAGTGATGTGCATTTGAGAATGCGCTCTATTTGGGATATTGAAGCTCGATTGATGTTGGTTTAGTAATGAAGGACTAGCTCTCATGAACATGTGATTTCGGAATCCAACTAACAATTTATTTTTCAAAAAACATATGCCCAATAATTTGTCATGTCCCTTGTCATTAATTGGAGCAGTCTTCATGTGCTTAGATTGCTTATCTTCATGTGTCAAGGCAAGGCACAAAAATCAATTGCCATTTGTGCTTTGAGGGAGGCCACAACGCAAGAAACTTTTCAATGTAACAAAAGAAAAAGGTAAGGCTTACTCATTCTGATTTTCTGGTCTTTGTTTTTGTCAATAATTCTTCACTTTATTTTCTTGATGAAAAGGATGAAGAGTTAGACAGAAAGAAGCCAACCAACTTGTCATAGAGATGCATCATAACAATAACGTCACTCAAAAGGTTCTTTTCACCTTACTTTTAAGCATGTGACCATGTATTTGAATAGTCATAAGTTCCATTTTAACCAGAGTATTTGTTTTGTTCTTAGAAGCCTGGATTGGAAGGTAGTCGAGTCATTTCTCTACCAAGAAATACCAACAATGTTGTGGCTAATGCTAAGAAGATAGAGAGCGCATCTTGCAAATTTATCACTACGGTGGGATTAGAGGTACAGCTTTATGGTAGTAAATCTGTTGTTATTTAACGTTTTGAAATTCAATTGGTTAGTGTGCATTTCTTTCATCCAACGGCAAAAGGAAGAGATTATTGTTGAGAAAAACCTCCTATGACTTTTTGAAGTTAACAAAATTATCTATTTCTCATTCCTAATTGATACATGTAGAATGAGGAATGTTGTGCAACTATCGATGGTATCCAAAGTATATAGTGGAGAGATGTTTACAAACTGAATGGACCTTGATAGAGGGTGAATAAGTTGGGTCAAACAGGGTGTTTGTGACAACTTGGAGATACCATGACAAGGTGAACAACTGAGTGAAATTTTAAGCCGTAAAGTACTCAGGGAGACTAATGGATAGCAGTCCGTAAGTCGATTTTTAGCAAATAGACTCACTGTATTACTGATAAAGGCAACTCACTATCAACCGTGAAGAAGATGCTAATCACGCGTTATGTTATTTGGAAAAGATAATTGATATTTTCCTCTAACCTTATTTATAGGTCAAAAGGATTAACAGCTAGCTTTAAGACTCGAATTCTAGAAAGAAGAACTGGAGATAAATCAAATCAATGCTTGCCTATTTTGGTCTCTCAATCAGAGGAACGGACGTTCGACAAAAAAAAAGACACTCTATTTAGGGAAACCTCACTATTGCCAGGAATATGGTCGGCCAGATTTCCACCAATTGTGTCTATCAATTCCAGACGGCTAATTGATCCTCTTGGAGATTCTCCAATGGCTAATTTGGAGATTGGATGTTTATGTAAGGGACTCAAAGCAAGCAGAAGGACACGGAGGAAAACAAAGAAAGCTTCAATTCTGATAGTGTCACATTCTATCTGATCCTTGCAATCGTGATACTACACTTGTGCTTCTATCTATTAGAATATTCGACTGATTGTTGTAATCTGTGATTTGAGGAGTCTACAAATACACTAGAAGTGGTTGATTATTGATAGTCAAACCTATTAGTTTCGGCTTAAAGCAGCTCTAGATACATTGTAACGTCTCTGAGATCACTATTGGATTCCAGCCTTATTGGTGGCTGTTAGTCTAGGAGAGTGGACGTAGGCTTAATATGAGCTGAACCACTAGAAAATCTGCTCGCAATATCTTCTATCTATTTACTTGTTTCAATATATTTGATAGAAGCATTTGCATATGATATCATCAATCTTCAATTTAAGATCAAGAGATGGAGTTTGTTTTGATATTTTCTGCAAGTGTTTAAGATGTGGCAATGATTTCGTTAAGACCATAAGCATTCTGGGCAAGAGTTTTTTGTGCTTAGGACATTCAATATTTGAAAAGAAGTGCTGTTGGCCCTTTTTTTTGGCCTAATCTGTTGGTGCTAAAGACTAGGCTCTGTCCACATTGACAAGCCAAGCTTGTTTAAAGGTAGGACATGAATTTCTTTCCGAACAATTTCGACAAACATCAATTTTCATTGCAAAACACTAGCAGTGAAAGAATTTAACATTTTGATTGCAAAGCACCGGCAATTTCATGATCATCACTAGTAAAATTGGAGATCGCAATCCTCCAACTATCAGCAGTTCCAGTTGTGGAACATTGCTCTCATCCAAGCAAACACCAAAAGAAAAATTCGCATCATTCCCTCAATAACTTTCTAAGTCTTTGCTTCCCAATTCGAGCGACCTCACCTCTAATTTGGTTGGATTCGATGTCTTCACCTCCATGGACATATTTAGGTGGCTCCACGACGCCAAGATCTGCATAGTTGCCGGCATCGACCTCAACCCATCGAACAAACTTCGTCCGTGAGGCTCTAAGCAATTCACGTCAGAAGTTTGATTTTGAGGAAGAAGATGAAATGTTGATGTCGAGTTAGAGGTCTATTTGAAGCCCTAATTTTATTTTTCCTTTTTTTTAACTAGAGAATAAAATTATATGAAAAGAAAAATGGATACGCCGACTCATCATTTTTTAAAGTCCAACTTAGCATATAATATTTCATGTCGTCAAATAAAAAGATTACATTGAATATTTAGTAATAGTTCATGAACCACATTAAACTAATTAAAAGTCTAAGGGCAGCATTGCATATTTGGCCAAAGTTTAGAAATTATTAGTGTCATTTTAATAAGAAATATTATAGTATGTCACATGACATATAGGCTAAATAAGATTATATTAGATATTAGATTAAATTAAGCATATATAGTGTCTCCGACTAGTCATGGCCACGGTTCAGGAACCGCCGGTCCCGGTTCAGAACCGGCGGTTCCGGTTCGTGGCCATGTATGAACCGGAACCAAAACCGCAAGGGGGCGGTTCCGGTTCCGGCCGGTTTCAGTTCGAGGGGAAGGAGGAGGGAGCGTCGGCGTCGGCGGCTGCGGCCATGGGCGGGGGCGACGGCGGTGGGGGTCAGATCTGGGAAGACGGGGGGCGGGCGGAGGAGAAAAGGGGAGGACCAGCACAGGGGAGAGGGGGGAAGAAGGGATCGACCATGACGAGGACCTTGCTGTCGGTTCGCGAGAGGAGCTCGGAGGCGAGGCCCGAGACGCAGGCGATGCGGTACAGGGTCAACACGATGGCGTCCGCGGTGGCGAGGGGCTGGCTGGTGAGGGAGCTGAAGAGGATGAAGACGGCATGGGCCCCCGGCAGGTTCAGTGCGGAGGAGTTTCCGAGGAAGTGGGTCACGAGCTTGACGCCAATGCAAGGGAGAGAAGGGTGGGAGGACCAGGATGGCATGAGGAGGAGGGAGGCGGAGGGGGCGGCGGCGGCAGAGAGCGGGTGGGAGTGGCGAAGAGGGATGTGGACGGAGGAGGAGAGGGTAGAGGCGTGGAGCAAAAGACTGGTGGGAGAGGACAAAGGAGGGCGTGGAGTACTGGAGGAGGTGGAGGTGGGGGTGGGTGGGGGTGGGGCCCTGCTGCACTGCAGGTGTAGGGTTTTTTTTTAAAATTTTTTTTTTGGAACCGGGCTCGGAACCGCCGGTTACAAAATTTCTGGAATCGGAACCAGGCCCGTAGGCCACAGGCCATTTCCGGTTCCGAACCGCGGGCTCGGTCAATGGGCCTGGCCCGGGTTTGATCGGGCCGGTTCCGGGCCAAAATCGGCCCGTGGCCATGACTATCTTCGACCAACACTCTTAACTTATCAATTTCAGTAGAGCATCGGAAGAGCATCTCCAACTTATTGGGCTTTGCTTGTTTAGACCTATTTAAACCACTTAATCATAGTTTTTTTTTTGTTGAAAGAATTTCCATTCATTACCAAAAGTATACATAAAATGATCCATAAGGAAATCTTAAAAGTTGCCATAACAGGGCAAGCTTGTGGAGCTCTAAAACAAATCAAAAACCAGAAATCAAGGTACATCATCAGAGCATGATTGGTATAGATAATCACATGCCCGTCTTTCAAAAACAGATCTATGAGTGTATCTAAGCAAAAGGATCGGCGGCTAATCACCGAATCACACATTATCATCAGTGATGAGTATATGCCGAGATCTCCATATGTAATTACGGATTTACCTTTCAATAGTGTGCAACTAGGTTATGCATCCCTAACACCATCGCCCTACGGAAACAACATAAACATGTTGAACAAGCTCAAATTCGATACCTATGTGAGCGAACCATTTAGCAAGTACGAGACGCCATAGCTTTTAACAAAAATACGTTGAACGAGCACATATTTGACATTGAAGTTACAATGAACACCACTAAAATTGTAGGCGTAGTACTTATTCATTAAAACTCTTATAACTAGAATTAGATCGGACATAAAAACTCTCCGATCTAAGATCGAGAGAACAAAGCTCCCTGATCTAAAACTAGATCGGGAGAGTAAGGAAAGAAACACAAAGAAATAAAAAGAAAAGCAACAAGGGAGGGGAGGGACAGATCTAGGTCAAATCCCTCCCCTCCGTTTATCACAGTTAAATAACCTGTCACGTCCCGATTCGAAATCACGATCGATACTTAAGACCGAACATAACCCGAACGGACCTGTACGGAAATGTATTAGTTCGTCCCGTTCATTTTAATCAATCAAATGCGCACGCGGAAGCAAATAACCTGTCGCGACCCTAAAAATTTTTTATCAATTCTCGGGCTAATGGATTATTAAGATTGAACTTAACTCGGGCCCTCCCAAGCCCTACCAATTCGCAACTTAGGGTTTAAGTTCTTAACATACAAATGTTTTCATGCTTAGAGTCGCCACTAATCAATTTATGGTAGGCTGATTAGAAACCTAAATAAAACATAGGGAGATATGCTTTATTCCTACGAACCAGAGATTCTAAGCCCGGGGACTTGATTACGCTAGATCTAGTCTAACGCCCTTTCGGTACCTTTTCTTTTCAAAAATATTCTGGCAAGCAGTTTGGATCCATTTTAACTTAATTACTAATATGTGAGGTGTTCATGCGGATGCGCAAACCACCAATTTAACACCTAGGAAAGCATTAAATAAATTGCAAGCTTAGGAGAACAACTTACCTCGAACCAACGCAAGCATCTGCATTGTTAGCTAGAAAATCACATCAAACACCCTAATATGATTTCTAGTTAACAAACAATCACTCAATTTCTTTTTTTTTATTTTCCACTTATTTAAATGAAACCTAGCCTAGATGCAATGACGTATAAAAATATGACATACGAAATAATGCAACCTAGCATGCAAACTATATGACACGCGACGACGTGACCTAATTCTAATGACGTGCAATGACATATTTTTGGTATTTTTCTTTATGAAATTCGGAAAAACATGCCTAAATTATCATGCAAACTAATGACTTCTATTTTTGGTATTTTCTGTTTAAAATTCGAAATTCAAAAATACCTAAGTTAATATGCAATCTATGATGACTTGATCTACCCTACAATGACTTATTTTTGGGATTTTTTATTAAAAATTTGAAATTATAAATTACTTAAATTAAAATGCAATCTACCCTAGTAAAACATGAAACAATTCACCATTTTTTTGGGGGTTTTTTATGAAAATTCGGAATAATAAAATAACGTGAATAATCCGTTAATGTTAAAATAATACCTAATTTAAACTAGGAAACATGCCACTTTAAGTCCTAATTTAAATTAAATACTTATCTCATCTTTCGGGATATATTCAAAAATCCTAGACATGCAAAATTCTAATTTAAATCTAGCTAATGTTTTTGAATTTTCTGTTTTATTTGAAAAGGAAAACAATCAAAACAAATAAGGATAACAACCAATTCAAATCAACCGCGCGATCCACCAATTTGTTTCAAACTCGGATTAGGCACGAAAATCGAATATCGGTCATATCTATAGGGTTATAGATATTAACAGATAATTGATCATTCAAATTTGAAAAGCGAATCAACATCATTATCGTATTCAAATAGTTATGAATAGGATAATGATTTTCCGTATCGCCGCGTATCGAACTTTAGGGTTAAAGTCGGATAGTCGTCCAGATACGTTGCCGAATTAGGAAAATTTCCTAATTTTGAATATTCTCAAAATATTGCGGATATCTAGCACATCATCTTAATGTATCTAATTATCCACTAAATATTCATGCAATATTCCAAACAATTCAAACTAGAAAATTAGATATTTGAAAAGAATATTCAGCATATATCCAGTTACCTAATTTGGATAACTTCCAAATTTGAAACGTCGATAGGATCGAACTTTGCGGATCGGGATCGCGACAGCGGAGCGACGAGGTCTCCGGCGACGTACGGTTAGCGGCTGTTCCGATGGGTGGCTCCGGCGGTGGTGTCGGGAACGGCATGATGGTGGACTCGATGACTTCGCCAATCACGAACAGCGGTCGCCAATCACGAACAGCGGTTGCGTCGTTCAGGAGGGCTTTCCGAATCAGCGTGGGCTTCTCTTCACGGTTGCTGGGGGCGCCCGATTGAAGCTACCGAAAACGTTTGGAATTCTTGCAAAGGACACGGCTTGCCCAGGGAAGAGTAAGAGAGAAAGAACCAACTTTTCTTTGACCTTTGACCGCCTGTGCTATGCATGTGTATACGTATCATGCATGGTCTCCATTGTGCTTTTCCCTTTTGGCTTTCTTCACGTACAGAACGTGGAAAGCTTTTACTCTTCACATTTATTTTTTTTCTCAATTCCTTTCTTGTAGCCGCGTATGTATGTCCACGTATATCTTCTTCTTGTGTTCAGGCCTCCCTACCTGCAATTGTCTTCGTCCCACCAGCGAAGATCAACAATTCAACCTTCGGTCAACATGCAGCAACGACGTCTTCACCGTGGATGCAAGGAAGCGGTAAACGTTGACTTCGATGGAGATTCTGAGTGAATGTGGAGGGGCTCTTCGATCGTGGAACAGCGAACAACAAAGAAGAAGCAGAAGCCACAGCTTGGTGCGGTGAACAGCAACAGCGATGGGAAGCACGGCAATGGGGACGCGCATCGCGGCGGTGATGGCGTCGTGCTCGGAGGGCAGCTCCGTCGTGCGGCGAGGCACAGCACGGTGGGCGTAGACACGCACGGGAGAGAGCCGTGTGCCGGCGTTCCTCTCTCTCTCTTTCTCACTCTCACTAAAAATCAGATCTGCAAATTGTGTCTCTCCCCAAATTTCTGACCTAATGTCGTTTATATAATGCTAATTCTAGGCCAAATTAAATGGGCTTAATGTCCTAATGGGCTTAGGCTTAGGCTTAGGTCTAATTAAATTAAATGGGCTGAATTAACTTGAGCTGAATTAATTAACTCATCATTACTAAATTAAGCCCAATTTAAAACAACCAAGCCCGTGTGACGTGAAATTCCCGGCCCTAGCATTCCGAGCGAGCCGAGTCTCGTCCGATGAAATTTAAGCTTGTTTGCCAACGTCGGTCCGATGCAAAAAAATGTAATTAAACTAAAATGAATCTAAACTACATGTTATGCAATTTAAATATTTTTGTTTAGGGGTTAAAATTAATCCCTAATTTTTATGCAAACTACACTAAATGTTCGGTAAAATTTAGGTGTCAACATAACTAATAAACGAGACAAACGGGAGTGAGGTAAGCAAACAACACACGTTGTATTTGCATGATACGCGCTTATTTCATCGAGCCCTTCTCTCTCGAGCCCTTACAGGCCACACTTATATTTTACATGCCCATTTCAAGGGCGATGCCGCAAAAGCCAATTATCAACAAACAAAATCTTGGGTTGGGTTCCTAGCTTCACTATAGCTTCTTGTTCATCTCGCTCCTCCCTCTCCTCCCGCTCCTCGTCCGCCTAGCCATCTCACGCTCCACCCCCGATTTGCCTCGGAGCTGACCCGCCGAATAGCCTGTTGAACCCACAAAGGGGTCCAACCCATTCTCCGTGTGCTAGGCGATACCACACCTCATACGGGTGGAGGACTAACTCTCCGTCTCCCATCACATAGGTTGTGATATGACGGTACGCACGGCCCTCCCGGGCGTTGATTACAGTGAGGAGTTCTGTTCGCATTTCCATAGGGTTTTCGAACCAGGTTGGAGGACATGCCATATTACGGACCTGAAAAGAGGAAAAACAACGGGAGTGAGTCGGGGAGACTCAATAAGTGAAAACTCTAATATCAAGCGAGGACGAAATGATCGCCGTTCATACAAGTCGACTCTTACCGTATCGGCATCAATGGAAATTCAATTAGTAAAGTTCATGCTACGAAATAACAAACAAACATCAAACATGAGCATCACACGCGAGCATCATTTGTCTAGAAAGAATGAACTATAATCAACCATGAAACCAAGAAACGGGTCAAGCAACCCATGTTACAACATATCGCAACTCCCTTTCCCGATGTTAGGGAATTCACTTACTCAACGACTAACAAGAACTAGAGAACGAGTTAGAGACGGGTGAACTCGGGTGACTTTCGGGCTTTCTCCTTGCTTGGCCGACCAATACTAGGCACACAAAGGCCAGACCGTGGGCTCTTGGGCGGAAATGAAGAGAAACACGGGCCGGTTCGGGACTCCTTGGGTGTAAGGCTTCTTGGGTCGAGAAGTAAGAAAAACAAGAAACAAAAGGAAGAAGAAGGTGATTGGTGATGTTGGCGTGAGAAAGAAGGAGGAGAAGGGGGGGTTTCATGCATTTATAGAGGCCTTAGAACATCCTAGAATAAGGCAATAATAGAAGGTTTCTAAGTCAAAAATTACCATGACATGCATTAAATGCTATTTATGAACTAGAGCAAAAAATAATGATGATGGAAGCCAAGCTTATCCAAGCATTATTGGTCCATTCTGTCTCTCTCTCCCTCTCGATTTCTCTCTCTCTCTTCTCTCTCTCTCTCTCTCTCCCTTGGCCGAATGGCCTCTCCCTCGGCTCCCCTTGGCTTGGCCGATTATTGGCCTTGCTTTAAGGCTCATTATTGGTGGCCATGAGTCACCATGAGCCATAAAAGAACCATAATTGAAGGACACAACTCAGCACAAGAGCCTTAAATGAAGAGGGACACCTAGGATTGCACCAATAATGGAGACTAAGAAGAGATAAGGTTGGACTAATTCTAGTTCCTTCATTTCTAACCAGATTCTAAGGCCAATCTGAGTCTTCTAGAGCTGCTGGTCTCACCCGAAATAGCTTGGTTGATCGGCATCATAAAACCGACTAATTGACACTTAAATCTCAAACTTGCATCATATTAACTCCCATAATTTCCAAGAGTTTTCTCGCGATAAAACACTTCTAATAATTCCATTCAAAATGAGGTTTAGCGTGGAAAAGCCCTCAAAAGTGACCAAGTGTAACTATACAAAAGTCTAAGCCCAACTATGCTAATTTGGGTCTCTCGGGTATCCTGGGTGCGTGGCCGGGTCACTGGGTGCATGGCCGGGCTTGACTGGGTACATGGCCGGGTACATCGCTGGGCCACACAGGCACATGGCCGAGTGCGAGACAGGGCTGTACGGGCGCTGCGTCGGGCCACACAGGCGACGTGCCGAGCGCCTTGCCAGCCGCATGAGCGATGTGCTGAGCGTCACGCCTGGTCACACAAATGAGGGATCGATTCACGGCTAAACACGCACAATGGCCTATGAATGACACGATGCACGGTTTATAGTCATATTTCTTGGGCACGGGACGAAATCGGAATCGGATCTTATGGGCACAATGCCTGGCACAAGGGTCAGGCACAATGACCGATGCACGACCGGACAGGTAGCCGGTCCATGGCCTAGTTGACGGGCACGATGGCCAATCATGACTGGGCACATGGCCTTGGCCGGCGCGATTGGCAATTTTGCTCTGGGGCCGCGACCAAGCCATTAGGCACATGGCTCGGCACATGTCTCGTCTATGGCATACCCAACTCAACGCAATGATCCGTGGCCGATTCGTGACCGAGCCACATTTGAGTATCAACGACCCGTGGTCAACCCTCGGTTGTCATGTAGTCTCGTGGAAATCAATACCCCAGAATTAACTCATGGTCATCCGTGATTGATGCATGGCAGTACGGTATCACCCGCGACTGACACATGCCGACATCGGATCAATCCACAGTTATCTCGGACCATTCCACTAATGGCCCTTATGGTCGATGGGTCATTCCATTGTCATATTACTCTAATCATTTGCGTAGTCAGGAGGTCATTCCATTGTCGATCCCTAGGTCACTTCATGGACAATCTTTCGATCGAACCATAATCAACCTTCGGTACATTCATTCCAATCATACTGTGCATTCTATTACCAACCCTCGACTCAAATTACCCGCTCATCCATTTATTACTAGCTCTCGGCTTCCTAGGTCCGAAATTGGAGATGTCACAATTCTCCCCCTTTAATAAAATTTTGTCCTCAAAATTTAAACACGTACCTGGTTCCTCGAATAAATGCGAATACTGTCACTTCATGATTTCCTCACCTTCCCAGGTAGCTTCCTCTATGCCATGGTGTCGCCATAGAACCTTTACTACGGGAACAGTTTTATTTATCAACGCTTGCTCTTTACGATCCACGATCCGCACGGGCTCCTTAACATAGGACACTCTGCTGTCCAATTCGACCTCGTCGAAATTCAGTACATGTCCCAGATTAGGCTCATACTTTCTTAACATGGATACATGAAACACGTCATGCACCTGAGCAAGTTTCGGTGGCAAGGCCAACCAATAAGCCAAATTTCCTATTCGTTCTAAAATTTCAAAAGGTCCTTACGTACATGGGGCTTAGTTTTCCTTTCTTCTCAAATCGCGACACACCCCTCATGGGTGATATTTTGAGAAATACGTGATCGCCTACTTGGAATTCCAGAGGCTTCCTACGTTTGTCAGCATAACTATTCTGTCGGCTTTGGGCAGTTCTCAACTTATCTCTAATCACTTGTACAACCTCGTTGGTAAGTTGGACTAGCTCTGGACCCGTGACCTTCTTTTCCTCGACCTCATCCCAACAAACTAGATTTCTGCAAGCTCGACCGTATAATGCCTCGAATGATGCCATTCTGATACTTTGCTAGTAATTGTTGTTGTATGCAAATTTTATAAAATGCAAATGTTCATCCCAACTCCCTTTGAAATCCATGACGCATGCTCGCAACATATCCTTTAGGGTCTGGATAGTTCTTTCTGTTTGGCCATCCGTTTGCGGATGATAAGCTGTATTATATTGCAACTTCATTCCCATAGCGGTTTGAAGACTCCACCAAAAAGTTGCAGTAAACTTTGGATCTTGATCGGATGTAATCGTTACTGGTACTCCGTGTAGTCGTACAATATGATGAACATATAACTCGGCATAACCTTCCAATGGAAGGTCCTTTCTTATCGGAAGGAAATGGGTTGATTTAGTCAATCGATTAATAATTATCCATATGGAATCATGTCCTCTTTGACTTCTCGGCAATCCCATTATGAAGTCCATCATAATGTGTTCCCACTTCCATTCAGGAATCTCCAACAGTTGCAACAATTCATCGGGTTTGCAATGTTGAGCCTTGATTTGCTCACACGTCAAGCATTTAGCCACATGTTTGGCTATGTCTGTTGTGACATTCCGAATTTCGACCCATTTTTGGGATTTATAAAACGCGTAATTTGTCAGTGTGCTTATAGTAAAATCTCGCCCGGGAACTGATCACTCCCGGTTATCATTTTTAAATTAGAGATTTCGCTAGAATCGCACTCGATCAAATTTGACCGTTATTTAGACCCCGAACTTGGCAGTCGATTTCCGGGAGTTTCGGGACGAAATAAATTGGACGGTGTCGATATTATTGTGGCCAGCGTCGAGATTATCAGAAATAGTGAGAAAGTGAAATTTTGGACTGGGTGCGGATTTGGACTAGTAGACCTCCCTCGGGTTAGTTTTCTTTAATTTTCGTGGCCACTGTCTCTTATTATATTCTAGGGGTTATTTGGACCGTAGGACCATTTTCGGATTCGAATTCCGAGCGTTGGATCGTACTCAAGTGATGTCTTTTCTCTCTCTCTCTTTCTCTCTCTTTCTTTCTCTCTCTCTCTCCCCGGTCACCTCCCCTGCGCACGTCTGCCCGCACGTCTCCTCTCTCTCTTCCCCATGCAGACTTCCCTCTCTCTCTCTCTCTCTCTCTCTCTCTCTCTCTCTTTCCCTCCCTCGGCGTGCACGTTGCACCCATGCAGAACACACTCCCCCCCTGACACTCTCTCTCTCCTCTTCTTCTCTTCCTGCTCTCTCTCTTCTTCTTCTTCTCCTTCTTCTTCCTTCCTTCTTGCATGGCCCGAACGGTTCGGCTTCTGTGCTCGCCGACTGCCACCGCCGCTGGTCGCCCCGTCGTGCCTCGCGCCGCCGTAGCCCGACCGAGCTGCGCCGCCGCCCGACCAGCCGCTGCAATCCCGCCGGTCGCCCCCGTCGCCGGTCATCCTCCCTCTCCCCCCCTTTAACTGGTTCTGCCCGCTTCTGCTTCGCCCGACCGGCCACTCGCCGCGCCCGACCACCGCGTCGTGCGCCGTCCGGCCGCCACCTCCGCCCAGTCGAGCCGCGTCGCCGCCAGTCGCCGCTCGGCCTCCCTTGCCGGCCACCCGAGCTGCACGTGGGTGCCGTCTCCGCCCGAACCAGTGGACGTTGCAGCTCGTCCTTCCGCCGCGTCCCGGCGCAGCCCAGCCGCCACCCAGCCTTCCGGCCAACTCCCCAGCCCCTCGCCGTCCGCCGTGTTGCCCGACTGCCGCCGGTTCGCGCCCCCTCAGCCCCCCAGCTCTCTCCCTCGTCACCCCTCGGCCGACTCTCCTCTCTCTCTCCGAGTGGGTCGCCGGGGAGCCGCCCCGCCCGGCGCCGCCCAGCCGTCCAGCCAGCCCGTCGCTCGCCGGCCCCGTTGCCACAGCCCAACCCAGCTGGCCGTCGCCCCGCTTGTCCGCCCGACGCCGCCCAGCTTCGCCTTGGCCGGACTGACTCGACCATGGCCGAGCCTCCGCCACCCTACTGCCGACCAGTTGCTGCTCGCCGCCGTAGCCGCCGCCGGTCGCCGGCCCGGTTAGCCAGCCAGCTCCAGCCAACCCCCCCAGGCCGTGGCCGAGCCCCCTGCCCGCCCAACCAGGCCGCACGCCCGCTCGCCCAGGCGTGGCCGAGAGCCCCCAGGCCGTGGCCGTGGCCGTGCCCGTCGCCCGGGCGCGTCGCCCGTCCAGCCGGCCCGTCGCCTGGCGCGTCGCCCGTTCAACCAGGCGCGTTGCCCATCCGCGCCCGCGCCCGTGCCCGCTCCCGCGCCCGCGCCCTCGCCCATGCCCGCCCCCGCGCGCCAGGCACGCCGACCGGCCATTGTGCCCACGATGGCCGGCCACCGCGCCTAGTCCGGTACTGTTCACCCGGGCCATTTTAGGCCCGAGTCGACTTTTCCCGGGCCAAAACTTGGTAAGTGACTTCCTAAACCCTATTTAGTACTTTGGGTATTATTAGACTTGTCTAGAGTTTGATTAGTATCGGTTTAGGGATTAAACGTGGATTCGGGTTAATATTCGTATGTGTGTGATTGTTATATTAAATTGCAATATTTGTGGGGCTTAATTTAGTAGCTAATTAAGGGGGCTAAATGACCGTATTGTCGTGGGTTAGAACGGCTAGAGTTTGTTTTAATTTAATTATATTACGTTATAGTTACGTTATTTGAATTGGGTTAGATAATATGTTTGAATTGGATGATGGTGTGTGGCCGACTTAGATGGTTTTGAGTGCATAGTAGTGGCTAATATTGGTGGATCAGTGATTGGCTTGTTGTGGCATTCGTGGGTGAATTTGATGTTCGTATGTGGCGGATTAATTGTCGAGTCGTGGGTTGGTGTGGCTTGTCGTGAATTGGATTGAATTGTGATCGTGGATTGCTTGGTGTAACTAGCGTGAAATTGACTGAATTGAATGTCGTGTGCTTGCCTGTCGATTTGAAGCCCGGATCGATCGGAGGGCTACGGACTTGGGACGTGTTGACGGCGGTCCGTGTGAAGGCATGACTGGCCGAGGTGCCAAATGGATGCGGGCTTGAGACGTGCTGACGGTGGCCCGTTAAAGGTGTGATAGACCGGGACGTGTTTACGTCGGTCATTGGAACGATTGATTGTGTGGCTTGGGACGTGTTGACGGCGGCCACTGGTACGGAATGATTGGTATGGCTTGGGACGTGTTGACGGCGGCCATTGGTTTGATTGATTGTGGGGCTGGGGAGCCCGTGAGAGGAAAGTTGGTTGGACGCGCGCATGTGACTTGAGTGTGATTGAAATGGCTGTGAGCGTGTGATCTAATTGGCTGGTTGAGCGTGCGATTGGATTGGCTGATTGAGCATGTGATTGGAATGGCTGGTTGAGCGTGTGAATGAATTGGCTGGTTGAACGTGTGGTCGAATGAGGAAGGTGAATTGCGTGCAAGTGTGGTTGGCATTTGAGCAATTGCATTGTGCTATATTATTACTACTGTTACATTACCGTATTATGACTAACGTGCAGTGTTGGTATGAGCTTAATGACGAGGTAAGTTCAATAATGCGAATTATATATCTTATGGGGTAGATTACATGTACGACTTGTCTGGGTACGCATTGGCCTACGTGGGGTATAGGGGGTTGCTTATTGAGACTCGTTCTCACGGTTATTATATAACCATTTCAGATTCGCGATCATGAGGAATTGGAGACGCTTCAAGGGTATCTCAGAGATCGAAGACGAGTCAAGTACTCGGTATTTTGGGTCTCCCTTTTTGTAGAGGAGTTAAGTTTGCAAACTATTGCCCTTTGAGGAATGTGGTTCCGTTGTCGTGGCCTAGTTTAGGGAATTGTCTTATGTGGACGTCGTATGTATCTATCAAGTATAGGAAATTACAGTTATTTGTTTATTGCTATTGCTGCCCCTGGTCATTATTAATTGTCCGGGTTATTTCTATTTGTTTCCGCGCGTGCTTAATCTCTGATGTTTGGGTTGGGTCGGCAACGTGCCTGGGACGTTGCATTTAATGATCGACCATCGAGGGGTGTCGCGAGCTCGTTAGGGTTCGGGGCGTGACATCCCCGATGATTTGGTATCAGAGCAAGGCTAGCTCGAACCAAGATGGTCAAAGCTTGGAGTGATAAGGAGCGATGACTTTGGGGTAGTTAGTTAGGAAGACTGGTTGGCCATGCGTTACCCAGACTGTTTGATTGTGATTGCTGAGTGACGTATGCAATAACATGTGAAATGCAGGTGCGTCAGGACTTGAGGTTAGTGCACGATCCCTGTTCTTTGTGATTGAGTGATGTTGTGATTGACTGCCTGCTTAGTGAACTGTTGTGATTCATTGCCTAGGGCTTTAGACTGGTATAGTTGGCCTAGGTCTTTAATTCTCGTGGGGAATTATAGCAGGTAAGTGGGTAGTGTGAACCCTGTGAGTATGAGTAGCCGAGGATGAGGTCGAGGTCGAGGTCGTGTAGGTCCGCAAGTTGGAGTCGTGAGGGTTTCCAGATGAGACGAGATTTTGAGGGCACTCGAGGAAGTTGGAATTTTAATGGGAAGGCATATTGATGAGCGGAATGCTACTGTTTCTACTGATGCTGAGACTACTGTGGTTGTTGTCAATGGAAATAACAAGAATCATAAGTATAATGGAAATGTTGGGAATCAAGGTCAAGGGTAAGCTAATGCAGTCAAACAGATGCGTCAGTTGGTTGGAAAAATTTTGGAAATTTCTTTAAACTTGCAAGGTTCGATGGGGAAAAGGTGACCCTGAGGCTACATTAATTTGGAGAGAGGACTAAAAAGGGGCTATGAGGGATTCAGGTGCATTGATGAGGACAAAGCGACCCTGGCTACATATTAATTATAAGGAAAAAAAAAAATGCAAGTGATTGGTAAGAGGACCCCCGAAGTAGGATATTTCAAAGGGCATATTTTTAAGACTGGGATGTCGTTGTTGAGGCCTTTATTGAGAAGCTCGTTCAGAGAATGTGCGACGACAGAAAATGACATAGTTCCTTCGACTTCACTTAAATCGGATGTCAGTCGATCAGCACGAGGTTGAGTTTGTAAGGACCGGGAGGATAGGACAAGAATGGTTAAGGACCGTGAGGATAGGACAAGAATGGTTAAGGACCGTGAGGATAGGACAAGAGGTTTTGGGACGGATTAGAACCGGAATTCCGCAATTAGTTAGTACTTTTGGGTCTTAAGGGATTGTATTGAGCTGTATGACAAGGCTTAAACGGTTGAAAGGGATATGAATGATAGATTTACCGTCTATGGACCGCGGTACATGCTGGCTAGGGACAATAGGGACTTTGGAAAGGAGCCTATGACAGTGAATCAGAGATTTGTCCCTCTAGTAAGAACGAACCTTTGGAAAGCTGAATTACTACTCCAACACCGCATGTCGGTCTTGTGGAAAGAGGCACGGAAATGGCCCTTGCCAGGTGAACCTGGGGAGTATCTTTGATGTGACCAACATGATCATTAAGTGAGAAATTGCTCGAACCGATAAGCTAGACCGTTAACATAGCAACAGCCATCGCAAGTAGGACATTAAGCGGGAGCTGCCCCATGGAATAACCAAATTAATCGCAGGCTGAAGGAAAGATGTACGTGGTGGTTGGGAAGGAATCCGAGGATTTGTCTTGAAAGTCTAGGTGCGTTATGAGATAGTATTTAGTACAGTAGGAGATGATTTTGAAGTTATCGTCCGGGTGGTCAGGTAAGACTTAAAAATCAATTTTTATAAGGAATCGACGCAATCGGTTTAAGGATTTGTGGATTACTGATGACATTCGTGGACGAGTTGGGAAGGATGAGTGTTGCTTAGGAATTACAGAGTTTGTAAAAAAAAAAAAAAAAACCGATGTGAGTTGTTTTGGGAGACTATTGGATTGAAATTGGATGGATTGAACTTTATCTTCGAGATGTAAAAAGATAATTAATTTGTGGCCGATCGGTTGGTTGAGGAATCAAGGCTAAAGGACATAGCCGAGGTGTGTAATCTTCCCGATGTCTTTCCTCAGGAATTGCCGGGATTGTCACCTGTTAGGAGAGTCGAGGTTGTGGTTGAATTGGCTCTAGGGATAAAACTGACCTAGGGAACGCTCTACAAGATGTCACTGTCGGAATTGAAGGAATTCCAGGTCCAAGTGCGGAAGTTATTGGATGAAGGTTTTATTCGTCGGAGTGGGTCTTCATGGAGAGCGCCAGATTTATTCGTAAGGAAAAAGGATGGATAATTGAGATTGTACATTGACTACAGACAGTTGAATCAGATGGTTATTAAGGATAAACGCCAGTTGCCAAGGGTAAATGACTTGTTCGACCAATTACAAGGGGCATCAATAGTTTGTAAGATCGACTTAAGGACTGGTTATCACCAATTGAGGATTAAGAAGGAAGACGTGCAGAAGTCGGCATTTAGGACGAGGTATGGACACTATGAGTTTACGGTGATGCCGTTTGGACTGACGAACGCCCCTGCAGCCTTTATGGATTTAAATGAATCGGATAAGCAAGGAAATTTGGGCTTGATTTTAAGCCTTTCCATCTACCCATATTCTCAGCATTCCCTTGTGTTTGTGCATGTGTGTTTCTGCAAGTTTTATGGCTGGTACACGAATGGAAGTTGCGGTTTGAGATTGCATGGAAAGAATCAAGCATGGTAGTGCTGATGCATGTGTGATTCTAGAGCCCAAAGGGTGTGTCAACCATGGATCTAAGCTCAATGAACCTTGCATGTGAGTTTCGAGTCTCCTGAGCCGAATAGATGCACAGATGGCGATGAGCTTAGGACTCCTATATGCTTGTTAGTCGGCTGTTGGGTTACTGTGGAAGAGAAGACAGATTCGTGAGCCTTGTGGATGCAAAAAGGAGCGAAAAGTGCATGAGGAGTTAGGAAGGGCAGATCTGGTCACTTGGGGCATTGATCTTCTTCATTTTTGTTCCATTTTAAAAAGTCGAAATCTTAAGTTGAGTCCTTCACAAAAGTTGTTTGAAATCCTCCCCTTTATAACATATCTTAATTTCAGATTTTTATAAAGTGATTTGGATAGGACGATAGTCCATTTTCCCCGCCGTGCTCAAGCTGTTTTCTATACGATTTCAGTGACCTTTCTATCTTCTCGATTTTCTACACAAATTTGTAGAACGATTCTGAGGAAACTTTCTTCGTAAAAAGTATTAGAGACATCCTTCTCTACAACATATTTTAAATCCAAAATTTTTAGAGGTGTTTTGAGTCCTGGGAAGAGCTATTGTTTTGGAGACAATAATCCTGTTTCGGTGAACAGTTTTTGTCCTGTCTTGAGCCACCGAAAAGAAATACTTACCAAGGCTTTTAATCTTCGAGTTCTTCATGAAAGTTGTTCATTTTGATCTCTCCTAATACGTATTTAAATATCAGAATTTTTGAAGGTTATTTACTGTACCTGGTGTCTTAAATTCTTCGGGAGTGCAAAACTGGTCGATTCTGTACAGTTGTGAAAATCCCTCTTCGTCTACTTGAGAACGTATAAATTGTGGTTCGATGCCCTCTGAGAATATGATGTGCATATCATGAGCTTTCAAATGAGGTATGGTTGGTCGTACTTGGGTGAGAAATGGTTGAGGAAATGGGATGACCTTGTGGATGCATTTATGGTGATATTCATGAGTGGTTGAATTGCGCCGATTTGTATGTGTGACATATAATCTGTCTCCATGGAGTACCAGTGACGATCACTTTGGACCGTGATCCTAAATTTACTGCCGCCTTTTGGAAAAGTCTGTATACGGCATTAGGAACGAAGTTACAGTTTAGCACGGCCTATCATCCCCAGACGAATGGCCGGTCCGAAAGGACGATTCAGATTTTTGAAAGACATGCTGCGAGCATGTGTTTTGGATTTTAAGGGTGGCCGAGAGGAACAGCTGCATTTGGTTGAATTCACCTACTTCAATAGCTACCAGCAGAGTATCAGAATAGCACCGTTGGAAGCATTGTACGGCAGAGCCCGCAGAACACCGGTTTGTTGGGATGAAGTTGGTGAGATGAGCAATACGGGTCCAGAGTTAGTACGACAGTCGATTGATACAATCAAGGTTATCCGGGACAAACTTAAAACCACACAGAGCTGCCATAATGATTATGCAGACCGGAGATGTAGGCCTTTGGAGTTTCAAGTAGAGGACCACGTATTTCTCAAGGTGTCGCCGATGAGAGGATTGTCTCGGTTTGGTAAGAAAGAGAAGTTGAGCTCGAGGTACGTGGGTCCATTCGAGGTCTGAGAGAGAATAGACACCATGGCTTATCGTCTCGCGCTACCGTCTAATTAGTCTCAAGTGCTCAATGCGTTTCACGTGTCTATGTTGAGGAAGTATGAACCAGACCCGACCCACGTGTTTAACTATAAAGAAGTAGACGTGGACGACAGGGTGTCGTACGTGGAAAAGCCAGTTCGGATCGAGGCAGAATAGAAAGAGTGTTGCGAATCAAGAAGATTTCGATAGTCAAGATTGTTTGGGAACACCATGGGACCGAAGGTACGACGTGGGAAAGTGAAGAGCAAATGCGATACCAGTAACCCCATTTGTTTGGATAATTGGGTAGGATTGTAAATTTCGAGGACGAAATTTTTGTAAGGGGGGAAGAGTTGTGACATTCCGAATTTCGACCCATTTTTGGGATTTATAAAACGCGTAATTTGTCAGTGTGCTTATAGTAAAATCTCGCCCGGGAACTGATCACTCCCGGTTATCATTTTTAAATTAGAGATTTCGCTAGAATCGCACTCGATCAAATTTGACCGTTATTTAGACCCCGAACTTGGCAGTCGATTTCCGGGAGTTTCGGGACGAAATAAATTGGACGGTGTCGATATTATTGTGGCCAGCGTCGAGATTATCAGAAATAGTGAGAAAGTGAAATTTTGGACTGGGTGCGGATTTGGACTAGTAGACCTCCCTCGGGTTAGTTTTCTTTAATTTTCGTGGCCACTGTCTCTTATTATATTCTAGGGGTTATTTGGACCGTAGGACCATTTTCGGATTCGAATTCCGAGCGTTGGATCGTACTCAAGTGATGTCTTTTCTCTCTCTCTCTTTCTCTCTCTTTCTTTCTCTCTCTCTCTCCCCGGTCACCTCCCCTGCGCACGTCTGCCCGCACGTCTCCTCTCTCTCTTCCCCATGCAGACTTCCCTCTCTCTCTCTCTCTCTCTCTCTCTCTCTCTCTTTCCCTCCCTCGGCGTGCACGTTGCACCCATGCAGAACACACTCCCCCCCTGACACTCTCTCTCTCCTCTTCTTCTCTTCCTGCTCTCTCTCTTCTTCTTCTTCTCCTTCTTCTTCCTTCCTTCTTGCATGGCCCGAACGGTTCGGCTTCTGTGCTCGCCGACTGCCACCGCCGCTGGTCGCCCCGTCGTGCCTCGCGCCGCCGTAGCCCGACCGAGCTGCGCCGCCGCCCGACCAGCCGCTGCAATCCCGCCGGTCGCCCCCGTCGCCGGTCATCCTCCCTCTCCCCCCCTTTAACTGGTTCTGCCCGCTTCTGCTTCGCCCGACCGGCCACTCGCCGCGCCCGACCACCGCGTCGTGCGCCGTCCGGCCGCCACCTCCGCCCAGTCGAGCCGCGTCGCCGCCAGTCGCCGCTCGGCCTCCCTTGCCGGCCACCCGAGCTGCACGTGGGTGCCGTCTCCGCCCGAACCAGTGGACGTTGCAGCTCGTCCTTCCGCCGCGTCCCGGCGCAGCCCAGCCGCCACCCAGCCTTCCGGCCAACTCCCCAGCCCCTCGCCGTCCGCCGTGTTGCCCGACTGCCGCCGGTTCGCGCCCCCTCAGCCCCCCAGCTCTCTCCCTCGTCACCCCTCGGCCGACTCTCCTCTCTCTCTCCGAGTGGGTCGCCGGGGAGCCGCCCCGCCCGGCGCCGCCCAGCCGTCCAGCCAGCCCGTCGCTCGCCGGCCCCGTTGCCACAGCCCAACCCAGCTGGCCGTCGCCCCGCTTGTCCGCCCGACGCCGCCCAGCTTCGCCTTGGCCGGACTGACTCGACCATGGCCGAGCCTCCGCCACCCTACTGCCGACCAGTTGCTGCTCGCCGCCGTAGCCGCCGCCGGTCGCCGGCCCGGTTAGCCAGCCAGCTCCAGCCAACCCCCCCAGGCCGTGGCCGAGCCCCCTGCCCGCCCAACCAGGCCGCACGCCCGCTCGCCCAGGCGTGGCCGAGAGCCCCCAGGCCGTGGCCGTGGCCGTGCCCGTCGCCCGGGCGCGTCGCCCGTCCAGCCGGCCCGTCGCCTGGCGCGTCGCCCGTTCAACCAGGCGCGTTGCCCATCCGCGCCCGCGCCCGTGCCCGCTCCCGCGCCCGCGCCCTCGCCCATGCCCGCCCCCGCGCGCCAGGCACGCCGACCGGCCATTGTGCCCACGATGGCCGGCCACCGCGCCTAGTCCGGTACTGTTCACCCGGGCCATTTTAGGCCCGAGTCGACTTTTCCCGGGCCAAAACTTGGTAAGTGACTTCCTAAACCCTATTTAGTACTTTGGGTATTATTAGACTTGTCTAGAGTTTGATTAGTATCGGTTTAGGGATTAAACGTGGATTCGGGTTAATATTCGTATGTGTGTGATTGTTATATTAAATTGCAATATTTGTGGGGCTTAATTTAGTAGCTAATTAAGGGGGCTAAATGACCGTATTGTCGTGGGTTAGAACGGCTAGAGTTTGTTTTAATTTAATTATATTACGTTATAGTTACGTTATTTGAATTGGGTTAGATAATATGTTTGAATTGGATGATGGTGTGTGGCCGACTTAGATGGTTTTGAGTGCATAGTAGTGGCTAATATTGGTGGATCAGTGATTGGCTTGTTGTGGCATTCGTGGGTGAATTTGATGTTCGTATGTGGCGGATTAATTGTCGAGTCGTGGGTTGGTGTGGCTTGTCGTGAATTGGATTGAATTGTGATCGTGGATTGCTTGGTGTAACTAGCGTGAAATTGACTGAATTGAATGTCGTGTGCTTGCCTGTCGATTTGAAGCCCGGATCGATCGGAGGGCTACGGACTTGGGACGTGTTGACGGCGGTCCGTGTGAAGGCATGACTGGCCGAGGTGCCAAATGGATGCGGGCTTGAGACGTGCTGACGGTGGCCCGTTAAAGGTGTGATAGACCGGGACGTGTTTACGTCGGTCATTGGAACGATTGATTGTGTGGCTTGGGACGTGTTGACGGCGGCCACTGGTACGGAATGATTGGTATGGCTTGGGACGTGTTGACGGCGGCCATTGGTTTGATTGATTGTGGGGCTGGGGAGCCCGTGAGAGGAAAGTTGGTTGGACGCGCGCATGTGACTTGAGTGTGATTGAAATGGCTGTGAGCGTGTGATCTAATTGGCTGGTTGAGCGTGCGATTGGATTGGCTGATTGAGCATGTGATTGGAATGGCTGGTTGAGCGTGTGAATGAATTGGCTGGTTGAACGTGTGGTCGAATGAGGAAGGTGAATTGCGTGCAAGTGTGGTTGGCATTTGAGCAATTGCATTGTGCTATATTATTACTACTGTTACATTACCGTATTATGACTAACGTGCAGTGTTGGTATGAGCTTAATGACGAGGTAAGTTCAATAATGCGAATTATATATCTTATGGGGTAGATTACATGTACGACTTGTCTGGGTACGCATTGGCCTACGTGGGGTATAGGGGGTTGCTTATTGAGACTCGTTCTCACGGTTATTATATAACCATTTCAGATTCGCGATCATGAGGAATTGGAGACGCTTCAAGGGTATCTCAGAGATCGAAGACGAGTCAAGTACTCGGTATTTTGGGTCTCCCTTTTTGTAGAGGAGTTAAGTTTGCAAACTATTGCCCTTTGAGGAATGTGGTTCCGTTGTCGTGGCCTAGTTTAGGGAATTGTCTTATGTGGACGTCGTATGTATCTATCAAGTATAGGAAATTACAGTTATTTGTTTATTGCTATTGCTGCCCCTGGTCATTATTAATTGTCCGGGTTATTTCTATTTGTTTCCGCGCGTGCTTAATCTCTGATGTTTGGGTTGGGTCGGCAACGTGCCTGGGACGTTGCATTTAATGATCGACCATCGAGGGGTGTCGCGAGCTCGTTAGGGTTCGGGGCGTGACATCTGTCTTCATGCCGGTCCATCAGAAATGTTGTCGTAAATTCTAGTACATTTTGGTACTGCTTGGATGAATACTATAATTGCTCATGGACTTCTGTCAAAATTTTTTCCTTGAGTTGTTCATCCTTTGGCACGCATAGGCGTCTATTAAACTTCAAGATTCCGTCGTCAGTCATATAAAAGTTGGATTTCTTCTTTTCTGCTAACTCCTTCCGAACTTTCTTAATTTTTGTATCTGTT
The DNA here is from genome assembly GCA_031216185.1 of Syzygium aqueum. Lineage (NCBI taxonomy): Eukaryota > Viridiplantae > Streptophyta > Magnoliopsida > Myrtales > Myrtaceae > Syzygium > Syzygium aqueum. The sequence continues at coordinate 12,058,021 of CM062233.1, forward strand.
TGTTGTGATGCCTTAACTTTCAATATGATGCCCGGCTCAATTCTGAGAGCAACCAATAAGTTTTGATGATGGCTAACTTCAAGTTTGAAGTCTAAGTCCCGAGCTTCCTCAAGTAGAGTCCATTCCTTGACCATCAAATGGGCGATGGTCGATTTTTGACTAAGAGCATTGGCAACTTTGTTTGCTTTGCCAAGATGTTACAATATTTCGCAGTCGTAGTCCTTGAGAAGTTTCATCCAACGTCGTTGCCTCATATTTAGCTCCTTATAGGAAAATACATATTTCAAACTTTGATGATCCGTATAGATGACGAATTGCTCCCCATATAAGCAATGTCGCCAAATTTTCAAGGCAAACACGATTGCAGCAAGTTCCAGATCATGAGTTGGATAATTCAATTCGTATGGCCTCAATTGTCTTGAAGCATAAGCCACCACTTTGCCATCATGCATCAATACACAGCCTTGCCCTTTGTGAGAGACATCATTGTATATTTCAAATCCTTCTAGTCCTTTAGGTATAGTCAAAACAGGAGCAGTCGTCAATCTTCGTGATATTTTTAGAGGTTAAATCGAGATTAGAATAGGTTGATTTGATCGTTAGATTGATTAGAAACGATTGTAATGAGCATAGTATGAAAAATGAGCTCAAAGGTGATATTTTGGTGATTTACGTGGCGTGGCTGAATTGATGTGCTTAGCGTGGTTAGATTGAATGAGTGAATATGTGTGAAATGTATTGCGTAGTGAATCGGGGTTGATGGCGTAAGTGCGACCATTCTTGATTAATGAAATATGGTGCAAAATGCAAAAATTGTGTTAATTGTGCTCGTGCAAGTTGAAGCGGTGAAATTGTGAGTTAATGTGGCTCGTTGGTAGCTTGAATATCTTGGGTGACATGTGCAAATTGGTTGTGTGAGATTGATGTGTGATCGGGTGCTTGATGTGTTGCACAAACATTAAACACCCTGAGGCGTTTTTACACGGGTCTAGATAATAAATGGGATGTGATCACCTAATCCTTGATGCGTGTTTACACGGGGAATGGAACTCATCCTGAGGTGTGTTGACACGGGTCAAGGATTGATTGATCGTTTTTTAGCCTAATGCATTTTGACGCGGGTTGTGGAAAGAGATTGGACTTGAGGCGTGTTGATGCAGGTCGAGAATTGATTAATTGTTTTTGAGCCTGAGGTGTGTTTACGTGGGCTGTGGAAGGATTGGACCTGAGGCGTGTTTACACGGGTCAGAAATAAGTTGGATACACGTACTTGATTGTGATGGTGAACGCGATATATGTGTTGACAATTGAAAGTAATTAGATTGTTATACGAACTTTGGTACGTATATGGATTGATTGGTATTGATAAGTGCTTTATTATGTCGATTTCTGAAAGTTATGTTTGAAATCACATGTAAGGTTTCGTGTGTATCAAGGAGAAATAGTTGTGCCTGCGATTTTATGGCATGCTGATTTTATGATCTGAGTGTTTCAACTAGTTCGAAAGTACGTGTTAGCCTACGTAAGGTCTAGGGCATTTGCTTGTTGAGAAGCGTTCTCATGGTTTTATTTAAAACCATTTCAAACCCCAGACCTGGACCATGAACAATCCGTTGTCGCAGCATTTTGGTATACAGATGCAATTCGACCATGTGTCGGTAGAGTACCCTATAGATGACCAGTTTACTTGGATTAAACACACTAGTGTGGTTCGGGTAGATAAAGGTCAGTGTGGAGGTTTGATGGTTGTGATGGTTTGTAATGAATATAGTAAAACTAGAGATCCTAATCCTCCAACTATTCAGCAGTATCAACCGTGGAACATTGCTCTCATCCAAGTAAAGACCAAAATGAAAATCCACACCATTCCTTCATTAACTTTCCCAATTGTTTCTCCTTTCCAAGACCTCAATATGAACTCCACACCAACAACACCAGCTCCTTTACAACAAAGATGAGCTCTGTGGCATAAGCGAGCTGGTCACCATCAATCCATCTCTCTCCTTCAAGATTTCTCAAATCCGAAGTGCCTAGGCAAGGCAGAATTCTCCGACTCGAGCAACCTCACCTCCAATATGGTCGAATTTGACGTCTTCACCTACAAGGTCCGCACCGTCGCCAGCTAGACCTCAACCCATCAAACCATCTTCGTCCTTGAGGCTCAAAGCAGTTCGTGCGAGTAGTTCGAAGTGTGACTTGATGAAGAAGATGGAACATTGATGTCGAGGAAGAAGTTTTATTGAAGTACAAACATTTTCTTTTTACTTCTAACCGGAGAATAAAAGTAGATGAATAAAATAATGAACATGTTGACTCATCATTTACGAATCCAACTCAGTATACGAGGTTTCATGTCATTAAATAACCTCTGATTTTTCGTTTCATCAAACGGAATGACCATATTTTTACGATGAAAACAGAAAAAAGAAAAAAAAGAAGAGAAAGACAAACAATATGTATGTTACAAAGCCACGTGCATTAGGTGTACCAATAAAATTGTCACACCCCAAAAACAACTAGAAAATGGGGATGACATGACCGTCCTTCTACACGAAGGAAGCCTCAACAATAACTAACAACCTGTTATCAACACACACACACACACATATCTCGAACCACATATATATCAAATAAACCAACGGGTTGGTTACAACATCAGAGTTTCTATAATCCACCAAAAGAACGTGTACATCAAGAACTCAGCCAACCCGACGAACAATCAACAACCTTACAAACAACTCCAAAAGTCACACCCAAAAATCTAACTCCCAAACGTCCCCGCTATAGCACTCTCGTACTAACGGCCGCTAATGGAGAAACCTGAAAAGATTGGGAAAGAGAGGGATGAGCAACCATAGCTCAGTGAATAGTACATCTCTTCTAAGTAAATCGAGCAATCACTATACATGTATACAAAGCAATACCAGAACTTCAAAAACCAAACCCAAAGTTTAAAATACATATAGAATCACATAAGAGTTATTTCATTTCATCAAAACTTTGTACAAGTCACAAATACACATTTAAATCCATCATCACAATTCAAACTATCAATAGTCAAGTCTATTAATCAATCTCTATAAAAACCCGTCAATGATTCATTCCATTGACTAATTTCAAATCACACATCAATGGTCTATTCCATTGATGAATCTCATATCACATCAAACGTTGATGGTCCATTCCATCAACCAATCTATTGCTCAATATCTAAACATGGTCATGACACAAAGCCTTGTAACAAGGCTACCAAGATTCCCCCCTTGACAAAGTCCTCCACCTACAAAGCCGGTGGCTCGGCCCAGAAAAATATCCTAAATCCGATATTCATACCCCCAAAACCCTTAATGGGTTCAGTCATATTGAGCATCAAATAACCATCATCAAATATCAAAAATCAAATCAACAATACATTTCACAAACCAAACAAGTAACTTTCTCGCAACACAGCTCAACCTCCAGAAATACATTTCGGCGTTTCTTGAATCATTTTCGAAGTCATTTCATAAACGAGTTCGTAACGCAATACACATATATATCCTTTCACAATACATTTCTAAAAACGATTCTCAAATCATTATCAAATACTAAAAAGTAGTAAATACTCAATCCCAATTTATGCAACAGAATGCTCTTTTAAGTTCCATATATATCTATATCGAATCATAATTTCTTCGAGATATGGTTTTTATAAAACCAAAGAAGAGATAATACCACTCACCTGAAATCCCCAAAAATCAAACAACCACGCTCACTCGAACCGACGATCACGTAATCCTAACAATTAAACGAGAATCAACATCAAAACCAAGTAAAAAAAAACTACGAAACGGCTAAACGACGCTTAAATGCTAACAAGACAACTCAAAGGCGCCCACAAATCGCTTTTCCAAAGCGATTATCCAAATCGTTCGTAACGCGGAGTTTGAACGCCAAACTTGATTGCACTATAAATTCCTCCACCGAATCCTGTTTCAAGCAAGTTTATAATCAATAGAAAGCCCACTCAGAGCACTACAAGAACCCCAACTTGGCTATCCCAAAATCGAGCCAAAACCGATGAAAATCAGCCCAAAAGCAGCTGGTCGCGCAATGTTCACCTTGCGTGGCCAACTTCAAAAATTCATATTAGGCAAGCCGCAAGTCCAAATCAAGATCCGTAAAATCTCGCGGCTCCATGACACCCTAAACTACTAATTCTAAAAACATACGCAGCTCAACGACTAAAAAATCGGACTTCGTGGCTTGAATTTCCCAAAATTTCGAATTTATACCCTAACTCTGAAAACTTCTCCAATCGGATGAACGAAGGGCGCGGATACTTACCGAACGTTGCAATACGAAGTTGATCCGAGCTGGCGAGGCTCCGGTGACGTGAGCCTTTCCTTTTTCTTCTTCTTCCTTTTCTTTCCCTTTCTCTCTTTTTCTTTCTTCTCCTTTCTCTCTATCTCGGCTGAGCAAGCTCTCGGCTTAAATGAGAAAAACAGAGTATCACTGTAGCAACTTTTGACTTTCTGACTTTTTTTTTTTTTGCAAATATCCAAATATTACAAAAATTATGTTATATATTACATATTACATCTGCTACCAACATTCTTAACTTATCAATTTCGGTAGAACACTGAGAATGGTACCGTCTTATTTGGCTTTAATTGTTTTAGACCTATTTAAATCTCTTTTAAACCAAAGTGAGGTAAAACCATAGTATTACCAGGTAATTGAATCTGAATTACAAAATGGGTTTATCATCCATTTTCTCACCTCTAGTGATTAGCTATGTAGTGTGCATATTCCCATAATATCCACGTAGTTTATCGTAAATTTGGGGAATAACTCGACCAGATGAATTGATGTATTTTATTAATGGATGGGATGCTCTTGGTTGCTCTTTGATGCGTCCAACAATTTAACTAAGAAATAAAAGGTAAAAGGATTGTATAGGTAGGTATATAGCCCATGCTCACAAAAGCAAAGATGTAGGACCAGCAAAATAGTACAAGGCTATTATGTGAGATGATTGGGTGAGAGCAGCTTTCACAGAGAAAGCAATACCTCTTTATATTATATGATCCAGACCTTAAAGATTAGTTCTTGGAGGGATCTTTGGTGGTAAAAGGGATAAACAAAAATAATGTATGAGCCAAAATAAGTTCCTTAACAACTAAAGATAACTTTATGTATTTACTGCATAGTTTTGACGATATTTGGATTTTACATACTCAAATAGTCATATTTCCAATTTTTGATAAATTGAGATAGAGATTTCTTAACATAAAAAGAATAAGTATAAATAAATGGACACGATTTACTTGCAAACCTGCGATGACGCTCTTAAGTTTTAAGCAAATTCAGAAAATGATAAAATAGGTCCCTTAACAACTAAAGATAACTTTATGTACTTACATCATGTTTTTCACGATATTTGGATTTTACATACTCAAATAGTCATAGTTTCAATTTTTGGTAAATTGAGATGAGATTTGCTATCATAAAAAGAACACGAACATGATTTATTTGGAAACGTGCGATGGCCCTCGTAAGTTTTAAGCAATTGCAAAAAAAATGACAAAATAGGTTCCTTAACAACTAAAGATAACTTTATGTACTTACCACATATTTTTCATGATATTTGGATTTTACATACTCAAATAGTTGTATTTCCATTTTTGGTAAATTGAGATGAGATTTTTTATTATAAAAAAAATGAATAAATGGACACGATTTACTTCGAAACTTGCGATGACCCTTGTAAATTTTAAGCAAATTCATAAATTTATGACAAAGTAGGTTCCTTTACAACTAAAGATAACTTTATGTACTTACCGCATATTTTTCACGATATTTGGATTTTACATACTCAAATAGTCGTATTTCCAGTTTTTGAAAAATTGAGATGAGATCTCTTATCATAAAAAGAATATGAATAAAAGGACACGATTTACTTCGAAACCTACAATGACCATTGTAAGTTTTAAGCAAATTTAGAAATTTATGACAAAATAGGTTCCTTAACAACTAAAGACAACTTTATGTAGTTACCGCACATTTTTCACGATATTTGGATTTTACATACTCAAATAGTCGTATTTCTAATTTTTTGTAAATTGAGATGAGATTTCTTATCATAAAAAGAATATGTATGAATAAATGGACACGAGTTACTTGAAAACCAACAATAACTCTCTTAAGCTTAAGCAAATTTAGAAATTTATGACAGAATAGGTTTCTTAACAACTAAAGATTAATTTCATGTACTTACCGCATATTTTTTACGATATTTGGATTTTACATACTCAAATAGTCGTATTTCCAATTTTTGGTAAATTGAGATGAGATTTCTTATCATAAAAAGAATATGTATGAATAAATGGACATGATTTACTTGGAAACCTGCGATGGCTCCGTTTGGGAACCACTTTGCCAAGGAACTTTGGACATCCAAAGTCCCTTGAGCTAAATTTTGGTGTTTGGTAATTATTTTTTGAAGACCCATTGAGCCAAAGCTGGCCTTCAAAAGGCCAAAAGCCCAAGGCACCCTAGGAGGTGCCTTGGGCATTTCAGCATTTTCGGCATGCTACAGTGCCGGTAAGTGAAAAACATTTTCTTCCAAAACTACCCTCTTCTAATTTTTGATTTTTCGGATTTAGCCTCGTCTACTACTATTCATCATCTTCTTCGCTTGCACCGTGGCCGGCGTGGCTGTGAGGGGACAACGACTGCTGGAGGGGGGCCGGTGCAGTTGCGCAACCCATCGACCGTCGCTTGGGCTCGCACGACCGCCGTGAGGGGCCGCACAATCACCGCAAGGGGCTACGCGACCTAGATCCGGCAACCCAAGCGAGAGCCGCCTGAGGTCGCGCGGCCTAAACAACCTTCGAGGGCTATCGGCGACCCAAATCCGACGTCGGGCTGCCGTCATCTGAGGCCGAACGAGCTCAGGCAGCCCCGGCGACCGTCGGCGAGGGCCGCCTGGGCTCGAACGACCCCCGACGAGGGTCGCGAAACCCAGGCGAGGGCCGCCGGCAACCTAGATCCTCGTCGGGGGTTGTTTGAGCCCAGGCAGCCCTCGCCGACGATCGTCGGGGCTGCCCGAGCTTGTTCGGCCTCAGACGACGGCAGCCCGACGCGATTTGGGTAGCCAGTGGCCCTCGCCTGGGTTTCGCGACCCTCGTCGGGGGTCGTTCGAGCCCAGGCGGCCCTCGCCAATGTTCGTCGGGGCTGCCCGAGCCCGTTCGGCCTCAGACGACGCCGAATCTGGGTCGCTGGCGCTGCCCGAGCTTGTTCGGCCTTAGATGACGGCCGCCCGGCGCCGGACCTAGGTCGCAGGCGGCCGCCTGCCCTTCACCGGCTCCGGTGAAGGATTTTAACTTTTCTTTAATAAAAAATATAAAAAAAGTTTTGCAAGTATAATTTTTTCAAACGCTATTTTACCCAAAGTTGCTTTGCAAGAAACTTTTAAATTACAACTTACCAAACACAATTTACATTTTGAAAAACTCCTTCAACTTAAAGTCCTTTACATTTCCCTAAAGACTTTTCCCAAAAGTGTTTCCAAATGCAGCCGATGACCCTCTTAAGTTTTAAGCAAATTTAGAAAAATGATAAAATAGGTTCCTTAACAACTAAAGATAACTTTATATACTTACCGCATATCATGAACTCAAATAGTCGTATTTCCAATTTTTGGTAAATTGAGATGAGATTTCTTATCATAAAAAGAATAAGTATGAATAGGACACGATTTACTTCAAAACCAACGATGACCCTTGTAAGTTTTAAGCAAATTCAGAAATTTATGACAAAATAAGTTCCTTCACAACTAAAAATAGCTTTTTGTGCTTACCGCATATTTTTCACAATATTTGCATTTTACATACTCAAAAAGTTGTATTTCCAATTTCTGATAGATTGAGATAAGATTTCTTATCATAAAAAGAACACGAATAAATGGACAGGCTATCCCCGAAGCATCAGACCTGTAGTAAAAGTCATCACACAAGGAGTCCAACTTAACTCCATGTCTGGCTCTTCATTGCAAACAGATAGGTAGAACTTCTATTCCATTTCGGTATGCTTATAAGACGAGTCTGTTCTGTGAAAAAAGAACAAGAAATCACAATTGAGTGTGCCCCCCATGTATTGAGATGAGGACCATCTTACAGTCTGAACCGCCCCGACGCTGACCCCAGCGCTCTGTCAAGTTCCACATTTCATCCCTTCGCATAAGTTACAAGCAGTCTAAAAGGGAACTCAGTTCTCTACTTGTGCCAGAAGATGACGAACAGCATAAGCTTAACACATAATCTAAAAGCCACAGATCAGATACAGAAATTGCTCGAGAAGTAAAAGGAGGGCATAAGCTTCAAAAATGCATCGCTATGTACAAGTCAGAAGATGAAAGGTATCACATGATGATTACTCATTCTTCTGTTCAATTCCACAGATGATGACAAGGATATCTGAGGAGAACAGACTATAGAACATCAACCAAATTCCTACCAAAACCAATGAAGTTTGGTCAATCTCTCTTCATTTCTTTTTTTCTTTCTTATTTGATAGAGAGGGGTGGGGTCTGTACAGAGAATGGTAGCAAAAGATTCTATACAATGCTCTTGCAGAATAAACACGACAAGCAGCACTAATGAGGCATACACTTGCTGCTGGTGTAAAAGACTACTGGAATCACTAAGGTATTGCAAGGATGGACTAGAAAACTGCCAAAATATCAACAATTAAATGTGACAACCAAATATTTCTCTATTAATACCCTCTCCATAAACTTTTCCTTCAAAAACTGTGCATGGTAAAAGGCGCACCAGCATCGACAAATCTTGGACCAGCTCCCGCCTCAGAGAAACATTTCCATGCCATCTGCACATTCTTCAGGGTCAAATTAAGAACTATACCAATTCTGTTTGCTGATAATCTTCAGATAACCTATCCATCATCCTTCCTATCCTCCGAAGACAGCTTTCATCGCTTCAGCAGTCATGAGAGCAACCACAGCTCTGTGAACTGCTACATCTGCTTTGCAAAGAAGTCTCTGCGCCTTCTCTCTCTTAAGCTTAGCCAAATTAGATGCATACAGCGCTGCACCAGATGCATCCAACAATTTATATTCATCCATATCCATCCGGTTCCACTGCTCACTAGATGGTCTATGAGAGCCTTCAGATGAAAATCGTTGATGAGAATTCCAGTGAAGGGTATTCTTTTTACTGCCCGTGGTTCCCCTACTGTAGGCAGTGACCATCTGTGAATGTCGAGGGGATGCAACAGCACCAGATTTCTTTGACTTATGTCTCTGTAGCCTCGGAGAATAATTTCTATTGGATCCATCATTGCCAACTGGGAAATATCCCTGGCCAGGGACATCTCGCGGAGAATATCCCAATGGAGATGCTTGTGCCAACTGAGAACTGTCTACATGTCCATAGTTATGTCCCAAATAGAGGGCCCTATCATCTCCAAAACTAGGTCCGTTCAATCTTCTCCCTGACAGGAACACAAAAAAAAATGACGTCAAAATTCTGGATCCAAGTAAAAATAGCCCAAAAAAGTGTTACGCCTAGTGAAATTCACATGACATTACCAAAAGCATGAAAACTGTCATGATCTCCATGAAAACCATTGCTTTGCCCTGTGACTGAGAACCGTTTTTGAGACCTTTGCTTTGAACCTTTGTTAGGAACTTCTAAGCCCCTAGGTTTCATACAAAAAGCAAACATGGGAGGTCTTTCGGTGGCTGAGGCCTTCTGACATCCATCGGAAGCAGCAGAGTTCCCTTTATTCAAAGCTAGCTCCCACTCTCTCAACTGCTGCTGGTAGATTTCCCATAATGGCGGCTGCAAAGCATGAGCATGAATTGAATAAAAGATACCATAACATTTAAATCACAAGTTCGAAAAAGTGCACACTTAAGCAATGTGCACACAAAGGTAACAGACAGGATTAATGATGACAGGAAGATCTAATTAACAAAAGAAGAGAGATACAAATTAGCATCTGATTCTTAATAAAACGTATAATCAACTAATTAATAACTGAACTACTCGGGAGCTAATTTGAAAAGCTATTTGTTTCTTTAGTAATGCTCAATGCCATGTTAATTGAAAACCAAGTGTTACCATTATGCATGAAGGCCTGAGAAGTTGATATTACTATATACCGATTATGCAAGAATGAAAAAGGAAGATCACAAAAACCAGATATTTCCACATGCTCCAGTGCAGAAAGCAGCCCCATTATCAGACGAAATTCCAAAGCACAATTCCAGTAAAAGATAAAAATGAAACAGGCATGGAAGAGAGGAACAAAGCAATCACATACCAACAGGTACCCCGACAATCCTTTCGATCCACTCAAACAAAGGAGACCCCAAAATAAAAATAAAAAAACGAGCATCTCAACATGGACACATTCATCTGGAAAACTGAGTGACAGAAATCGTTCCGAATGATGGATTACCAGAAATTGCAGAAAGCCAAGTTAAATGCAGCGCCTCACATAAATGTGTACCTGGACAAAATCAATAAACGAAAAGAAAAAGGATTTTAAAAGGCACCTGAAGATGTCGAATCAATGGCATTCCTTTCTTTTGCCTCTTCTGCCACCAATGTTCATAAATACCTCTCACCACCGGCCCTGCACTCAACTTCAGATCGTCCATTTCTTCGGATGTGAAATGGTCACGCTGCAGAGCATGAGCTTTCTTCTCAAACATGTCCATTGTCCTCTCAAATATCTCCACAGATATGCACCCAGAGCCATTATCATGAACATCTGAAGAACTCTGACAAGATGAAATCCACTGCTCATCATCACTATCCATGTCATATAGGACACGAGATGGATTCAAGGCCATTTCAACATCTGTTTCAACCTGCTGGAAGTAGATAGCAGAACTACGAAATGACAGCTCCATTCCATTATCATCATAATCTTCCACCACGCGGACACCAGGAATCGGAATGTTTTTTACTGATGCAGCACGGAAGTTCCTGTTGTAACACTCTTCATGCATCTCCTTGAAAAGAGCCCATTGGCTTCTGTCTGGAAATTCAAGTGTCCACTCCTTCCCTCCTCGCCACATCATAGCATGTGTATACCTGTTAGTGGACCCAGGCTGCAGAAACTGATGCGCTTTATGAGAATATTTTGTGATTCCTGAAACTTTTACTACAAGGTGCCACTCATTCTCAACAAGTTCAAGTACCACCTCTGCCCCACTCTCTCTCCATCCCCTGTCCCCCACTGTGATTAACAAGTTTGCATGACAGGATAAAGACTCCCAGTTTCTTTGAGAAACTCGCGCCACATCTGAGGCCCTCTTTTCATTGGGTCTCCTGATTCTTTTGTGAGGAATCGTTCTCTGTTGTGGCTTTGAGCTTGAACCTGAAACCCCGGAAGGATATGAGTAAGTGACATGTGTCCGCGGCTTCTTTGGTCCATTGCCAAAACTATTCAGGGAACCGTCAGATTTTGCATCTGACCAACCACGTGAGAAGTGTCCATAAAATGAACTACTTCTACTGCGATGCCATACACTTCTTGGTGCGGTGGGATTTGGACAAGGGGCGAGGTTGCCATTCATATCGCAAGCCATATCGGTAGGCGGCAAACTGTGCAGCGATCCATCATCAACAGGCTTTTCACCTTCATTACAATGGGGAATATCTATCTGCAAAGAAGGACAAGCACCATTTGTGATCTTCTCCCCATCAAGCGGAGGACTTGACATTTTTTCTGATGCTGGGTAAGTTCCTTGCCCTTCCTGCACCTGCCCAACCTCATCACCATCTACAGCAGTACCCTTGCAAACCACCAGCTCGACAGCCTGATCTTCTTCAGCACAATGCAAGTGCTTATCACAAGGACCCTCTCTTGATGGAGCTTCTTGGCTAATAGCGATGTTAGATTGAGCCAAAATGCTTGCATTTTCTACACTTTTCACCTGATTAAGCTCAGCAAAACAAATTTTGGAGATGCTATGATTCATAAGAAGCTCCAGGTGCAAGCTCAGAAAGAAAGTAGGAGTAGCGGTAAAGGGGAGAGCAAACTGAGGAAACTTGGTGTACTCTGCATCAGAAACTGAAGAATTTCCCCCACTAACGTCGCCATTATCTCTAGATACATCCGAGGGCCACATTGCTTCACCGGTCATCTTCTTTAGACCCTGATCAGTTAACCTTAGGTCAATTAATACTTGTTTTGCACAAGTAACAACCACAATACTAAGCACAAAGTAAGAGTGTGTGTGTGTGTGTGTGTGTGTGTGTGTGTGTGTGTGTGTGTGTGGACAGAGAAGAGAAGGAGGGCAAGAGATTGGGTCACAGAAGAATTGTAAATGTCAAGACACCGAAAACAACAGAAAATCATGCACATATTACTCCACAACCCTAACTCCTGAACAGAGAAATCGCACATTCTGAGAGAAAATGGTAAAGAGTATAATACCTCTAGCGAAGAGTCCAAAGCAGCTGGTGGCAGCAATGGGATGTCTCCATTTTGAAGCGCGTTGTAAGTGCATTCAGAAGGAGAAAGTTTCTCAACTAGCAAACAATTCTCCCTCAGTATCGATTCTAAGCACAACCTCTTCGAACGTTTTAATCTCAAAAAGTTGTAAAATCCAAACACAAGTTGGTTTTCACAACCTTGAACACTAGAGAATTTGAATCTAACAGAAGTTATCGGAGAATGCAAGCTTACAAATTTCGCCTCCCCATTAGACTCACTCAGCAGATTTAAAACTGAAATGGCAAATGCTACAGCCTTCCCTAAGGATCCTTCAAACAAGAGAAGCCTCAAACCAACAATGCTGTCGACAAAAAGCATCTCCAACTTCACCACAGGCCACACGGTCACCAGCCTTCCATAATAAAGCAGAACGAGATCATAGACTAGCTGGGAATCTTCTACTCTAAAAGGGCGGAGAAGAGAACTGACCATGATATCGTTTGCTTCTCTTCTCACTAAATAGATTAATTTCAAGAATCCCATCTCTTCAATGGTCAACAAAGACCCGTGAGAATCCAATTTCCTCGACGTGAAGGCATCGTCCTCTACTCTCTGGTACAAGGCTTCACCAGCCCGGCGAAACCGCTTCCTGTAGTAAACAATAGGAGATTTGCCTCCCTTCAATGATCTGGAGCTCTTTGCAGTTTTCTCAACCTTTCCAGCACGAAAAAGTCCACCTGTTGAGACAAGATCTCCATGAAACGCCGTTTGGCCTCCTTTCGGGAAAGAACCAGCGGAAGTGGCCCCACGTGTATCCACAGCATCAGCAGCAGATGATGAACGCTTCGTCTTCTGAGATGGACCGACACTTCGTTTCTTTACAGCACGAGAAGAAGAAGATTTGACCCCACGACTTGAGCGTGCCAACCACGAAATGATTGGTTCTGTGTCCATATAATTGCTGATACAGCCGTCATTGGCTGAAGTCAAAGGTCTCTCTTCCTCTTCTTTCGTAGGCTCCACCCTTCTCTTCCTGCTGCCTACTGCAAACTTGGTCTGAGCTTCACCAGGAAGTAGCAAGAGTTTGATACGTTCCTTTTGAAGGTCGATCCATTCTTCGTCACGGTCATCGTACTTGACGTGATGGAGTTTTGTTTCTCCATCATAGTCATTTACGAGGCCATGGTACCAGCACTGGTCTAGAGGCCAGAAGACCTTAATTCTTTTGTTCAAAACCCAGTATGCATCCACCTGCTCAGAAGGAATTTCGTAGAAATGCCTCCTTTTCCGGGAACGTAGCTTCTCTCCGTGCTGATTTCTTGGCCGCAAGGCTCTGTTAGCTGCTTTAACAGATGCGGAGCTTGGTGAAGCACGGGATGTACATCCTTGATCTACAAATTTTCCGTTAGAAGATAACAGAAAATACAAGCTGTTTGATGATGGCGATGGCGATGGAGATGGCGATGCTCTACTCTTTGAAGAAAACCCAGTACAGCTTGGATCAAACCGTGAGGAGAGCATCCTAGCAGCATTTTCCTCCAGATTCTCCTCGTCATCTTCCTGCTGATCATCACAGTTTTTGATAAGCAAGTATATTAAAAAGCACCAAGGGGGTGCTTCCCATTTACAACCAAGAAGCTAGACAATATCTAAGAAAAAACAACCTGCTGATCATCGCATCTCTCGGCGGGGACATCGACTGCAGAACGGGCCTCCACCACAGCACTTTGAGCGCCTCCCGGCTTCACCTCTCTCTGCTTTCGACGCTTCTTGACTGACTTTTTCGGTTTCCCATTGTCTGTTGCAGAACTCCCCACAAGATTATCCTGCTCCTGCAAAGGTCCGCCAACACTATGCCCATTCTCCTTCATATCATCCAAAGCATCCTCCTCTTTTATATTTCCACCACCACTTCGTCTTTCAGGATCACCGTCTGTAAGCTTCCCAGATGGATCAGCAAAATCCAATCTGCTGACGGAGGGCTCAGCTGGATTCGACTCTTGAGTATGCTTCAATCTTTTCCGCCCCAAACTTCCGCGCTTCCGCTTCGGAATTTTAACGACATTGTCATCCAGACTAAGTCCAATGCCATGCAAATTGCCATTTGAGCTCGGCCTCTCGTCCACCTCGGGCTTCGACTCCGACGAATCGTGCGAGCCAAAATGAGCCCCGGCATTAGTTACATCGCTCAGCCTCTTCTCCTTCCTCTTCTTCAAGCTGCTCAGGGATACCTCCTTCTTACCCCTTTTCCTCTTATTCTCATCCCCACCATCGTCGGAGCCGATTTGCCTCTTCAAGTTCTTACTTTGCATCCTCTCGGCATCCTCCTTTGATGACCCGGCATTATACAGGCTCTTAACAGCCAGGCATCTGGCTTTCTTAGGAGCCTGAGCACCATTTGAGCTCCCCACCTCATGCTCCATCGACCAAACTCCAATCCCAACAACCCCACGCGTATATCACATTCCATCACACAATCCCGCCCCCATACTCCAGATCTGCAAACACCGAAAATGCCCAGGACATCACGCGAAAAATCACACGAAAACGAATCCCAGAACCAGGGGGGATGATTTCCCCCCCAAGATCAGCCGACAACAATTCCCGAACAATCGAAACGCGAGAACCGACGGCCGCGGATCAACGAACAGGGGTAATGGCACTCACCTCAGGCCGCGAAGCTCGATGATCCATCAGGGGCCTTTCCTCCACAGGCGGGGCGGCGGAGATCACGGGCGAGGAGCGCACGCGAGCGGGGGACGCGAATCCGGCGGATCCCTGGCCGGAACCCCGCGAAGAATCCGGCGAATTCGGGGAGGAATTCGCCCCCCGGCAATTTCTCTGCAAGGGGAATTTCCGGAACCCGCGAGCTTGAGACGGACCAATTTAGGGTTTCTTTCGGTTAAACGACAGGGCGAAAAGGGGGTTCAGATTCAGAAAATCAGAAAATAACCCCCACCGCGCACACGCGGCAAAAAAAATAAAATAAAGAAAAGAAAGGTGAAAATGGAAAAGGAAAAGGAAAAATAAAAAAAATTCCTCGCGATGTGGAGGGCCGGGATTTACCTACGTGGCGCGATGTGAGCCCCTCGATGGCGAGCCTCGAGGGTCGAGATTTCTCGGGCGCGGGGGTCCCTCCTCCTTCGCCTCTCCTCCTCGGGGGCTCTCCTTCGGATTTTGCGAATTTCGATTTGGGATCTTTCGGAGAGTACGAGGAAGATTAGGGGGAATTGATTGGGAGAATTTAAGAGCTTTTTGTTCTCTCTCGTGTGTGTTGGAGCAAATGATGGAGAGACCTTTGGGACCGTGAGGGGCAATTTATAGGGGTGAGGAGGAGGTGGGGGGAGGGAAAGGATTGGTAGGAGCAAGTGATGTTTTTTCTTCTTACCATAATAATCGTCCCGGGGGCTCCGGCATGACCCCGCCGGTCGCCGTCGATGGCGCGGGCGTAATTTGGGCGTGAAGGGTCGGGGCACGCATGGTGTCTGCCTAAAAATCTTCCCCCTCCCGGCGAAGATGCGACATGGAAAGTGTTTCGGAGAGGATTTCTCGGCAACCCATTTGACGGTAGTCGGGCCTGGGACTGGACGGGGGGATACGGAGGGGGCGGGGGAGGTGGCGGGCCGCCACCCCGCCCCTCGAATCCGTCGATCCCCGTCTCGCGGCTCGCTTATTTATATCACGTGACGGACTGTCGCGATCTGGTGATTACGCTTTTAAGGAAATTTAATCTCCTTCGGAATGCATGTATCGAAACTTAATCCTCTTCAGAATGCTTGTATCGAAATGGTTATGCCGTTGGGTTCTTACTAAGAATAAAAAAAATTTGATATTCATAATTAAATTCCTTTTGCCTTAGTGGAAAAATCGAAAAAAAAAATTGGATTAGTAAGTTGGACCTAGGGTTTTACAGTTTGGGCAACCACATCTACCTCCTTTTTTGGGTTAATTTGATTAGGATTCTCAAAAAATGGAAAAATTATTTGGGTATGTTAATAACGAAATTGCCTTTATGCTAGAAGAAAAATCAAATTTGAATTAGTCCTTTGGACTTATAGCTTTTTATTACAAGCAATCCAATTGGCTGCCTTATTTGTTTATTTTGTTTTACGAAAATAGAAAGTTAGAGCTATTTAAGCAACAGTAAAGATGGTAAGACTAGTCCAAACGTGGCATAATGGCCCAATCGCTTTAGTAAGGAATTAAATGGTTTTAGACAAAATAGGTTAAACCATCCCAATTAGAGCCAATTAATCAGACCCTACCTACTCCTTCACCATTTAGCCCTCTTTCTTTTTATGATAAGAAATCTCATCTCAATTTATCAAAAATTGGAAATACGACTATTTGAGTATGTAAAATCCAAATATCGTGAAAAATATGTGGTAAGTGCATAAAGTTATCTTTAGTTGTTAAGGAACTTACTTTGTCATTTTTCTGAATTTGCCTGAAACTTAATAGGGTTGTTGCAGGTTTCCAAGTAAATCGTGTCCATTTATTCATACATATTCTTTTTATGATATTCATCTCAATTTATCAAATATTGGAAATACAACTATTTGAGTAAGTAAAATCCAAATATCGTGAAAAATATGTGGTAAGTGCATAAAGTTATCTTTAGTTGTTAAGGAACCTACTTTGTCATTTTTCTGAATTTGCCTAAAACTTAATAGGGTTATTGCAGGTTTCCAAGTAAATCGTGTTCATATAGTCTTCTTTCTTTTATGATAAGAAATATCATATCGATTAATCAAAAATTGGAAATACGACTATTTGAGTGTGTAAAATCCAAATACCATGAAAAATATGCGGTAAATACATAAAGTTATCTTTAGTTGTTAAGGAACCTATTTTGTCATTTTTCTGAATTTGCTTAAAACTTAAGAGGGCCGTCGCAGGTTTTCAAGTAAATCATGTCCATTTAGCCCTCTTCTTTTTATGATAAGAAATCTCATTTCAATTTATCGAAACTTGAAAATACGACTATTTGAGTATGTAAAATCCAAATACCATGAAAAATATGCGGTAAGTACATAAAATTATCTTTAGTTGTTAAGGAACATATTTTGTCCTTTTTTCTGAATTTGCTTAAAACTTAAGAGGGTCATCGCAGGTTTCCAAGTAAATCGTGTCCGTTTATTCCTCTTCTTTTTATGTTAAGAAATATCATCTCAATTTATCAAAAACAGGAAATATGACTTTTTGAGTATATAAAATCCAAATACCATGAAAAATATGCGGTAAGTACATAAAGTTATCTTTAGTTGTTAAGGAGCCTATTTTGTCGTTTTTTTGAATTTGCCTAAAACTTAAGAAGTTCATCGCATTTTTCCAAGTTTAGTTCTCTTCTTTTTATGATAAGAAATTTCATCTCAATTTATCAAAAATTGGAAATACGACTATTTGGGTATGTAAAATCCAAATAGCATGAAAAATATGCGGTAAGTGCATAAAGTTATCTTTAGTTATTAATGAACCTATTTTGTCATTTTTCTGAATTTGCTTAAACCTTAAAAGGGTCATCGTAGGTTTCCATATTAAAAATTGGAAATATGACTATTTGAGTATGTAAAATCTAAATATCTTGAATATATGCAGTAGGTACATAAAGTTATCTTTAGTTGTTAAGGAACCTATTTTGTCATTTTTCTGAATTTGCCTAAAACTTAAGAGGGTCATCACATATTTTCAAGTAAATCGTGTCCATTTAGTCATCTTCTTTTTATGATAAAAGATATCATCTCAATTTATCAAAAATTGGAAATACGACTTTTTCAGTAGGTAAAATCCAAATGGCATGAAAAATATGTAGTAAGTACATAAAGTTATCTTTAGTTGTTAAGGAACCTACTTTGTCATTTTTCTGAATTTGCCTAAAACTTAAGAGGGTTATCACAGGTTTCCAAGCAAATCATGTTCTTATAGTCCTTTTCTTTTTATATAAGAAATATCATATTAATTAATAAAACATGTATGTAAAATCCAAATATCGAGAAAAATATGACGTGGGTACATCAAGTTTTCTTTAGTTGTCAAGGAACCTATTTTGTCATTTTTCTGAATTTACTTAAAAGTTTAAGGCGGCCATTGCAGGTTTTCAAGTAAATCGTGTCCATTTAGTCTTCTTCGTTTTATGATAAGAAATATTATCTCAATTTATCAAAAATTGGGAATACGACTATTTGAGTAAGTAAAATCCAAATATCATGAAAAATATTATGTAAGTACATAATGTGACGCCCCAGAACGTCACACGCGACGCAAATCCCTTAACATTATCTTAATATAGCCAGCAAAAGACAAACACTCAACATGAATATCACACAAGTTTAGACCAAAACTTTTTCTTCTCATTAATAAACCCTTGTCAGATTTACAACCCAGACAAAGCATCATACAAGTACAAAAACAAAAAAACAAAAGCTGGGTAGGTCAGGGTTGCCTATCTCCAACTAGATCCTACATCCAAAAGTCTGCCTAAAGTCCGAAGCTGTCACGAGTTGATCACTTCACCCTCCGCTGCGGAACCATCATTGTCTAGGTCGAAGCACCTCAACGGGCCAGTCAACTCGCCCTCCAAGTTGAAATACCAAGCAACAAAAAGATAAAGAACCCATTCCGAAAGCCCCACATCAACCCATATCGTAGAGCTACACTTAGTATATACAGCATTAGACTCTGGCACAAACACATCCTCATAAACAGCGTCATGATAAACAGGAACTCCAAAACGTAGGGGCTATGGAACATCTATCTTACATGTCTGAAAAAATAATGGAATGAGCCGAAGCCCAGCAGATGAAATCTCTACTTTTAAGTTAGGAAAATCAGCTTACCACTTCACCTGGCATAAACACATATGCATACATAGCAAACAATATGCATGGAACTTGAATGCAAGTTATACCATTTCCGTATGGATGTGCTGCAAAATCTGAATAATGCAACATGTCATAATATTTTCACTCAGACGTAGGCATGATGTAAAACATTTATGCTCATGCGATTAGGTTCATTACTTCATCCTTTCGAACACTCCCGGGGCATCCCGACCAACGGGGCATTCCAACTCCAAGGCATCCCGGCATACACTCGGGGCATCCTGACCAACGGGGCATCTCGACTCATGTTCTAACAAGTATTTTAAATCGAAATGGGCGGGGTCGGGGCCGGGTCGACCCGTCCCTCTCTCATTTTTCCCTCGTGGGCCCAGCCCGCTCCACCTTTTTTTTCCTTTTTTTCCTCTCGCGCTGGTTGGGCCTGGCCTAGCCTACTCCTTTCTTCTTCCCCTCGCCGGCCTAGCTATCCCCCTCTCCTCTCTCCTCTATTAGCCTTTGCCCCAACCGACCGCTTGGAGATTGTAGACTTTCCACGGCCACCAAAGTCGCGGAGCAAGTTGGCCGGTGCGGCACCATTAAGACGACAACTTCTGGGCAAAAGCAGCAACCAGCGGCCACTTTATAAGCTGCGGAGGAGAGAGAGAGAGAGAGAGAGAGAGAGAGAGAGAGAGAGAAGGGGGGTTCACACGGTCTTTTGGCAGCCAAAATAGGGCACAAAGAGAGACCGAGAGAGAAAGAGAAGGATTGTGTAAAAAAAAATTTCAATCTTTGGCTTGTAGGTGGAAAAACATAGCCCCAAGAGTTCCCCTGGTGAGCCAAGGCTGCCGGCGATCCACCAAGCCGACGTCCTCAACCGGTAAGTCCACCCAACCCCTGTTTTCCCTTGTTTCTCCCCTATTTTTGTGAGTTGAGTTGCCGGGACTTGCACCGGCCGTTAGGCACAAATCCTGATCCATATCGAACCTCATCTCGGTTCATATTTGTCGTCGGGAGCGAGCCATGGTCGTCGAAGCCGATCGAAGTCCCGAAAGTGGTCAAAATTTCCTTGTTTCGATCGCACACCCTAGGTGTTTGTTGAAATGCCTCAATGAAGCCGATTTAGTCTTGGTCGCTGGCCCAGCGACCAGGTGATTAAACGGTGACTCGGGTAAGGTCAAGTATTGATCTAGGCTGCTTGGGAGAACATCGAAGTGGGCGTTACTGGGCCGAGATGAACAGCGTCTCAGCCGCCTTCGGCGAGCCCACACGGTACAGGGCAAAATAGGGGAGGCAGCCAGGTCTGTGAATTCGGGTTGACCGGGGAGTCCAATCCGATCCAAGACTCAGGTTGACCCCGACCGGGTCCGCCGACCAAACCCGATTTGATTATTATATTAATATTTTATTTTTAATTAACAAATTTAAAAAAATTAATTAAAAAATCAAAAAAAAATTAATTTTTTTGTTTTTTGTAATCGTGATTATTATTTATTAAAAATATAAAAAAAATCATTTTTTATTTCTTTTAAAAAAAGGATAAAGTTTAGAAATTAATATTTTTGAATATTTTTTTTAAATTATGTGAATTATTTGATTAATGATCATGTTTAAATCAAATAAGCCTATTGGGCTATCCGATGTTATTTTGCATGTTATTTTTACTACTGCTATGTTATTATTAAGCATGTTTTTAATTATAATATAATTACATAAATTATTATGTTTTGAGTGTTGTCGCCTTAGTTAGGATTAGAACCCTAGACTGCATATCTATCTTAACTGCTAATCATTAATGATTGTGTACTCAGTTGATCACCTCACATGTTAAGAGAAAGTCCTAAAATCAACCCAAATTGCCTGATAAATATTTTCTAAAATAAACAGGATAAAAAGATACCGAAAAGACATTAATTATTTAAATAGTTTGACTAAGTCCCTGGACTCATTTAATCTCTGGTTCACAAAAGTAAGAAATTCTCCCATTGTCTTGCTTGGATGTCTAATCGATCCACCCTAAACTGATTAGTGGCGACTCCTAGATAAAAATGACTTATAAGTTAAAAACCTAAATCCTAAATCATGATATGGTATGGGCTTGGGAGAGCTCGAGTTAAGTCCCGAATTTAGACTTAGCGCGTACCAAGCGAGACCCTCATTTTTTGAAAATAAAATCGAAGGTCGGTCGCGACAGACTGGCGACTCCATTGGGGACTGTAGTTTTTCTTAAGTGGACTTAGGCCTGAAATTTTATCCTGTTCAAAAATATTTGTGTTTGGCCGCAAGAATTTCAGGTACGTCTCTAACGTTTAAGGTGTTAAATATTCTTATAGTTGGGAGTTATAAGGGGCATAGTTTTTGTTAACCCCTTGTTTTGCAGGTTCGGAGTTAAGGAGTGAGGGTTCATTCCTAAATATTTGAAGTGATGATTGTTTATGAATCGTTGTGCATGCTTAATGATTTAGTATTATACTGTTGCATACACAACCATGCCGCCAGACTTGGGCCATGATAGGTCATTTTAGGATGGTGTTAAGAAAGATACGACCTCGAACGTGAGCCTGCGACATAGAATTTGCCTTTCTTTTCCTTGAAATTTCTTTCTAAAACATCATAAAGTGTCTATCTTTAGCTGCTACTCGCGCAACTATAAGATATTCCTCTCGATTTGGCCAAGGTTAAAAGGACTGGACACCAACGCGAGACTGCGACTGTCAAGCATCCTTTTAACTTCATTTTGCTAAACCAATCTAGATAGAAATCGAACCTCTCTCCTCATGTGCATGTTGCTGTGAATGCCATGGTTCCCGGTAAAGTAAGTTTTGTATTTCTGCACTTTGCAATTTATTTATCTTCGTACATCCCAATCAATCCATGATTAATCTAGGTTAGTTGTGGATTTAATATGGTGGTCGTTTTGGAAAAAATAGTTACTAAAACTTTTTCAAAATATTTACTTCTAACTCATGCCCTTATTTTTATAAGCACGTTATAAATCATCACTTTCCCATACGATTTCTTGTCATTTTCAAAAAACAAAGGGAGAAAATTATGTATAAATTAAAAAGGGCGCGCCTCAGTAATACTACCAACGCCTCGGCCTAGTGGTACCCAGGAGTGAAGCCTATCTAAGGCGACCGGGGTTGCCGTTGTAATGAATATATAAATAAAAAAAATTGCTTCTCATATTTTTTGCAAATAAAAAATCCGTTATAGCTAGATACAATACTAGATTAAGTCATAGACTGATCTTTTATGAGGTCTTATACTCATTCGTTGCCATTTTTTTTTAATAGGTAGTTTGGAATTATACCAGTTCTCCAGGCAAGAATGACCAAGGAAAACGTACCGATACGTCTCACTAACGTGGAAAACAAGATGAAGTTGGTCCTCAACGCAATCAAAAATCTCACAGAGCAGGTGGAGTCCATTCATGGCAAACTCACTCCCATTCTTGCATCAATTGAGATGGTGCTATCACATTCGTCTGTTGGCAACGATCAAGCCACAGCCAGTAACGGCAAGATGCCTATGCTAGAAGAGGTTCCATTCCCACTTGTGATCGAGGAGGCCAAACTCGTGAGTGCACCAATGACAGAACATGACAAACGCCTTGTCAAGGTTGAGGAAATGTTGAAGCAATTACAGGGCTCGCAGTATTCTATACCACTTGACCTATCTGTGTACAAAAGGATCAAGGTGCCAAAAAAGTTCAAGATGCTAGAATTCGAGAAATATAATGGCACCTCATGCCTAAGACACCACTTGCATATGTATCATGTGCGAATGACCCAATATGTCAATAATGAACCCCTCATGATCCAAACCTTTCGAGCAAGCTTGATAGGGCCAGCTTTAACATGGTATATGTCAAAATATATAGATGCCATCAAATCTTGGGATGATGTTGCAGATGCATTCCTCAAGCAGTACCAATTCAACCTCGACATCACATTTTCTCGTGATGATCTCAAACACACAGAGAAAAAGAAGAGTAAATCGTTCAAAGAATATGCCACCAGATGGAGGAATTTGGCCACCCAGGTCACCCCAGAACTTTCTGATTATAAACAAATAAAGTTGTTCATTAAGTCTCTTCCGTATGAATACAGACACCAATTAGTTGGTACCACTGCTAAGTCACTTAATCAACTCATTTCGGTGGGTGAACGCATCAAAATAGGATTGCGCGAAGGGCGAATTACTAAACCCGTCTCCACAAGTAATAGACTCGGCACAAAAAAGGAGAATGAGCTCTTGGCATATGTGGATGTCACATACACCCAGACCGCTAGTCCTCCCCCGACAGTTCAGATGAGCGGTAGGCAACAGCCGGCCTCAAGTCGCTAGCTGCCCCAAAGGCAAAGTAATAAAAAGCAGCTCACTCCACTCCCCGAATCCCCGTCCCAGGTGCTAGTGATTCTCCGGAAGAAGGGCTTACTCTCTACCGAGCCGACATGTCCTAATCTCGAGAACTTCTCCAACTATGATCCGTTCGAGAAGTGTGACTATCATATTAGTGAGGTAGGGCATTCAACTGATGAATGCTAAGCTCTTAAGCGCTGAATCCAAAGTTTGCTGGATGATAAAGCTTTCTCATTCCAGACCGATAGAGGGAATGGTTGCAAGCCCGCTTGAGTAGAACTTCTCTCACCATTTGCATGAATCCCTGAAAAAGGGGCCATCCTTGTATTTTATTTTTTGTCATCATTTCTATCGGAAAAAATGCCTTTTTGAACTCCTCCTCCCCTGAGGTTGTAAATCCACTTGTTATAAATAAATAATATTTTGAGGGCTTGAGGAAGTATCATAATCTGGCCCGTTGATGATATCCAGCCATGTAAAGGAAAGTGTTATGAGGCTCGGGCTTTTTTTATGCTTCCTCGTTTGTAAACTTTTGAAAATAGAACGAACGTTTTATCATTTTTCAAAAGGACCGAAAAAAGAATCATGTTAGAAAGATAAACGTGCTCATAGCCATGTTTTGTTTTCTAATTCGTTCACTTCGTGTCTTAGAGCATATCCCCTTTTGATTTGTTATTACAAAGGGGCATTTGGAAATGACACAAACTGAAGAGCACATCAGGCCCTGGTAATGATTGCGGACCGATTAATCCGATAAAGGCAGTCTGAGCGAAAATCATCCAACCTTCGAGATAAAATGTAGGGCAAATATCAGTCCCGAAGAGTCAGAGAAAGTGTTGAGCATTCCTTACCTCCACAATGTGCGAAGCATCACTCGAGGACAAACCAAGAAGAGATTATCCCTTTTGAAAGAAAAATGTATGTCTTATTTCTTAATAAATATTGGAAATGGCATTCCATCCCTTTTCTTTTGCAGGTGACGAACTGAGGAGCATGGTAGACTTTGATGTGCCAGGAAGCCTAATAGAGCGCAAATCTTAGGACCTCTCGAACGAAACATAACGAAATACTAAAAGGATGTATCTCGTTCCTTGTCCTAGCTTAAGCTTGTGCAAACAACTAGCGTGTTTTTCCCTTAAAATGCAGGGAGTGCTTAATTGGAAGAGTAGACTAAGGGACATAGAATTCCCCTAGTCCATAAAAAAGGGTGTATTTTGTTCTTAAAGTTCATCCACTTTAACATAGAAATAACATATCCTTTCCTTTTATATACGACGAATTTGAATAAAGGTCTAGCACAAGTAGCTGGAAAGTACTTTGTATATGACAAGATAGTGTCAATGCTACTCCTGATAACCATGGAAGTCTCGACAGTAGTCATCGGAAAAGATTACGATGCCCATATCAATCGAAGACATTTAAAATCAAGATTAGCTTTGCTGCGAAGATCCCTATGCAAGCAATTGCACATGCCCTGCGCAGTCACAAATCAGAGGATTGCTAAGAATCTCCTTAGCCTGCAGAGACCGCATTGACACAGCATGCACCGAGAAAAGGATCACCTAGTTTGGAGCACCCTTAATTATAGAAGATTTCATTCGAGTTTTGAGACAAACGAGGCAGGAGTCACAAAATAAAAGACCCTGCTAGCTTTAAAGGCAAATTGGAGAAAGGGTAATTTGGTATTGTTCCCAATTTACCCTTTATCATTTCATTTCTAACATGAGCTCATGCTATTTTCGACAGAAATTGTCGACATTCGAGAAAGCTCAAGGAGTTATAAATTTAAACTCAAGTGAAGGAAGACAAGAAGGATAATGTTGTATCGTTCCAAATTCCTATCCCTCAAAGAGCCGTTCATTAACACGATCTTTCTTATTACCTTGCAGGTTTGTCTCACCATTGCAACATAGGTAAGTATCTCTTTCCCTAAAAACTCTTCTCATAAAAGTACAAAGAAACAAAGACAGAGGAAATATTTTAAAGCAAATGGATGCTTAATCCTCCCCCAAGTGCATCGCATGTCTTTTGAAAGGAATTTTGCATGTTTAATTCACCAAATTCCATGTGAAAATTTTAATGATCCGACGAATGATGTCGAACTGCTCCGATATACTGAACGAGATGAGTCAGGATGATGAAAGGTAATCCTTAGTTTATACACATTCTCACGTACTAAACCCTAGCGAGACGAGTGAAAAGGTTTCATGTTTGCAAGGTAAAGAGATTTCTTGCATAAGGTACAGTAGCCAAAACGACGAAAGGCAATTCATTTCCCTGCCTCATACACTACTGGTGATCCTTTGCTTAACCATTTTGAGCTCATACACTTGGAAGCTCCTTTCAAATTACCCCTATCAAGAACCACATCACATTAGGGCAAGTGGAGGTAAGTTAGCAGCACAAGGTGAAAAAAATAAATAGAAATTTTCTTGCTCCCATTTGCATCAATCTTCAAGTGTTATTATTGCAAATGAATTCTCACGATGATTTAAGTGCCCGAGGATGACGAAGATCAGTTTTTCTTCTATCCCATACACTTATTTCCCTTGTTAACATAATTGAGTCGACGATTTCATTTTGTATGAAATAAGTTGGTGATCATCCCCCACACTATGGCAAGGTAAAGACCACCACAATTTGAGCATCATGGTCCAGAGTGCCGAATGAAGATGAAGACCCCAAGAGCCTAATAGTATTGTTTTGTTCAAACTTGTTTAGGCTAATTGCCGATAACACAAAAAGAACAAAAAAATGATGATGAAATCAATTAATGAAAATCAAAGGCATGAAAAAAACAGTGTACATGGTAAAAGCAAGGTCAACGTCCATATATAAAATACTGAAAACTAGGGGCATCAAAAAGTAGTGTATCTGGTAAAAACAATGCCAATGCCCATAATCAAAAAGCAATCAAAAAATGAATTTCAAATGTGAAGAAACCTACATACCCAAGCAAATTTGCAATTGTTGGACAAAAGTCCAAGAAACCAAAGCTTGGAATTACTCGAGGAAGTTTACAAAGGAGATCCTAATGGTGAAGAGGAAGACTAGTGACGACACTAAAATGATCACCAACTCTCACCTTATGCACACATTTTTTAGTCCCACAATCCGTTATTTCTCAACTTATGAGTCGAGCCTACGTTACGTTCCTCAGGAAGTCTCTTCTGACTAGGGCACTTGAATTAACGTAGAATTTCAAATGTTTATAAACATCACTCGAGGAAGTGCGAGAAAGACTACTTCTTTCTCATTTTGCAGGGTTCTTGACTTGTAAACCCGAAAATGATTGCAAAATATCTTCTTTCATAGTCTTGACTCGGGTAGTCTCTTTTGTTAAGCCATTGACCAAACATGCATTACAATCCTGGTAGAAGATCTCTCAAATTGATAATGTTGTACCGCTTGCGAGAAAACTCATACCCTTATTGATATGACAATGGTTAGATTGAATGTTTTCAATATTTCCGCATTAATGGTTGGGGCAAATAACCTTTTTTCAATGAGAGCGAGTGGAAAGTCCTTTCTGACTGAAGATCCCTCGTTCAGCATCTTGAGAAGTCTACCTTGCGAGCGAAAATTGTCTCATTGATAATTACCCTCAGTGGATATTTGGTGATGTAAACATGGCAAAACCATCATGCATGAACTTTAACTAAATTATCTACAGCTTCAGTGAGCATTGAAATGCGCATTTTGAAATAGCCTAGTTTGTCTATATCCTTGATGAATGCATGCATATTTGCTCTAATTGTCTCTAATAGATAAAATGTCCTTAAAGACTCAAAGAGCACCGGACGTCTGGATTATCTCCAAAGACTCTTGAATATTCTCCTAAGTGGAGCTAACACGGTACGCTTTTGCATACCAAAGTCCCTTTCAAGATCTGCTGGCGAGGACCCACTAGGCACTCATCACCTTGTGGTGTGCTCGAAGAAAGCTTCGAGACTAAGTAGGTACTCATCGCCCTGTGGTGCGCTCGAGGAAAGCTTCGGGGACTAAGCAAGCACTCATCGCCCTGTAGTGTGCTCGAAGACAGTTTCGAGGACTACGCAGGCACTTTCAATTGCCCTATAGTGTGTCCGAAGAAAAGTTCGGATGCTAAACAGGCAATTCAATCACCCTGTGGTGCATCCGAACAAAAATATTCGAATACTAAACAAGATCTTTATCGCTCTGCGATGCGTTCGAACAAAAAGATTCAGATACTAAGCAAACACTTTAATCGCTATGCGGTGCGATTGAACAAAAAGATTCAAGTACTAAGCAGGCGCTTTCATCGCCCTACGGTGTGCCTGAACAAAGAGATTCATGTATTAAGCAGGCACTTTCATCGCCCTACGATGCGCCTGAACAAAAAGATTCGGGTACCAAGCAGGAACTTTCATCGCCCTATGGTGTATTCGAAGAAAAGTTTCAGATACTAAACATGAATCTTCAATCACCTTGTGGTGTGTCCGAAGAAAAGTTCAGATACTAAATAGGCACTTTCATCACCTACGATGCATTTGAACAAAAAGATTCAGGTACTAAGCAGGTGCTTGAATCGCCCTATGGTGCACCTGAACAAACAGATTTAGGTACTAAACATGCTATCTATATCGCCCTACAGTGTGCCTGAACAAAGAGATTCAGGTACTAAGCAAGCACTTTCATCGCCCTGCGGTGCGCCTGAACAAAAAGATTCAAGTACTATGCAGAAACTTTCATCGTCATGTGGTGCACCCGAAGAAAGTTTCGGGAACTAAGCAAGCACTTTAATGACCTTGCGGAGCTCCCAAAGAAAGATTCGGATACTAAACAGGCAAAAACCGAACATGGATTTGACCCCCTCTGTTCACATCAAGCCTTTTCAGGTACCTCTGATAAGATGTAGGTACTTCGACAAAGCAAAACCCCGTCAAGGTGACCGAAGATAGGTTCGGGTCCTAGACAAACAAAATCCCATCAAGGCGACCAAAGATAGGTTCGGGCTCTGGACAAACAATTTCCCTCGTCAAGGCAATCGAAGATAGGTTCGAGTCCTAGATATACAATGTCAACTATATGAAATTACTCTACCCTCTTGGCAAGGTAAGTAACCTCAGGTAAGTTTTTATTTACTTTAGCATGCATCATCTTATATCTCATCATTTAAAAATGGAACCCATGGTTCCGCAAATAATAGCATCCATCATACATGCATGGGCCAAAATCAGGTATCATTTTATCTTTGAATGTAACCTCTGCAAACTCAGCCTCTGCGAGCTCACTTTCAACAAGGGGCAGCTGTTAATACCTATTTTTAATTGCCCAAAATTAATTACACAAAATTTAAGTGTTAATGTCCTTAATTCTTAAACCAAAAGAATCATTTAGTTTCAATTGCATTGCATATAGACATAGGTGCATTTTACAATATTAGAATATATTTTTGTTCTTTTAATTAATTTTTTTATTATTTTTTAAATCGAAATGGGTATGGTTGGGGCCAGGTCAACCCGGCCCTCTCTCGTTTTCCCTCGTGTGCCCAACACGCTCCACCTTTTTTTTCTTTTTTCTTTTTTCCTCTCGCGCGGGCTAGGCCTAGCCCAGCCCGCTCCTTTCTTCTTCCCCCCGCCGTCCTGGCTATCCCCCTCTTCTCTCTCCTCTGTTCGCCTCAACCCCCAATCGGCCGCCTGGAGATTGTGGACTTTCCGGGGCCACCAAAGTTGCAGAGCAAGTTGGCCGGTGCAGTGCCATCAAGACGACGACTTTTGGACAGAAGCAGCGACCGATGACCGCCATATAAGCGGCGAAGGAGATAGAGAGAAGGAGGGGTTCACATGGTCTTTCAGCAGCCAAAACAAGGTAGAGAGAGAGACTGAGAGAGAAAGAGAGGGATTGTGTAAAAAAAATTTCGATCTTTGGCTTGTAGGTGGAAGAACACAACCCTAGGAGTTCCCCCGATGAGCCAGGGCTGCCGGAACCCACCAAGCCGACGTCCTCGACTACTAAGTCCACCCGGCCACTGTTTTCCCTTGTTTCTCCCTTGTTTTTGTGAGTTGAGTGGCCAAGACTTGCGCTGGCCGTTAGGCGCAAATCCCGATCCATACTGATCCTCATCTCGGTTCATACTCGCTGTTGGGAGCGAGCTGTGATCGTCAGAGCCGGTCGGAGTCCTAAAAGAGATCAAAATTTCCTTATTTCGGTCGCGCACCCTAGGTGTTTGTTGAAATGCCTCAATGAATCCGATTTAGTTTTGGTCGCCGGACGGTGACCGAGTGATCGAACGGCAACTCAGGTGAGGCCAAGTATCAGTCCAGGCTGCCTAGGGGAACGCCGGAGCGGGCATTACCAAGTCGAGACGAGCGGCATCTCAGTTGCCTCCGGCTAGCCCACACGGTGTAGGGCAAAACAGAGGAGGCAACCAGGCCTATAAAAGGTAGATTCGAGTCGGATTCGGGTTGGGCGAGGAGTCTTATTTGATCCAGGACCCGGGTCAACGACTTGGGTCGAATCCGTTGACCCGGGTCAGTTCCGACCGACCCGGGTCCGCCAACCCAACCCGATTTTGATTATTATATTAATATTTTACTTTTTTAATTAACAAATTTTTAAAAAATATTTTTAAAAAGTCAAAAAATTTTATTTTGTTTGTTTTTTGTAATCGTGATTATTATTATTATTATTATTTCTTAAAAATATAAAAAAAATCATTTTTTATTTCTTTTAAAAAAAGAATAAAGTTTAGAAATGAGTGTTTTTGAATATTTTTCTAACTTATGTGAATTATTTGATTAATGATCATGTTTAAATTGGATAAGCCTATGGGGCTATCCGATGTTATTTTGCACGTATTTTTACTACTACTGTGCTATTATTATGCATGCTTCTAATTAGAATATAATTGTATAAATTGTCATGTTTTGAATGTTGTCGCCTTTGTTAGGGTTAGAACCCTAAACTACATATCTATTTTGACTGCTAATCATTAATGATTGTGCACTCACTTGCTCACCTCAAATGTTAGGAGGAAAATCCTAAAATCAATCCAAATTGCCTAATAAATATTTTCTGAAATGAACAGGGTAAAAAGGTACTGAAAGGGTATTAGTTATTAAACTAGTGTAACCAAGTCCCCGAACTCATTTAATTTTTGATTCGCGGAAGTAAGCAATTCTCCCATTGTCTTGCTTGGATGTCTTATCAACCCACTCCAAACCGATTAGTGGTGACTCCTAGATAAAAATCACTTGCAGGTTAAAAATATAAATCCTAAGTCGTGATATGGTATGGGTTTGAGAGAGCCCGAGTTAAGTCCTGAACTTAGACTTAACGCATATCAGGCGAGATCCTCGTTTTTTGAAAATAAAACCGGAGGTCGATCGCGACAAACCGATATTTGATGAGTTAAATTGTTATATGAATTAGTAATATTCAGTAAATAAGTTATAAATGAGGTTAGAATGGTAAAACCAAAATAAATGAATTCACTACTTACTTATACCCAAACCACCTCTATGACTTTCTTTTCACTCTCTCTCGCTCACTCGATTTCGCGATTGCTCACTCCTCGCTCTCACCTCAAATTTATAAATAGGTTTGGAATGGTAAACCCAAAATAAATGGGTTCACAACTTACTTATACCCAATCCACCTCTATAGCTCTCTTTTAACTCTCTCGTCTTCACTCGATTTTGCACTCGCTCACTCCTCTCTCTCATCTCAATTTTGCTATGAGTTTTCCTAAATTTAGTAAAATTTGTAAGTATTTTAGAAACATAGGTCGGTAGGGTATTAATTGGGTCAAATATCGTGTTGCATAGAAATTGGTCGATTTGGATCGAACAATTCTCGATCAACCCTATCCATTTGACAAAAGGGAGAGACAGACAGAAGATATGGTCATACTGAGTGACCATTGATGAAACAACGATGTAGGTTTCTACTTGGTTGTTGCTTTTTGTGGGAGGGATTGCTCCCAAGACATAAGGAAATTGTACTAGAGAATGTAGGGTTTTTTTTTTCAAACTGATGAGTTGATGTATGTTAAACACTTGTGGTGTTGCACACTAATTAATGCACAAATGTGGTTTGTTCTAGCATCCATTTCTAGTAGATAATGACATGAGAATGTTGGCGATTGCTATCCCTTTGGACTCTTTGAATGTTGGCCAAAATGACAACTAGTTTAAATGCATATTTTATTGGAATGCCCAGGCGTATCCATGTAATATTTAAGGATAACATATTTCTTTGCTCGGGACATAAGTGATTATGTTTAGTATAATGAAATTACTCTTTTTAATTGAGAAAGATCTAGAATGATCCACTTTGATGTGATATATATTAATATATTTCTTTTACGTTACTCTCAACGCGAAAATATAAAAGTTACGGTCCTTTTTTTTAATTTTAATAAATTAAAATTAAAAAACTTAAATTAGTCATACGAAAGACCTTTCCAAATATATGTTTACCAAACAGCATTTCCCTAAAGTTGCTTTTCAAGGCTCTTTTCAATTACAGTTTACCAAATAGTATTTACATTTCACAAAACCCTTTTAGGCTGTGTTTGGGAGTAGCTTTGGCAAGTGACTTTAGGCATCTAAAGCCCTTTGGGCTAAAAATTGGTGTTTGGGAAAATTTTTTAGAAACCCCATTGAAGGAAAGTTGGCCTTCAAAAGGCCAAAAGCCCAAGGCAGCAGAAGAGGAGCATTGGGCATTTCAACATTCTCGGCAAGCTGAAGGAGGGAATAAAGAATTTTTTTTATTGTCGAAATTGCCCTCATAAATTTACCTAATTTTCACTTTAACCCTCTTTGCTTCTAACCCTAAAAGCCATCCCTTACGCTGCAGCTGTAACCCCACGCCCTTCACCTCCTTCCAGAGAAACGCTGCGTAGAACTTCCCTCCAAAACCAAGGAAAAAAAGAAGCAGAAGAGCAAACCCTAATCCTCAAATCCCCTCTCTGCGCTCCCTCCCTTGTGGCATTCGTTTCTTGTTCTCCCGCATTGCTCCGTCGCATCGGCTCTCGCTCGTGCACCCACCGACCGGCCCTCTTTGGTATTTGCACGCTGCTCCGTGACAGTAATCTCTCTCACTCGCACGCACGCACTCCATCTCACTCGATTATATTTGGTGTGCCTCACTAGCTTTTGATTTGGTGTTTGTGGTTTTCAGATTTGTTGCGTTGCTCCTCTGCTTCTGCTTGTAGTCTTGGTTTTTGGAGTTGAGGTTTTTAGCCATTGCAATGGCAGCAGTGTTATGCTGAGCATTCGGTAAGTTCTTTTCGTGGTGCTCGGCGCCTAGAAATTCTTGGCCGTTTTTTGGGTTTTCCCAGAGGTTGAGCGAGATAGGGATCCTTTAGTCTAATTGCTACCCGTTTGAGTTTTTAGCATGGGATCCCTTCCTTGATGTCCATGGCTGTTTGACTCTATGGGTGGCTGGGATTGAACTTTATAGCATTTAGTTAGCTGAGGTATACGTATGTCATTCTATACGAACGGAGCCCTTACAAGCATGTTGAGCACTATTGCATTTAGCTTCTATGCTTGAATGGTGTTTTAAGATTTTATGTGTGTGCTCAGAATGTGTTCAATCCTCTTGCACAATCAATCATCCAAATGGAACGATTGCAAATGGATGGATCTAGAGAGGTGAGAGAAGAGGAGAAGTGCCAAAGAAAATGTGCAAATTTTGATGTTATGAGTATCACGGATTCTGGATCACTTTGCAAGATTTTAGATCAATATAGCTTGGTTAGATTTTTTTTCCTCGATGCATGTGTGACAATGTTTATTATAATTAAAGTACTCTCTTTTTGCAAAGATGTGGTTTACTTATTCATTAATTTGTTAATACATCTCTTTTACATTACTCCAAACGCGAAAATATAAAAGTTACGATCATTATTTTTTTCCAATTTTAAACAAATTAAAATTAAAAAACTTAAATTGGTCAAATCAAGGACTTTCTCCAAATATATGTTTACCAAACAGCATTTCCCTAAAGTTGCTTCCAAAGGCATTTTTCAATTACAATTTACCAAACAGTTTTTGCATTTCACCAAAACCCTTTAAACTAAAGGCCTTTGCTTTTCTCCAAAGGCTTTCCTCAAAAGTCTTCCCAAACACAACCTTGAACTAAAGGCCTTTGCTTTTTTCTAAAGGCTTTCCCCGGAAGCCTTCCCAAACGCAGCCTACTTAGCTCGGTCCGACTTTCAAACCAAAACGAGCCAACGCTTTACACAGAGATCGTTATCCGCGCACCGGGACAGCCGTATCTCGCTGCCCAAATGGCCTCCTAACAGCTCTCCCTTCAGGTAAACCGTCGAAGTGACACTTCCTATTTCATTTACATCTCTCTCTCTCTCTCTCTCTCATTCCTCTGCTCCGTTTCTTCACTTTTCTCGGCGCTTTCCAAGAAATTAGGGTTTCATATCCTGCTCCCGCTGACGTCGAAGATCGCTTTTCCGAGGTAAAGTTGACTTTTTGGATCCGTATGCCCATGTGGGTCTGTGGGAGGTTTTGTGGGCGAGGATCGAAAATGGCGTCGACCCGAATCGATCGCGACCGACCCAGTTGTTGATTCCCTCTTTTCTTGTGATTTTCTTGAGCTTGGGGGTTTTCCCGGAATACTGTCGATTGTGTTATAGCTCTTTCGTTATCGGCGATCGCCGTGCTGATCGTGTCGAATCGCGAATTCGATGCGCAGATCAGAATGGGGGCGCTTGGTTGATTTCGAGTGAAAGAATGGAGCGTAAAGTGGTCAAAAGATGGATTGAAATGTATTGACGTGGTTGGGAGATATGATTTTTGCTTTCGAAAATGGCGTTGACTGCATCGGTCACGACTGCCCGGTTGTTGATTTCCTCTTTTCTTCTGTTTTTCTTGACTTGGTTGTCTTGTTCTTGGTGGTTGTTTTCCCGGAAAACTGTTGATTGTGTTAGCTCTTCCGCTTCGTTGTTTATAACTTCCTGTTGGATCGGCGATAGCTGTGCTGATCGTGTCGAATCGCAAATTCGATGCACGGATCAGAATGGGGCGCTTGGTTGATTTTGAGTAAAAGAATCGAGCATAAAGTGGTCGAAAGATGGATTGAAATGTATTGACGTGGTTGGGAGATATGATTGTTGCTTTCGAAAATGGCATCGACTGAATCGATCATGGCTGCCCAGTTGTTTGATTTCGTCTTTTTTTTTTGTGATTTTCTTTGACTTGGGTGTCTTGCTCTCGGTGGTTTGTTTTCCCAGAAAACTGTTGATTGTGTGAGCTCTTTCGCTTCGTTGTTTATAACTTCCTGTTGGATCGGCAATCACGGTTCTGATCATGGCAAATTGCGCAATTCGATGTGCGGATCAGAATGGGGGCGCTTGATTGCTTTCGAGTAAAGAATCAAAGCGCAAAGTGGTCGAAAGATGGATTGAAATGTATCGACATGGTTGGGAATTATGATTGTCTTGTGATTTGATTTTTGCTGTGGATCCATTGTATGGAGCAAGGGCTGTTTGCGCTCTCCGAGGCAGTTTCAGATTCTAAAATCTATGGGTTTGTTGTTTAAAAGTTTGTTCTGTTCAGGTATTTCCAGTGAGAAATGGCTGGATCTCAATTTTTTTTCATCTTGGTATTCAATCTTTCAGATATAAAAGACTTTCAGCTTCTGGTTTGCAGAAGTATAGAGTACTATTACTGGAGGTAGCCATACAGCTCTTAGTTTGTCCATTAGTGATTCGAAGTTGCATATGTATTGAGATAATAGCTCTCTAAAGAGTGGATGTCGAACATATTATTTTCTTAATTATCGGCCACAAGATTCATGGATTTCATAAGACTACATGTTTACATTGAGTCTTTAGTTTGTATTGGCTCTGATGAGTCACAAACCTTGTTTAGGACTAAATGTCATAGAGGAGAATGTCTTTGATGAAATTTTGTTGGGTGGGTCTATTTTCACACATTTATTAGCTAAAACACACGTTTTCATGTTAATTGATTGAATTATCGTCTAAACACAAGATTTGTGCCAACAATTATTAATCTCTCTGTCTCTCTCTCTGGCTCTTTGACTCCACTTCTTGTTCGTGTTCACCTTATTACAACCAAACTCCAAAAAAAAAAAAAAAAGAGACACATAAAGGGAAAACCTTTTGGCTTTCAATGACTCGTCTTATTCCTTTTGAATCAATTCATTTCTGCTAACTCTTCCGTGATTTCCAAATCTCTCAAGGTGTTGCTTAAAATTCACATTTCTCCCTAGTTTCCGAAGGATTGATCAGCATGCCTCTAGCGTCCTTTTGAATCACGTTAGCGGTTGAAAATAAGTAGTTTCTATCAAGTTGTCATTCACTATTAATGAAATATTTCATGTGAGAAGATTCAAGCAAAAAACCATGTTTTAGAGTAGAAAAATGATTTCCATCTACTGGGTCTCAATCTCAATGGGGTTGTTGTTGGTGTAATATTGTGGGTTTGTTGATAGAAAAGCGCTTTTTGGATTAAGATTTATAGTATTTCTATGAAGGCTTACACCCTAGTTACAACTTCTTCACAGTCAAACTATATTTCCCGCGTAAAGAAAAAATTTGAGTTTATGGTTCACTTGATTGACCTTTATGTGCTCATTGTTAGATGTGGTTCACTTGATCGATCTTTATGTGCTCATTGTTAGATATGGGACAATGAGCATCATTTAGCTACTTTCCCCATGGTAGGGAATAAAAAAAATTAGTTCTGGTCTTTCCCCTTTAGTTCTTTTTGTTTTTTTCTTTATTTAGTCTTTATATTGTTAAGATTGAAAGGAACAACCAAATCAGGTCATGAAATGATTTCATAGCTAAATGCCCATTTTGCCCTCTTCAGCGTAGGAAAAAATATTCTGTCCATGCTTAGTGCGAGAAACGATACAGAAGGAAAAGTTTTAAAATAATCTGTGATAGGAAATTGACAATCTATAGATCATAAATTGCCTAAAAATTGTGTTATTCATATGAATACATGCTTGAAAGAATCTAGAGTTTGGGGGGTAGTTAGGTTAGTTAATTGAAAAGAGCGTGTTTAAGCTAAAAAATGGTGGGGACCATGAGACGACAGTGATTGAAGATCCATCTTTTGTTCATATTATTTTCTGGCTACATTTATTGTCTCATTGTACTTTTGTGCTCTCTTGGCCTCCTTAGAGTAGAACTTTTTGGTGCACCGTTTTTTTCTGCCACTGTGCTACTAATGAGCTGAGCAAAGTAGGACAGAGTGACCATATGTTATTTTTCTTCTGTACAACTGCTCTCTATATTGATTCTTAGTCAATTTCGTTTTTATCTCATTTGTTGGAGTAAATGGTTTATTACTTCAGATTTTTTGTGAGGGGTTTAATTTCAAGTACTTTGTCCTTTACCAAGCAGCAAATTAAGCTAATGAAGTCGGGATCTTCCTCTTTAAATCCATATGCGGCATCTTACGTACCACTTTCTAAAAGAGTAGCAGATCATAAAGGTGGTGCTTTTGAAGGAACATTGGGAGACTTTAAGACCTCCAATGTGACTCTGTTCTCTGAACCTCTTGTGCAATTTGATCAAGGTCAGGACCGGGGGAGAGCAGCTATTCACCCAAATTTCCATGAGACTTCAAATTTTGCATCTGTAGAGTATTTCTCTTCAAAGAGCCACTCTGTGCATGGTTCAACGTCAAAGCAACCAATTAATTTTCCAGACAAACAGGTGCCTGATGAGGAATTAGAAATAGACCTAGAGTATCTTCAGATGCAATTTCCTGGACTATCTGATCAATCCATAGCTGATGTCTACCTCGCAAATAAGGGAGATCTCGATGCAACTATTGACATGCTGAGCCAGCTTGAGGTGACTTTTGTCAGCTCTTTTTAGCATATTTACAAGGACAGATTCCAATTTCTTTGTGAAGTTGAACATGATTATATAAGTATTCTATGCAATTTTTGTGAGGAATAGGGGTGGCGTGTTTGTCCTGTCCAGCTACCTGTTTGACTCTGAAATGAGATGAGTAGAAATTGTTGACAAGCATGAATGGACTATCTGAAGATGATTAATTAACATCCAATAATGGTAATTTTTAATGTGCTTGGGTAGAATCTTTTAGTTGAATTATTCATAGTTCACATTTTTTTTGTGGCAAGAGATTTCTTTTATGTGTAGATCTCTACTTAACCTTCTCTACACTATGATTCCATCTGGATTAACAAGGAAAATACTTTTGTTCATACGGTGCCATATCATTCTGATATGCCAATCCGATAATTGTTCTAAATAAGATGACGGCAACTAGTTGGAAATAGTATATTGATATTGCACTTCTACTTGACACGGTCAAATGTTGCATCTCTGTGTGGATTTCATCAAAATCTGTTTTTTCTAAATGTTGTTCATATTCCTAAGAGCTGGATCATTTCTTTATGCAGTTCAACCTCGATGACTTTCCTGAAAATCTACCAGAAACTCTTGACATTGGTGATGTCGCAGTGCCTAGTTCTGTTGCGGAGTCTGGATATGTGAAATTGAAGAGTGTGAAGGGTGAGGCAACTGCTTCATCATCTGGCTGATCTGACCCAACCCACCACTCTATATATCATTGAGTCGGAAAAAATAGCTGCACTTTTCCCCTTCAACGCATTTGTTGTTCTAGAAGGGGCAACCCCAAAACAGGGTAAGGTGCAGCATTGTATAGTCGTCAATGGTTTGTTCATATGCACTGTTCCCTATGCTCACCACTTTTGTTTTTTCGAGTTTCAAGAGCCCTCGTTGCTCGAATCTGCAAAATCTTTAGCGCTTTAAAACCGAATTGGTGCTTGCAAGATGATTATGAGTTTGTGATCAGATTCTGAAAGTGATGTGTAAGTCATCTAGAGAGAGAGGTGCTGATTTTTGTATATGATGTCCCCGGCGTGCCCAGGAGATAAGATCAGCGTGCTGGCGAATTCTGGTGGAGTAATTGTTTGAATTTCCTGTCTTAGCGTACTCTGTGATCGCCCTGCTGTGCCTTTTCTTGATGTCATTGAAACGGTGACTATTGTGTGCTGTTTCCACTAAGATTCAGTTTTTCCTAGCACTACATTAACTAACTTAGCCTAAAATGAGAAGAGAGAATCTGTCTGCTGAAAAAGTTATTTTTGGCTGCCGCCGCCGGTGGCCTGACCGGATCTCCTCAAAGTTGAGTATCCTGTTCACCACTGCCAGAGAGAGAGAGAGAAGATAGAGGAGGTGGCTATGGACATCAAGAGTTCTCATATAGTATAGCAACAGTTCTCATGGATCGTTGCCTTGAGAGGAAAAACAAAAGGGCCTCATATGATTCTTGAAATGATTTACCATTGAATAAGTATGATTGATATTATTAGGAGTGTGCAACAAGAAGCTCGATACTTTTCGTTTGCAGAGATCGCTAAGAGGGAGTTCAAGTCCGAGCCTATTAATGTATCCAGTTAAATCTACTTTCACAGTTTAAATCAATGAGTTATGAGCTAATTTAAATATATTAATAAATTTACAGACACCAAATATTTGATGTAGGATTTCTCACAAATGAGCATCCTTACAAACATCTTGGCTATTAAACTGCAATTGTCATTTGTCTCGCTTTTAGCTTTTCAAAACTACCCTTCAATAGTTTTCTAAGAATGACCAACTCAATTTTACGCTTTCTTTCTATGGGTAAATCTGTCCATCACACGCATGCTCATAGCACATGCCTGAGCTCTGGTATGGTATCTTACTAAAGGAAATATATTTAAGAAACCGAATTTAGTTCTTGAACAGAAAGGCGGTTCATTACTCATCGAGGATGTTAGGATCTGCACAAGGGAGAAGCACGATCTTTAAAGTAGCGCGAAAGAGTGAGTAAAGAAGTAACTAGCGACATTTGTGCGAGGTCAAACTCGATTTTAAGACTTATCAGTGATTTGGATTAAATGGAGGAGAAAAAAGGATAGCTTACTGCTGAGAAGTTATTGCATGTCTGTAGATAAAGTTGACAAATATCATCTCAATTATTAATTATATGGATCCTATCGTGGAGCTTATATGATTAATGATTGAAACGGACTTAAAGTTTATATAATGTATAGATCATACATCAATTTTCATTAGAACTTCATAGTATGGCTTCCGGACGACTTTTATACTGGCATTTGCTCCAGGCTAAAGATTGACATAGCCACATGCACACACACATACTCTCTCTCTCTCTCTCTCTCTCTCTCTCTCTCTCTCTCTCTCTCTCTCTCTCTCTCTCTCTCTCTCTCTCTCTCTCTCTCTCTCTCTCTCTCTCTCTCTCTAAGAAATAATGCTGTCCTTGCTCGACAATAATGTATACCTAAAAAATCTCCGATTGGATGATGTTGACTAATATCATCGCGATTACTAATTGAACGGATCCGGAGCTCACTTGGTCACCGATCGAGAAGGTCTGTGATATATGTGACCGGGAGATCATAAATTGTTTGTTCCTCAATAATTGTAAGGCTTTTAGACGACTTTTACATTAGCATATGGATGCTGGAAACTGCCTTCTCCCAATTCGTCGTCATGATCAGGAATGATAGTCATTAGTCACCCATGAGCGAGGTAGATGTTGATGGCGAGGGAGAAGACTTGTGGAATCTGTGCGCCCGCAGCCTAGCACGGAGGTGATTTCCAAGAGGGTAGAGGCGGCGGCGGCGGTGGCGGCAAGTTCGTTTTCCTTTTACAAAGCTTTGAGCCAATCGAGTTGGTCTTCGAGGTCGTTGTGCAAGGGTGACAGTTTAGGTGGTTCATGGGACAGTTATGCCAGCAGCGTATTGACATGACATCACGCACTCAAATAAGAAAAGCTTGTATTCATGTAGCATGCTCAAAAGTTGCAATTGATAACACCGATATGTAGAATCATATCGATATGAGCATATCTCATCATCTAATGTTTCATTTTTCACCTAATAATGTTAACTATAGTCAATGACATTGTACGCATGTCGGTTTTGATACTTCTCTTTAGACTATGAGAACAGGCACTTCTAGAGTAAGAAGAAAACAGCTCGCATCATTGAACTAAACTGTTGTTTAGCGGTTTGTTTTGGTCCAAGTGCATTTTGTATTTGAAAAGAACGATTTACAGATGAAATCAAATCGTCTGTGCAGTTTGATCCAGTTTCATTTTCTTTTTCCAAAACAAAATGATAATGCGAAAACAAGTCGTACTTTTTATCGTTTGAAAATTAGGGAAATACACCATGAAAAATCACAATCTATGCTCACCGTGATGCCAATACTCCAAACTTTTTCTTTTTATCACCAAAATCCCCGAGATTGTACGAGTTTGACAAATTACTATGTTTACCACAAAAATCCTAAACCTTGGTGTAACCCAAACTTCTTTTTTGTGTCATTAATACTCTAAATTTGTGCCAATGTGACAAAAATTTAAAAAAAATTTGTCGCACTACTACAAGTTTGGGAGTTTTGTGAACACAAAAAAAAAATTTGGTATTGGTTAGGGTTACACTGAGCATAATTTAAGAATTTTTATGATATATAAAACAGTTTGTGAGATAAGTGTTATAGTGGGCATTTTTTGTAATATTATCCCTTCGAATTATATCTGCGTTTTATATTTAAAGTAAGATTTTCTTTTAAATTTGAAATAACTTAGAGTCCCATATAACCTCTCTATTTTTAGAAACATCAATTTTTTTGTGAAAAATAAAAAATACTGTGTATCTGAGAAACCATGTGTTATTTTGGCAATGATGAAATAGTTACACGAACACAGTGATGCAACGCAACTTATTAGCTAAATCTGACAGTGGACGGATCTGGACGGGTCACGCCTAGAATCGAATCTGAAACTTCTTGCTCAAGTCCGCCTATGATCCAAAAATACATTAAATACGATATTGAAAAGGCCTAGGCGGGCAAAGGTAAGCAGCCCGGACCCAAGGGAAGAATCGCTCGCTCAGATTCGCCCAATTTGTCGTAAGGCGGGTCGGCCCCGGGCCACGACGGCCCTAACAAGCCGGCCGGCCGGCCATGACCACCGTCGTACTAACAACAACCTGATAATTTGGTCAGCTATGTAGAAGTCATTGTGGACCCTTGGCTTACAAGTTGTGTTCGACTTCTGCAATTGTCAAGAATTTTTCTGCGAGTACAGTCATGAACATACAAACGACGTAAATTAGAAAATTTAAAGCCTGTCCTTCAGAAATCTGCAGCTGGCGAGACACTCGTGAGGAACTTTATTCATATATATTCCGATGCCAAAAGATTAAGCAGAGGGCAAGAAAAATACAGAACCGTGGTCGTCGTCGGTGCCGTACTCGGAAAATAACTCGACAATGGTATAGATCTCGACGTGTCTCATGAGATCAACCGCGATCTTGTAAAAGCAAAAGAACAGAAACAAAATCATATATTAGGAAGAACAAAAGGATTGAAAGGATAAGAGAGGTTAAAGAAATGTTGTAAGTTTGTTTGGTTTTCACGTGACTGCATGTCTTTTGATTGCATGGGAAATCTCAGTTCATCCTCTTGACAAAGTTTCGAAAGTTAGCATGATAGAAGCACAAGCCTATCCACAGGGAGAGAGAGAGAGAGAGAGAGAGAGAGAGAGAGAGAGAGAGAGAGAGATTTGCGATGAAACAAAACGATTAGACAAAGACACGCATCCACGTGGATGCTCCTGGAGCTCCTTTGAATTTCTGTCCGTTAAAAGTCTTTGATTGTCGGAGGATGCAAGTTAGAGAGAGAGAGAAAGATTGAGAGAGAGAGAGAGAGAGAAACTTGTTTCATTGATGAGTTAGCTAAACACCGGAGGCTGTTATGTTTCTGATCTTGATCATTCTAGATACCAAACGAGGCAGGCAGGGAGAGATATAATTCACACATTCTAGGACCATCTCCATCGATGTTTGATATCAGCTGATTCTTTGTAGGATCTTGAGTTTGTCGCCATTTTG
The DNA here is from genome assembly GCA_031216185.1 of Syzygium aqueum. NCBI lineage: Eukaryota > Viridiplantae > Streptophyta > Magnoliopsida > Myrtales > Myrtaceae > Syzygium > Syzygium aqueum. Next base: position 12,100,581 of record CM062233.1, read on the forward strand.
AGGATTTGCAATTTTCTCTTCTGGGTTTGGCTCAAAATCTCAAGAAACGTTAGGGAGAGAACAGAAAAATGGGGGTGGATTATTACGGGATATTGAAGGTGGACAAGAACGCGACGGACGATGATCTGAAGAAGGCGTACCGGAAACTGGCGATGAAGTGGCATCCTGACAAGAACCCCAACAATAAGAAGGAAGCCGAGGCCAAATTCAAGCAGATCTCTGAAGCCTACGAGGCAATTCCCCCTCTTTTGTTCCATTCTGATTTCCTCCATGTAACTTCATGTTCTGTCTCAAAATCGTGGACATGTAACTCTTCGGGTTGGCTGAGCGGTCGAGGATGCAGCAGATTTCGTGTTTGAATTATAGAATCTCGCACTAACCTTATAGGCCACGCCCGCAGCCTGCCCTGCATAGGTGGACGGGATGGTTTGCTTGCATTTGTAGGCATTAGTTGAGTCGAAGATAGACATCCATGTCATCCCCTAATAGGAAAAATTCTTGGAAATGTAGGCCGATGAGAGAAGAATCAACTGCTCATTTTTTTGCATATGACGCCCCAAAAGTATCATTCTAAATTTGTTTGTGAATGCATCTGTGTTACTGCGTGTGTTGTGTTGCATAAAAATCTGTTGAATAAAGCATCTGCTACTGCTGGTTTATCGTAACATTGAATGTGCTTTCCCACTTTGATGCAGGTTTTGAATGATCCTCAGAAAAGGGTGATTTATGATCAGTACGGCGAGGAAGGCTTGAAGGACATGCCCCCTCCCGGTAGCAGCGGCAACTCGAGCGGTTTCAACCCCAGAAACGCGGAAGACATATTCGCAGAGTTTTTCGGGAGTAGCCCTTTCGAGTTTGGGTCATCTGGACCTGGGAGGTCGATGAGATTCCAATCTGACGGGGGCGGAGGAATGTTTGGGGGATTTGGCGGTGACGAGAACATTTTCCGAACGTATAGCGAAGGGGGTGGCGCTATGCCCCGTAAGCCGCCGCCGATCGAGAGCAAGCTGCCTTGCACTCTCGAGGAACTATACTCGGGATCGACAAGGAAAATGAAGATATCGAGAACAGTGATGGACGCCAATGGGTATGCACACCTATTATCCTTGTGTAAGCTTCCATTTTGGTCGATGCAAACTTAGTAAAGTTTTGGCAAAAAACTGGTAAAAACTCACGACTTTGTGAAACTATTAAGAACATGATCATATCTGTTGCGTAGCAATCTGTCAAACTTGCTCTAACTTCTTTTCGAGTCAGATACAATGGTTATCACACTATTTCGAACATCCGTAAAGCTGAAGCAGTTCGTGAATTCGGAACTAGCTATCGACCACCTTATCCCCGAATTAGTGAATTTGTTCGTTGGCCATGTCCAACTCTCTGTTTGCGTATGACGGTTGATGTTCTCAATCTTGTCTGAGAATGTGTTTTAGACTCATCTAATGTTCATCAAATTCAGCATGCCATGAGCTCTTTGGTCATCCTAGGCTACGCTATGCCAATGACTAGACAAGCTCATGCCACATTATCCGCTTCTTTCGCTAACCATAAGATCTAATGCCGCAGCCGACACACCGTGGAGACGGAGATACTGACCATCGAGGTGAAACCCGGATGGAAGAAAGGAACGAAGATCACTTTCCCCGACAAAGGGAACGAGCAGCCGAACCAACTCCCCGCCGACCTCGTGTTCGTGATAGACGAGAAGGCTCACGACGTTTACAAAAGAGACGGCAATGACCTCATCCTGAACCATAGGGTGACGCTGGCGGAGGCGATTGGGGGCACGACCGTGAATCTCGCCACGCTAGATGGCCGGGACCTGTCGATCCCAGTGACGGACATCGTGAGCCCCGGTTACGAGCTGGTAGTCGCGAGGGAAGGGATGCCCATAGTGAAGGAGCCCAGGAACAGGGGAGATCTGAGGATCAAGTTCGAGGTGAAGTTCCCGACCACATTGACGGAGGAGCAACGAGCAGGGCTCAAGCGCGCGCTCGGGGGTTGAGACAACCGTACCTACATACATTATACATACACACACGACTGCACAGTGAAAAGCATCATTCGCCACGGCTTCCGGATGTCGGCCGAGGCGAACACTGACCGGAGATGTTTGTACATGAGGACATCTTATGTGATCCATTCCACATTCTTTCTTTTATCTCCCTCGAAATCCCTTTTGAGGGTATAGATATCACCTTCATGTAATTGATCAGAGTTGAACAGTGATGGTGTTCCTTCTTTTCTATGTTACATAGCGTGAAAATTACGGACAATCAGTTCCGGGTTGACGCATACTGTCTTCTGCTAACCATGTTTCGTCCTCTTTGTGGGGGGCAAGATCAACAGATTTGCGAAGTTCACAGAGGCTGCTTTGCTGCGCCTTTTCCCTTGTTATCTTTTAACCAGTTGGATCAAACACCCATGTCCTAAAGAAGGGTTAATATCACGAAAAATTTCAAATTAATACATTTGTGATAAATTTACCCTAAATAAATTTACCCTAAATAAATTTTTTTACCACTAAAAACCTCAAACCGGTACATTTGTGACAAATTTACCCTATGTTAAATTCAATTAATAAAAAAAAATCCACAAACTTGTACACATGAACCTCAAATCGGTACATCCGTCAACTGCCATGTATCATTTAACTAAGCAATTTGATCGTAAAATTTAACGGAAACTAACAGAGAATAAGTTTATCACAGATGTACCAGTTTGAGACTTTTTATTATACGTGTATCAGTTTGTGATTTTTCGTGATATTAACCCCCTAAACAACCACTCTCTCAAAAAATACATCATTCGGCATATCCGGAAGAAAGCTTGTATAGATCGCCGATCAAATGGATCACACCCACTTTCTAAAAACTACATCCCTCGCAGGAAACACAAACAGATCTGTACTTTATGAACCTGCAAATTCCATTCTTGAATCAACTGGAAAAAAGATACCGAGAAAGAGATCCAGATCGGTTTATGAATTCATCACAGGTTCAGGAAAAGTGGTTTCGTAATTTTCTGTCTCTTCATTCTGCGTGAACGTGCAAAAAGAACGAAATAAAGAATGAATGCGAAAGTAACGTGACGGCAATCATCAGAACCATTCAAAAAGAGCGAAGCTTCCGACCAAAAGAACCAAAAAACTGCCAAGTCCCAAAAGGTGACAATAATCTAAGAATAACAACTTACAGTACTGCCCAAATCTCTCCAAAAAACGAGAGCCAAAAAAGAGTGATTACAGCGAAATTTACATCCAACCAAAAAGAAAGATCAAAACCCCCTATCCCTACGAGTCTCTTGCCGCCACCCCGGTGGCCGAGCTTGGGGTGCGACATAGACTTGGCCTCCATGCAAGCCTGAAGAAGCTGGCCGCTGTGCATTCCTAGCTAACGGTTCTCGCGATAAATAGGCACTGGGGCTTTGCGAGCGCTGGGCAGATGCAACACGCGCATCCAGCCTACCACCCTGCGATGGCTGTCGTAAGTTATATAAGCCCCGTGGGTTCCACTCTGGAATGTCATCATCATCGTCGTTCCACGGCTGAACAGGAACGCCAAAGTTTTCTGGAGGAGCTCCCACTCCTGTTTGTCCATACTTATGTATGAGTTCCCTTATGTGGTCTACCGGCGGCCGGGAATGCCCATAAGAGGGAGCCAGTCCCGAACCCACAGACACGTTCTGGGTCGGGTTCAATCCCATCGACCTTGACCCGCCAGAAAAATTAAACTCTGGTAGGTCATCTTCGTCCCGGGCAGCTCTCGCTGCGCCGGGCCCGAACCCAGGGGGAACATCGTCATCGTCATCCCCATCAACACTAGGTTGCGGTCGCATGCTACTAGGATGGGCAAGACGCCCGTGTGGCAAGTTCGAATTAAAGTTTACATCCTTTTCTTGATGCCTCCTTGAGGAGAAATGCTGCTTTTTCGAGGTAAATTTAGTGGTGTGGGATGGTATTGCGGAAGTTAAATGACTTCTTCTCCATACAACAACACCAATTAGGCCATTTTCTACATCGCTAAGCACGTTAAGCTGGTCTTCCGGTAGGATCTTGCTGAGCATTTCGCGGATTTTGGTATGAGGAGGACAAAGGTAGAGTTCCACTCCTTGGGAAGGCTCAGCAAAACCCACTCTCTCATCTAAGACATACGAATCCGTGACCTGGAGAGACGCCATAAATCAGAAGAGGACGCGAATATGACGCCCGGTTGGCAGTAAATTGATGAAGTATTGTTACCTCACAAAGGCTTGCACGCTCGCTTTCAGATGATTCCTCCTTACAAACGAAATGCACCACCTGCAAAAGTTGAACCAACGAATGGGTCACATTAGCTTTAATTGACGCCCCTCAACTTTCTTAGGTAGTGAACCCGTTGTGTTTCTATTCCTCACAGAGAATCATAAAAGGCGATCAAAATTATACATGTCCCACAGGCGAAAAGTTTCCTCAAGTAATCTGGGAACGTGATTTCCAACTCTCACTTTGCCATTTGCACTCTAAGTTACAAATTTAGGATACTATTAGAAATGATTACCACAAAGTACCACCCGGTTCTTCACATCTTTCCAAGACATCTGCTTGAAATGAAAATTTCATTCCCATTTTAACTCTCCGCTAAAATATATATTATCAAGCTAAAGAGCTTCTCAAAGTTGAAAAGAGCAACACCAGGAATCTTGAAATGCGAACTTCCGGCAAATCAGCTGAGATAGGCATGCACAGTGAAAAAGGAAAATCCTTGAAGTATGAATGGGTTTAATTTTTTACCTCACTCAGTATCTCTCGGTTCTCTAACGATACACTCGCATGGATCATACAATTAACCTAGCTTGCGTCACAGAGAATCGATATTGTAGGACTATATTGAAGAAAATTGAGAAATATATCAACAGATATATTAGTAGTATTTCCCCTTCCAAATAATTACTGCGCAGCAAACATTCCAAGTACATAAAGGTTTCAATGGAAAAGAAAAGATCTCGAGATACCATGATTGCACGACTACGGGACATTCGAAGATCTTGAAGGAACTTCTCAAATGCATCAAGTCTGACCCTTCCCTTGATCTCTAGAGAGCTGCTCCAATCATTCGATGGCGTCTTCTCACCGCTGGTGGAAAAATCAATACCCAAAAGGACATCATAGAATTAACGGACATTGCTAACCAAAAAGACATCACTAGGATACCCAGAACATTTATATATATACCTCATAACATGGCAAAAGGAGACTAAAGAACAAGTCATCAAATGCCAGCTTACATTCAATCAAACAAATGCAGGTTCACTTCACAATGTAAGTTAAAAGCCTAACTCATAAAGCAACCTAATCAATAAGGTCTTGCATAAAGCAGCCTCCTGAGCCCACAGATATGGACATATCACCACTGAGAACATCCTTATTAACAACAATGCAAAATGCCTATTTCCAAGATGAAGTTAGAAAACCTAATTGTAAGTGCAGGACCATACCAACAGCCAACATGAGGCTCAGTACTACCTCTTTCTACTAGGTATAGCAAATCTTCTAACAAAGATCACTGGTCCAAATGTACAAACTTTTTTGTGCGTACTTTTTACTTTCCATTTTGAAATCGGAAAAATACTTTTATCTTTTAAATATTATAAAAAAAGATCTAAATGACTTTACAAACAATATTTATATGCACGAAAAGCTTTCAGGTGTTCTCTATGAACTAAAAGTCAAATTTAAATGCTACAAGTAAATGGAAAGGTAAAATGTCAACAAGTAAAATTCCCTTCAACCAGACCTCACACTTCAACAGAAAAGAGAACCAAAACCACAAAATTAATTACCTCTTAAAAATGCCAATAACTGAGATCATGGTAGTTATAATTTGAAGGGAGCCTTCCCAAATTAGCTCACCCTTCAATGCTACTGCAGGATCTTTGCTTTCATATTTTCCATGGTGGTCACTAGATGTAATGTCGATGTCAGTCGGGGACGATGTTTCCTCAACTTTACTAGACTTCTCTTCAGTCATATCAGTGGTGTTATTCGGACTTCTCTCAGGAGATTTAGCGTTCAAATCCTTTTCAGAGGCAGGCTGAAATATCTCAACAGACTTCTTTTCAGTCATATCAGCTGAATCATTCAGACTGCCCTCAGGGGATCTAATCTTCAAATCCTTTTCAGATGCAGGCTCAGACTTTCCAGCATCCTCCTGTAAATCTTTAAACGGAGGCTCCGATTCCAGGCATTCCATAAATTCATCTAGGGACACAATTGGAGGGAGATCCTTTGTCACATTTTCTTCCAATATATCTACATCTGGTGCATGGTCTTCAGTTGGAATTGTAAGAGTGTATGCAGCACCCTGGACAGCTAAATCACTCTTTCTATCTCCAGCCTTCATGTTCTCATCCCTTTCTCCAGGTTTATTCACAGGGGATTCCTGATCATCAGCTCTTTTCCGATCACGAGTACCAGAACTTACCCCACTAGAAACCTCCACTGAGACATCATCCTGCTCCACTTCCACTTGAAACTCCCCCTTATGCGTTTTTCTCACCAGACGCTTGATATCAACCTCAGAGTCCGGTAAAACTACCATTTGAGCAAGCTCTTCAGCCTTTGCCATTCGCCACTGGGAAAGCTCCTTCGAAGCAAGTTCTTCGGCAGTCATAGAGCAAAGTCTTTCTGGAGGAATTTCTCCAGAAACAACTCTTTCTCTCAGTTCAGGGTTACTACGATCCTTCAAATTGAACAACAAAGACCTACCCTTCTCTTTATATTTCTTATTAACACCCCCAAATAATTTAAAAAGCTCAGCTTCGACCTTGGATGCCAAAACTTCTGGCGATTCAATTGCCGTTGCATTTCGTCCATTCAATTCATCAAGCACTTTCTCTTTCATTTCACCATCTTGATTACCCCTTCTTTCCCCCACATTTGGGTCTGAATCCAGTACCCAAGATAGTCCATTCCCTTGCAAAAGCTCATCTTTCACAAAGAAGTTGTCACCAAAAGGAAGATCTTCTGGAACCAGAACACTACCAGATTGCAAGTCCTGGACATTAGACTTTGAGGGCATGTTGGAATCACGGCTACGCTCAGTAGCAAAAGCCTCCTGCGACACAATTGGGCTACTGCGGACATGATGCATACCGAATCCATCACAAGAAGTGATTTTCCCCTCCTGAACTTCATGTACATTATCAACAGCATCACTGGAATTGGGTGCAGGCTGAGCATCAACTCTCGAACTTGGCGCACTTAGATCCCTGTTTTCAGAATCTTTTCCAGTTGGAGATCTACCTTCCTCCTGACTGACCAAAGCTAATGCTGCAGCTAGCGATTCCCTCATCTTGGATCTCACTGACCCAAATGAATCAGATTGAACTTTTGGAGACGGTTGCACATTAGACATCTGATTCTTTGGAACTGATAGACGCTGTGGCACTGATCTCGGGGAAATGGATTCCACTGGTCCCAGCTTCCTGTTTAGAGCCAGCAAGTGTTTTACTCCTGGCGTCGGTGTGGACTGCCCAGGCATACTTTTTCTATTAGGTGCTGATGGTTGCAACCACGGCCTATGCTCCACTTGGGCTGCTCGCTTATTAGGCACCATAGTTGATCGAGGCGAAGGGCTGCTGGGCATGGGCCCCATCGGAGCCTTCCTCTTGTTCAGCATTGGAAGCTGCTGCACTGCCTGATTGCTGAACATGCTACCCATATCTTCCATTGGCATTGATCTTCGTTGTGGCACCAAAAATGTTTCCCTGCCCTCTATATATCCAGCATTATTCTCGAACAGTGACATAGTGCCAGCATTTCTTTGTTGTCTTAACAGTGAAGGCTGTGAGGCAGATTCATCAGGAACAATCCCAGGGTAACCCATTTGGACATCTCGCATTGATGATTCCACTCTATTTGGAATGGCTTCCAATGAAGCCATCTGCGTACTTGGTATCGACAAAGGCTGTGATACCAGGTTGTTTGACATGCTACACAAAAAGCAAATGGAGAGAAACACCACCTAGTTAATGTAAAGATTCCTCGGATGGGTTACAATCAGGTCGCATCCATCAAGAGTCCAGCACTACATTCAAAACAAATAAACTGAAATTAGGCATTTTTAACGAAACTTGAAATGTTGTATGTGATGCAAAATACATGAACTACCTAAATAGTTAGAACCAAAGGCAATTGGGTTAGTCCATTCATCGACACAAACAATTTCACACAAAATACGAAACAGATAGGACTATTTCAGCACTCTAGTAAAATCAAAATTTCTAAACATATAAGACATAAATTCTACATACAACAAGTCACCGATTTTAGGATACAAAACTGGATCTAATGCAAGAATTCTACATGTGGTAACCTAAATACGAAAAAGAACCAAGACTTCTCCCCAATCTTACATCACAATGAAGTACAGCAGATTTCTCTAATAGTTAGGCTCATGTCGTTTTAGGTATTCCTCTTCTCTTAACCTTTCAACTTCGCCCACCCCCCAACAAATAAATAAATAAAAACAAAAAAACAATGGCAAGTCGCAGTTTCCCTGCTGGATCATTTGCAGACCATCATTATACACGTCAAAGCCATCTCATACCAATTTACCTAATCTTCTATCTTAGCACTCCAACTTTTTCTCAAGTGCTTCCATCCTTAATTTTGTCAAATCAACCATAATCCATCTACACAACACTCGCCCATTAATACCTTACCAAATGAAGTAAACGAACTGAAAATCCGACCAGACCATCGCAATCAAAATAGCTTGCTGCTTGATAACAGTGGCTTCTGATCAACTATGAAATACCAACCTCACAAAGAAGGAATATCCAAAGGTAGAGATACCAATATCAAGATCATTCCGATGGATCAAAGACAATCGCTTTGACAAACTTGGGATTTCAAAAATCAAATACACGCCATCTGAATATCAGATACCCACATAAAAACGAGGAATACCGCATCAAACAACGAACGCAAACAAGACCCCCCCCCCCCAAAAAAAAAAGAGCCCGCTTTAGGCCAATAGCATCGTAATCATCCGAAAGCCCCCGCGGCTGCCTCTACATCTACCACCAAATCCCACCCAAATTCGAAGCCTTTCGCGGCCAGCGCAACACAGACACGGCAGAAAACCCCGATTCGGGAACTCGATCGACGCACAACGAGAGGGAATGCAAAAACGTCCCTCCACAGAAGGGAGCCCAATTCCACCGAATTTCACACGAAACAAAGCCAACGGAAGGCGGAGAATTTCACACGCCGGCGGCCGGGAATTCCGGCGACGTACCTGCGCGGGGAGACGCCGGTCGGGAGACGCCGGGAAGAGGGCCCTCGAGCATAGAGAGAGAGAGAGAGAGAAGGAGGAAGAGAGAGAAAGTAAACCCTAGAAAGGTCTGGGCTTGATCTGATTCCTGCCAACTCTCTATCTCTCGATTTTGTGTGCGCCGCGTCAAAGATGCCTCGCGGATGGGACAGAGGTGCGACCCGACGCGTGGCGGTATGGGGGACCGTCGATCGCGCTTCGTCTGGCCGGTCCTTCGCCGTCGGATTTTTCGCTTTCCTCAATTTTTTTTTTAGCTTTTACCTAAAAGCTAAACAAAAAATAGAATGCGCGATTTCTGGCCAAAATATATATAAAATATGTACGCAATTGGAAAGAAAAAAGGGGAGTAGGATTTGTTTTTTTTTTTAATCAGTCCCATCTCTAACTCCAACTATTGCAGAGTGCGGAAGTCGAATCCCGCACCTGTTATACTAGTGTTGCCACTCTCAACTCATTTGTCAGCAGGGCTGCACGCCTACTGTTAATACCACAATAAACTCTCAATCAGCACGTTTGTGAAAAGTTTGCTCCAAACTGATTTTCTAGTACACCCCTTTGTTAGTTTCTCGTTAAATTTTATCATCAAATTACTGAGCTGGGTGACACGTGGCAATTGAAAGGTGTACCGATTTGGGTTTTTTTATCTCCATTTGTCGCCGGGTGTACTGGTTTGTGATTTTTCGCGGTATTAAATACAACGGAAACTAACGAATAGTAAATTTATCACAAATGTACTGATTTGAGATTTTTTATGATAAAAAAAAATTAGTTTTTGGTATATTTGTTACAAGCATATCGGTTTGGAATTTTTTGTGGTCAAAAAATTAGTTTGAAGTGAATTTGTAACAAGCGTATCATTTTGGAGTTTTTTGTATTATTTGTTTAAATGATACGCATTTTTCTTCTGAGCTTTTCCTTTGTATATACATGTTAATTACTTTCTTCGCCGTCAATTTTTAATTATTTGATCACCAAAACTTTTAGAGATATTTATAACAAAAGTCATAAAACTCGTCACTTTTATGCACTTAACTCCCGAAACTTTCCTTTCGTAAATCCATTATACTATATATATATATATACATATAAATCTTTAGAAGAATTTAAAGAATACAAAAAAATATTCTTGCAAAAAGTTTTTCAAAGAATAGATTGCAATCAGGCGAGGCGAGGCCTCGCCCAACCGCTAGCGAGGCTATATATAATTAGAAGAGAATGTTTGCTCCCAAACTCGTTAGTCGACACTTGTCTTTGCAATCATGATTTCCACACTGCCCGCGTTAGGCTACTAAGCATTTGCATATAAATTTGCGAATTTCCCACTCTCCTCTTGGTTGCGTTAGTAAGAAGAAAACATCGGCACCTCTTTAGTAGATTGAAATGGAAATTTGATTTACATTTCTTAATCGCATTCCTTGTTTTATATATATATTGTAATCATCATTTCAAAGGAATTGCCATAAATTTGTTCCTATATTCTCTTCACAGTTCTCATTTTACGTGGAAAGTGAATTTTTTTATATCCATGTTATCCTTTGACATTTTTGCGTGAAAATTCAATTTTCTTCACTTTTAAATCGAGGTACCGGTTTTTAAGCTTTCTAAGGGTAATATAGGAGTTTTAGGGCCCGTTTGGTAAAGTGTCAAACTGTGAAAATTTCTGTTCTTTTGTTCCCAGAAATAGTTTGAGAACAAAAATGCGTTTGGTAAACTTTTTGTTTCCAGACACATTTTTACAAAAATTTGTGCCCAGAAACAGTTTTGGAAGAGAAACAAGAAGTAAAAAACAGTTGCTTCTTGTTTCTCGGCACAATTTTGAGAATCAGTTTTTTTTCTTCTTTTTCTTTTTTTTTGTTTTCTTCTTTTTGTGTTGCTTTTCTTGGGTTGTGACCGGTAGCCAGCGGCCGGTGACCGGTAGCCAGCGGCCGGCGACCGGCCATAGCCTAGGGCCGGCGAGGGTGTCACGGCCCTCGCCAATCGCCGGTGGAGGCGAGTGTCCCCCTTGCCGGAGAGGGCAAGGGCTGGACCCTCGCTGTCAGTCATGGCGAGGTCGGCCTCACCGTCGCAACCCACAGCGAGGTCGGCTTCGCCGTCTCAACCCACGGCGAGGTCGGCATCACCGTGGGTTGCAATGGCGAGGCTCGGCCTCGCCCAATCTGGGCAAGGCCGACCTCGTCGTCGCGACCCACGGCAAGGTCAGCTTCGCCGTGGATCGTGATGGAGAGGGTCGGCCTCACTGTCGCGACCGACGGTGAGGTCTGCCTCGCCCAAATCGGGAGAGGCCGCGTCTCGCCGTCGCGACCCACAGCGAGGTCAGTTTCGTCATGGGTCGCGACGGCGAGGCTCGGCCTCGCCGATTCTGGGCGAGGCCGAGCCTCGTCGTCATGACCGATAGTGAGGTCGGCCTCGCCCAGATCGAGCGAGGCCGAGCCTCGCCGTCACAACCCACGGTGAGGTTCGGCCTCGCCTGATCTGGGCGAGGCCAGCGGTGAGGGCCGCGACACCCTGGCCTATGGTCGGTCGCCGGTGCCGGCGACCGGCCATGGCCAAAGAAGGCAAGATAGAAAGAAAAAAAATTAAACAATTTAAAATATTATTAATAAAAAGAAATTTTGTGTAATTACCAAAGTATTTCTAGTCTTTTCTATCTCAGGAATAGAAATTTTGGACAGTTACCAAACGCCTTCAAATGCTTAGAAATTGTTTCTGAGCACAAAATAAAAAAGAATCATTTATGAGTAGAAATAGTTCCCGGGGCACAGAAACATTGTCATGTGCACCCTTAGACTTCAATTCTCATTCCATTCCTCGATTTATATGCCCAAATCAAACTAAACAAAATGAGAATTCCTTCAAATTCCATAATTGCCATCCAAATTAAAAGATTGGAATGCCCATCCCTTTACTTTCCACTATGTAACCCCCTCTCTCTTCGTGTTTTCAGATCATGTTTCAGATAATTTTATATATTTATATTGGATGCTCTATTTCATTCTTATGATCGAAAACATTTTTGAATAATCTTGTTTATCTTTTTTTTAAATTTGTGTAAAGATTGATGAGATGTTTCTCTAAAAGTACTAAAGTGGATAATGACAAGATTTAGACTTAAACTAGATACCTGGTTTGTGTATTGCCTGAGCATATCTTTATTCATAGGTTTCGATCGTTTATAATGTTGTTGGAAGGAAATATGATATAAAATAAGTGTCGACAATGCGTTTGGTATGATAGAAAGGAATGGAATGAAATGAAAAGAGATTTCAATTTCTTTGTTTGGTTGTAATTAAATAAAATAACGAGAATGGGAATGCAACAATGATTCCTTTGTTTGGTTGCCGAAGAATGGAATGGAATGGAATTTGTATAAATTAAATTTTCAATTCATTAGACTTGCATTTTATGGAAATTGTGATTTTATTACACGATACTATATCTGAATTTTTAAAATATTTATGAAGTATTTATATGAAAATAATAAGTGATGAATTGACATTAATAAATGTTATAGATGATTGTATATTTTTAAATAAATTTGACTTAGTATTTTATGAGGTCTTCTTTATATAAGATCACAATAATTAGAAAGAAGCAGTAATGAGGGCAATTATAATATATTATTAGGTCAATAAAAGAATTACTTAGGTCAACATTTACAGAAAAAGTTCATCTAATATTTGTTATCATAATTAATTATTTTTTTGTCAGAGTTGTCATAATTAATTCAACAAATTACTAATTTACTAATTTAGAATTCCAATGAACTGAAACAATGTTCACTATTTAATCATAAAATATTAACCATACACAATAATCAATTAGAATATAAAACATCTTATTATTGTAATAATAAACAAAATATTTTAAACAATATAATATTTTTAGATCATGAAAAATGCTATTTCATGATTCGGCTAAGTTATTAGTTTAAATTTAGTAAATTTAATAAGAGGAGGGAATGTAATGGGCATTCCACAAGTCTATTTAGGAATAATGATACGATTGGTTCCTAAACTTTAGTACAATACGCGATGCGATCCTTAATTTTTAAATTTGTTTAATATAATTCCTGAACTTTAGCCTAATGTGCAATGTCATTGCTAAATTATTAATTTGTTCAACATAATACCTGAACTTTTAGTACATATCCAATATAATCCATGAATTGTATGAAAATATTCATGGCGTCCTGTCTCTGAACTTTTATCAATGAAAGGACAATATTGAACATCTTCATATAATTTATGGACTAAATTGAACGGTAAGAAAGTCAAAGACCACATTGAATAATCTAAAAGTTCAAAAACAACATTACATATTGAACTAAAAGTCAAAGACCAAACTGAATAAATTTAAAGTTCAGGAATCATATTATACATTGGATCAAAGTTCATGGACCATTCGTGTCATTATCTGTCTATCTAAGACAATACCAATTGCACCCACTCCGACATTACCTTCTCATCTCTGTCTCAAGCAACGTAGCAGAGAGAGAAACTTGATTAGTATTTCGATTATTTCAAAAGAATGCCCGGTGACGTATTGAACTCCGAGTTAGGCATGGTGGAGAGAGAGAGAGAGAGAGAGAGAGAGAGATTGTTAAGATCCTTCCATTGCCGTGATTTTCAGGCCCTGATCTATCAACCCACGTCTGTAAACGATACATATCATCCAAAGTGACAGTCACTACCAAGTACCATTCTCATAAGAGGCACATTACAGTGTTTCTAAAATCATCCCATTGTCTTTCTATATCACACACGCAACAACTGTCGTGGCTGCATCCACAAAGCTACAGCTGCCACCTCTTCCCAGGTCGCCCCTCAGTCACGAGGAAACCAAGAAAAAGGTAGATTTCGAACCACTACAATCATCAAGCATCATGAAAGATCCTGTGGTTCACAGCTGCAGTTATAGCTATCCCGCAAAGGACAGCGTGCCAAGGGGGCGCATCATCCTGGTGAAGCCCTTTGCTAGGCTGCACCAGCACCGGTTTCCGACGCTGTCGTGAGTATCCCGACCTCACTCTTGCATAGAGGACACAATGCATTGATCTTGAGCCACTTATCCACGCACTCCTTGTGGAAGAAATGGCTACACGGAAGCTCCCTCAGCTCGTCATTGTTTGCATATTTTGCCAAGCATATGCAACAGACCTGCATATCAATTCCAGCAACAGAATAATCAAGAAGCTACCAGACCAGCCAGACCAAGTAAATATTGAGAAGAAAAAAGCCAGAATCCTATCATTGTGCCCATGGTTAAGAAAACCATCAAAAAGAGCTAGAGCTACCATCTTCTCCAGCTTAAATAACCGGCACGAAAATACCAGTCAAGACTGTGATTGTCAACCAAAGGTGTATAAAGAAGATTGATCATACAAAAGCCTTCGTCACCCTAAAACTCGTTCATAATCATGGGCATGAGTTACATTCATCTAGTAATTGGTCTCACAGTACAAGATCCACCTCATGCACTATCAGAATTCAACTTTGAAGATCAGCGGCTTTAATTAGTGTTGATTAATTTAACACAATCTCCGGCTCCAGTTCTACACTATGCTAAAGTTCATCTCTTTAATTTCATTATCAGGAAACTAAAACTATCTCAGGCACAATCATTCTTGATCTCCTCCCGAAATAATAATATTAGGGTGTTTCCATGATATTTATTACCCCAAGTTGATTAAAGAAGCTGTATTTGACAGAATTACCGACACAAGTAGGGTCTTGTCACATCAACAGGGCTAACCGCATGGCCTTGATTTTGTTGGTTTATCATTTACTCAGAATTCGAATATAGAACGGATAGGAATTTTGTTAAGCATCCAACCATAAACAAATCGGGCTATACTTGACTAGTAAGAGATGATCAATACGAGAGACCTTCAATTCTGTCAAAAAGAAGCTACGCAATAGGAAAATGAGGGGACACTTACAGCATCATCCCCAGAAATCGTACGCTCCCTCTCTGTTCCAGCAGCTATTACTCCTTCACCTGAGTTTTCTGTATCACTGTTATTTCTGCTCTTCTTTAACTTAAACTTGTAGGTTGGCAGTGCATGAATTGCTTCATCTGTGGCTCCTCTTGTCCTCGACAAATCTTCTCTAAATCCAAGGATTGAAATTATACAGGGTAGGCAGCAGCAAATTGTTGCACATAGAATGAAGGGCATTGCATATCCGATGCAGCTAAAGGTAAGAAACACTATACATAGTCTGCAAGAAGAAGAACATGGAAATAAGCGAAAGGTAATACCAAGAATAAGGATACACTAAACATGATTACCAGGATTCTTTTCAACAAACTTTCAGCTCTGAAAAAAAGAAGAAGGAAGCTTATATCCATTACCTATACATATTGGGAGCCTCGTTAGCAGATGAGTGGCCTCCAAAGATCCACACATTCCCCACCACAAACCAAACTGCAAAGAAGCAGTCCAAGCCCATTTTGAAGTATTCCATTAGTGCCTTCACTCTGCGTCATATGAACAAAACATGACTGTCAAAAACCACCTAAGCAGCACCATTAGAAAAAATGCAGCCCTCTTTTTATACCAAAGTAGAGCAGAAAAGGTTCGCTAGACAAGAAGCCTAATAAATAGTTGGTAAGAGTCATCTGCAGAATGTCCAAAGGATCATATGTCGCATTCATGGGGTTTTGAAGGGTCAACACAATTGGCCAGGGGAAGACCATTCTCCAATAAAAAGGAGGAGAACAGCCCAGAAAAGAAGAGAAGAAAGATACAGAATAAAAGATATGGCTATAGCCATTACCATCAGACAAGCGAAACTAAATAAATGATGCTCAAAACTTCTTGACAATGAGTAGTGGCCACTTTAAAACAAGTCGGCATGGACACCAGGTCTCAACCACAAGGCTTTTTTAATTGAGAATATTACAAGATGGATTTGACCTATGTTTTACCTGGGGAAAAGCACCCAGAAACAAAAACGAAGTATCATGAAGAAAATTCATTTAAGCAAAGTACAGGGTCACGAGATTGATCAAAACCAACTCTGAAGTAGCTAGGCTTTCAAGCTCAATTAAGGAAAGAGAGTTAAAAGAAGCATGAACTTCAACTGTAAATTAGCGCATGCTCAGATTTCGGGAAAGCAGAGATATTAACAGATCTAGTCAATCACATCATCAGCTGATATGTGTGACTCATCACTTATTCCACCACTGGGGTCATATGACTTCAACAACGGATTGATTATTCTTCACGAGAGCAACCAATCTGTTTGTGCACGTTGATCTATAGTCTTTTGGATATTTACAGGTACAAGGATAAAAAGGTGCCTAATTACTAAACTGTAACCTTCATACAGATTCCAAAAGTTAAACAGGAAGCTTTCCATAGGCAAAACGTAAGCAACCCAACATTATACCAGGACGAATCTTTTTAGTGAGTAAGGCACGATATTTCATTTTTTTCCCTAAAGACACAGGAGGCTACCCAATGAGTCACAATAAGAAAAAAAACAGAGGGCATGAGGAAAGCTAGATTAGAAGTGTTGTACAACGAAGACTGATGAAAAAAAGCTAAATGGAGTTTCTGAAAAACAACTTCATTTTTCCGATTCCTCATTTGGGAACTTATGTTTGTCACGGCCAGAATACCTTTTAATACGCAACCAAGCTTCTTTCTGTCTATGAAAAAGAAACGAATGAAACTTCATCAGGTCGACAAAGAAAATTCTGGTAACAAACAAAATTTGCCCAATGAACTACAAATTACCTGAAGCAAAATTCATTACTAAGGTTTAATATCGCACATACAAAGAAAAACATAGTAATGTAGCTTTTCCCACTGGCAAGCCATAGAGCGATAAGCCGTACCAGCCAATTAACAACTTCTGCAACATTCACAGATAAAGATAAACGAATACCTCGCATTCAGTACTCCTGCTCTTTGACCACTCCTAGGGGACGCAATCGTAGTATGGCGGTCATCTGCATCTGTTGTTCTTGTTACTGAAAGAGAAAACGGCCCTGCAGGCACGCTTATCTGAGCTGGACCTTGGCGGGGTTGATTTGACTCTTGCTCTGAGACCTGATTACGATTGCGATAACGCCAATACAGAAGAGGCAACGTCGCCACACATCCAGCTGCATAACCCACAATCCACAAGAACAGGGGAGCACGCGGATGCTCATTCTTCGACACGGACAAAACAACAATAGATGCAACAATCTGGCTCACTGTGAGACCTAGTTCGATAGATATCCACATCCCTGAATTCAGTGGACTCCGGCGGCGACGGGCATCACCTCTCCTTCCAAGTGAGGAACTTCTAGTGTTTGAATTATTATTGCTAGAAGGGATTGATGTTTGAGAAGTTGGTGCTCTTGACGTAGTCGCATGCCTGTCTAGATCTTGCAATGTATCCAAGCCATTAGAAGACCTATCCTGATGCGAACTAGATGAAGAAGCATCACTGCTCCTTATGTTAATAATATGCTCGCTTCTGCTACCGTTCTCTGCCCTCTCCATCAACAATGGGTAAGTGTCTGGTAGGCTATCAGAATGTAGTTCCACTGAGGGAACATCCATCTAAGTGCAACGACCAAATAGAATGTAAAGATAGCATAGAACTGCTAGACAAGAACACAGCCTTTATGTCCTGACTCCTCAACACAAGGAGAAATTAAACCCGTTCAGAGCAGCCCAATCAGCTAGAGGACAAACTATTATCAATCTCAGCCTGCAAAGATTCAATGCCCACGTCAGATTCATGAGACTCTACTTGAAGCAGTGCAAAAGATCACGAGCCCGAACTTAAACAAACAGCTACTGGATTATCTCAACTTCAAATTAAAGAACATGGGTGGACAACTTTTATCCAGTAGAGAAGAAGATCTCGATACAACATCCTCCTAATGCATATTCAACAACCAACCACTCGCTTTCTTTTTCTTTTTTTCTTTTTTTAACTTTGACCATCCAAAAGCAATCTAACAGAAGAAAGAACCAGATACAATGTAAGAGGCAACATCATTCAACCAAAGAAAACCAAGTGTTGACGAATATTCTTCGATAGCACTCACACTAGAGGAAAATTTCAGCTCCGGCGATGAAAAGATGGCCCATTGCGAAAAAAACCTGAACCCCCCAACCGCCTCTCATAGCCAGAAATTTCAAAACCATTCGGCAAGAAAACAGTACAACTTAAGCAGGTAAACGAAATAATCCCAAACCCATCTTAATCACGAATATACAAAAAAAAAAAGAAGGGAAACAGCCCTTTTGCCAGCAAATGATTCAAGATCAGTCCTGCTACCGGGGGGAAAACACTCCAATTTCCTAATTCTTTCGACAGCCAACAAATCTTCCAACTCTCCAGGCCAGAATCGCATCAACAGCCGCACCCAAGCCGGCGGCGAAAGCCGCGATCAGCATTACACCGATCGCAAAATTCAGCTCCGAATTCGCACAAGACGATCAAGAAACACCCCCCCAGAAAAAGAACCCCGGAATTCCGCCACGTTGACTGACCCCCCACCTCACCCAAGAACAAGAAACCAAGAAATCCTCAAGAGCGCTCCAAAGAAAAACCACACAAAATCCCAGAAATCCCCCAAGATCCCGCGAAACCTAGCAAAGAAACCCCGACCCAGAAGACACCCACCTCGACCCAAGAAGCGCGAGCACAAACACAAGCCGCCGAACCACCCCCACAGACACAATCGCACGAATCAACCCACCAGATTTCACGAAGCCCCTCGCGGAAGGAAAGAATCGCACCTCGACAAGGGGTCGCGCGAGATGGGGCGGAGCGGAGACGCGGGGAGAGGCAGGACGACGGAAGGGGGGAGGGAGGAGCGGGCGGGAGGGAGGACGACGTCGTGCTGGGGCTGGGGCTCGCAGGGGGAGGGTTCGCTTTCGGAGGGGGGAAGGCTCTATCGGTGGTGGGAGAGATGAAACGTCGGGGCTGGGGTCACCCTTGATTCGGTGCTTCGTCACCCGAATACATACGAATACGAATACGTGTTCGAGGGAGAGGGAGCTTGACGACCACGGCGACGGCGACGGCGGCGGCGATTCTTATGCCCGCGGTAAAAAAAAAAAAGAAGATAAAAAGCAAGGATTGCTATTGTTATTTTACCTTACCTACTTGTTTTTTTTCCCATGAGAAGTTTTAAAAAAAAAAAGACAGAGGAGGAAATTGATTGTCCATTTTTGGAGCCGGTGAAAAACGAAGAGCCTCAATTGAAATTGGAAAGGGAAAAAGGGGCAAAGGATAGGGGAATTCCTCTCCTCCGGTTTGCTCAGGCGAAGGTTTCCGTTTCGAGTTGATACAGCGAAAAATCTCGAAATAGTATACTATTAACAAATTTATCCACATCTAATTTTTTCACCACCGAAAAACCCCGAACTGGTACTCACGCGATAAATTTACCCCCCGTTTATTTCTGTTAAATTTTACCGTCAAATCGTTGAGTTAAATGACGCGTGGCAGCTGACGGGTGTGCCAGTTTGGCATTTTACCTTCTGTTTGTTATAGGTGTACCGATTTGTGATTTTTCATGATATTAATCTAATTTAAATGAAACAAACGGAGGGTAGATTTGTCATAAATGCTTCAATTTAGAGTTTTCGATGGTCAAGAAATTAATTGTTGGCATATTTGTCACAACCTCATGGGTGTACCGATTTGAGGTTTTTCGTTTTAAAAAAAATTAATTAGGTCTACTAATTTGAGATTTTTTGTTATATTAATCTAATATTAAATCTTTCTTCGTTCATGCCGCCGCCCCTGCCGTGCAAACGATGGCGAGCAACCCCTATCAGTGGTCTGGCAAGGGCAGCCCTCACTCTTGCCTTGGCACTGGCAACTGACCGCCCTTGCTGGCCCAAGGGGTAAGCATAGCGTAAGCTCTACCCTTAGTCCTTGTTTTTTTTATTATTAAGATTCCATTTCTTTATTCTTTTACTTTAATTTATGTCTTTTTCTCATATCCAATATTTTTTCAAATTTTTTTTCCAGAGAATTTCTGATTCGGCAAATTGTGAAATAACATCGCTTTGTGCTTAAAGAAGTTTCATCACCACGTTAACCAGGAGCTAATTTCCAAAAAAAAAAAAAGAGTATCAACTTTATCTTGAGTAACAATTCTGACCTGATCTTTTTTTTGTCTCAATAAAAAATATCAACGTTTACTCGAGTCACAAATCTGGCCTCCTTGACGTGAAATTTTCAAATTATTTGGGTCAGATTTGAAATTTAAGTGAAAGTTAGTGATTTTTTATGAGACAAAAAAAAATTTCAGACTAGAATTGTCACTCGAGATAAAGCCGACACCATTTTTTTTTTCCGGAATTAGGCTCGTTAACCGGTCACGCGGGATTGAAAACATGATAGAAAAATGCCATGCGTGCTTTCTTAATGCGCGTAATGGAAGTCCTGAAGTGCTAGTCGTAAAAATATTCCGCGGCTCAAATGAATGGTAAAAAATATATATTTTTAAGGACTAAAGTGACGGATGAAAACAAATTTTAATATTTGCACTTCCATTATCATTTTTTCTTTCCAAAGAAAAGGTGCAATCAACGTAATCACCCTTCTATACATCATCAGAAAAATCTCTTATGTTCGACTTATATTGTAGCTACAAAACACTACCCGATAATTCAAAAATCAGAATTTGACGGATCCGTCGCCGCATCTCGCATCGAACCTTAATTAGAGGGCGGGGCCAAACCCGAAGAGGATCAAAAGCCGTGTCCAATGTGTCGTCCATGTCCGCTCATAATCTGTAAATATTATCTTAAGACATCCAAGTATGAATGGAATCGGACTCTGAGCAAAAGCCGAGCGAGCCCAAGCCCCTTTTGACGGAAGGCCGTTGTCCAACTCCGTCCACTCGCCGTCCCCGGGTCCCCGGCACGTTGGTCACGTGTCGACGGGACGTCGGCGGGCGGCGGCCTTGCTTTGTTCTGCTCTCACCCTCTTCTTGGTATCTTCCTTTTCTTTCCCCTTTCGGTTTTGATTGGAACCTGAGGAAAAGATGATTCAGCGCTTTCCATAAAGAAGGTTCGCCGTGTGAGATGACGACGGCACCGTTTTGAGCCATCTCTTCAATTGACAAACGAAATTTTAGGATCCCTAAATAAATAAACAAAAGAAAGGGAAAATAATATATGATCCTTCAATTTTGACCCATCCCTGAATTTTTTAATTTATTTAATGTGGTCCTTGAACTTTTGATACGTGTTCAAACTAGTCCCTAGACTATATGAAAATGTTCAATATAGTCCATAAACTTTTGATTTGTTTGATATGATCCGTGAACTTTTGATACATGTTCAAACTAGTCACAACGTTATAATCTTGAAATGAGACTTGAGGCTTGTGATAATACGATATAGCCCAGGGAGGCCAGTTCAATTTCAGCTGCAGAATTCTAGGGTACTCAATTCTTTCTAACATTATAATCTTTTTGCCGTAGGAATAGGAGGAGGTCGGTTCTTAATGGACTTGCAGTAAAGCTCGTTCAAGGGAAAACTGCAAAAAAAGTTCTAAATATATTATATTCATCTCAATTCAGTCATAAATATTTCGATTATGCCAATTGAGTCCTAAACATTTTCATGGTTTGCCAATTGAGTCTATCTTGTTAATTTTGATTAGGAATTACCGATGTGGATGCCAGTCATCTTACGTGTAGCCCTATGTGCACGGCTGGAACTGACGTGGACAATTTTTGTAATTTTTGTTAAATATAACCTTTTTAATAATTTTATTTCCTTTTTCCTTTTTCTCTTTTTTTTTTCTTCCTGTGCTGCCGTCCCCATGGCCAGCGATGGGCAGCGGATGAAGGAAAACGAAAAAAAAAAAAGAAAAGAAAACAAATTTATTTAAAAATTAAAAAAAAATATTTATAAAATTTACTTTTTTAAAAGTTGTAAAAATTAGCCATGTGAGCGCTGGCCGTGACATGTATGACGGTTGAGTCCACAGTAATTTTTGGTCAAAACTGGACGTATGGACTCAATTGACAAAACATAAAAAAATTTAAATTCAATTGACATAATTGAAAAATTTAAAACTCAACTGATACATATGCAATAGGATTAAGATTTTTTTTTAGTAATTTTCGTCTAGTTGGTGAATATGTGGCCAATCTATCTTTTTTAGTAGGTTTAATGGTGGGCTCATTCATTCTTTATGAGATGAGCCCACCATTAGTAGTAAGGGGCGTCAATGGGTCGAGTCGAGCTTTGATGATACCCGTCCTGACCCGAAACCTAGAGGGTTGCGCTTGAGACGCCCTGACCCGACCCAAGACCCTGTTTAGCATATCAACCAAGAGAAGGGTCGGTTCGGATTGGTCCGAATCCAGTTTCGTGGGTTGTGTTTTTCTTTTTTCTTTTTTTTCTTTTTAGGGAAATGAGTGTCAAGCCCATGCCTGAACATAGAACAAAAACGCTTGCTCAACCCATAAATAATCTCACAATCCATCATTCTTAGATCCAGAACTTATCAACAATTTTCACCAAAACATGGACAATCACAAAGGCGGAGGGGAACGCAGCGAGGCGGTTGCTGCTGAAGAGGTTGCAAGCTGTGACGCATATCATAGGCAGCGCATGCTTGGCACCCTCGCCTAAGCCAGAGTACCTCATGGCCTCGTAGATCCATTCCGGCAACTAAACTGGGATCACCTCGTCCAGCTTCCCGTTGATCTCCGCGATTTGGGTCGCCCAATACGTCTACAGATCGAATGGCTTTGGCAACTGCGTCGGGACCACCACAGACGTGGCGCATCGCATAGGGATTGTCGGCCCATCCCTACCCTGACCTGATATAACCCATACCTGAAAACACTATCCCAAGCAAACTAAGGCCCGACCTCAAAATACCCGAAATTTTAGGGTAGGGTTGGGCCAAGCTAGGTCGGGTTGGGCCGGCGCGAGCTTTTTTGACACCCCTAATTATTAGCCCGTGTCGTTGTGGCATATGGAAAAATGTAGTTGGTTAATTTAAGGCCTATGATTTTTTCATATGGCAACGTTTCTTTATTTACCCTTTCATATGCAACCATGGCTCATAATTTATCATTCGCGAATTGCAACCAACTTCTCTCCGTAGTAAGAAAGGCCCATTTGCGATCAATTTAGCAAGTTTTCCCGATTATCCCTCTATATGATAAGAAAAACCTAAAAGACTCTTTTGTTGACACCTAAATACCTATAATAAATAAATAAGGAGACTTCAGCTCATTTTTACCGTACGGGAGCAGTTCGTCTTGTGGTAGTATTCTCACGATTTACTGCGGTGAAGACATAAAAGAAAATAAACGATGGCCACAAAACAAAGATTTTTAAACTAAATGAGGGCCAATCTAGCAAAGTAAAATTGAGCCCAAACTCAACTAAATCAAACCCAGCCCAAATTCACCTAGGCTAAGCAAGTTCAAATTCACTAAGCCTATTCACGCCCACAACTCACTTGGTTCAATTAAACCATCTTATTATTTCTTTTTAGGGAAAAAGCCATAAAAAAAAACTTCAAACTATGCCCATTAAGACACATTTATTCAAAACTTTTTTTGTGACTTAAAAACCCCTAAGATATGCTTTACGAATAGGCTTGAGATAAGAGCCTTATTTTGTCATGCGCCAGGTAGCCTGGCCCGAGTCCCCATTTTTCAAAAATAAAAAATGAAAAATTGGTTAGAGAAATAGGCCTTGATTATTGTTTGATTTTACTATTAGAATTGGTTTAGTTTCTTTAACATGGTACACACGTGGTTTAGGATAACTCATGATTTTCTCTAGTTTGATTATGGGAAAATTAGTTTCTTTAGAAAATTGAATTTGATTTGAACTAAACCCATGGAGTTTATGTGCTAGGGCTTAATGAAGCCATGTAATATTCTTTGCCTAACTCGTATTGGATTTTTTTTTTGGCCAGATATCCGATTATTTTAGTGCATTGTATCTTTTACTTGTTTGCCGTTACTATTGTTAATGTGTTTGTTGTGATTGCTTTTATATAATAAAAAATTATGTTATGATTAATTTTCATAGTTGAGTGGTTAGGTTTCATTCTAGGACCATTATAAATAGACTTAGCAAATGAGAACCTTAAGCATCATAAATTTGTCAGATTGCTTAAACACTTTAGTTGACAATTGATCGAGTTAAGGTAGTGAAATGACACTACTTAGATAATTAGTGTAATCAAGTTTCCGACCCTGGATCTCTGGTTGTGTAGAAAGTGAGGTATATCTTCACACCTCACTTGGTTTTCAACCGACCCCAATATGTTAGTGGCAACTCCTTATATAAAATTCTTATAGGCTTAATCAAAACTAAAATTGAATAATTTAGCGTTGCACGAGATAAGGGTGAGGCTGGCATCTTGAAGCAACGAGGAAAATGAGGTGGATTGTCAAAGAATACTGACTCCAAGTCATTCAAAGTTAAGGGTGGCCATCTCGCATCTTCATCTAATAGGGGTAAGGCCGCTTGAAGCAGTCGCAATCTCTCGAAATCAATGAAATGAGCGAAATGCAAGCAGATCGAACAAAGAATATGCTCACCAAGTAATTCATGTTAAGAGTGTCACTACTCGCATCTTCATCTAGCCGGGACCGACGTTTGGACAACTTTCCTTGCCCTTACAAATTGTAGATGTTCATCCAAGTCACGATCGTGCTCCTACTATTGGTTGGAGTACCAATCAACATGGTCCACTTTATTCCACATTATGATGTAACTACTCGTAGTGCCTACAATTGTGGATGCAAAGCCCACAAGTTGATAGGATAGATTGAGATCGAAGTGATCATAAATGTTTGGGTTATTACCATGAAAAACAGATAAAAAGAAAATATTAATAAAAACTCTAAATTGATACACCTGTGATAAATTTACCTAAAACTAATTTTTTTGCCACAAAAAACCCTAAACTAGTATGCCTATGACAAATTTATCAAAAATTAATTTTTTGACCAAAAAAAATCTTAAACTGGTATAATTATGACAAATTTTCCCTCCGTTAAATTGAATTAATACCACAAAAAATCACAAACTGGTATACCTGTGACAAACAGAGGGTAAAATCCCAAACCGGTACACTCGTCAATTGTCACATGTCATTTGACTCAGAAATTTGATCGTAAAATTTAACAGAAACTAACAGAAGGTAAAATTGTCACAAATATACCAGTTTGAGGGTTTTTTGTGATTAAAAAAAATTAGTTTTGGATAAATTTGTTACAAGTATACTAATTTAGGGTTTTTCGTGATATTAACCCTAAATGTTTTGTAAGGTAGTTGAACTTTGGTATAGTGTGCAAGCACGAGCACTGGTTTTTTTATTTGTGAACACTTGAAATTTTGATTTCATTTTCTATGTTTTGGTTGGGAGCTAACTGCTCCTCCTTCGTATGTTTTCTTTAAATACCCAATTAACATAATCAGTTCTAACTTATGGTACAGATACGGATTCAACCTTAATTTGCCAATTTAGTCTTAAACCTTTGCGTCAAACTTCAATATAGACATTCAGATTTTCGATGGAAATCGTTGACGAGGCGATGCAGTCATCATTGGTCATCCTACACAGCACAACTTGATGTCAGTGATTTCTAACGAAGATGGGCCGAAAGGACTACATTGGAATTTCAAACAAAAGATTTTGACTAAATTGGCAAAATTGAAAAATTTAGGACTGAATTGGCATATATACAATAGGTTTAAGACTAATTGGACAATTTCCTTGAATGGAATGAGAATTTGAATATCTTTGTTTGATGAATAGTAAGAATCGAATTGAAATGGAAATTCTCGTGTTTGGTTGTGACAAAAGACGTTATGAGAATGGAATTGAACGACAATTTGCAGTGAAGATAATTTAAACCGCGCTTGCATTAATGATAACTTAACTATATCAAGATACGTGCTATAAAATAATATTACTCATAAGTAAAATCAAGCAATACTTTCTTATCATTTAATACTATAATAGTTGATACATTCAAATATATACTTGGAAGTATTGATTATTTAATATCAATTTTATCATTCATTAATTGTAATATACTAACTATGATTTCAAATTATTTAGTTATTCCTTATAATATATTCTTAACTATAATATAAATCATTAAAGTATGGTATAATAATTTCCATAGTTATAGTTTAAAATAAATAATTATTTTAATGTTAATCATGATTTTATTAATTAAAATTTATAATCTATCATTTAAATTTTTTAATTATCTATACATAAGCCATGTTTCCCAATTCTTTATATTAATTAAGAGATTATATATATTTTTAAATTTAGAAATAAGGAAAGGAACCTAGTGGAGGAATCAAGATTCTATCAACCTTCCAACTCTCGAAGAACGACCAAACATGGGTCAAAGGGATTCCATCCGACAACTAAACGTGCAATAAGCTCCTTTAGAGACCTTTTTCAATTTCCAAGACGCATCAGCACATGATAGAAATGAGTCACATGGTCAATCTAAATTACAGCCATTTAGGTGCGTTTATTTTGAGAAAAGTATATAATTTAAAAATAATTATTTATTTCTCTTATATAAATAAATGAACAAAAATATTTTTATATAAATTATTATTCGTAATGAAATAATTTTTATTGACTAATTATTTTAAGCAAAACAAGCGATTGTTTTTAGAAAGATAATTTTCTAAATCATTCACTTTTAGCGAAACAAACGCATCATTACTGTTTTATTTCGGTTTTATCGATCTTAAATTGAGAAATCGAAAGTCGTACCAATAATAAATAATTAGATGAAAAAACCAAGTCGGAAATGTAATCGACCTCGGACAAGACCGAGCAGAAAACGTCCACCAAGTTCTGAAGGCGGTCCAAGAGTTTGGCTTCTTTCAGGTTTTGCAAAGCATTGCATCAACATGCATGCATTCATACCTGCATTTTCGCATCCGTTGGAACTCTTTCGGTACTGCAGTAGTGTGAATTCAATCATGTTAGTTCACCGGATTGAACTTGCTTCTCGAAAAGAATTAAACGGAGTAACAAGAACTTTCGATGGGGCGCCAAAATCAGGTTTTGGAAATAGTGAGTCTAATGGCGCACCAGCACTGGTGAATTCACTCTGAATGCGATATTGCAAATGCTAAAGAGAGATAAATGTGCCGTTGCGTGTCAAACTGCAGTTGACGAATCACGGGGTTTCAAAGAAGCTAATGAGTGATGCGTTGGAGGTGGCGGAGGAGTTCTTCAAGCTGCCCAATCGAGGACGAGGCGAGCATCTTGCTCTGGAGACCCAACGAGGAGCTGCAGGCTGTACACGAGCGTCAACTATGATAAAGAGAAGGTGCACTACCGGAGAGACGGTCTGCGACATCCTGTGGACGAACACGTTCAGTGCTGGCCCGAGAAGCCTGCCCGTTATAGATATCCTTGTGCTTGCATTTCTGTGTATTGTAGGCATACATTCATGGCAAAACACTCCGATGTCGAAATCCAATACACATTTTAGCACTTGACCTACTGACACTTTACGGTCCACACCTTTTCCTTGTTTCTTTCCGTTACTCGACTCAATTCCATCCCGTCTTTAGGGCGGACATGTTGGTTCCAACCAATTTGTTTTAGTATTGTGATTGATGAAAGAGATCGAAAAGTGAACCAACCACGCACGAATCACTATTTCAACATGGGTAGGTAAGGATTCCGTGCTGTAGACGGTCATTTGAAATTTTCGTAATTTGGAATAGATGTGTCCTCCTTCCTATAAAATCCTGGACAATGGTAGCTTTGCCCATTATAAATGGGGCAATGAATCTTTTTGATAATTATCTCATGTCCGTATGAATAGGCTTTTACTTTTTATTTTTTGGGAAAATTGAACAAATAGTTCATAAACTTTTGTCCAATATAAAATGTTGTCCATAAACTTTTAATTTGTTCAATGAGATTCCTGAATTTTGGATTACTGTGCAATGTCGTCCTTAAACTTTTAATTTATACAATGCAATCCTTGAATTTTTATCCAATATTTAATGTGGTTTTAGAACTTTTAAACATTTTTATGTAGTCGAGAGACTACATTTAACATTTATTAATAGTTCACGGATCATATTAAATAAATTAAAAGTCTGGGGACGACATTGCACATTATTTCAAAATTTAAGGACCACATTGGTCAAATTAAAAATTCATTGACAACAATCAAAGTTCAGGGACCATTTATCCTGTTGCCCGTTGTTTTTTTTTACTTAATACAAATCTTATAGGGGACACACTTTGACTTCTTTTATTTCATAACACTTGAAATTTTCATCGCACATAATTTGTAACACTTAGATGCACAAACAGTTCCCCGATTATTTTTTGATATTTGGATAATACTTTAAATTTTTCAAGGTTTTTTTGCCTTTGCTGAAGTATAGACAAAATGTTTAATATAAAAAAAAATCCAAACTGGTACATTTGTAATAAATTTACTCAAAACTAATTTTTTGACCACAAAAAACTCCAAATTACCTGTGACAAATTTATCATAAAGTAATTTTTTAACCACCAAAAATCCAAACTGGTATACCTGTGATAAATTTACCTTCCGTTAAATTGGATTAATACCACGAAAAATCACAAATTGATAAATTTGTGACAAACGGAAGGGTAAAACCTCAAACCGGTAAATCTGTGTGTTATTCAATTTAGCAATTTGACGGTAAAATTTAACGAAAGTTAAGGAAAAGTAAATTTGCCACAAGAATATCAGTTTGGAGTTTTTGGTGATCAAAAAACTAATTTAGGGTAAATTTATCACAATTATACCAGTTTGGGTTAGTCCTAGGGGTGTATAAATGAATCGGGAGCCGCTCGGACAGCTCGAAACTAGATCGGCCCAGAACCGTGGTTTCCATGGGGATCGGTCCGGTTTTCGGTTCTAATTTACTTGAACCGTTGAGTATTGGTCCGATTCTTGTTTCTAGGCGTTGAGTATTGGTCCGGTTCTTGTTTGATGAACAGTAATATTAATTCTTGTTTTCTTTAGTTTGTTGCAACTTTTTTGCGAAATTTTTTATTCGTTCCCAATGACATTAGCCTATTGGGTTATCATTATCATCCCCTTCATTTACATTACTCGTGCCAGTATCTAAGTTCGCCATGCCGGCTTTAGTTTGCAGAGATCAATGCTTCGCCAGTCTTTCTCCCTCCCTCGAATGAATGTCCCTTAGCTAAAGGAAAGCTATGGTTTCTTAGTGAGAAACGCCCACGTCAATGTGTCACCAACTAAAAGCCAAGGAGCACAAGTTAAAAAACAAAATTAGCCGGCTGAATGAAATTTAAACTATTATATATCCAAAACATGTGGTGGTGATCTAGGAATGTTGTTTGTCTGATGGGATATAATTGTTAGGAAATAAAAAATCACAAACCCTAAAAGTGAGAAAGAGAAAGAGAAGTATGGGGACGTAGCTGCAGCTGCGGGTATTAGCAAAAAAAAGAAATATAGTGCAGGACCACATAAGCAACTACAATATGTACGTAGTATATATAATTTAACAAGATCGTTTCATTGCCGTTTACGTAATTCTGACGTTAATTTAACAAGGTCGTATGTACCTTTCGTTGTTGATCTTTGTATTCTTAAAGTAGATTATCTTGAGAAATGAGCGCAACATCTTTTCCATTACCTGTGGTCTCTTGTTGATGAATCTGCTTGAAGTAGATTATCTCCAGGCCTGTTTGAGTTCATCGGGTTGTTGATCCTTTCAACTTGTAGTTATTTGATGGTGTCGCAAATGGACCTATCTGAGACAGACCTCTCAAATCTGCTGTGGTTCACTTAGTTTCATGTAAGTTGATGGCGATAAAAAAGAGAGCAAAATCAGTCCAATAGAAACCTTTAGTTAGATGGCAGTGAAAGAAGAAGGCATGCCTTGATATAGTGTCTCGTTGAAAAACCGTGTCTATTTTATCTAAAGTAGATTTTCCGTATTTAGTAGATTTATAAAGTTGTTGGCAAATTTCTAAAGCCGCTTGATAGAACAAGTATGACTGGTAACTTGATTATCAGGTAATCCTTTAGTAATGGGAAAATTATCCAAAAAATCTCAAAACTATTGTATGACGGCAAATTCAATTCCAAACTTTTCATTTGGCAAATTTAGTCCTAAATCTTTTGACGATTTGCCAATGTAGTCATTCCGATCAATTTTGATTGAAAATCATTCATGTGGCTACCAACTGTCCTACGTGACGTGGCCAGCATTGACGTTAACATTTTTTTTTCCATTTTTTAGAAGGTCTTTTGGAATTTTTACGATTTTTTTATTTTTTATTTACTTTTTCCTTTTCTTTTCTTCCTTTTTTTTTTTTCCATTACTAGCCAGCGGCCATAGGTTCCTCACGGACCATCGCCCAAATCTGGGCAAGGGCCGCAACCCTTGCCCGCAGCCGGCGAGGGCTTCACAATCCTCGCCCATCGTCCAATTGATGGCATCTAGGCCCTAGCAGAATGTCATCTGCCAAAAGAATCCGTATAGTGATAACAAAAGTAAATAATATTAATTATCTTATTTTTCTGGCTAATTAAAGTTACTCATCTTATTGTCAATTCCTTTGTCAATTAAAGTTTTAGCATAATCAAGTCCTCAAACAAGAATCTGTGGCCACGTAGAAAATGAGACGACGCTCCCATGTTTCATTTGGTTTTTAGCCAACTGTAAAAGGCTAGTAGCGTCTCATAGATTTTCTTAGGTAGAAAAAAACTTTTAAAAAAAATCTAACGTCGTGCAAGATATGGGCTTGGGAAAACCCATGCCTAATCGAAGGGCATTGGCCCGCCTTTGGGCAATACTCCTAAACTTGTTCCCAACTTTGGGAGGGTCACAACACTAATTAATATGGAGATTTGACTAAATTCTGATGTATGATACTCCTCCCCTGTCAAACTTAATTTACATAACTTTCAATGCATCTAAAAACAGTAGATTCTATTTTGAAAGATTGAGAAACTTGTGGAGCCATTATTTTCGACAAAATAGATATAGTTAAAGATCCCTTAATAAATGCTTACCCGCTGTAATGTTCAAATGTATTTCCAAACCAATGAGCAAGATCTCAGGTCATATTCAGTTTTGGGTAGAAAAAAAAAAGTAGGGTACCTACAATCACGTTATTATTCATGGTTAGCGACGAGTCAGATTTCCCAAAAAGACCATCAGCAGTAACATCCCAAATAATAGCCGCTACACATTGTTTGTTTTAGTAAGTCAATTATAATCATTATATACACAATAGATGAATTATATATAAAAGCACGCCTATTGTATTATTAAAGATTAATTCTCACTAATCCTAACCGATATTAATTGCGATCTCAATCTCAATGGAAAAGAAAATGTGAAATATTAATTGTAGAAGGGAGCAAAAAAATGAAAAATAGAGAGTTTTGCTTATCAAATTATTTAAGGTAAGCATTTTTTTCTAGAAAGTTTATCCCCTGCAACAACTTGCCAGGTCTCTATACTGAATTTATGCAGCTCATTTCTCATTGTTTAGCAAGTCATCTTCCAACCATAGATGCTGGATTTATCCATCCACTCGACTATTTTGGTTGAAAGAGGTGGTAGGCATTTATCATGTTCGGAAATTCCGAAGAAGCCGTCAAAAGAATTATGGTTACCACTGAGGTTGCATCACGTGCCATTGCCACCTCAATCGCGAGAGAAAAGAAACAAAAATGAACATCACTAATTACAAATAAAAGGGTGTGAAATTGAAAATCGATAGCTTTATTATGTGAATTGCTCAAGATAGCTTCTTCATGTAAATTTTCTATACCCTACAATAACCTCCTGGACCTCCAAAGCTAATCGTGTAGCCACTCCTATATTTTCGAAAATGGTGATGGTTCATCAAATCATAAACATTGGATCTATCCACCCACTCCGTCGTCTTATCTGAAGGAGGTAGGAATTTGCCATCCGATCGAACCCAATGGAGTTTTCGAAAGACGGTGGCATGCTCGAAAATACCATCTGGCCTGTGACCACTTCCCAATGGTGGACAAAATCCATTGCTTCCGGCTATGCCAATTCCCCCCCAAGCTGTGTGGAGTGAGCCATTGCGTAAATACAGGAATAGTTCCTTTGGCCAATAGCCTACTTTAATCGCTTCATTATTCAAAATTAACCACCAATTCCCAGTATTTCTATCCTGATTAGCAATGAGTTTTGATAATAAGTGCTAATAAAGTAAAACTTGCAGAAATTATTAACAATAGTATATTTCAATATACGATGTGACATCACACCATGCTTGGTATTACAAACAACGATAATTATATAACATGGATGCAATGATTGATTAGATGCTTATATGGATACTTTCAGTAGGGTAGAATGATGGCGAAAGTTGCTAACTTTAAGAACAAAACTGTTAGTCTCTAATATGATTTTAGCGAAAATCATTTTTAAGAACCTCCAAAAGATCAAATATACCTGTTCAATATGGACTACAAGCTCATATTGAGGTCCATCATATGTAGAAGCAGGTTGTAGTGTAGCACCAGGGATTACTTCCCTATCCACCTGGACAAAACCCGGACATAGTACATTGTAGCATCCATTGCGATGGCCATCACCTTATGAGGACAATGCTTTGGTCAATAAGATTCAAATTATCTCCAACTTCTAGTTTCGACTCCCGAAAATGGTGAAAAAATGGTTCAATTAAGAATTAACATCTCACCTGTCCAATATGTGAAAATCCTAGTATGAATATCGCCAAATAACTGTGGCGAAACCTGGGAAAAGAAGAGATTTTTCTCTCCGATCATTTTACCATTTATTGAACTTCTTGTTTAAAAAAAAACCATGACATTGACTTACTTAAAAAAATCACTTACCATCCAACCAGCGACAATCATGCTAATATGATCTGGGGGACCAGTTTCGATCCAGATGTTATGTGCACTGAGTTGGTCGGGAGCAACACTAAGGTTGTAGATTGTCGTACCTCCACCTCCTCCATATTTAATATTTTCTTTCTTGTTGTCTGTTAGGGAAACCACCTGCAGATGATAATTTGTAACTTAGACTACTAGAAAGTGAAAGAAAACTATATAATCACTTGTTCACCCGAGCCTACCGGTCTTACTTTAAAATATGTATTGATTTTTTTTTTGTAAATAAATTATGGAAAGAACAAATTTTGAGATTGTCATAGGCGGACATTTGACATGTGGTCTCATGAAATTCATATGCACATAACCTCAATAATATGTTTGGAAAAATGAATCACTGACGATATTGTATGTATATAAATATGCATGTGAGCATGGGAGAGAGGGATAGTACATGTTGATTTGAAGAAACAATACTCTGTCTCATAGCCACGACAGACGGTATCTTGGGCAAGGATCTTGCCCTCATCAAATCTTCTTTTGTTACTCGACGAATGGGTACCGTTCCAATGGGGCAAGGTTCTCTCAACCCAAATCTTACCGATTTTGCATTCGGAGAAGTTTTGCTCAAGTTAGTGACATGTAGATTCGGCTCTATCTATGAGAAGAAAAAACTTATCAAAGAAGTATCCAATATTGGTTCACATATTTATCAATGGATTTGGGATAAAATGATAATTTTTACCTGAACCTTATGATTCTTTAGTAGAGGATGATCGAGTGCCGGTTGTTTGTTTATATCGACACAGTCAATTGTATCTCCTTCTTCAGACTTGATCAAATCAAACACAATTAGTCGTTCGTCAAGCAGCAATCATATTTCAAAGATTAACCGGATAAATTGCAATATCTCCATGAAATTTAAATGAGACTATTGCAGAAAAGGGTTGGAAGGAAAATTACCAAAAAGGTCCTGATGGATGGCTTGTTCATAGTCCTAACCTGTCTTTCCAAGTCCAAATCATCCTCTTTGGAAACATATGCCGTCTCACACAGAGAAAGACTGAAGAATAGAAGCAACAACGGCACAAGTTCCACATTCAGTTTCATGGTGACAAAAAGAAGCGGAAGGTGTGGCCCTCTAGCAGATAGCTACGCTAGTTTATATATTGCGAAAATTTCACCCTTTTTTTGTCGATAATACACCACTGAGTACAATGCTAAGGAGGTTGTACAATTTTCTACAAGATCTCAAGTTTGAGCATTGCTGAAAGATGGCAAAGATAATTGATTTTGATAACATACATGGTAAAAGATAAATGTAGGAGAGACTGAAAATTGTCTTTGAACAATGCATGCTTGCCACTATCCTACAAAAAGGCATGTTTGACACCTGTCTCATTCATTCATGATCATATCATGCATAATTGTTGCCACAGCCAATGTTGTTCTCGGCTACCAAATATACATACAAACTTCAAAAAGACAAATTTGTCATTAAAGAGAAATGCAGTTCAGGTTTGACCAAAAATTAGAGCATCGGGATGCTAAAGCTTTTCCGTAAAATAATGCATGGTTGCCATTTTAAAAAGAGTACATGTAGCCATTCGTTTGCAAACTCCATCCAAGTTCACCACTTGTATAACTAGTTTTGAGGCCACTTGTTGTCCAAAGACTAAAGTGTTTGCAACTTGTAAGTAGGGATGGATCCAAAAGAAACTTCTTGGGGCGGTTGGGTTGGTTGATAATATATAATGAAAAACCTTTCTTTAATCCAAATAATTACAAATTTCAAGTATTTAGAGAAAAGATTTTTAAAGATTTGATCTATTTCGAAAGGTGAATTGTAATTCCTTTGAAATAATAAATTATATAACTTAAAAATAAAAAGAAAAATATTAGAGTAAGTTTGGAAAGTGCTGGAAATTTAAGGAATCATGAATGACAGAGATTCAGTTTTCGCTTGAATTGCGATTTTGTCCCTATGTTAATGCTATGCCATTATAATGTCACCATAGTCTTTTGATGGAAGTTATTGAGAAAAGTATTTTGAGTTTATTTTATTATATATTTGCAAATGGGCACAGGAGTTGCGCGTGTTCAAGAAACCGACATTTGAAAAATGGCAAAAGATGAATGTTTTCACCCCAAACATGGCAAAAGATCTTAGAGACTGAAAAAGTTTTCTTTGAATAATGGATGCTTGACACTACCTAAAAAAGTGCATGTTTGCAACTTGTCTCATTCTTTCATAGTCACAGCATGCATAATCATTGGTAGAGGCAACGTTTTTCTCGACGAACGAATATACAAATAAACTGCAAACCAACAAATTTATTCACTAAAGAGAAAGGCAGTTGAGATATTACCGGAAATTTGAGCACACAAATGCTAAAGATTTTCAGTAAAATAATGCATGGTTGCCATTTTAACAAGATTACATGTCAGCCATTTGTTTGCAAACTCCTTCCACTTTCTCCACATCATAACTAGTTTCGAGGCCTATCTATAGTTAATTAAAAGGAAAAAAAATTGAAATTGAAAGAAGAAAGTAGAGAAAAGTTACACATGACACAATGCACTTTCAGGTAGGGATGGATTAAAAGAAACTTCTTGGGATGGCCGAGTTGGCCAAAAATATACAATGAAAAACTTTTTTTTAATCAAAGTGATTGCACATTTCAAGTATTTGGAGAATTTTTTTTTTAAAGATCACTACAAAAAAACTGAATTTTTGCCACGAAAATTTGCGACGAAATTTTTTCGTTGGAAAATTTGTGACAAATTTTCCAACGAATAGTAAAATTCGTTGGAAATTTCCAACGAAAACTTTTTCGTTGGAAAATTCGTTGGAAATTTCCAACGAATTGTTTTTCGTTGGAAATTTCCAACGAATTTTCCAACGAATTCAAAAAAACCCAGTATTGTTCGGCATTTTTTATATTCGTTGGAAAATTCGTTGGAAATTTCCAACGAATTTCAATTTTCTTGGCAATTATTTTAGTGTGTACAATTTTCGTTGGAAAATTCGTTGGAAATTTCCAACGAATTTTTTTTCGTTGGAAATTTCCAACGAATTCAAAAAAATCCGGTATTGTTCGGCATTTTTTATATTCGTTGGAAAATTCGTTGGAAATTTCCAACGAATTTTCCAACGAATTTCAATTTTCCGGGCAATTATTTTAGTGTGTACAATTTTCGTTGGAAAATTCGTTGGAAATTTCCAACGAATTGTTTTTCGTTGGAAATTTCCAACGAATTCAAAAAAACCCGGTATTGTACGGCATTTTTTATATTCGTTGGAAATTTCCAACGAATTTTCCAACGAATTTCAATTTTCCGGGCAATTATTTTAGTGTGTACAATTTTCGTTGGAAAATTCGTTGGAAATTTCCAACGAATTGTTTTTCGTTGGAAATTTCCAACGAATTTTCCAACGAATTCAAAAAAACCCGGTATTGTACGGCATTTTTTATATTCGTTGGAAAATTCGTTGGAAATTTCCAACGAATTTTAATTTTTCGGGCAATTATTTTAGTGTGTACAATTTTCGTTGGAAATTTCCAACGAATTTTCCAACGTATTGTTCCGAAATACGGATAAACACCCATATCCAAAGCGACGTCGCCCCCGCGCCTCCACCGAGCTATCAAGAACAAAGCAGCTCGAATTCCCACCCAACCCCCCCGCATTTCCCCAATCGCACCGCCCGAATTCTTGAGGGAAATTAGAGAAGCGACGACACCGGAAGGAGAGGCCGGGAAACTTTACCCGGATCTTCGCGAGGACGCCCTTCTTCTCGAGGGTGCGAGTGACGAGGGTTTTGAGGTCCATCATCTCCCTCGTGTAGTCGTCCATCTCTCCCCCCCTCTCGAGCTCCGCTCCGTGATCACTTGGGCACCACTACTGATGCTTTGCTTCGCTCGCCCGCTCCTGGAAGCTCTCTCTCTCCTGCGCCCGATTTCACAGAGAGAGAGAAGCGCTCTCCTGCTGATGAGAGGAGGGGTGAATTGGCGGAGGCAATAATGATGGTGATGCTGCTAAGTTTCACTTTTATTGTTGGGGTTGGGCTCCACTTGAAAGTGTGCTCGCATCTGTGTCGTCCGAACTTCGTCTGGTTGAAGATAGTACTTTGCACGAGCCGGGTTGAGCCACTCTGGTTGCGACGAGGCTGGCCCTCGCCGGCCATGGCGAGGGCCGAGCTCGCCATGGCCGGCGAGCTCCAGCTCGCCTAGATCTGGGCGAGCTCGGCCCTCGCCGGCGACGAGGCTGGCCCTCGCCGGCCATGGCGAGGGCCGAGCTCGCCATGGCCGGCGAGCTCCAGCTCGCCCAGATCTGGGCGAGCTCGGCCCTAGCCGGCGACGAGGCTGGCCCTCGCCATGGCCGGCGAGCTCCAGCTCGCCCAGATCTGGGCGAGCTCGGCCCTCGCCGGCGGCGAGGGCGATTTTTTGACCAACAAAAAAAAATTTTCGATGGAAAAAAATTTCCACGATTTTTCCACCAAAAAAAAATTTGTAGTTTCCAACGAAAAAAAAATTCGTCGGAAAAAAAATTCGTTTCCAACGAATTTAGCCACAAGTTTTCCAACGAATTTTCCAACGAAAAAAATTCGTCGCAAATTTCCAACGAAAATTGAAATTTTTCGTTGGAAAAATTTGCGACGACTTAATACCAACGAATTTTTTTTCGTTGGAAAATTCGTTGGAAATTCGTTTTCCAACGAATTTTTCTAAATTTTTCGTTGGAAATTTTGTCGGACAAAACATGTTTTTTTGTAGTGGATTTGATCTATTTGAAAAAGTAAATTGGAATTCTTCTGAAATAACAAATTAATTAACATAAAAGCAAAATAAAATTATTCAAGTAAGATTGGAAAGTGTTAAAAGTTGAAGGAATCATGAATGTTAGGGATTTAGTTTTTATTCGGATTACGATTTTGCCCCTCTATTAATGTTATGCCATTATAATGTTACCACAAGCTTTAGTTGGAACTTATTATCGAGAAAAGTTGTTTGAGTTTGTTTTATCATATATTAGCAAATGGGCATACCTGTCGCGTGTGTGCAAGAAACTAACATTTGAAAGATGGTCAAAGATAAAAGTGTTTGTTCCAAACATGGAAAAAGGTTTGAGAGACTGAAAATTATCTTTGAATAACGCATGCTTGCCACTATCCTAAAAAAAATGCATGTTTGCCACTTGTCTAATTCTTTCATGGTCATATCATGCATAATTATTGCCATAACCAAAGCTATTCTGGAATATCAAACATAAATATAAAATTCAAAAAGACAAGTTCATTCATTAAAGAAAAAAGCAATTGAATGACTGAAAATTAGAGCATCAAGATGCTAAAGCTTTTTCGTAAAATGATGCGTGTTTTCCATTTTGAAAAGAGTATCTTAGTCACTTGTTTGCAACCTCCATCCATGTTCACCGCATGCATAACTAGTTTTGAGGCCCATCTATTGTCCAAGATTAAAGTGTTACGAAATAAATGTTACTAATTCAAAATACAAATGAAATCAAAAGCAAAAAAAATATAGAAACTGAAAATGAAGGAAGTTTGTAGAGAAAAGTTATACATGACACAAGGCACTTCCAGGTACGGATGTTCTTGGGGCGGCCGAGTTGGCTGACAATATGTAACAACAAACTTTTCTTTAATCCAAATGATTTTAAGTTTCAAGCATTTAGAAAAAAAGTTTTAGAAAAATTTAATTATTCGAGTAAGTTTGGAAAGTGCTAAAACTTTAAGGAATCAAGAATGTTAGAGATTGAGTCAATGTTTGAATTACGATTTTTTCCCTCGATTAATGTTATGTCATCATAATGTCACCATCATCCCAAACTTTCAGCCAAGCGTGGTCTTTTTTTTCCTCTCCTTCGTGGAGCTCCCCCTATCCCAATGGTGATAGTTGACTTCCAAACCCTAACTATTGTCAACCCCCTCTTCAACTCTTCTTCGACCACCATTACGTCCGCAAGTTAACCCTCAAAATCCCGAAGTTCCACTCCCCCTCTCCACCTAAACCCATATTCGGGTTGCCCTAATCGAAGTCACCCAGGTGAAGTTTCGCTTTGGGTCTTCTCGCTAAGTATTTAGCCTCTCGACGTTTGCCACCTTAAGGAGGAAATTCCTCCCAATAGGAATTGTGCGCACCACGACAGACTGGGTCCCCCTCTCCTCTTCTCACATAATACCCCGTTCACCTGCCTTTCGACCGAGTCACAGTGGGGTACGTCGATTCCCTCCCTCACTACTTCCTCCCTCCACCATCTACCCCTCTGATCCTTCGTCGCTGTAGGAGTCTATCTACCAAGATTTTGGACGGAAGAGTACGTCCACCTCTGCCGCCTAGGGCAATTTCGCCTGGAATTCAGAGATGCTTTACGTCATAAAGGAAGAAACAGTTCAAGCTACTTCAATAGTGTTTCTCTTCAACAGAAGTCATAGATTCAAATGAAGCAGGTATATATCATCGTTGTAATTGCAGTTGCTAGGTGCCCAAATTAGTTGTGTTCAAAGGAAAAAGCAGGACCTGCAGTTTCTACTAAAACTTTATTTAGTAGTTTAGCTAAGACAAAACCATACAGCGCGATGACCTGCTAGCTAGTAGTCAGGTGATTTAGTCAGCTCAGTGCAAACTGGGTCTGTCCCAGTCAGAATTTCGATGGAAAGCGAGGAAAACAGCTCTGCCCGGTTGGCTGCCCTTTGCAGAGAATTGGGGAACTTGTGGTCTGAAGATGATATTGTGCAGCTATCAAGAGAAATCCCTGCAGAAAAACAACATGAATGTGAGCTAACTCTGTATGGGAAGTTGTACTCCAAACCAAATGTGAACTTCCAGGCGTTCATTAGCACTATGAAAAGGGCATGGAAAATAGACAGGGTAGATTGCGCGCTGATTGAACCAGGATTCTTTTCCTTCTCATTCACCTCTCTAGAGGAGAAAAAACGCATTCTGGACTCTGGCCCCTGGTCTTTTTC
The DNA here is from genome assembly GCA_031216185.1 of Syzygium aqueum. Lineage (NCBI taxonomy): Eukaryota > Viridiplantae > Streptophyta > Magnoliopsida > Myrtales > Myrtaceae > Syzygium > Syzygium aqueum. The sequence goes on from CM062233.1 coordinate 12,140,763, forward strand.
CAGCAATCTCTTCGTACTCCAACAAGGCTATCCGGATATCCCTGATCATTGCTATGAATTTACCCACTGTGACTTCTGGGTTCAGCTAGCGGGTATCCCAAGAGGAAGACTTTCTGAAGATGTGGCTAGGGAGGTGGCAGGAAAAATAGGGAAAGTCATAGAGGTGAAATTTGATTCTAGAGGAGGAGGCCCCAATAAAAGTTGTAAAGCAAGGATCCACATGAATCTTTCCAACCCATTGAAGACTAGAACACTTGCCGATTTGGAATACAAGAAGATTTGGGTGGACTATCGCTATGAACGACTTCCACATTTCTGCTACTCTTGCGGAAGGATAGGGCATTACGCCTCCTATTGCAAAGAAATACCTTTTGAGAAGTCGGGGCAGAATGAAAATGCCAGGGGCAAATTTGGGCAATGGTTGAGAGCCGAAGTACGAGAACCTAGTCCATTTTGGAAGATCTTCTATGGGAAAGATATACCAATCCTTAAGGAAACAGAGATTGTTCCAGAGACGCCTACAGAAATCATCCCAAGAGAGCTAGAATTACGGAGTTCAAAAGGAAAGGCTGTCGTAGGATTGATTGAAGATAAGCGCCAAGGGGAGAGGCCTAGCAAGAGGAACTATCCAGCAGGAATTTTAAGGAAAGATCAGTCAACCTTCGAAGAGATAAGCTCCCAAATCATTCCTCCTGAGTCGAAATTAATGGGAGGGCAAGCAAAGAAGTCTACGAAGGAGAAATTAGGGCTAAAGTCTTTCAAGAAAGTAGCAACAGCAAGAAAACAGAAAAAGATCAACCCCCTCGGTCTTTTGGAGATGCTCAGCCCCTCTATCAATGAGTCAACTCTCCTAGATGCCCCGATACACCTGGCAGAAGGAAGTACTAAATGGGCTTTGGTGGCTAGCCCTAATAAGCCACCGAGGACTATATGAAACTTATGAGCTGGAACTGTCAAGGGCTGGGCAATCCCCTAACAGTCTAGCATCTCAGAGCCTTAGTGGCTCAAGAACGACCTGACCTAATCTTTTTTATGGAAACAAAAAACAAGAGTGTAGTAGTTGACAGAGTGAGGAAGCGGATTCATTTCCAAAACATGGAGATTTTTGACCCTTCAGGTACCGCGGGGGGGCTGGTTGTACTGTGGAATGAAGGGGTGAAAGTAGTTGTGGAAGATAAATCCAGAGACTTTTTTGATATCGTGTGTAGCGATCAAGGCAGCGGCAACCTTATGCGCATAACCTTCCTGTATGCCCCTACTATCTTCCAGGAAAGGCTTCGACTATGGCATCATTTAAAGGTGATAGATGCATCTAATCATCTTCCTTGGATATGCGTAGGGGACTTTAATGAAATATTGTACCACTGGGAAAAGAGGGGTGGGTGTCGGGCGGAGCACTACAGGCTTGTCGCTTTCCAAGAATGCCTAAACAGATGTTCATTGATGGACATAGAAAGTAAGGGCTGTGCCTTCACATGGGCCAACAACAGGGAAGGCAAAGCTTTAGTGCGTAAGAGGCTAGATCGGGTCCTGTGCAACATTAATTGGAGAGTTAGGTACCCTAATGCAGAAGCTTTTGTTTTACCCGCAATAGGCTCAGACCATAGCCTAATCCTACTGTCCCTCCACCCAAGGAGGGTAAAAAGGAAAAAAGGACTTCAAGTTCGAGGCGTTTTGGATTGATGATGCCGAGTGTGAGGAGCTGGTGAAGGATAATTGGTGCGACCTGGAAGAAGCTCCAGCAGCCTTTGCCTGCAAATTGGAAAGAACCACCAAAGCCTTGAGCTCGGGGAGCAAACAGAAGTTCTCTAATGCCTATAACCAGATCGAGGTTTTGAAGAGAAGATTAACAACCCTTACAAATGCAGCTGAAAGCGATAGCAACAAACAAGAAATGCAGCAAATCAAAATGCAAATTCAGAACTTGTGGAAGCAGGAAGAGCTATATTAGGGGATGAAATCGCGAATAAACTGGATAAAATACGGAGATAAAAACACCAAATACTTCCATGCTACAACGGTCCAACGAAGACAAAGGAATAACATATCAATGTTGAAAATAGACGAAGATTGGTGTCGAGATCCCATTGGCCTGAAGCAACACATCGCAAGCTATTATAATTCTCTGTACGAAACTGTGGGTACCAGGAATTTCAGCCCCATACTAGAACAAAGTACTTTTCAAGTTCCACAGGGCATGAATGAAATGTTAATGGCACCAGTGTCCATAGAGGAGGTAAAGAAAGCGACCTTCCAGCAAGGGGCTACAAAGGCACCGGGTCCGGACGGGATGAATGGCCTGTTTTATCAGCATCACTGGGAGGTGTTACAACATGATATACACCGGTTAGTTAACTCCTTTTTCAGCTCAGGCAATCTAGACCCAGAAATTAACAAAACACACATAGTGCTTATTCCCAAAGTGCCTAACCCAGAAAGCATCACACAATTCAGACCAATAAGCCTGTGCAACTTTAGTTACAAAATCATTTCAAAGGTGATGGCGAACCGCCTTAAGCCCTGGCTCCCAAACCTTATTGCAAAAGAACAGAGCGCATTTGTTAGCGGGAGGCTCATCCAGGATGACATACTTATAGTCCAGGAGATTTTACATCAACTAAGAATCAGGGTGAGAAAGAGGCATTTCCAGGCCATATTAAAGTTGGATATGCAAAAAGCATACGATAGAGTGGAGTGGGACTTCCTTTGTGCGACAATGTTGAAAATGGGGTTCTGTGAGGAATGGGTATCATTGGTGAAAAAATGCATATCAACTGTCACATTCAGCATCAAGGTGAATGGGAAATCATTACAGTATTTTCAGCCATCTAAGGGGATTAGACAAGGAGACCCACTATCTCCTTACTTATTCATAATAATGGCTAACGTCCTATCCTCAATGCTATCCAAGGCGGTTGAGGACGGGTCTTTGAAGGGTATCAAAATGAACAGAAACTGCCCAACCTTGTCACACCTACTATTCGCAGACGATGCTATTTTCTTCCTAGATGGAACTATTGGTGAGTGTCAGAACCTAGCAAATATCTTAAACCAATATTATTTTGCATCGGGGCAAGCGATCAACCTGAACAAATCAGGCCTATTCTGCAGTGCCGGGAGCCCTCCCAACCTTAAAAACAATCTAGCAGCTGAACTAAGAGTACCCATAATGGAGAAAACAGGGAAATATCTCGGCATTCCATTAGATTGGGGACAAACAAAGAAATAGATGTTTGCGTGGATTTTGGCCAGGGTAAACATGAAGCTGGAAGGATGGAAGGAAAAGTTGTTATCAAAGGCGGGTAAAGAAATCTTACTCAAAACAGTGGTACAAGCAATCCCACAATACGCAATGTCCATTTTCAAGATCCCAATTTCTGTTTGTAAAGCTATTGAGCAGAAAATTGCTTCGTTTTGGTGGAAACAGAACTCATCCAAGTCTGGTATTCACCGGAAGAAATGGGACACCCTCAAAGAAAGGAAAATAGACGGTGGTTTGGGCTTCAAGGACCTAGTAACCTTCAATAAATCCATGCTAGGCAAGCAAGCTTGGAGACTTGCTCAAGATCCGAATGCACTTTGGAGCAAGCTTTTAAAAGGCATCTACTTCCCAAACAGTTGTCTATGGAAAGCAAAAAAGGGCTCCCGCCCGTCGTGGGGGTGGCAAAGTTTATTAACGGGAAGGGACTCAATAAGCTCCGAGGTTAAATGGGTGGTGGGGAATGGCGAGAGTATCAACATCAGAGAGGACAAATGGATCAATCAGAATCTTATAGGAGGGCCAACAAATTGAGAAGATCCCCAAATAGTAGCAGAGTTGATCGATCAAAGCACAAGAACTTGGAACGAAAACAAGTTGCAAAGGTTGTTCCAGGATAAGGTCGTAAGAGAAATTCTTGACACGTGCATCCTACCATATCCGGAAGGCGATAAGCAAATTTGGAACGGCAGTAAATCAGGGGACTACACGGTGAAGCAGGGTTACTCAAGACTTCGAGCAACGCAGGCTAAGCAACGTACAGAACAAGCATCGACATCGTATCAGCAGCCTCGTTCCCTATGGTCCAAGATATGGAAGATTCATACATAACCAAAAATTTGATTCTTCCTATGGAGTGCGTGCCAAAACGCTTTACCAACTACTGAGAATTTACACAAAAGAAGGGCGATAACGGACCCGTTTTGCCCAATTTGTTGGCAGACTCCAGAGTCCACGGAGCACATCTTCTTCCTTTGCGACTGGACAAAACAAATTTGGAACGATTAGAGAATACAGATTGAAGTTTCACCAACAAACATAACAAGAATGGACAAGTGGTTAGAGGAAGAACTCACAGGACGCAATTTACCCCATCGAGAACTTATCGCTGCCATTTTATGGCAAATCTGGAAAGCCAGAAACACCCAAGTGTTCCACCGAATTAATCCCAAACCGGGAGCTATTGTTGAAGATGCCATCCACCTGTGCAGACTCTACAGCAAGCAGAACTCCCCCGATCGCAAAGCCTGGCCGGAGAAGACATCAACAGAATTCTGGACTCCACCAAAAACAAGGCAATGGAAATTCAACGTGGATGGCTCATGGATCGAAGGTGGTACAGAGGGATTGGTTGGAGGCGTTTGCAAAGACCATAGGGGTGTGATTATCGCTGGGTTCGCTAAAGGGGTTGCGGCCAATTCTCCTCTGGAAGTCGAAGGTGAAGCGGTGATGGCAGCCTTACGCTGTCTGCGCGAAGAAGCAGAGAAAGGAAGAAGACCCGCAGTCAATGTGACAATCTGGACAGATAATGTGGAGACCGTGCGGTATATACAACAACCGTCCCTCAGCCCATGGGCCTTCAGGAAGCTATTCGAAGACTGCAATCATATTCTAACACAATCACAAAATATTTCTCTAGCCCACTGCCCACGTGAAACCAATTCTGTAGCAGACTGGATCGCTAAGTCTCATCGAAAAGGGAAACTTCCTTCTAATTGGTTGTACAAACCCCCCCAATCTCTCTGGGTTTTATTGTGTAACGATGCTAGTCAGCTTCACTCATGTAATCTGTCTTTGAATGAATGAAATGGCTACTGTTTCCGTCCAAAAAAAAAATCATAATGTCACCATAGGCTTTTGATGGAACTTTTGAGAAAACTTCTTTGACTTTGTTTTTTTATAGATTAGCAAATGGGCATACATGTTGCATGTGTGCAAAAACCTAAGATTTGAAATATGGTAAAAGATAAATGTTTTAATTCCAAACATTGTAAAAGATTTGAGAGATAGAAAATTTTCTTTGAACAATGCATGCTTGCTACTATTCTAAAAATATGCATGTTTGCCACTTGTCTCATTCTTTCATGGTCATATCATGCATAATTATTGCCATAACCAACGTGATTCTCGATGACCGAATATACATATAAACTTCAAAACGAAAATTTATTCATTGAGGATAAAGGGAGTTGAGGTATGACCGGAAATTAGAGCATCAAGATGGTAAAACTTTTCCGTAAAATAATGCATGTTTTCCATTTTGAAAAAAGTACATGTTAGCCATTTGTTGGCAAACTTTTTACACGTTCACCACATATGTAACAGCCCGAATTTTGATGTAAATCCGGAACCAATGAAGTTGACATTATTTCGCATTTCATTTTAGTAAGTCTCGCCTAGAGCTGATCACTCTTGGGATACTAACCAATAGGGTATGGCTAATTAGAAAATGGTACGTGGATCAGGGATCCGAGCGCGAATTGAATACCGATCTCGAGAAGGAATGAGAAAATAGTTTGAACCGATATGAACCGATCTTAGGAAAGGCGACGGATTGAGTTGGCCAAGGCCAACAATGTGCAATCGGATCGCAGGTAAGTCTGCAAGACCGAAAGTACACGTGGCCAACCAGTCCTGAGCCTGAACCGTATGATCGTGATTCTTGGGGCTAATGATTGTTTCTCATTCTCTCAAAGGACAGAATAGTCGTGATTCGGATAACCCTAGGTCGATACGCGTACATTCTAAACAGCCACCTGTTAGTGAAAGATTCTAAAATTGAAAACTGAGCGAATTTTGAAACACAGAATTGGACCCGGATTTGGATATCAATTTTCTACGGCTTAAGAGACTACATTTGAAAATCTGACGTCGTATTACGCTGGCCACGCACATTTTGAGTGTGTAGGGTTGAAAACTGGAATTTCGATCCGGAAATGGAAAATGACGGTTTTGCCCCTCAAGGGCCGCTTAGGGTTTTGGATGCCGTAAGTGGTTATTTCTTGGAACGAACGTCATTTTGGAGTGGCCACGCATGCCAAAAGTAATTTTGGACCAAAACAGGAATTTCGATAAAAATTAGAAAATAATATTATTTTATTCCCGGAACTTCGCAATCAATTTCTGAAGGTTTAGAAAATGAATTTCGCGATTCCGACGCCACATTAGGTTGGCCACGTATGTAAGGAACACATAGGTGCGAAAATTGGAATTTCGCCTCGGGGCCTGAAAAAGGACAGTTTTGCCCCTAGCTCGGTTCAGGTCCGAATTTCGAGGTGATCGTTTGGGATATTTTCTGAGGCCTATCAGCTCAATTATTGGTGTTTTTGACCACTTTGCCCCTAAATTATTAAGGTTGAATGGTTTTGGATCGTCGGATCGAAGGGTAAAATGGGAAAACGCGCGGATCGGCGACACGTGGCACCCCGGGCTGACATATTTGACCACCTTGGACCCTTATCTTCTCTCTCCTCCCCATTTCTGATCAGAACCGACCCTCTCTCTCTTCTCTCTCTCCCGAATCTCTCTCTCCCTCTTTGTTCCTCACTCGGCCACGCCTTGGCCAGAGCACCGCCGGCCACCGTGAGCCACCGCTGGCGACGCTGCAGCTCCTCCACGCCACCACCAGACCCCAGCCTCAGTCCCAGCCGAGCTCAGCCCCGTTTTCCCTCTCTTCCAGCCCATTTTCTCCCTCTTTCTCTCTCTCTCTAGAAACTGTTTTGGCCCGCCGGAGCTTCGCCGGAGCTCGAACGGCCAAACCGTCGCCACAGGGCCGTCCCCCGTCGCCGTACGACCTCTGCCGTCCCCATCCCCGTACAAGTGTCCGTACGGTTACTGTTCACGTCCGTATGGTCACTGTTCACGCCGTACGGTTTCGCCGGGAACCAGTCGCCGGAAACACTGTTCACCAGTGTTCGGCCACTGTTCCTACGTCGTCTTGGGCCTAGAAAATCGTGAGTATAATTTCTAAACCCTGATTAGGACTGGCAGTACGTTTTTCTAGATCGGTTTAGGTAGAATCGGTACATTCTGGATAGGGTTAGGTATTATCGGTACTGATTTTAGATGAAAATGTTGAATGGGTGGTGTCCTTAAATCTTGAGTAATTTAATGGGATTTTTATGAATAAGTATTGAGTTCGAATTGAGGAAATGTCGATTACTCATAGGACTAGATTCAGTACTGGGGTCGATTATACTGCAAGAATTGTTAGTAGCCCGATTTAGATTGGCCAGAATTACTGATTTGGCTTGATTGACATTTGTTTGGGTCATTGCCATTATTACCATGCCACGTGCTATTATAGATGAATTGATTGTTGTTTTTAAAATATAATTTTGGTCCACACGGTGTTAATTGGGCCAATTGAGCACGTGTTGTGATATGGAGTGTTTGAATTTAATTGGCGCTCATGGTGCATTGCATTACATAACATGGACACGCATTGCGTATGCAAAGAGTGAGTAATGTGATGAAATTGTGCGAGAATGCGTGCCTGCCATGAGCATGTGATCACCTAAAATACCCTGAAGCGTTATACGCTGGGTTCAGAAAATAATGAGTTGCGTGATCACCTAAAGACCTTCGGGTCGAGACCTTCGGGTCGATACCGTCCTCATGCACTTTGAAGCAGGACGATGCCCAGTACATCCGGAAGGCGACCATCCTCATGCACTTTGAAGCAGGCACTGGTTCGCAAGGAGAACAGTGTTGCGCCTCATGCACTTTGAAGCAGGCTAGAGACACTGGGCCAGATCGGTTGCTGCGCCTCATGCACTTTGGAGCAAGCTAGACGCACCGGGCCGTGATTATTGTGGACTCAAGTCGTAATTAATAATAAATTGGACATTTGCAAGTGTGCCAGTGTGGGCCAGTGGGCCGGGAAATGTACATGACATGTTCACGACATCTACATGCATGAACATCCATCGACTGGCATGCGAGTATGTGAGACTCGGTACATGAGCATGTGATTGGCGTACGTGTGGTAATATGTGCCACGTATTTGCCGTGACTATATTTTATTAAATTGCCTAACCTGCAAGGTCTATATAATTGCTGGCTTGGGCCCTGTTTGTGTTATGTTGTTTGTTGGTCGGGAGATTGTACGTTAGCCTAGCCTAGGTTTAGGGGTTGTATTCACTGAGAAGTGTTCTCATTGATTTTTTAAACCAAACATTTCAGACCCCCGTTCTTGAGAATGCCGTAGCCGCCACCACTTTTTGGGATCCCGACTCAGATAGAGAGGTTCGTGAGTGTTTTTCCTTCTGGAAATGGAGAAGCCTACATAAGATATCGATCCGTGGTTACCGTAGACGTCGGAGAGTTCGCCGATCTTAACCAAGAATATATCGCCTGGTGTATTGGGGATGATCAGGGGAACATAGGTAGGCCTCTTAGGTCTTTTGACGCACCCTTAGACGAGAATGGCTTGATGGCGCCTATCATTGTTGATGGCGAGGTGATCAACCCCGAGGACGAACCGATAGGGGAAGCCTATGATCCTGAGGTAGACAATGAACCCCAGGTGGTAGCTGAAGACCAAGATCAGTGGGTGAACGACGATGATCTACCAGATGCCATGGACGTTGACGGTGTTGAGAATGGAGAAGTCGCGGAAGTAGATAGTGACGAGGAGCTTCGGTGGTATCTTGATCCAGAGATAGAATTGGATTCTGAGGAGGAGAGAGCGGCGGCCTTGGATATGGACTCGGAGGAGTCCGAACCTCAGGCTAGCTCTCAGGAGGAGTCTGAGACGCAGGAGAGTTCAGAGCACGATTCCTCGGGATCCGATCCCGACTGGATGCCTTAGCTCCTGTCCTAACCCTCAATCGCCAGTTGACTCTTTTTGAATGGCGATCTCACCTTAGATAGAGGCTAACCAAACCCTCTTGCAGCCAAAGCCCCTTTTTGATGTATTGGCTGCTGTATGTCGGTTTTTGTTGTTAATAGCGTGGCGTGTTTTATGGCATAGTTCTTGTATATATGTTGTAAATATTTTTAAGGTAATGTAATAAGTTTGTTAATTTTTGTGTTATTAATTATGAGTTGTTCTATCCATGGTTGTCATTATAATAGTACGGGTGTATATATATTTATATATACGTGTCTTCCGCATGTGTTTTGTTCTCTGATGGTTGGGTCGGCAATGCAATCCTGGGAGCGTTGCACCATAATCGACCAAAGGTGGGATGTTCGAGCTTCGTGGGGTACGGGGCGTGACAACATACATCGCTAGTTTTGAGGCCTATCAAATGTCAAAGACTAAAGTGTTAAGTAGTAAATGTTTCAAATGCAAAATGCAAAGGATATTAAAAGAAAAAAAAATTAGAGAAACTGAAATTGAAAGAAGAAAGTAGAGAAAAGTTATATATGATGCAAGGCACTTCCAGGTAGGGATGACTCCAAAAGAAAATTATTAGGGCAGCAGTTTGGTTGACAATATATACTGAAAAAGTTTTCTTTAATCCAAATGATTAAAAATTTTATGTATTCAGAAACTTTGTTTTTAATGAATTGATCTATTTGAAAAAGTGAATTGTAATTGTTGTGAAATAAAAAAGTATTTAGCTCAAAGAAAAATGATAATATTTGGGTGTGTTTGGAAAGTGCTAAATATTTAAATAATCATGAATGCTAGAGATTTACTTTACGGGTTGTCGCGACCCTAAAAAATTTTAAATTATTTTCTCGGGCTAATGGATTATTAAGACTGAACTTAACTCGGGCCCTCCCAAGTCCTACCAATTCGCAACTTAGGGTTTAAGTTCTTAACGTGCAAATATTTTCATGCTTGGGGTCGCCACTTATCAATTTACGGTAGGTTGATTAGAAACCTAAATAAAACATAGGGAGATATGTTTTATTCCTACGAACCAGAGATTCTAAGCCCGGGGACTTGATTACGTTAGATCTAGTCTAACGCCCTTTCGGTACCTTTTCTTTTCAAAAATATTTTGGCAGGCAGTTTGGATCCATTTTAGCTTAATTACTAACATGTGAGGTGTTCATGCGGGTGCGCAAACCACCAACTTAACACCCAATAATCAAAGCATTAAATAAACTGTAAACTTAGGAGAACAACTTACCTCGAACCAGCGCAAGCATCTGCATTGTTAGCTAGAAAATCACATCAAACACCCTAATATGATTTCTAGTTAACAAACAATCACTCAATTTCTCTTTTTTGGATTTTCACTTTATTTAAATGAAACCTAGCCTAGATGCAATGACGTGCAAAAATATGACATGCAAATTAATGTAACCTAGCATGCATACTATATGACACGCGACGACGTGACCTAATTCTAATGACGAAATGATGATTATTTTTTTGGTATTTTAATCAATGAAATTCGGAATTAAAAATATGCCTAAATTAACATGTAACTTAATGACTTCCTTTTTTTGGTAATTTCTGTTTAAAATTCGAAATTCAAAAATACCTAAATCAACATGCAATCTATGATGACTTAATCTACCCTAGAATAATTTCTTTTTTGGGATTTTTGATTAAAAATTCGAAATTATAAATTACTTAAATTAAAATGCAATCTATCCTAATAAAACATGAAACAATTCACCATTTTTTTTGGGGTTTTTTATGAAAATTCGGAATAATAAAATAACGTGAATAATCCGTTAGGATTAAAACAATACCTAATTTAAATTAGGAAACATGCCACCTTAAGTCCTAATTTAAATTAAATACTTATCTCATCCTTCGGGATATATTCAAAAATCCTAGACATGCAATACTCTAATTTAAATCTAGCTAATATTTTTTTAATATTCTGTTTTATTTGAAAAGGAAAGAAAGCAATTTAAACATGGATAGCAACCACATTCAAAACAACCACACGATCCGCCAAATTTGTTTCAAACTCGGATTAGGCACAAAATTCGAACTATCGGTTATATCTATAGGGTTATAGATATTAACGGATATTCGATCATTCAAATTTGGAAAGCTAATGAAATTCATTATCGTATCCAAATAGTTATGGATAGGATAATAATTTCCCGTATCGCCGCGTATCGGACCTTAGGGTTAAAGTCGGATAGTCGTCCAGATACGTTGCTAAATTAGGAAATTTTCCTAATTTGAATATTTGAAAATATCGCGGATATATCAAACATTATCTTAAGATATCTAAATATTCACGTGATATTCACGAAATATTCAAACATGCAAATTAGGAAATTAAATATTCGAAGAGAATATTCAGAATATATCCACTTACCTAATTTGAAAATATTTCCAACTTTGAACCAATCGGGATCGAGCTCGCGACGACCGAACAGCAACACCGGTGACGTCGGGACGGCACTCACGCGCGATATCGATGCGGCATCCCCGGGAACGATGGCGTCGGTGACAACGGCGGTGTGGGCGTCGAACACGGCGAGGGCGATGACCGGCTGAATAGCAACTTGGCAGGGGCTCACGGTTGGACTCACGGACACCACCACGGGGATGTTGGTTTGGCGGGACAGCAGCACGGCCGGCGGTGCGCTCGGTGGCTGCTCCGATGGAACACAGCGGCAACGTCAGGACGGCAAGGCTGGACGTCTTCGTGCAACAAGGATGGTTTGACGTTGTCTCGGAGTCACGATTTGGCCCTGCAATCACGGTGGAAGAAAAGTTCGCTGGATGGTGCTTCGTTGGACTGTTGTGGCAAGCGAAACTAGAGCAAAGCTCGCTGGACGTTGGTGAAGTGCACGGACGCAAAGAGCTGCTGCGTCTTCTTCTCGTGTCTTGTCTTTTTCTTTTAATCTTCGGAGAGCCCTCGAAAGACAAGGCCTTTTTTTGACTGATTTTTCTTTATTCACGTCCCCCTCCTCCTCTTCTGTTTTACTTTTTTTTTGTGGCCGTGTACCCCTTTTCTTTGACTTTTTCTCTCTTGGATGGTCTTCTTCTTTTTTTAATCCTTCTCTGTGGACGTGCTTCAAGGTTGACTGAAGCAGACGTGGTGCTCTTTTGTTGACTGGGGAAGTCGTGTGGTATGTGCAGCGAACAACAAAGAAAATCTTCTCTGTTCAAGGACGCAGGAGCAGCAGCTTGGCGTTGGTGTTAGTGGCGTGTCGCTGGCTTCGTGGAGGTGTCGTCGATCATGGGGACAGCTACGACGACGGGGCGGCTGGCTATGGACGATGTGTGGTGGCACGAAGGCAGAAGAGGCGGTGGCGGGATGCGGTGGCGCACGGAGGGACGGGGCGCGGAGAGCGGCCGCCGAGGCACGACGATCTCTCTCACTTTTTCTCTCCAAAAATCAGATCTGAAATTGTGACGTGTTTTCCCTTAAAATTCTGACCTAGTTATGTTTATATAATGCTAATCCTAGGTCAATTAGGTGGGCTTAATGTCCTAATGAGCTTAGGCTTTGGCTTAAGTTTAATTAAAATCTAAATGGGCTGATTTAACTTGGGCTTTTAATTAATTAAACACAATGAGCTGAATTAAGCTCAAATTAAAACAACCGAGCCCGTTCGACTTGAAATTCCCGACCCCTGCATTCCCGAGCGAACCGAGTTTTGTTCAAAGAAATTTAAGCTCTTTCGCCGACGCCAATTTGATGTAAAAAATGCAATTAAATTAAAATGAGCCTAAACTATATGTTATGCAATTTAAATATTTTTGTTTAGGGGTTAAAAATTAATCCCTAATTTTCATGCAAATTACACTAAATGTCGCGCCAAAATTTAGGTGTCAACAGCTGCCCCTCTTTAAAGGTGAGCTCGCAGAGGTTGCATTCAAAGACTAAATGATACCTAAATTTCAACTATGCAAATGCAATGAATGTTATTTTTGTCGGAGTTGTGAGTCCCATTATTTTAATGCATTAAGAAATGATGCATGCGGACATGAAAGGAAAACATACCTGGAATTACTTACCTGACTGGTGCGAGATAATGCAATTCGAGGCACAACTCTGACTTTGTATGTTGTTTGGCAAATGTTTGGGCTCAGTCCCATAGGTATTGCCTGACACACTGTTGATAAACTTCGGTGATCTGCAATTAAGTCAAAACACACGAAGAAAAACTTGACGTATCCAATCATCATCTGGATCCGAGAGAGCAGTTCCGACCTTTACAAACTACCTATACATCTTAATAGGTGTTTGCAAAGATTTGGCCGCTTCACTTATACCTGCTCATAAGTGAACTGCGGGGGAACTTTTGAAGTTAAGAAGATATTCCGACCTTTACATATACCTGCTCATATGCAAAGATTTGGCCGCCTCACTTATACCTGCTCATAAGTGAATAGCGGGGGAACACCTGAGATTGAGAGAATATTCCGACCTTTATGAAATACATATATCTGCTCATATGCATTCATAAAGATTTGGCCACCATGCCTATATCTGCTCATAGACACGTGCGGGGGAATATCTGGGATAAAGGGGAGTATTCCAACCTTTACATATACCTGCTCATATGTAAAGATTTGGCCGCCATGCCTATATCTGCTCATAGACACGTGTGGGGGAATACCCGAGATTGGGGAATATTCCGACCTTTACATATACCTGCTCATATGCAAAGATTTGGCCGTCATGCCTATATCTGCTCATAGACATGTAACGGGAGAATCTTCTCGAGATTGTATGAAAATCTGTGATTTGGTGAACAAAAGGACTAGCCCAAGTGTTCAAGGGTTCCTTGACAAAGTACCTGGATATCATCAGAGGTACCTGAAAAGGTTTGATCAATAGACACGTAAACATCGTCAAAGGCGTCTAGAGATCGCAACAAAAATGATTAAATATGGGGGCCTGACGATTGCTCGAATAGGTTAGGGATACCTGGATAGTCAAAGACATCTAAAGGATAGAGATATACTTACCTGGTGATATCTCCGACTCTTGAAAGTGTGTCTCCTGCTAGACACAGTCTTAGGCAAAATGTAACATGTATTCACGCACTATCAAGAACACATATACACATGCACTATGAATTCAACTGGTTTTTATGCACGATGGTTTTGTCAAATCGGCATTACAAACTCCGTTGGGGAAAAATCATGACAAGACAATCTTAACTCATAACTGAGTGTCTTGAAAATGTCGAATGAGGGACTTCCGATCCGAAAGGACTTTCACTCATTCTCATTGAAAAAATGCTGATTTATTGAGAATCGCTTCATCTCACCATCATCATGTCGACAAGGGTCCGAGTATTCTCGCAAGCGGTACGACCTTACCAATCCAAGAGGTCTTTACCGGGACTGTAACATGAGCCTGGTCAATGGCTTAGCAAAGAGGACTCTTCGAGTCGAGGCTATTGAAAGAAAATATTCTACAATTGTCTCCGGGTTTACAAGTCAAGAACCCTGCAAAATGAAATAGAAATGGACTTGCTCGCACTTTTTCGAGCTAAGCTTATAAACATCTGAAACTCTACGTTAATTCAAGTGCTCTAATCTGAAGAGACTTTGGAAGGGATGTAACGTAGGCAAGGCTCATGGGTTGAGAAATGAATGAATCATTAGGCTCAAAATGTGTATAATTGGGGTGAATAAGTTGGTGATTATCTCGGCATTGTCACTGGTCTTCTTCTTCACCAGAGATTTTCTTCTCGGTAAATGTTCCATTGGCTTCAGGAGTTCATCACTTGATTTTTTTGAGACTTGTAGGACTACTGCTCTACTGGGAATGATTTTGACATATCAAATCCTGACATTTTTCATTGGGCATTGGCCCTGCTTTTACTAGGCACACTGCTTTTCTTGCCCCTTTTTTTTGACACATGTCTCTTACATTGTAAACATTGGCCAACTATATCATGCTGAATGACTTGTCATTGGAACTTTCAAGGATCTTCATCTCTTATCAGCATTCTGGATATGCTGCTTGAACAATGACAACTTTTACCTTGCCCCAGTGTGGGGGATGATCACCAATTGAGTTTGTATGAAACGAATTTGCAGGCTCAATTGGGCTTAGCAAAGGATAAAATGTGTGTAGGATAGAGAAAGAAATGCTCTTCGTCATCCTAAGGCACTTGAACTTCGCGTGAATTCATCTGAAAAAGCAACACTCGAAGATTGATGCAAGTGAGAGCAAGAAGATTTCTACACATTTTTCCTCATGATGCTGATTTACCTCCAGTTTGCCCCGATGTGGGGTGGTTCTTGACAGGGGTAATTTGAAAGAATTTTCTCCAAGTGTTTAGGCTCAAAGTGGCGAAACAAGGGATAACCTGTATTGTTTAAGGTGAAGAAATGAAATGCTTCTTGTCATTTCGATCGCCGTACCTTTTGCGAGAGAACTCTTTACCTTGCAGACATGGAATTTTTCCACTCAACTCACTGGGGATTAATACATAGGACTGTATATAGGATAAAGCTTGCATTTCATCATCCCGATGTACCTCATTCGGCACAATCAATCCATTTCACATGAGTGATCAAATTGTCTAAATAGACTTCCCCTTTTGAAGTCCACAATACTAATCGACAAAACAATCGCGCAGAAATTAAAGCCAATGCACCCATTTCATCTCAAAATTGAATGAAATCGTTAATTCATCATTGAAATGTTTGCAATTCTGAAGTATAAAACCAAACACCGGAAATCTTTTACTGCAAAATGATAGATTTTATCAAGGATAATACATTTTCACAGCATCAGAATTAACAGGATTGAAGAACTCACAACCATCCATTTTGGCGAGAATCAGTGCACCTCTGGGAAGCACCTTCTTAACCACATACGGACCGATGTAGTTTGGGGCAAATTTACCTACTCATGCGGCAACTGGATCGAGCGTTTCGCTTCACCTTCGGAAAGGGTTGCCCCTATCTTCACCTCCTTGGGTTCTCCGGAATCACTCAGATTGACGGTGATTGTTTGATCTACCGTCAGGACTTTAGGCTTTTCATGTCGTTCTAGATCACGCTGAATATCTGAGGAATATCGAGTTCGTCGGCATCATTGGGATCAGGCTCGGCGGCGCATGATTCATCGGATTGGACCATTCCCGTACCCTCACGTGTCACAAGATTGCCCCCGAAACATAAAGCAATTGATTCAGAAGGACAAACAGGTCTAAACATTGCATTTTTTTTGTAATTTTTAATTTTTTAATTTTTTTTGTGTTTTTCTTTTTCTGAAACTCATTTCGAAAAGGTTTTAACACGAGGAAGCATGAAGAAGCCAGGCCTCAGAATTCTCCTTGGACTATATTTTCTTTTATCGGTTGGATATCATCACCGGGCTGGTTTGATATACCTCAACATGCCCTAAAAAATGAGAATAAAACTTGTAATTTCATTGATCAAAATGAATTACATTTATTGAATGGAAATTGCGATAATCGAAACCTAGAAACGGAAATAGAAAACAGCACCCGAAACGGGGCAAATCCTAGAAAGCAATAAAAATTCCCACGCAGGGGAGTGTGCAGAAAAGTAAAGGTTTTACTCTTGTGGGCCTATGCCCATTCCCTCTAACGGTCCTTCTTCGATAGCTCCGATGAAGACGTCGTCGAACAAGGTAGTGATTCCCTCCATTGCATCGTCAGAGTCTTCTGTCATTAGAGGTGCTGGATCATCCATACCTCCCCATCCGTCAGGGACAATGTCACGGGAATCAATATAGAAGCTCGGGGGTGCTAAGTACTTCACATAATAGTCGAACTTGCCGCTCGGTTGTCCCAGAATGTCAATCACCTCTTTCTCTTCATGAGCTTTAGGCATGATTTCTACGATCTCCTTATCATCGGTCGCATCTTCGAGCGGAGGCATGTCCTCAGGCAAAGGATCTAGCTTGACCTTTCCAGTGTTCAACGTAGCAAACTCATCGTCCCTGTTTATGACGACCTCGGAGATAGTAGCAACGATGCCAGTGTGGTTAGCATAAACGATCATCCCAACTTCTACTATCTTTGTGATTCTTTCTCTCATGATAGCCAGGGAAATGGCCTCATTACTCGGGTAATAACCGGTTTTTACTAACTCACCATAAACATCGGCAGTGTATACCCTGACATTCTTGATTCAACCAGTATTGAAACTGAATATGGCATTCACATTGCCCGTGTGATCGGGGAGCGGGTTACTCTGAACATTCGGCTTAGCAGGTTGGAATGAGAACGCCTTCGTGTCGAGGAGATTCTGGATTCAGTGCTTGAGGGCGTAGCAATTGTCGGTTGAATGCCCCAGCTCGCCCATGTGATAATCGCATTTCTTCGACGGGTCGTAGTTATAGAACTTCTCAGGATTGGGCTGCTTTGGCTCGGTAGAAAGCAAGCCTCTCTTCCGGAGCACCGCCAACACTTGAGACAATGACCCGGGAAGGGGGGTGAATTGTCTTTTGTTGTTCCTCCTCTGAAACGGTTGACGACCGTGTTTTGGTGCTGAGCTTCTGCTACTTGAATTGCCGGGGCAGGATTAACATTCCGCCGGCCCGGTTAGGTATAAATCACATTCACTTCAGCCGCTGGTTCTTTCACCTTCCTTGCACTGAATCTCTTGGTTGAGGAGGACGGCTCTACAAACCATCCATCTTTCAGCCCTATCTCAATCTGTTCACCTATGGGGATGAGTTGGTTGAAGTTGTCAGCCGGAATGGCCACCATCCGATTACGATACTCGAACGGGAGAGTTTTCACGAACATCCTCTTCAGCTCACTGTCTATGGGCTCCAGGACGACTTGTGCGGCTAGATTCCTTCATCTGATGGCATAGTCTTTGAAAGACTCGGTCTTTTTCATCTGAGCACGCTCGAGATCATCATGGGTAGGAGTAATGTCTGTTATGAACCGGTATTGCTTCAGGAATGCCTCACTAGCCTCCTTCCAAGTTTTGAGGCTATTGATCTTCTTCATGAGGCACCAGTGCAGAGCAGGGCCGGTCAAGCTCGCTTAAAATGCATGGATCATCAGAAGCTCGTTGTCAATGTACGAGGTCATCTGTACATGGTACAACTGCAGGTGGGCTTTTGGGCACGTAGTACCATTGTACTTATCAAAGTCCGGCATCTTGAACTTCTTCGGGATCTTAATCTTGAGTACAGGGATAGATCGATCGATGGTGAATCCTGTGAACCCTCCAGCTGTTTAACTCTCTCTTCCAGCTTATTGACTCGTTCATCAGGCTTGGGTTTGTTGACGATAATCTGGACGGGGTCATCTTCTAACTCAGGCATATCATCATCTTCCTCGACGTCAACATTCTTTCCACCTGTATACTTCGGGACTGATGCTTCAAGGGGTGCTGGAACAGGGATCGACCGAAGAGCCTTGATCTCAGCGGTCATTTGTTGTATTGCGACGGCAAGTTGCTTGATCTGGTCTTCCATACCGACAACACGCTCTTGCAACTCGGTTTGATCGGCCATTCTAGCTCTTGACCGTGTGCGAATAGGCGATCGTGATCGGTCCGTAGTTACCTAATTCAAAAATAGAGCATGGTAAGTATGAGTCCTCAAAACGATCGGTCCATGACTCAGTCTAATCGTCACTTTTATTCCCATTTTTCATGACATTTTTCATTATTCTATGTATTTGTGAAAATGGTGGCAAATTTCTTAGGAAATAATGACTTATGACAGACCTAGGAAAATAATGATAAGAATTGAAAGTAATTTTTTTCAAAGCTTTATTTTTTCTTTTTCTTTCCCTTTGAAAAAAAAATTAATGATTATTACTTTCAAAAATTACGATCGACCTAGACCTATCATGGACCGACCAAAGAAAATACGAAAGATAAGTAAATTGCGAGATAAAGGTTCAGAACACTTACTTCACCGGGTAGGATAATGACAATCACATAAACATGCACATGAAATGTGAGGTTCGATTTCTACCTAAACTCTGGCTTGCAAAATGGAGACGCAAGGATTACCGAACTAAACCAGTCATGGTGGTGGTTAGGCTGGGATTCCCCTGACTCCGGCTTAGTCAAAGAGCCGACCCGGGTTGCGTGGGATACAACCGAGGTGGGTATTCGATGACACCATGAAAGAAAATTTTCGGGACCGAGGAGGGCGACCCGTACCACATGGTTTTGGTCAGGGTATCCACTATCTCAGTACCATCTTAAACCTATGCCGCCCAGGTCCGGCAGCGGATAGTGTGTGCGGTGTAGTGAAAATGTAAGGCATGCACAACAGGTTATATCAAACAGCGCTTCGTGCATAAATTAAACCATACATCCAAACACCTTCCTGCAAAACAAGGGTAAACAATCATGCCTCCCCTTATACCTCTCATTTTGCAAGAACATTTAACACCTAAAATGTTAGGGACGTACCTGGGATCCTCGCTGCCAAACAAAAATTATTAATTGGCCTAAGTCCACTAAGAGTTTTAACTCAAGTCCCCAGCGGAGTCGCCAAGCTGTCGCGACCCTAAAAAAATTTAAATCATTTTCTCGGGCTAATGGATTATTAAGACTGAACTTAACTCGGGCCCTCCCAAGCCCTACCAATTCGCAACTTAGGGTTTAAGTTCTTAACGTGTAAATATTTTCATGCTTGGAGTCGCCACTAATCAATTTACGGTAGGCTGATTAGAAACCTAAATAAAACATAGGGAGATATGTTTTATTCCTACGAACCAGAGATTCTAAGCCCGAGGACTTGATTACGCTAGATCTAGTCTAACGCCCTTTCGGTACCTTTTCTTTTCAAAAATATTTTGGCAGGCAGTTTGGATCCATTTTAGCTTAATTACTAATATGTGAGGTGTTCATGCGGGTGCGCAAACCACCAACTTAACACCCAATAATCAAAGTATTAAATAAACTGTAAGCTTACGAGAACAACTTACCTCGAACCAGCGCAAGCATCTGCATTGTTAGCTAGAAAATCACATCAAACACCCTAATATGATTTCTAGTTAACAAACAATCACTCAATTTCTCTTTTTTTGGATTTTCACTTTATTTAAATGAAACCTAGCCTAGATGCAATGACGTGCAAAAATATGACATGCAAATTAATGTAACCTAGCATGCATATTTTATGACACGCGACGACGTGACCTAATTCTAATGACGAAAGGATGATTATTTTTTTGGTATTTTAATCAATGAAATTCGGAATTAAAAATATGCCTAAATTAACATGCAACTTAATGACTTCCTTTTTTTGGTATTTTCTGTTTAAAATTCGAAATTCAAAAATACCTAAATTAACATGCAATCTATGATGACTTAATCTACCCTAAAATGATTTCTTTTTTGGGATTTTTGATTAAAAATTCGAAATTATAAATTACTTAAATTAAAATGCAATCTATCCTAATAAAACATGAAACAATTCACCATTTTTTTGGGGTTTTTTATGAAAATTCGGAATAATGAAATAACGTGAATAATCCGTTAGGATTAAAACAATACCTAATTTAAATTAGGAAACATGCCACCTTAAGTCCTAATTTAAATTAAATACTTATCTCATCCTTCGGGATATATTCAAAAATCCTAGACATGCAAAACTCTAATTTAAATCTAGCTAATATTTTTTAATTTACTGTTTTATTTGAAAAGGAAAGAAAGCAATTTAAACATGGATAGCAACCACATTCAAAACAACCACACGATCCGCCAAATTTGTTTCAAACTCGGATTAGGCACAAAATTCGAACTATCGGTTATATCTATAGGGTTATAGATATTAACGGATATTCGATCATTCAAATTTGGAAAGCTAATGAAATTCATTATCGTATCCAAATAGTTATGGATAGGATAATAATTTCCCGTATCGCCGCGTATCGGACCTTAGGATTAAAGTCGGATAGTTGTCCAGATACGTTGCTAAATTAGGAAATTTTCCTAATTTGAATATTTGAAAATATCGCGGATATATCAAACATTATCTTAAGATATCTAAATATTCACGTGATATTCACGAAATATTCAAACATGCAAATTAGGAAATTAAATATTCGAAGAGAATATTCAGAATATATCCACTTACCTAATTTGAAAATATTTCCAACTTTGAACCAATCGGGATCGAGCTCGCGACGACTGAACAGCAACATCGGTGACGTCGGGACGGCACTCACGCGCGATATCGATGCGGCATCCCCGGGAACGATGGCGTCGGTGACAATGGCGGTGTGGGCGTCGAACACGGCGAGGGCGATGACCGGCTGAATAGCAACTTGGCGGGGGCTCACGGTTGGACTCACGGACACCACCACGGGGATGTTGGTTTGGCGGGACAGCAGCACGGCCGGCGGTGCGCTCGGTGGCTGCTCCGATGGAACACAGCGGCAACGTCAGGACGGCAAGGCTGGACGTCTTCGTGCAACAAGGATGGTTTGACGTTGTCTCGGAGTCACGATTTGGCCCTGCAATCACGGTGGAAGAAAAGTTCGCTGGATGGTGCTTCGTTGGACTGTTGTGGCAAGCGAAACTAGAGCAAAGCTCGCTGGATGTTGGTGAAGTGCACGGACGCAAAGAGCTGCTGCGTCTTCTTCTCGTGTCTTGTCTTTTTCTTTTAATCTTCGGAGAGCCCTCGAAAGACAAGGCCTTTTTTTGACTGATTTTTCTTTATTCACGTCCCCCTCCTCCTCTTCTGTTTTACTTTTTTTTTGTGGCCGTGTACCCCTTTTCTTTGACTTTTTCTCTCTTGGATGGTCTTCTTCTTTTTTTAATCCTTCTCTGTGGACGTGCTTCAAGGTTGACTGAAGCAGACGTGGTGCTCTTTTGTTGACTGGGGAAGTCGTGTGGTATGTGCAGCGAACAACAAAGAAAATCTTCTCTGTTCAAGGACGCAGGAGCAGCAGCTTGGCGTTGGTGTTAGTGGCGTGTCGCTGGCTTCGTGGAGGTGTCGTCGATCGTGGGGACAGCTACGACGACGGGGCGGCTGGCTATGGACGGTGTGTGGTGGCACGAAAGCAGAAGAGGCGGTGGCGGGATGCGGTGGCGCACGGAGGGACGGGGCGCGGAGAGCGGCTGCCGAGGCACGACGATCTCTCTCACTTTTTCTCTCCAAAAATCAGATATGAAATTGTGACGTGTTTCCCCTTAAAATTCTGACCTAGTTATGTTTATATAATGCTAATCCTAGGTCAATTAGGTGGGCTTAATGTCCTAATGAGCTTAGGCTTTGGCTTAAGTTTAATTAAAATCTAAATGGGCTGATTTAACTTGGGCTTTTAATTAATTAAATACAATGAGCTGAATTAAGCTCAAATTAAAACAACCGAGCCCGTTCGACTTGAAATTCCCGACCCCTGCATTCCCGAGCGAACCGAGTTTTGTTCAAAGAAATTTAAGCTCTTTCGCCGACGCCAATTTGATGTAAAAAATACAAATAAATTAAAATGAGCCTAAACTATATGTTATACAATTTAAATATTTTTGTTTAGGGGTTAAAAATTAATCCCTAATTTTCATGCAAATTATACTAAATGTCGCGCCAAAATTTAGGTGTCAACACGGGTTAATTACAGTTTTTTCCCATAATTAATGTTATGCCATTGTCAGGT
This sequence comes from Syzygium aqueum, assembly GCA_031216185.1. NCBI lineage: Eukaryota > Viridiplantae > Streptophyta > Magnoliopsida > Myrtales > Myrtaceae > Syzygium > Syzygium aqueum. The sequence goes on from CM062233.1 coordinate 12,163,477, forward strand.
CGCATAGGTTTTTGGTGGAACTAATATAGAAACGTTCCGAGTTTGTTTTTTTATATATTAGCAAATGGGCACACGGGCTGACATTTTAAAGATGGTAAAAGATATTCGACTAAATAAATTGGTAAAAGATAAATGTTTGCATTCCAAACACCATAAAAGATTTGAGAGACTGAAAATTGTCTCTGAACAATGCGTGCTTGCCACTGTTCTAAAAAAATGAATGTTTGCCGCTTGTCTCATTCTTTCACAGTCATATCATGCATAATTATTGGCATAGCAAACGTTATCTTCGATGACTATGTTGGGGGCTAACAATACAATATAAAGGAAAGGTGAATAGGTTGTTTGAGAACTATGAAGAACTTTTGCGGAATACAAGAAGTTAAATTTCAAACAATAGCAGAAACATATTATAGAAATTAAGTGCTCATGCTGTTGTTTAACAAATAGTGATGAAAATGAACAGTGAGGAGACAGAAGATATTGCAAGCAAATATATAGTGGTTCCACTTTATCCCCATGCCTACATCTATTCTCAACAATAACAACCACAATAAGGATGAAATCCTCTAGTAATCTTTGTTGATAACTGATTTTTAGCCGACATATCGTAAAGATAAAAATATTGAAATAAGGGTTTTTGATCGCAACAGAGCCTGTTTTTCAATCAAAAAGATTCATTTAACATTTTTTTTTCTTGCTTTAGCCCTTGATTTTCTTTTCATTTGCACCTTAATCTCAACAAGTCAAAATGTTGACTTTTAAGTTGACTTTTTAGTTAAATTTTGACCGAAAAGTCAACTCTAAGTCAATTTCGATGTTTTTTTTTTGCATGAAAAACCCCAAAATAGTGTCAATTTCACTTTTGTATAGTCAATGTTCGAAAAAATCAAAGTTTGACCCATCAATTGACATTTTAGTAACTAATTACTAAAATGTAGACTTTTGGTCAATACTTTGTCCAAACAAAATTGAAAAAATTCAAAACCCCCGAATCAACTTATTTTTACTTCAATTTGACTTTCCCACATTAATTTCACAAAATCGATTTAAAGCCAACTTTTCCCCAATTCGTGAATCTTGGTTCAAAATCGGTAAAAAATGAAATTATTTTGTTTCTAGTCATTTTTCAAGATAGTTTCCTTCACAACATTTGATATAGGGGTCGTCTCATATTCAATTTTCAAGCCAATTTAAATTCCAAATCCAAGGGTAAAAACCCCTAATTTGAGCAATAATTAGAGGTATTGTCGGTTTCCATGATTCGCTCAATTAAACCACAGATGAGTCCTATTTCTTATATGCAACTCAAATCCTACATCAATTTTGACAAATTCATATGAATTTGAATCAATTTGATCAATTTAGATAAGCAAGGACTTGCAAAATCATGCTAGTTTCATCCAATTGATGCAATTCAACTTGACATATTCCAATCTAGGAGTTAAATTGATTAATTGAGCTTCAATTTGATTATTAAGCTCCTATTTCTTTTTAGGGTTTAATTCAAGACATCATGTGAAAGTCAATTTGTGCACATTGAACTGATTTAAACCCATTCAATTGAATCAATCGAGTGCTTTTCAAGTCAATTGAGTTTAGTTGAAATCAATTTTGTCAATTGAGAACAAATTTGACAAAATTGCATCGATTGATTGAAAATCCCCAATTTACATGAGGCAAATCAATTGAGATGAAATTGGCATCGCTCATGATGTAAATGCAACAAATTAATTCAATTGGAATGTTAATAATGGGTTTGATTGAGTTTAGTCGATTGGATTCAAGTTGTTTTTTTTTTGGTAAGGGGATTTAAGTTGTTTTATTCCAATTTAATCCATTCATTTGATAATTGGTTAGAAATTTTTTACAATTAGGTTCTCCAGAGAGCAAATTGGACTAAATTGCACAAAACTTTTGTCAAGGAACCAATTGAACCGGTTGAACCAGATCGAACCGGTCCAACCAGCCCAAATTAGACTTAGTTTCGAATAGGCCAGTTTAGTGGATGGTCCTTCCCTTCTACGGGGTTTCGGATGACGCACCATCTCTTTGGTTTTGTCGTTGATTTGGGACGCTTAACTCGGGAAGTATGACTTGGTTTTCACTCAGTCTGACTCATTTGACCTCATTGGCCACCGTTCTCTCTCCCCCACAGCACACGTTACCCATCCACGTTACCAAAAGACTATATTCTATATACTCTTACCGAAGTTTGATGTTCATGAAGCTTCAAATTTAAGCACTAATGAATATTACTTATGGCACCCTGAAGTCAGCTAGGCTAGTAATTTCAAACTTTGATTGAGCAAAACAATGTTGAAATTTCAAACATTGGCTGTTGATTTGATAAATTCCTAGGATCTTATGATCCTTGATTTGATCGTTGAGGACCTCCGTGCTATTCGTGGAATCAGACCCACATAACTTGCTTGAGTGGGTGTGGGTTTTTTAAAATGGGTTAAAATATATTTTTTTGAGTTTTATTTTTTCTCAACTTATTTATAACCCAAACAAAAAAAAATAACAAGTTACCCATACGAAATTGAGCTCATTAAGTCCAAGTCACAAAACAGGTTTTCTAGCGTTAAGTTCTTTATAGGTATTTCAATTTATAGGTTATTTATATTTTTGATTTTATTTACTAATTTTGTATTGTTTAATTTGCTTTTTAAATTTGTGTGAAGTTTTTATTTAAGTAATGTACACATGCCAGAGTTTAAAGTAGGTTAAATGGGTGGATATTGTTATGAAATACATGAATGAATATTCGTTATATTCAATGTACCTATTATGGTACATTTGTAAGCTACGTACATGAATGAATATTCAATGTACCTATTATGGTACATTTGTAAGCTACGTACATAAATGAATATTCAATGTACCCATTATGATATATTTGTAACCTACATTCTACGTACATCTCCAATGAATGTTCATCTCCCTATTTAACACATGTATTCAATACATTGACATTAATGATTTGTACATCTTTGTTTTCTTATAAATAAGAGCTTAGTTTTGGTTATTGTGTATAAGAGAATTCAGAACAGAATGAAAAGAGAAAATATATATTTTCGATATTTATTTGCTTTCTCTACTTAATCTTTATTCTCTCTATTATATACTGGCAACGCAATATTTTACAACACGTTGTCAGCACGAAGATCTACCAACTAAGTAAATAATTTTTGCAAGGTAAGTATTCTCTTTGTTTTCATTAATCAACTTATACTTCATCTTCTCCTATTAATTCTTCATTTTTCTTTTTCCTGGCCTGAAGCCAATTTCCAATCTAAAAGTATCCTTCTGCTCCCGAAGTGGCAGTGGATATTTGGAAATCCTTCTAATTAATTTAAGAATTCGTTTGTTTTGCAAGAATTATGGCAAATATTGAAAAGCCCAAATTTCACGTTCTGGAAGTGAGTGGAAATAGTTATCTATCTTGGTGCCTTGACATGGAAATGTACCTCCAAGGGCAATATCTCGCTAATGCAATTACAGAAGACGGAACCTCAAATGCAAAAGATAAAACAAATGCACTGATTTTTATTCGTCGTCATTTGCATGAGAGCCTGCAGACTCAATATTTATCCGTTCGAGTCCCTCAGATCCTGTGGAAGAGGTTGAATGATAGGTATGATCATACCAAGACTATTATCCTCCCTCAAGCACAATATGATTGGCAAAATCTCAGACAGCAAGATTTTAAATCAGTGTCTGACTATAACTCCGCTTTATTTGATATTGTTTCTCGGCTTGAGCTATGCGGTATCAAGCTCACTGATGCGGAACTGTTAGAGAAAAATTTCTCCACCTTCCATGCTTCGAATATTGTATTGCAACAGCAATACCGACAGCGTCAATTTGCCACATACTCTGAATTAATTTCTGTGCTCCTTACTGCTAAGCAAACTAATGAATTGTTGCTAAAAAATCATGATCTTAGACCCGCTGGGTCAAAAGCATTGCCTGAAGCACATGCTAACTTTGAGAAAAATACTGGTCATTTTAAGGGCTATAAGCGTAGGCAAGAACATAATCCTCGAAGGGGTGGCAAGAAATTTAACTGCCCTAGGAAATCTAACTTTATCCTGAATCATGACAAAGAAAAGAAGCAAAAGAAGGTGACTAATGAAAGTATTTGTCATCGTTGTGGCATGATTGGGCACTGGTCACGTATTTGTCATACGCCAAAGCGCTTTGTTGATCTATACTAGGCATCTTTAAAAAATAGGGGCAAGGGTGGTGAATCTCACGCCATTGAAATTAATCCTACTGCCATAACCACTGTTGAGGCCAACAATATCTCTGTTGGTAGGACTCCTCTTGCTCCTGAAGTAGCAAATGCATCCCTAGATGTCTTTGATTTCTTTGAGGACCTCTGATTACTTGGATGAAGCATTAGACTGGTAGATGACAACTTAGACTTCGAATTTTATTATTCTAATAATTTCTTTTCTAGTTGCTTTTCTTTAAATGTATTACCTTTTATTGTTCTTTAATATGGTTATAAATGAAATGCTTATGAACCTGATATAATATTTATTATTTTGAAATTTTTTTTGATCCTATATCCAATATGAAAAGTTTACGATACTTGACATCTGAAGTTGTCAACATAAATGCAAATGAAAAATACCGAGAAAAAGGAAGATGTTTGTTTACTTGATAGTGCATCAACACATACCATATTTCATAGTAGACACTTTTTCTCGAGTATGACATTGCGTAAGACACATGTCCATACAATATCAGGTTTCATTCCGATTATTGATGGTTTCGGGAATGCCACAATTGTTTTGCCAAAAGGCACCATCCTGCATATTGAGGATGCGCTTCTAAGCAGTAGATCAAAAAGGAATTTGCTTAGCTTCAAAGATGTACGCCGTATTGGGTACCATATTAAGACTATTTATGAGCAAAATAAAGAATATATTGGCATTACCTCTTATAAGATGGGCTTGAAGACCATCCATGAGAAGTTAGAAACTTCTTCTATGGGTTTATATTGTGTCATGATTAAGGCCGTTGAAACCTACGCCACCATATCCTGGAGATTGGAAAATCCTGATCAGTTTAGATTATGGCATGATCACCTTGGTCATCCCGGAGCTTCAATGATGCGTAGAATAATTCAGAATACAAAATGGCATCATTTAAAGGATACAAATGTATTGTTGTCCAAAGATTATAATTGTGAAGCTTGTTCACAAGGAAAACTCATTATCAAACCTTCTATAACAAAGGTTGATCTTGAATCCCCTTTATTCCTACAAAGAATTTAGGGTGATATTTGTGGACCAATACATCCACCAAGTGGACCATTTTGATATTTTATGGTATTAGTGGACACATCTTGTAGATGATCCCATGTTTGTCTATTATTTACGCGCAATGTCACCTTTGCACATTTACTTGCACGTATTATAAAGCTCCAAGCACAATTCCCTGATTATCTAATTAAAAACATAAGGATGGATAATGCTGGTGAATTTACATCAAAGAGTTTTGATATGTATTGTGCTTCACTCGGAATCGAGATTGAGCACCCGATTGCATATGTTTATACTCAAAATGGATTGGCAGAATCCTTGATTAAACATATCCAAATCATTGTATGCACTCTATTATTGAGAACAAATCTCAACGATACAGCATGGGGTCATGCAGTTTTGCATGTAGCAGCACTAACAAGATTGCGCCCCACTACTAGTCTTTTACAATCTCCCCTTCAAACGATTTTTGGTTATGAACCTGATATTTCACATTTACGCTCCTTTGGTTGTGCAATACCGGTTCTTGTAGCACCACCAAAAAGAACGAAAATGGGTCCCCAACGCCGTTTGGGCATTATGTTGGGTTTGTTTCACCGTCCATCATTATGTTCTTGGAACCGACTACTAATGATCTTTTACTGCTAGATTTGCATATTGTCATTTCAATGAGACTGTGTTTCCATCAATTGGGACAAATAAAATTGACATGGCTGCAATGCAAAAACTAGTTAAGATTTTCTCCTAGAATGAGAAAATTTTATCTCAATTAGACCCAAGAACTCCTGAGTGTGAAAACAAGGTGCAGCGCATAATCCATTTACAGGCTATAGCCAATAGACTTCTTGACGCATTTAATGATGCTGCTAAGGTAACGAAGTCTCATATTCCAGCTGCAAATGCTCCAGCTAGGATAGTTGTTCCTGAAGGACAAGCTAAAATGGATCAAAATCCCCCACAGAAACGCGGTAGACCGATAGGATTTTTTTTTGGACGAAATGCATATTATCATTCATTCGCTAAATAGCAGATTACAAAGGATAGGATGATTAGTATCGATACAAAATAAATCCCAAAGGACTTGGGGCGGTCTGGACATCCAGTAGGGTGGAAGCGTCCCTTTCCGATGATTTTTTGCTAACCAATCTGCTACTTGATTGGAGTCACGCGGACAGTGGGCCAGAGAAACATTCTTTAGTCTGGAGAGCAACGCATTGCACTCCTCAAATAGGCTCCTCAAGGCCCATGGGCTCAGCGATGGATACAGGGAGTAATGAACGGCCGCTTCATTATCTGTCTGGACGCAGACCTCCAGACCGATAGGATCAAAAGACACTGTTCCTCGAAAACGAAGGGAAAAGAACCATAAATCTGCTCCAGAAGAGCCTGGTGTTCTGCTTACTCCTGAAGAGCTTATTGCCCCTGAAGAGGCACAAACCCATGAAAAGATCACTAACCCCGGGAATACTGAGAATTCCATTACATATTGTAATGAGATTTGGGATTGGAATGAAATCATCATTGATGATGCTTTTGCATTCTCAGTTGCTCACAAAATTATGGATGATGATTGTGAGCCGCAATCTATTATTGAATGTCGTCAAAGGCAAGATTGGTCTAAATGGGAGGAAGCAATTAAGGCAGAATTAGCTTCCCTAGCCAAACGAGAGGTTTTTGGACCCATAACTTGCATCCCCGATAATGCAAGGCCCGTTGGATATAAATGGGTATTTGTCCGGAAACGAAATGAGAAAAACGAGGTTGTCAAGTATAAAGCATGACTCGTTGCCCAAGGATTCTCCCAGAGACCTGGGATTGATTATGATGAGACATATTCACCTGTGATGGATATGATTACATTTCGTTTTCTCATTAGCATGGTACTCTCTGAAAGATTGGAAATGCGTCTTACAGACGTTGTCACGGCATATCTATATGGCTCATTAGACTCGGGTATTTATATGAAAATTCCCGAGGGATTCAAAATGCTCGATGCATGCACTCCCCGCAACTTATTCTCAATAAAATTGCAAAGATCTTTGTATGGATTAAAGCAATCCGGTTGCATGTGGTATCAACGCCTAAGTGATTACCTAATTAAGGAAAGGTACATGAATGATCCTATCTGCCCATGCGTGTTTATTAAGAAATCAAAAACCAGATTTGCTATTATAGCAGTTTATGTCGACGATATAAATTTAATTGAAACTCTAGAAGAGTTAGCTGAAACTGCTGAGTATTTGAAAATGGAATTTGAAGTTAAAAAATTTGGGTAAAACCAAACTTTTTCTTGGTCTAGAGCTTGAGCATAAAACAAATGGAATAATCGTCCATTAATCAGCATACATTGAAAGATTACTTTAACGCTTCAACATGTACAAGGCTCACCCATTGAGCACCCTTATGGTTGTAAGGTCTCTAGATCCCCAAAAGGATCAGTTTCGTCCTAGAAAATCTGATGAAGAGATACTTGGTCCTGAAGTACTATATCTCAATGCAATTGGGGCTTTGATGTACTTGGCACAATGTACAAGACCAGACATCGCTTTTGCAGTAAATTTATTGGCATGTTTTAGTTCTAAGCCAACTCGGAGACACTGGAATGGAATTAAACATATTTTTCGTTATCTCCGAGGAACCATAGATTTGGGATTATATTATTCCAATGATTCCACTACCTCTGGTTTAGTTGGATATTCTGATGCTGGATATAGATCTAATCCACATAAAGCTCGCTCTCAAACCGGTTATTTATTTTGTTATAACGGCACCGCTATTTCTTGGCGTTCTACGAAGCTATCACTAGTAGCTACATCTTCCAACCACTCTGAGATTATTGCTTTATATGAAGCTGGAAGAGAGTGTGTTTGGTTAAAATCTATTATAACACATATTCACAATTCTTGTTGTTTAACACCGGTTACAAATTCTCCCACTATAATTTATGAAGATAATGTTGCTTGTGTTGCACAAGTTAGGGGAGGATATATCAAAGGTGATAGGACCAAGTATATCTCGCCGAAAATTTTCTATACTCATGAACTCCAAGAAAGTCGACAAATTGATGTTAAGCAGATTCAATCCATAAATAATTTGGCAAATCTTTTTATCAAATCATTGCCAACGTCAACTTTTGAGAAATTAGTATATGGCATTGGTATGCAGCAAGTTCGTAAGATGCAAGATTGACTAGCTCCAACAGTGGCTATATAGCTCAAATTGAGGGAGAGATATTATGAACTATGCATTGCACTCTTTTTTTTTCTGCCCGATTTTTGGGTTTTTCTGGCTTAAAGTTTTAACGAGGCAATTTACGCATCTATAAAAGGGAGAGATCTTAAAATTTGTGCTGTGTACTCTTTTTCCATTTTGTCCGATTTTTTGTCCCACTGGGTTTTTTCGGCTTAAGGTTTTTAATGAGGTAGTATCATTTAATACACATTCATAATATAATGAATACAATGAATATTCAAGGGGGAGTGTTATGAAATACATGAATGAATATTCATTATATTCAATGTACCTATTATGGTACATTCATAAGCTACGTACATGAATGAATATTCAATGTACCCATTATGGTACATTTGTAACCTACATTCTACGTACATCTCCAATGAATGTTCATCTCCATATTTAATATATGTATTCAATACATTGACATTAATGATTTGTACATCTTTGTTTTCTTATAAATAAGAGCTTAGTTTTGGTCATTGTGTATAAGAAAATTCAGAACAGAATGAAAAGAGAAAATATATATTTTCAGTATTTATTTGCTTTCTCTACTTAATCTTTATTCTCTCTATTATATACTGGTAACGCAATATTTTACAACAGATATGGGTTTTTCTAGAATACTAATGTGTTTTGCTAATATGGGTCGGGTACGGGTATTGGTCATTAAATTTACACTGTATAAAAATAGGTTAAAACGGGTTAAATGGGTTAACATGGTCCAACATAGGTTGGACCATTTTTTGCTTGACCGACCCATCCATTTGACGCTCTAGTAAATGCTAATCAAAGATATCAAACAAGTTTAATCTTATTATGTGATAATTTTCGACTTTCAACACTTAATTGAATAACCAATCAAGATGAGTTCTCTCTCTCTCTCTCTCTCTCTCTCTCTCTCTCTCTCCAGTTTAATTCCTTTAAATTAGTTTATAATAATTAGGAATTCATGAAAATTAGATCGCTGTAGGGGTGAAACTTTTCTAGAAAAATCGTGGCTTTTACATCTTAGCCTTCGTAATACCGAAATCGTCTTTTGTAATCTATTTATCTCTTTCATATTAGTTGTTATTTTGTCCGTAGAAATAAACTCGTTATTTTTATCGGCCAATCCCTCGGGCGATCGGGGAGTGGATCATATTCTATGTGAGAGACGCCCGGATGGCTGCATGTCCGTCTCGAATACGTGGCCGGAGGCCTCATGTATATAAATAGTGTTTACCAAAATAACATCGAAAGATGATTTCCAAATTTTTCATTTCATAAACCATTTCTATCCAAAAATTGTCCGATCGGGAAACAAATAGGTACATTTCCTTAACCGTCGCAAAAAAAAAAGAAGTCTGAAAAATACTTAAAAATTCAGAAAAATTAGGAAATTTTTTTTGGGTTAATTTCACTAATTTTTTTTTTTTGGTAAGGTAATTTCACTAAATGTTAGCGTTAACTTCATTCTAGATTTAGTTTAAAACTTTTAAAAATTTAGAAAGTCTAGGAAAAAATTTCCCAAAAATTTGGATAAGCCTCAGGGGGCTTTACTTTGGAACTTTCGATTGCATTTTTTTTTAGAGACGATGCTAGGTGTCGGGGGGGTGAACATTAAATTCAAAGTATACACCTATGTATATAACCATAAGAATAGCAAGATAAAATCAAACCTTCAAAATAAAATGAGAGAAAACAAACCGAGACAAGAAAGAACAGGACAAAGCAAATCACAGTGTCTGCTCCCTTCATTAATTTTAGCAACTCCTTCGTGTTCTGTCTGACAAAACCTGCAAATTTTTTACCCTTCAGGAGCAGGAGGAGGAGGAGGAGCCCAGAGGCATTGTGGCCCTCTCTCTTTCTTCCCCTCTTCCCCTTTTTTCCACCCGCTCCCAGATCTTTCAAAGAGCCGCAGTGTGTGGGGGGGATGATCGTGCGAGATTCAAACCCAAGATCTCCCACACGAGCTTAAGGGGAAAATTTCCGAGGTTTCTTTAAGGACCCAAATCTCCTTGCGGTCGCATCGCGCGCTCCTGTTCGTTCTTTCCTGCGGTTCGCGAGTTCGTGTCTGTGTCTCTGGGTCTCTCGTTCTTGCCCGGACGCATGCATGGGGGCATTGAAGCATTCGTCGCCTGAACAGGGGCTCTGTTTTCTTCGTCTCTAGCACCGAATGCCGATACCCGCTTCTTGTTTTCGTCGGAGCTTCATGCCCCCAGTGAGATTTCTTTAGCTGCCGTTTCTTTCCTTTCTTGCGAAGAACGAAAGTTCTTGATTTTGATCCACCCAGGATCCAACTCTCGCCTGTTTCGGACATCTGGGTCTTCCCCGATTTCCCCAATGTCGCTCCCCATCGATCCACGCCGGAGTGGTTAGGGTTTTGTGCCGCTTCTGTTAGGCGTCAGTGTTCCTTTTTGAGCTTAAAGGAACGATCTTGGATGCTTTTGATTCGAACCCTCTTTCTCGATTGACCCTTTCGCTCTGTCCTTTTGGGTTTCCCTCCACAATGCTTAAGCAGATTCTCAGTAAAATCCCCAGGAGAACGCCCAGGTTGGACTCGGGCGAGTCGATTCAGTCCGCCTCGGGGTCTCCCGATGGCGCTCTGAAATCGGGCGGCGGCGGCAATTCGTCGTCTGCTCGATCCAACGGGCTGAGGCGCACCTCCTCGGTGGTCTTCCCCGCGAGCGTGATCGCGGGGATTGAGCCCTTGGTGCCGTTCAAAGATGTCCCGGCATCCGAAAAGATGAATCTCTTGGTGAGTAAACTGAGCCTTTGCTGTGTAACATTTGATTTCACGGACCCGGGGAAGAATACCATGGAGAAAGATGTTAAGCGGCAAATCCTGATCGAGATTTTGGAATTCGTAGCATCTGGATCAGTCAGGTTCGCCGAACCTGCGGTTCTAGCGATGTGCAGGATGTGTGCTATTAATTTGTTCCGGGTGTTTCCGCCTAGTTATCGGTCCCATTCGACTGGTAGTGGCGGCGAGAACGACAACCACGATGATCCGAAGTTCGATCCTGCTTGGTCACATTTGCAGGTGGTGTACGACATACTGCTTAAGTTCGTTACCTCGTCTTGTCTGGATATAAAAGTTGCTAAGAAGTATATCGACCATGCTTTCATATTGAGATTGCTTGATTTGTTTGATTCTGAGGATCCCAGAGAAAGAGAGGTTCTGAAGACTGCATTGCATAGAATTTATGGGAAATTTATGGTTCACAGGCCTTTCATAAGGAGGTCCATAAACAGTATATTCTACCGGTTCGTGTTTGAGACCGAGAAGCATAATGGGATTGGTGAATTATTGGAGATTTTCGGAAGTGTGATCAGTGGGTTTGCATTGCCTCTAAAAGAAGAACACAAGATCTTCTTCTCGAGGGTTGTAATTCCTCTGCACAAGCCTAAGTCTTTGGGTGTGTACTTTCAACAGCTATCGTATTGTATAATGCAATTTATAGAGAAGGAGCCTAGGTTAGCCAGTGTCGTGATAAAGGGGTTATTGAAGTATTGGCCAATAACTAATAGCCAGAAGGAAGTGATGTTCTTGAGTGAGATAGAAGAGATCCTGGAAACGATTAACACGGTAGAGTTTGAGAAGGTCATGGTCCCACTTTTCTTGCGGATCAGTTGTTGCATCAACAGCTTCCACTTCCAGGTAATCGAGTTGGCCTTTTCCATTGCTTCTTCTGGATTTCCCGCTCATCAAGATGATTGTTCAACCAATAGCTGTATTTTCATGACCATCTTGGCTTGCAAGTCTGAAACTTTTGTAATTTGAATTTCTTGGCCCTCTCTATTTCTTTTTCGAGTGGCCAATTTGATGGTAGAGATTGGAGAACATCGATTTATGTAGCGAAAATTTCTATCAATTTGAAATTCTACATGCTTCGTTGAATTGATTTCATGCTGCATCTTACAGAAGCTGCTGGGATGGAAATGCTCAATAACTCCATAGAAGTTGCTCATATTATGTATTCTTTAACACTGGAGTTAGGTGACAATCAGTTTCTAAATGTTAAATGTTACTTAGGGAAATTATAATTGCCTTGTGTCATCAAGAGAGGACATTTTTTACATGTTTTGAATAACCCAGTACTTTTGTGCATGAGCTTATGTAAAATAGAGAGTTTGAAAGAGAGAACATAGGTGGAGGAGAGGTAGACATTCATAACTTTCATTAATATTTGCTCATGTAGCGTTCAGAACCTTCTGCTGTAGGCTCTTTAAATTAAATGGTTCGTTGAAAAATCAAATTAGTCTATTGTTTCGGCATAGGGAATTGTGAGGTCAGAAAAAGAAGTTAAATGATGGTCACAAGATGATCAGTTGCACAGCAGAGACGCAAGCGAGAGAAGTGTTTGCGAGTGGAATTGCATATTTTGCTCTGTCATAACATCTTTGCCTTCACCACTCCTGCTTAAAATGATGCGGCAAGATGCCTCATGGGTGCCTAGGGAATACAAAGAGCTTGCTATAAATAATATGACAGACTTGACATGTCAATGTTTAATTGGGAAATATCGCCTACTGAAACATCAAGATGTTTCAAAGAATTTATTCATGGTTTGTTATGATCCTCAAGTTATTGGAAGCCATTGGAATGAGAAGAGACGAACAGAATAAGGACAGGATTAGCAGCTGAAAACCGAGACAAGAAAAATAGAGAGAATAATAAGGAAGGACTTGTATTCACCATTAGCCTGATTACATTCTTTCCTCCGGTGAGCATACAAGCTCTTAAATTACGGTAAAATTGGTTAAACATGCAAAAGTTGCTAACTGACTGATGGGAATGCCATAAAGCAGAGATTGCCTATCATTGCCTAGGTTCTATTGCAACTAACTTCACCAACCATTCTTCATTTTTCTGGCTAGTCAGCATATACATCATCTCTCCCCTGCAAGTTCACTCATAAGCAACAATCTTTTGGCCTTGGCAATTCATTTGGGAATTGAAAAACAGACGCTTACCCATTTCTTTTGGCTGTGGCAATTCCTTTGAAAAAGTGTTAACACACTCTTTAATGGCTAACTATTGGTTTTTTCCTTTTTAATCTCTCTTTCGTGGAGGAAGGAGCGGTGAGTGGTATACAACTGTTACATTTGTCCGCATTATTGCGCAGGGTTTGCTCCATTAGCTCTAGGATATCTATCGATTTGTCATTTATAAAAGGACATCCATTGACTAGTTTATTTCTGCGGGGATGAGACCTTGTTCACTCCTGCTATTTTCTATATCGGTTGCTTAAAGCATAGGTTAGCTGCTTTCCGTCCTGCAGATTTCATTACACATTAAAAGGCCAAGTGATTTCATCTTTTGGTGCGTGTGATCCTTTGTTCTTCAGATAGCTGGCCCAATTGATGTGGAGTGACGTGCTGAATGCGGCGCTTTTCTTTATTTTTGAGTATTCACGTGGTTGTAATTGGCTAGTTTGAGTCTTGGCATGTAAAAGCTTCATTGGTTGTGCAGCTTGTAACTATCCACATGCTGTCCCATCTTGGTGTGATTTTCCTCTTAAATCAGACTCTGGATACGTCTTGTTTAAACTTAAAGATGATGTCCAAAGTTGCTTCAGCTTGTGGATTTTGAATTAAGGCTTCGTTTTCTTTGTGGTTGCGTATTTCTTTCAGGTGGCTGAGAGGGCCCTTTTCTTATGGAACAATGAGCAAATCGTCGGCTTGATGGCGCACAACAGGTGGGCGATCATGCCCATTGTGTTCCCGGCCCTAGAGAAGAACGCCCGGGGCCACTGGAACCCAGCGGTGCTCAATCTGACCCTCAGCGTGAAAAGGATGTTCTCGGAGATGGACGAGGAACTGTTCTTGTCCTGCCTAGCTCAGTCCCAGGAAGAAGGAGAAAGGCTGAGGCTAGCGGCGGAGAAGCGGAACGAGGCATGGAGGAGATTAGAATCCGCGGCCAGTCACCAGCCGGTAGGTCGAAATATCGCCATCCTCGTTTCTCCCTTGGCAACCTCAATTGCTTGCTAAACCGAGTCTCTAGAGCTTTTTTTTTTTCGCTTTTGTCGCTCCCCGGCTTTTATGTACCCAATGTATCGAAAGGGGGAGAATTGAAGGCTGTTTTTTTTTGTGCTTCTGTTTTTCTCCTTTTTCTCGGGAAGGATCTTCTAACGGGCGACGCACGCGGCAATCCGTCCCGTGTAATGTCCGCCTCCTAGTGCGCGAATGTTCGTTTCTCTTAAGAAAAGAATTCGCGGCTTGTTTATCTGTATGCTAATGCCTTCACAGCTCATTTGCTTGTGCCGCTCGAGCGCCGCCGCCCTCACTCCTCAGTGAAATCGTCCTCGACGTGGTGTCGGGTTTATTGTGAAGTACCAGGTGATTTCCTTTCCATTGTATTGGATCCGCATCCTAGATTTGGCGACCGAAAAATAGGGGGGGAATCGGACTGGTGGGAGATGTATGCGAGCAGCCACCGGGATAGGTTTGCGAGTCTATATACGGAGAGAGCCCGGCTTGTGGTCCGTTTTCGTGATCGATTCATGTCGGCTCGAGTCGAACTTCGGGTAATCTACAGTTCCTAGTGAAGCCCGATTTCAGCTAGGGTCGTGATGTTGATGCACGGTCATATGAACTAGGCGCATCCGGATCGAGCACGAGCTCTTCCATTGTCTTTCTAGGATTGCAAAAGTTTGCATAAAACGTTAGGTTCGGAATCAACTTTGATCCTTAGTGATCTCGATGGCTATGTCGGTCGGCGCTACTCTCGCCGACGAGCTCGAAAGAAAGTGACAACGGCTTGTAGCAAGCGAAAATGAACTTTTGAAAAATATTCAATTTAGTCCCTAGTTGCCAATGTAACATTGGGTTCGGTTCATGGACCATATTGAACAAATTAAAAATTCAGGGATGATGTTACACATTAGATTAAATTTTAGGTATCTTTTTATAATTTAATTTGTGATTCAAATTATTAATTTTTATCCAACTTTGTGTGAAGTTCGATAATTTCTCGGTTGATTATTATAATAAATGTCATTCTCATTAATTTCGTTGTTCGAAAACAATTCTGATTAGTTCCAAATTCCGGCGACGTCGCGATGAGTCAGGATTTAGATGTGCGGATGAGAATATAATTTAAGGCTCAATTTGTATTATTTTAAATAAAAGAAATTTCTAATGCATAGTCAATAAAACATATTCCATGTAAAATGTTTTTTTTTAATGGTAAAATGTTTAGGAGCTCTAGAGTGATTTTATTTTCGAATTTTATGAAATATTCCGTGAATATAAATGTATTTTCTTCTGTAATAATCGCGTGATATAAAAGGATCTCGGAAAAAGGACCGCGGCGCAATCCAGCGCGCAGCGACGCCGCGAGAGATGGCCGCCCTCCTCCGCCGCTGCTCCTCCGCCGTCGGCCGCCGCCCTCTCCTCTCCCGGACTCCCCCCTTCGCCGACGCCGCCGCCGGAAGCGCTCTCGGGATCCATTCCCGACCGCACGCCCCCTCCTCGTCCCCCTCCCCCCACGGCGGCGAACCGCGGCCGTCCGCGCCGCCGCCGCCGCCGCCGCGGCGGCGAACCGCGGCCGTCCGCGCCGCCGCACCTAATCCCCGTCCCGCCTCCGCCCGCCGGCCCCAGCCCCGACCGCGGACGCGGTCGCGGCCTCGACTTCCCGCGGGACGCCTTCGGCGCCATCTCCGACCTGTTCGCGGACCCCGGCCTCGCCGCCGGCCCCGCTCTCGACTCCGCGCTCGATGAGGCCGGAGTCCGACCTCGGAACGACCTGATGGAGGCGATATTCGCCCGTTTCGACTCGTCTCCGAAGCTGCTGTTCGGTCTGTTCCGGTGGGCGGAGAAGCAGCCGGAGTTTCGGCCGTCCGCCGCGCTGTTCAACTCGATGATCAACGCGCTCGGGAAGGCGAGGGACTTCGATGCCGCGTGGGAGCTGATCAACGGTCGGCTCCAGGGCAATGGGGAGCCTGTGCTGGTTTCGGCGGATACCTTCGCGATAATGATCAGACGGTATGCTCGAGCAGGTACGAAGTCATCACCTTGCTGTGTTTTGCTACCAGATGAATTTCAGATAAGAAGCACACCCGCATCGTCAATTATAAGCAACCCGAAGATGTAAACTTGCATGAAGATTTGGAGATTTGGGTAGTTTTAGTAGGTTAGGCAATGTGACAGCGAGTGCTTTTGCAGGTAGAAGATTTGCGATTCTTTCCCCTCTCTTCCCGGTTCGCGGAGTTTGCTTCGACGCTTTATTCGAGTCTGAAATTTGTTAGCGGGGTTTCGCGAAACTTGCGTGTGAAAAGAAGAAGAATTTAGTTCTTGTTGTGAACTTTGGACTAATATCTCCATCATCTCAAATGTTGGATTCTTATGAGGGGTTGCTATTTTGCAGGTAGGACTCGACCGGCTGTTCGAACGTTCGAATTTTCCAGTGGTTTGGATTTCATTCGGAATGGTGATTCGGAAATGAAATTGCTGGAGATACTGTTGGACTCCCTTTGTAAAGAAGGGCATGTTAGGGTAGCTTCAGACTACCTTTCCTACACAAGAGGATCGAAATCTAATTGGATTCCGTCAATCCGTGTACATAATATATTGTTGAATGGATGGCTTAGATCTAAGAATATGGAGTGTGCGGAAGCATTTTGGGCGGAGATGAAGAAGGAGAATGTGAAGCCTACGGTTGTAACTTACGGTACCCTTGTGGAAGGATATTGCAGGATGCAGCAGGTTGAGAGGGCAAAGGAGTTGATTGACGAGATGAAGAGAGAAGGGATCGAGCCAAATGCGGTTGTGCTTAATCCGATCATTGATGCGTTGGCCGAAGCAGGTAGATTTGAGGAGGCTTTAGGGATGGTGGAACGGTTTTTGGTCTGTGAATCTGGGCCCACTATCTCCACTTACAATTCCTTGATAAAAGGGTTTTGCAAGGCAGGGGATCTTGTTGGCGCGAGTAGGATCATCAAAATGATGATAAGCAGGGGCGTTGTCCCAACCCCTACAACTTATAACTACTTCTTCTGGTACTTCTCCAAATCTGGTAAAATTGAGGAGGGCATGAACCTCTATACCAAGATGATAGAATCTGGCTACACCCCGGATCGTCTCACTTACCATCTTCTTCTAAAATTGTTGTGTGAGGAGGAGAGACTTGAATTGGCTGTGCAGGTTAGCAAGGAAATGAAAACGAGAGGCCTTGACATGGATCTAACAACTAGCACAATGTTAATTCATCTGCTTTGTAGAATGTACAAATTTGAAGAGGCTGTTCTGGAGTTTGAGGACATGATACGGAGGGGTGTAGTTCCGCAGTACATTACCTTTCAGAGATTAAAGGATGAGTTGGACAAGTGCGGTATGACTGAACTGGCGTGCAAATTACGTGATTTGATGTCCTCTGTGCCTCATTCTACGAATCTGCCGAACATGTACTGCAGTCGAGGTGGTTTGTTACGTGCAAGGAGAACGTCGATCATGCAAAAAGCTGAAGCTATGTCTGATATCATAAAAGATTGTAACAATCCAAGAAAACTTGTGAAGCGTAGAAGTTCATTAGCCAGCGTGTCAAATTCAAACGAATTGAGAACTAGAGGATAAGTGCTAAAACGAATTTACAGTTGCAAAATAAATTGGTGCTGTGTTGAAGCGATCTTCTTCTTGGCTTCGTTTACAGTCTAGTGACTGAAGATGTCTTTGTCAACCTTTCTCTACGAAGTCCTTCTCAAGCAGTTCTGATAATGAGTCTTTCTCTCCTACTTTTGTAGCTTATAAGTTAATGATACAGCTTCTAAAAATTATATAGTGCGTATAAAGACTAACTCGGTCACATATAAGTATGTATGTTGTTGAAATTGGGATGTGAAGAGTCATAGTGGCAGGTGGCGGTTAAGTGAGAATGATGTTGAGCTTTTGGGAGAACTTCTGAGTTTTTGAGCTGCCAGAATTCCATCAGAGTTTTATGCTTGCACAAAAGCAAAGAACTTGTGGCAGCTGTATTCTTCCCTCTTGTTTAGTGAAGCATGGACAGGCGGCATTTTGACATGGTTAATATGCTGAGATTACCTTCATACTATGTAAGTGTGTTTGTCCTACTGCTTCAAGGAATTGTGTGGTTGCACATTTTGATTTTTTTGAGGTTACCATTTTCTCTCCCCCTCCCGCCCCTCACTCCCCCCCTCCCCCCCCTTCCTTCCTTTTATCCCTATATCTGTTGACAGGACGTCGAGTCATTCTGTCAGTGAGTTTTAATTTTGTAATAGGTCATATTGCAGTAGAATGTCCTTGTCCGTTGAGTATCTTCCTGAGATTGTTTGTTTACATTTTTCAGTTGGGTATCTTCACGTTGACAATTGGTGCTGCATCATTGTGTTCTCTCAATAGATGGTGTCAAATGTGTCATTGATTATTTGGACGTATGACTCATTGTTGAATACACCCAGATTTGTTCAATAAATAATTAAAAGTTTGTGAGAATGAGTTAACTTTGTCATTGGTAATATTATTTTAGGGTCAAATGTGGTGTGCCCTCCTAGGTTCAGACCATCTCAACGAATTTTCTCTCCTGCTCGTGTTCACATGATGCCTCAGAAAGTACTAGCCCTTTGAAGTTTCATCTACTGGGTATTCAGAATTTGGTGTGAGAACTGTCTTATTTGTTGATATCTCTTATCTTTTCTAAGAATTTCTCCTGTTTTGGAGTAAGAACTGATGCATGATATGGTTCTTGTTCCATTCTTTTCTTTTTTATTTTTCCGGGATAATGCCACAAACGGTCCTTGAACTTTGGTCCAATGTGCAATTTGGTCCCTGAACTTTTAATTTGTTCAATGTAGTCCCTGAACTTTAACCTAATGTTCAATTTGGTCCCTGAACTTTTAATCTGTTCAATGTGGTCCTCGGACTTTTGGTACATGTTCAAGTTAGTCCCTAAATTACATGAAAATATTCAATGTAGTCTCTGAACTTGAATTAATGGAAGGACTACATTGAACATTTTCATATAGTTCAGGGACTAAATTGAATATATAATAAAAGTTCAGGGATCACATTGAACAAATTAAAAGTTCAAGGACCAAATTGAACATTAGACTAAAGTTCAGGGACTATATTGAACAAATTAAAAGTTTATGGATCAAATTGCACATTGGGCCAAAGTTCATGAATTATTTGTGTCATTTTCCCTATTTTTCCTACATTGGTATGGGAAGTGTATTTCCACATTTTCATATAGTTTAAGGACTAAATTGAATATGTAATAAACGTTCAGGGATCACATTGAACAAATTAAAAAGTTCAGGAACCAAATTGAACATTAGACTAAAGTTCATGGACTATATTAAACAAATTAAAAGTTCAGGGATCAAATTGCACATTGGGCCAAAAAGTTCAGGGATTATTTGTGTCATTTTCCTTATTTTGCCTAGATTGGTATGGGAAGTGTATCTCCATCTTCCCCGCCCCATTTTCATTATGAAATCTTTATCTGTAGGACTTTCTGGAATTATGTGTGGAGTGGGTGGTCCTGGAATTATGGCCAGAGTGGGGTGAGAATATTTGTCAATAAGCTAGATTCCTCACAGTGCTAATTGGGAAAATCTTGAAATCGCATTGGCTTTGTTGAGCTGATAATATTTCTGCAGAATTCGCTCGACAGGTGGCATAGCTGAAAAATTTTTCCCGTTGTTTTCCCTTTTGGCCGAAAGATTTCCCTTTGTGCTCCTTGTGTGTGCACTTTCTTGATCCTTCAATAAAGTTTTTCAGTTATAGAGGCATGTTGCGGGTAGGCCATGCATCATTGCTGTGCCTTGAGCTGAGCCGCCCGAATCAAGCATCTAGTTCTAGGTGCTGTCTGCACCGTATAGTATTTGTAGTTGTCCAAGTGGGGAACTTTTATCTTTCCAGGTTTGGTGCTATTTGTCCCCTTTGAGGTAGCTACTGGCACTGATTTTTTCTTCTTTCTTTGGGCTCTCAAACTCATACCAGGAGCAACCGCCGGTCGAACCAGGACAAATTGCATCGCCGTCATGCACATCTTCCTCTCTACTTAACTTTTCAGATTTTTCTTTTGGTAACTCAAGCTCGGTGGTTTCCCGCATGATTTGCGATGGAGATGTCCAGAGGTTGCATCGCCGTCATGCACATCTTCCTCTCTACTTAACTTTTCAGATTTTTCTTTTGGTAACTCAAGCTTGGTGGTTTCCCGCATGATTTGCGATGGAGATGTCCGGAGGTGGAGCTAATCTCGGCAGTTCGCGCAGGGGGACCCTAAAAAGAGATCGGAGCAGGTTACGGAAAAATTCAATCTGTGTTGACTCCCAGTTTCAGAAAAGTATCCTGAAGTTGGAGATACTTAATAGCCTTGTGATGAATCCCACTGCTGCATCTCTTAATCGGCTGAGTGTTCAGTCACTGTCGTGTATCATCTTGCATGACTCGGGTCATTTTTGTCGCCGTGTCTGATGTCTGCTTTTGGATACACTTAAATTGCATACCATTTTTGAACCATCCACTTGGGTCCTTACGCCCCCGAGCATCCTTTTGATAAAAGTGCAATCTCGTTACTTTCTGCAATATGGTATTCACCCATGATCCGTGTCAAGTTGCTAGCAAAAGCATCACTGCTTCTGATGTTAAACACGAGCACCGGATGGTGAATCCGATCCCATTCTGACTTATTTCCACTGACGCAGGTTTGAGATGGTCCACACAGGAATTGGAATCGCTTGTGGGGGTGTAAGGAATCCAGTTGTTGCTTACACGCTTCTGAATCTGTTCCTCCATTTCAATGGCGTCGACGTCCCTAATTATTGGTGGGGCCTGCTTGTTTAACCTTAACAATCATCTCGCTCGCGACCCTTATTATATATTGGACCCCGACATCAGCGTGAGGGATGCTCGCTGTTTGCTCGGTGCGCGATCGCGGGCATTATTTTAGAGCCGAAATTTTCGATATGGTCCGGGACGAATGAGATCATGGGGTTGTGGAATCCGATTGTAAATCCTGCCAAGGTTTTTTTTTACACAGTGGAAGCTCGGGATGGTGACATTGACATATGTTGTCGTCGTCGTCGTTGTTGATCTTTGTAGTGACTGAAGCCGTGTGTTTGAGATATTCCATTTTTTATATCTCAAGCAGTGCTGGTGCTCGTGACAGGATTGTCGATTTGTTAACAGAGAATTTCGGGGGGATCTCTCTCGTGCTTTCGTGCATGATTGGTATTGCGAAGTGGACCTGCCTTTTCCTCGTTGTTTCTAGAAGCGGGGGGACTAATTTTCGTGGAGTTCTTAAAGATAATCACATGTGTTTTCTTTAATCACGGTTCCGTTATCTTAAAAGTCTGAAAGCTATTAATATGTATTTTGACCACTCGTCGAGGTTGTGCGACCCCGAGCGAGATCTGGTATTGCCAGGGTTGCGTGACCCCGAGGCCGCCTCGCTTGGGTCGCCCGACCCCGGCGCGGCCTTGCTGGGGTTTTCTCTTGGCGATCTCGGTGACGCTGCGGGTTTAATTAGTTTGAAGATATCTCGAGTGAAGGAACTTTACCTATGTGAAGAGTCTCGAAGCCGACGTATCGTCAAACTCACTTTTACTCCCACTGTTTGCTTGGGTGTGCACACAAGCAATGTGGTACATATGCCTGGTCCCGTGAAAGACGAGACCGTCTAACGATTTCAGACCTCCCCTTTCGACGTGCCTTGGGTCTTTATGTACCCATCACCTTTATCTCAATTTCGTGGATTAGGTTTGAAAATAAGAGGTTAAAAATACGAGTGTTTGATGGTAACATGTCAATGACAATGATTGATTTGTGAGATAATTCCTTCGGAATCCGCGGCCATATCTTAAGAAGACTTTACTCTTCATGTACTAAACGTGACATGCACCCCATGGATTGGACTTTCCGTTTGCTTCCTCTTTTCTTCTAGAGAATGCGCGACTAGCTCGTGTCGACACGGTTTGATAGTCCATTATGTACAGCTCAACGCTCGATTTTGAGCATCATTTCACAGGATTTCGAGCTTCCCACTCAATTAGGTTTCTCGACACTTAAGGAGCACAACTCAACATGATTGACAAGAAAATCTTAAGTCCAAATTCAAACTCGGAGTTTTGAATATACAATAAGAAACGAAAACCGACATTGTCCTCGTAATTGTAATATTAGAAATAGTTCTGTGCTCTTACCCTAAAAGAATGTTCCTATGTTGTTAAATTGTGTGGAAGTTTTGACTATCCGGCTAAGCGTGGTTTCGAGTTTGAGCTCGACTTCGAGTGGAGCTCCGGCAATTCGCCGATCGAGTTTAGATAGCTCACGAGTGGCTCGACTCTTGCGCGTCTCTTGTTTGGGCGCAGATTTTCGATTGGAGTGAGTAATAACTCGAGAGATTTTCAAGGCCAATAAAAGAGAAATAAAGAAACTTTCAAGAGGGGCAAAATGAGGTTTCGGGAGGAATGTGTAAATTTCTCTTCCATGCTTAATTAACAAAAGAAATGGCGATGATCACTTGATTCACTTGTAACTAGAGGCGATCGGTTTCGGGGTGGGTTAGTTCCCATCCTGGAATCGGAAATCGGATCGGACAGGATCAATTCCTAGTCTGCATAACCGAGAAATGACTCTGTCCACCCTAGAACCGAGGACTTGTAGTGTCACTGCTTTGCAAAAAGTAAAAAATAAACGAAATAGACTATCAAGCAACTGGGAACATACTGCTCGGTCAATACTTTATTTTCAAATTTTTTTACGATTTCCGCCGGTTCGATCCGGTCCAGTCCAGTTGGCACGTTTCCTTCTCAGGAATCGGGGAGCCGGACCGATTGTTCCTACTTCCAAAAACTCGAAACTAGGAACGGGACCGAGGTCGCGAGAACCATCCAGAACAGGCAAATCCGGTCCGGTTCCCCGAGTTGGACCGGGACCGATGCACACCCCCAGCCTGTAACAAAAAGAGAGACCATAATGACCATGATGAGTGGCAATTCTCTCTTATATTATTGCTTAATTTTAAATACAATCTCTTTTTGACAATCATGAAACGCGAATCATACGACATTAGAGTGGAGCGAGAGAGTCCGCGAAAGAAATAGCCCAATATTATCATTATCATTATCATTATTATCATTATGATCTCTTTCTTTCATTTTCCCCCTTTTTTTTGTAATTTTCCCAATATTCCATTTCATGGTTCTCATTGCTCTAATACCTAACATTGCCACTTTGAAAAAATAGCCCATGATTCGACCTTCACAATTTGCTTTACCACGTTTGACCAATCATGGCTAAATGACAAAATATTTTATGAGCCAGAAAAATAGTCGGAAGGAAAATGGGGGTCGAACGTGGGTTTGTTTCGAGGAAAATAGATATGAAAATGATCGCTTGTATCGCTCATGAAAATGAACGAACTGAAAATGTTATCATTGCTCACGAAAATATTTTAATATAAACTTATTATCGGTAGTGAAAATATTTTTTATTGACAAAATTTTTTCAAACGATACGAGCTATCATTTTCAGAAAATCATTTTCCAAATCATTCGAAGATTTCACCTATTCTTTTAAGATATAATTTACAGGGTTAATACCACGAAAAATCTTAAATCGGTACACTCTTGTCATATTTACTCCAAACTAATTTTTGTGTCATAAAAACTTTGAAACCGGTACGTCCGTGCCATATTTACCCCAAATCGGTACACTCGTGTCACATTTACCTCAAATTAATTTTTGTCTCGTGAAAAACCGTAAATGTTACATCCATGTCTTATTTACTCCAAACCGGTATGCTCGTGCCATTTACCCCAAAAATCTCATATTAAGGTGGCATGAGTGTACCTGTTTGGGATAATTTGGTATATGAGCTTGGAGATTTTTGTGATATAAAAATTAATTCGAGGTAATTGTGGTATGGAGTGTATTAATTTGAGATTTTTGATGATAATAGCCTTAAATTATATTTGGAAGATGAAAAGAGGTGTGGAAAATATCTTCGTCGTTTGTCGACAAAACGGGAATGTACGCATTGTCAATATCACATCTTGCCCCTTTTCCAGTTGTTCGCCTCTTTTGGCTCTTTTTTTTTTTAATTTAAATATAAGAATTAAAAGTAAAGCACACCAATTTCGAAATACTAAGGATTTTCACGACCACGAGAATCAGACTTGTCCTTAATATTAATTTTTCTCTTTACCGCACAGAAAAATCGACAAATTATACACTATTAATTTCTATTTTCTAGAAAGTTTCCCCTACTAAAAAATTAGCAATTCGATGATCAATAAATATATCATGGCCAAAGCCAAATTTGGGTATCTTAATCTTTTCCTATTGATGATCTATCGGCATAAATTTTCGGACGACATGTTCACGTGAAATATAAAGAGTTTTTCTTTTGGTCCGAAAAATTATAATAAAGAGTTTGCTAAAACTTATTTTCTCATGATTGCCTCACCGAGTTTGGTTAATAACTGATTAAAGAACGTGTTTTGTGCTTATTTGATTGATGAGTCGCAATCACCATTCGCCTTGATCACCAATGGATTATGAAATATTAATTCATTGTAGCCGAGTTATATGTCGATGTGAGAGACGCTTTACTTACACACAATCGTAGAAAGAGAATTACCGGATGCTTCGAATGTATTAGTCTTGATGGACTTACGTAGCGATATAAATTTCATCCCTTTCATTCGCGATAAAGATCGCAATGGATAGGAAGAAATGCGATTGGAGGGGCCTAATGATAGTCGAGCCTAAATATAGAGAGAGGTACATTCGAAAGAAAGTAGTTTATGTAGCAATTTATGTAGCATTGGTAAAGATTTCCTCAGTTTTTTAATTACATAATCCGAAGTCGTTGCTCCTTGCTCATTGCTCCTTGCTCATTGCTCACGTTTAAATTGTTTTCTGGAGCAAATTGACTTGATTTGTCTCTTTGGCCGTTTCTCATCGATCTTCGAAGTGTTCATGACATTTCTCTCTTCGTTTTCATAAACCCACAGGCTAGAAATCATACGAGCTGGCCGGCTAAGACAACAGATTTTGCTCTATTGCTCGCTCGAAGAAACAGTACAAAAAAAGAAAGTATCTTGGAGCACCTACTAAAATCCCATAAAACCTAAATCGAATCGCACGAGTGCCCCCCTTTAACAATAATTTCGAAGTTTAGGGCGGACCCTTATAATTTATGATGTTTTCCCAAGCTCGCCTATTTACACTTTAGGCCTAAGCAAGTCTAAACTCGTTACCAAGTTCATGATCGAGTCTATATGAAAGCGGCCGACGAACCGGCACGAAATCAAACAGGCGATGGGGGAAGAGAGCTAGATAGCTCTTTGCCCAAGGCAGGGACAAAGTACTCACATTTCCCTCTCCACCATGCTTTCTCAGCCTTTATGCTTCATCCACTAATGCTCTTTTTGGCATTAATGTGATGTAGGATGTCAAAAAGAGCAATTCATGTCTGGCAGGAGGACAATGAATCTTGGTTGAGCCAGCTCTCTTCCTTATTAATTATGTTCCAGAAAAAAAAAACAATTATTATAATCCCAGCACTCTCTCTCTCTCTCTCTCTCTTTGAGAAAAGTGGTACTTAACTTTTGTCTTATATCATGCTAATTGAATTAACTCTTATCACACTTGCAAATATAATATGAGTAGCCATTAGCCGGCTAGTTTGTGAAGTTCTCTGCCTCCTTTGTTCTCTCTCTCAATTCCTCCAGCCCAAGAATGAAACGAAGAGCGATCAATTGGTGTCTTCTTTCTCACCTTAGAGTGGTCTCTCTCTAGCCATTGCCATTTCTGGCTAGTTTTCAGCTCCTTTTCTTTTAGTACCAAACTTTTTTTATCTGCCAACCTCCCCTAATTAGCAATCTAGAAGCAAGTCTAATTTGTAAGTAATTAAAGTAAAATAATTGATGAAGACTATTATTTCCCTTTTTTTTCTTTGGGTTAATACCACGAAAAACCCTAAACTGGTACTCTTGTGACAATTTTACCCCGAACTCCGCCTGGGTGGCGCTGCTGGGAAGGGTACTCTTCCTCTCGCAAAAGGTTGAGTGTTCGAATCCCGGGTGCCGCAGGGCGACTTAACCGGTGCACGTGTGTGGTGGCTAGCACGTGTCGCCCCCAGGGTTTACCTCCCGGCTGTCGGCCGTGCGGGGGTTCCCTGGGTTATAAAAAAAAACTATTTTTTTTATCACCAAAAATCTTAAACTAGTATACTTGTGACAATTTTACCCCGAACTATTTCTTTGACCACTGAAAACCCTATATTAGTATACCTGTGATAATTTTACCCCCGAACTAATTTTTTGACCACTTAAAACCCAAAATCGGTACATTTGTGACAAATTTACCCTCTATTAGTGTCCGTTAAATTATATTAATATCACAAAAAATCACAAATTTGTAAATTTATGACAAATAGAGGGGTAAAACTCAAAACCGGTAAACATGTCAATTACCACGTGTCATTAAACTTCATAATTTGACAGTAAAATTTAACGGAAACTAACGGAGGGTAAATTTATCACAGATGTACTAGTTTGGGGTTTTTGGTGGTCAAAAAATTAGTTCGGAGGTAAAATTATCACATGTATACCAGTATGGGATTTTTGATGGTAAAAAATATGGTTCGGGGTAAAATTGTCATAAGTGTACCGATTTAGGGTTTTTTGTTGTTAAAAAATAGTTTTGGATAAATTTATTACAAGTGTACCAGTCTGGAATTTTTCATGGTATTAACCTTTTTTTTTTTGGATTATGAAACTCGATTATACATTTTGCTTGAAGTACAACGGCCCGTATGAATAGGGCTAACACTCGGCCGCCCCCGGTACCTTTTTCTCGGCGCGTCGCGTTGACGACGCTCTCCATGCACGGAGCCTCGGAAGCGTTACGCCTCTACGCGTACGGAGTCTTTGTACAGGTGTTTGCTCGTGCAATGTATGTTTTCCCCTACGTACGCTCATGTGCACTCGCCTTTGAATTCGAAAGGGCAATCCTTCCGTCTTTCGGAGAGCGATTCTCGTGACGGATCATTTTCATGTTTCATTTTGTATGCGCAGTTTCGATGGTTTTCTCGGTGCCAAATCCCTGAAGTGTGTTTCCATCTTCATCCTTCATCCTGGCAGACAAATTAATAGCGAAAACCGACCAAGACCTCACGATGAGTATCAAACTTTTAAAAGATGCCTCGTGCAAGAAATTGCATTTGGAAAGCAATGGCATGGATACCCTGGGACATTGCATTGACGACACTTTACGTTAGGGATGTGCAATTAGTCCGGTTTTACCCAAGAATCGAATCCAACTGTCCATAAAAATAAGTCAAATTCCCAATTTCAAAATTTTGGAACCGCTATTGGGTGGATAGGTTCCGGGTTTTGGGTGTTGAACCTATTTACCCACCCACTCGTTGAGGAATTGATTGGAACCTGTTTTTTGAAGTTTGAAGAGTATGATTTATTATTCTTAAATGAGCTTAACTTCCCTATTACTTTGTATTTTCATTTGTTTTGTATCGATGTTTTATTTTGAACCGTTTTGTTGCATGTACTATTTAGCTATAATTGCACTTTGTCTTGGTTTTTTTTTTAAATGAAGCAAAGAAAAAAAGAAACCGGTTCCTGAGTAGATCTTGGAACCGAACCAAACAAACACGGCAAGTTACAAGGTCAGCTCTAAGATAAACATGATAGGTTTTAAGCTCCAAAAATAGAAACCGCTTCTAACAGGGTAGGTTTCAGGTTCTAGATCTGGAATCTACCTATCCTTGAACCGATTACCCCTACTCTACAAGCATGGCATCTCACGGGAGCTACATCTCTGTGTGCACGAAACCTTTCTACAGGTGTTCACCTGTGCAGGTACGTCCCACCACGCACGCCTTCGAATTCAAGAGGGAAAACCTTTTTCATCTCCCGAGGAGTGATTCTCGTGGCGGATCCTTCTCGCATCTTCATTTACACGGATTTCGATCGTTTCGACCGGTTCCCTCCGGTGCCAAACCCCCGGAGGGTGTTTCATCTCTCCATTCTCGATCCTCCCCTCCACATTGGGCAAACCGACGGGCGAAAACCGAAACTGACGAGAAAACCAGGGACCTGGAAATAAATACCAAACTCTCAAGGGGGCTCCCCCACCCGCCCTCCCCCCCTGCAAAACATTCTATTTACAAAGCAAATAGCATAAATTCTCCTCGTACTCTGTCTCTCTCTCTCTCTCTCCCTCCCTAAAAAAGTCTCCCTCATCTCCCCTAATCTCTCACCTCCCGAGTCAAACAGCAGAAGAGAAAAACCATCTACCCGAACAGGAAAAACATTCACTCCCATACCCACAAGCAAAACACACACACACACACACACACACACTTCCAGAAGCAGCAGCAGTCGACAACGGCAACATTCATACTCCCTCTTCGCTCTCCAAGAAAAGACGAAAGTCTCGCATCGGTGAGAGAGAGAACAGCAGGGGACTGGGACAAGAGACCCGATGGCACCGGACACAACACCTGTGAACTACCTTTTGCTTTTTAATGCTCTCTCTCTCTCTCTCTCTTAAAAAAAGTGCCTTGATTCTCTCCTTCCTCCCTCTCTTTCCCTCTCCTGGTTTGTCTTTTGCTTGAGAAATCGTGCCCTCTCTCTCTCTCTCTCTCTCTCTCTCTCTCGTGATATGGGGTTGTAAATGGCGGTATCGGTGAAAATGGCGCAAACCAACAAACCCCACATTGCCGGCGACGGCGGCGGCAACAGCGAAGCCCCACTGCAGCAGCAGCAGCAGGAGGTGAAGCCCATGTTCCATGACTTCCTCGGCATGAAGAAGCCCGATTCCCCCGCCGCAGCCGCCGCCGGGCGCGGCGGGGACGCCCGCCTGTCGGAGGCGGCGTCGCCGGCCGCCTCCCTGTCCGTGGGGGCCTCCTCCGGCGGCGGGCGAGGGCCTATCTCCACCACCTCTGATCTGGGGTCTGGTGAGTTTCTCAGCGTTCTGCTCAAAATTGAATCTTTTTTTTTTTCTGGTTTTTTGGTTCTGTTTTTTACTTTCTTTTCTTTGGGGGGGTTGTGTTGGGTTTGTTTGATTTGGCATTTGGTGATGAAGATGATACTTCGGTTTTGATGTCTTGTTCAACGGATACTTTTTTTGCTTTCTGTTTTTTTTCCCCTTTGCTTTTCGAGGCATGTTGTTTTCCCTGGTGTGATGAGTGCTGGTGTGAATTTCTTCGTCTTCTCCTTCTTTTCCCTCACTCCCTTTTTGTTTTCTTTTTCCTTTTTCTTTGGCTTTGCTGGGTGATTTTCATTGGCAGATATGGACATGATGCTCCTTTTTTTTCTTCTTCCCTTTATCTGATGCTATCAAGTGTGGATGCGCCATTAAATAGCTTTTAGTTTCTTGGTGCATGTCTACTTGTTCTTTAGCTACATGCTAATTGGGTGAGTTCACATATTTGAATGGTGACTCAGTCTCTCTCTCGCTCTTTGATTGGAGTGGTTGCACTATCTAGGTTGTGGAGCAGTTTGGAGGGAGATCATTAATGGTTTTGGTAGCTCTTTCAAGTATCTTTTTTCTTCCAAAAAAGAAAAATTCTGAGCCTTTGATTGACGGCCTTTTTCTTTTCACAGAAGTAGGCTTGATTTGCATATACTTTTGCTCACTAGTAGGCTCACTCGATCTCTAGGACTTTTTCCCTCTTGAAACATTCATGCTTGCTCACAATCACATATGCATATATATGGATGCACCTGTTCTTCCTGCTTTTGGCTATTAAATCGAGTGACCTTTGTAAAGTGAAATAGCTGCAATATCATTTACCTTCTGTGGCCTAAAGGCGAGTTTTGATCAGTTTCTCATCGATTATGATAGAAAGACAGGTTAGTAATCATTTCGAGGGCGTTCCCTACTATGTTCCGAGGAGTGAAGCCGAAATAAGTCGCAGATTAGCAGGGAGTAAGCGAAGTACCTCAGACTCTGCCTTCATTGGCTCAACCAGAGAAGCAATGACTCAGCGAGGATCCGATTCGAATGAGAATTTACATTTAATGAAGGTTTGAATCTTCTTGTGTTAGTGTTTTTCTTTGAATAGAGGATTGACGTGAAACTAACTAATTATAAGCAGGGTGAAGAAATTGGAGTTCAAGTTTCTACTTCATTGTATTCTCTGTGTGTCTTTTCTCGTTACATATCCAGATTCTTCGAAATGGGGCAGGAGGAGAGAGGCCTAGAAGGTCAAATGAAGAGGAGGTTTTTCTGGGTGTGCAGCCGCTGAGGCAATCTTCTGGCTCACTTATATTGCACCCGGGTTCTAGCAGTAGAAATGAGGCGACTGTTTCCAAATGGGAGCGGCCCATGCCCATGAATTTGGGCCCCGCAGTTCAGTTTGCTCCACGAGGAGGTCAATACGTTCCTTTTGTTCACAATGTGCCTCCAAACAGATTCAGGGAAGTCCACCCGAGCCCTCCAGTTCTCTCACAATCGGCTGCTGATGAAGGGTCTAGAACTGGGATCAAAGGCCCCAGAATTTTGAGCTCAATGAATGCCGGTACCAGCTCTGAGAAGAACCTGTCTGCAATGCCTCCTAGTGGCAACAGGGCAAAGACTGCGACGCTAATTACTGAGCCAGAGTCTTTCAACCCCCCGAGGTGAATTGCGTGTTTTGTGCAGATGTTATTCCTTTTAGTTAAATGCGTTTGAAGTCCAATGTTTTTTATCCTTTCAATGCTTCTTTCGGCAGTCGACCTGGATTGACATCAGAAAGTCGGCAAATGACTATATTCTATTGTGGCCAAGCTCATGTTTTTGATGATGTCCACCC
Source organism: Syzygium aqueum (assembly GCA_031216185.1). NCBI lineage: Eukaryota > Viridiplantae > Streptophyta > Magnoliopsida > Myrtales > Myrtaceae > Syzygium > Syzygium aqueum. The sequence continues at coordinate 12,194,761 of CM062233.1, forward strand.
AAACAAGGTATTACTATCTGTCTTTGTTGTTAATTTGGATTTCATGATGTGAAGAATGAGTTGTTTATTCCAGTTCGCAATGCTGAAGCTTTGTAACATTTGCAAAATTAAGCAAATGGGGTGATTCTATGTCAAGTTCTTGTTAAGATTTTTTTACCTCTAGTGTCTTCTATGTCTGTCCTTTAACTCTTTTCCAAGTTACATTAGGGGATTAGAAAAGCTTTCTGATGCTGGAATCTTCTGCTTCCAATGCACGAGTTTGTCATTTAGCACTTAGCAGGCCTTATACTGATAAGCAGGGATCTCGAGCTTCTTGTGCACTTAGTTGGCACTGAGATGAATCTTGAGATCCATACATACCCCACCCAATCTTTGGCCCTTGAAAACAACGTGTTTTTCTCTACGGGAGAATGAACAATCAAGACCATGTTTCGAGGCATCCCATTTGTTCAGCTTGAGGGATTCGCGAGATACAGCAAGTTGAATTGAAAATTGCAGCAAAACAAACACAGGCATTTTCCACAACTTCATAATCTTAGGGGATAATTCTTTTGCAGTTTTCTAGGCATCGAGGCTCTGCCATCTGAATTTTTCTTGCTTGGATGTTCAGTACTAGCTTTCTAGACAACAATGATGAAATCCCTCTTGCAATTTTTTGGCTGGTGGACATGGGAAGAAAGGGGAGGGCAGCTGCTTTGTGATTGTCACAGTCTTTTCTGTAAGAAAATAGGATTGCTTGATACAATTCATTGCCAAGCCTCATCACTGTACGGTGTTGCTAAAGTCATTTTGCATGCACGCTGTGTGCCTTCCATGGTATATAAGTTAAGGATAAGTTGCTGATATTTGACAAAATCAAGTTTATATGTTCCTTATTTTCACTCTTTAGGAGAAACTGTTAGACTATCCTTATGTGCTAGTGCTACCTCTGCATTCCTCTAAGTTGGATAAGATTACCAAATCACCTTCAATCTGTTCACTTTAATTTCTATCAAGATAAGGTATTCTTCTTGTGAGGGAGAATGTCAAAACCAAAGTTTTGTTTTCATGGGATAAATTTAAAACATGACTGACTTGAGAGGAACATGTTTTGGGGGGTAGCGACCATGTTCTATTTGAAGAAAGAATGGTAACTACGGCTTATGTTTCAGTAAACTGTTTTTCAGAAAGCTAAATGAGAATAACTGTTCTTTCTCTGATAAAATTGTAATAATTACACCCCCTGAATTTTTTAAGGACGGACTGGCTCCTCTTAGTACCAATGGATGTACTCTCTCTCTCACACACACGCGCGCGCGCGCACAACCGACACCATCACTTTACTTTCTGTTTTTATTATTGCTGAGAAATGACCACTTTATGGCACGGTGGTGGTTTTATCATGAATATGCTTCCATAGTAGGGAAGGAAATCATGTTAGTTTGTCCAGCTGAGGCAAGAAAAGTGATAGATTGCAGATCATACAAGTTGTTGTATTTTGACTAAAATAGAGCAGTGTTAGCTGTTATTTGAACTTAACAACACTTTACATGGCTTTATCTTTTAATTAAGGGGGATATGTTGTTGAAAAGTCACAGCCTTCAAGATTTTCACCAGTAGAACCGTGATGTCTGTTGCTTTTCAGCATTGATCTCTTATCTGTGGGTAAAATCATCTCTTTGTTTCTAAAGCATAGATATTCTGAAAACTCTGCCCGGGACTTGAGCAACCATCATGATGAGGCAGCTGGGTGTTGGAAAATTACTGTTTTGAGTCTGGTTATGCAGTAACTTGGATAATGATTTGCCGGATATACTTCCCTGTATCTTAAATCCTGTATGATGATCTATTTGGGACTTCATCTTAGGGCGGTGAATTTTCCTGTCATACATTATTTTGTCTATTTTTGTCATAAAAATTGATACTTTAGGCCAGTTCATTTTCTCTGCTATTTTAGTGGAGACACCTTCCAGGCCTTGTACGGTGGTACTTTTAGGGCAGCCATAATCTGTTACCTTTAAGTGGTTTTTTTCACCCCAAAAGGAGTAACAGAATCAAGGCAGTGGATTTTTCTAAGGGAGTGACCCGGGTTGCGTTGCTTAGTTATTTGTTGCAAAAAACATTGCTTGGGATCGACTGATTCACTCAAAAGTAGTGCCTTGTGTCGTGCCTATATTTGTCTATGGATGTTGGCAAATGCTAATACTTTGAAAGGCATGTTCCTTCCTCTGCACATTCTCTTTTGAAGTTTAGTAGTTCTATATCATGGTTGGTTCAAATCCAAGCAACATCAATTGAAAATTTTGAAGTTAGAGAGAAATCAGCTAATAGGTCACGGCAGAGATACAGGTGTAGTTAATAGTTTTTCTTGGTCAATGCGAAGGTGTTTGTTCTTGAGGATTCTCATGTTTAATTTCCAATTGCTTGGAAAACATACTGTCAACATTTCATTGTGATTCCTAATAGTGTCCTTTTCTTTGTGGGGATGATTAAACATTGGAAATTCCATGATTTGTACCGTCCACTTTTCAGGCAGATGTCATAATGGCTTTGGCCGGATCAAATGGAGCATCATGGTCAACAACGTACTCGCCCAAATCCGGCACAAGGCCAACTAATGAAAGCAACGTTCTCACCGGAGAAAATAAAGCAAGTGTGTCATTGTCACGAGACTTTCACGGGAAGTCGCCTGCCACCGCCGACTCTAGTCATGGCACTGGATCAGGCAATCGGATCTCAAACCCTTCAGGTTATTCTTTTAAGGATCTCATGTAGCTTCTTTTTTTGGCTGTTTAGTTCAGTGAGCCCAATAAGTAGGCATGCCTGGACTAGAGCTCTGGAAAGGATGATTGTTAACTATCTGCCTAAGCAGTTAGTGGTTGCTGCCTTCTGAATTTGCAGGTGGCCCTAGAGGACATCTTATAGTGAAGGACCCGAGAAAACCTCTCCAAGTGGCAGAACGCAATGCCGAAGAGAAAGTCGATCCGTGATGTAAAGTTTTGTCTGGTAAATCGAATTTTCAGTAGAAAGTTCTGTTAACCGGAGTTTTAGCGACCAGCCCCTCTGTTGTTCTCCAATCTTTTGTGGCTTCATTGATTTCCTATTTGTCCTTCCCCATTCTTCTTTTGGATTGCCAATGAGGAATCTGTTGATCTGTGGAAAGAATATGAAGGAAATCATTGCTTGTAGAGACCCAGTTAAAATCCTTGCACTGCCTTTGCTTCATTTTCAGTAAATGAACTAGAAAAAAGGGGCAAAAAAAGAGGAATGCTTTTGATGTTCCCATCGTGAGTTCAATGCATATCGTGAGCTTGAGAAATGAAAGTGGTTCGGTCGAACTTCTGGCTCTTGCGAATGGTCTGTTTCTTGACAAGGCGTGCACTCCCGTTACCGAACTCCCGTTACCGAACTCCGGCGCCTAATTACATTCAATGGGTTATTTCAAATTCAAGGTGTTGTGACTCTCTCTCTCTCTCTCTCTCTCTCTCTCTCTCTCTCTCTCTCTCTCTCTCTCTGTGGGATTGTTTATGTTTGTGATGTTCACTTTTGTGTTATGTACAAGCTCTACCACTAGTACATCTGCAAAAACCTGGAACTTGAAGCTCAGCCCTGTAGATGGTCATTGAATTCTAGTTTTTGGTGGGCTTTTAAGAAGTATGGATGGTATCCATCGGTACTCCTACTTGCTTAGATATGATGGACTGGTACAGGCTAGGAAATGTCTGCTGGTTGTTGCAACTGGGTCATGAACTGAGTAAATGCTACTCACCAGACTAAGAATAATGTCTTGCCATGCGTCTTGCCGCACCTGTGCGCGCTTCGAAAGTGCTACCACGTCCGAACGAAACCAAAATTTTTTAACTGCGAATTGACTGAGTTTGAAGCTTCACTCAGACAATCTGGACTGGTACTACGTCCGGGATTATCAGAAGCGAAGCACTGGCGCATAGTAATCTTCAATAATTAATGCTACATATCCATTTGATTGATGCATTATCATGGTGGTGCAAAATCGCATTTTCGAGAGGTTCTAACTGATGCCCGCACACGGCGACGACACATTTCGCGACACCCCAGTCGTGGCTTCACGTATGTACGCCGCATCGGCTGCCATAATCATCTCGAGTTTGTCTTCAAATTAGACGGTGGACATTCTAAATACCAGATCAAGATGGCAGATCATGTTGTTCTCGAGAGACAATCGTGAGTGTTGTTGGGTCTCTTCTACAAGTGTTAAAAACGGGTTGAAGACCCATTTGTTAACCCACACATGTGATGAGATGGTTAGCTAATTATTTCTAAATTTGTCGATATGGATTTGAATAATAAAGTCCAAGTAAATGCTGGTTTATAATGGGTCTGAAGCCCAATCTACGCGCAGTCTATCTTCACTCGTCTTCGGGTTCAAGTTGGAGGTTTTCAAATGGGGCAACTTATATTCTAGTTTTTATCGTCTACTTATGATTTCCTTCTCCTTTTTTTTTTTCAAAATTGAAAAACAGTAAAATTCATGATCTTTCGAGCTTTACAAAATCGTGAAAATTAGTACATGATTTTAAGAGATGTCGGATACTTCATTGTGAAACTTGAAAAATTTTGCAATAAAGAAAAATTCGCAAACAAGTCGAAAATCTTGTTTTGAACCTTATACAACTAACATAAATTTTATCTTTTATGCCACTCATAGCATAAAAGCTCTTGCTTTCAAATATGTATGTGTTTTGGTAATGTGGATTGGGTCAGGTATGATTTGGGTACGAGTTTGGTCGGATATGAGTCAAATGGGTCGAAATCGGTTAATTGGGTTGGACCATTTTCGACCTGACCACTCATTTGATGGCCCTAGTCTCTTCTATGCTAACTTGCATTATTATTCAAACATAATGATTGACGGAAATTCTTGTATAAGATTTTTTTTTTTGCAAATTAAATCCATCAACACTTATTTTTAGTATATTATATTTTCCACCCCAGTTATATCTATTACAAAGTATTTATCAATATATATCAGGCTTACTTAGTTTTATTAGAACTTCGATTATTCATTGCACTCAATTTTATGAGAATTTCTTTCTATCAAAAGTTCTTTATCGTTTTTTAATGGGGATATTTTATCTTGTTTTACAAACATTTTCCACAATAACTATAGTCTACAATGCAAATTTCAATTTAAAGATCTTAGGCTGAGTTTGGTCGCATGGATTTGGATTGGGCTAAGCTAGAATAAGGTAGGATTATAAATCCTTCAAATATCCTTCGGATTGTAAAAAATCATTTCCCGTGGACCGAGACTAGCACAATTTTCAGCAATCGCCGCTTTTGCCAGAGCTCCTCCTCCTCCTTCTCCTTTGAAATCTTCCGATTGTCAACATATAGTCTCAAATCTGAATAGAGGGGGATCGGACGTTGAAGCATCACGGCAAAATCAGGTGACCACCATTTAGGACCAACATACAAATGCCCAAAACTTCATGCATTTTAGTTTTTTTTCTTCTTCTTCAAAGACGATTTTTCGGGTCAATCCATCCATTTCGAGTCATTCATCAGTGATTGGTGGTTCGGTTCGACAATCGTCGGAGGACAATCGGCTGCACGGCGATGACCATCGGCGTTGGTCAAAGACGATGACGATTACACGATAGTTAGGAGTGATAGGCTGTTGTGGCGGCAGTCCTTGCATTCCCAAGCCACCATCACTCCATCAATGGAAGGAAATTGTTATGTTTTTTTTTTCTTACTTTATTATCCAATCCGGGTGTATCCTACCCCTTAACCCGAATTTCTTATTAGGCATTTTATCCGGGTTTATTCGGTCCAGAAGATGTTGTCAAATACTGGATATGATATTTTGTTATCCTATCAAGATTCAAATTCGAACTACCAAACGTAGCCTTATGGTACATAATTTTTTTGTTCATGATATGTATAATTAATACTTCGAGAATTGATCTTTCTTATCAAGCACTTTCAAGTTTAATCTATTTACATGGAAACAAGAATGATAAATATAGACGCGGTTCCAAGTTCTGTACGTTGTGTCCCAAGACAGTTCTATGGTCCATCGAGAGACAAATTGTGGAGTCATTACTCCTTGCATTTTTTTCATAACTATTATATCAATGTTATTACATTCAAAATGCATTTTTAATCAATGGGAGTGCGGTCCAAAGGATACTTAGAAACCAGCCACGTCTCTCAGCCCGAAAATTGGTGCCAATCCCATCACTTTCGAAAGCAGCATAAATGGCGAGGGCTTAGACCCTCGGCAGTTTCCGTATATTATATTTTCTTACAGATTTCAAGATAGTTTAATGCAAAAAGAGCATGCTCTTTTTTTTCCCTCTAAATTCAATTAAACTTTTTCGGTTGTGTTTGATTGGGTTTTTGGAAACTTTTGGGAGAATGCAAAGGACTTTAGGTTAAAGAGTTTTTTTTAAATGAAAATAGCGTTTGGTAAAGTGTAATTTAAAAATAAATTGGGAAGCCACTTTGGTCTAACAATGTTTGAAAAAATCACACCGGTAAAGGAATTTAGCAATCTTCTTTTAGAAAAAAGAATTGAAACCCTTTGCCGACAAACCAAGTCTAGCCCTAACGGCCATCGCCTAAGGTCACGCCATCCCAGGTAGCTCTTGCCTGAGGTCAAACTACCTTGAGGCTCGTCAACGATATGATATGGCGTTGCGGCAGCGTTGCATGAGGTGTCATTGGTAACTTTTTTTTTTTTTGGTAAAAAAGTGTCATTGGTAATGGCGTTTATGGAATTTCAAAAAATTAGTGAGGGCAAAATTGGAACTAATAAATGTATTAGCACTTTAGAAATCAAAAAGCCCAAAGCTTTTATAGGGCTGTTGGTGCGGCTTTGGGAAATGTTTTTGGAGAAATGCAAAAGCCTTTGGGTCAAAAAAGTTTTTCGAAATGCAAGTAGTGCTTGGTAAATTGTATTTTAAAAACAAATTTGAAAGCAACTTTGACCTAAATGTCATTTGATAAAAAAAAACACTTTGTAAAAGACTTTTGCTAATTTTTTTAAATAAAAAATCTCAAAGTATTTGCTGACGGCCAGATCTAGCCAACGGCCAATCTCACCTAAGGTCGCTGGTGGCAATGGCTCCATGGTAGCTAAGGCCTTCGCTAGCAAGTTAGGGTTTTCAATAACATTTTCGAAATTATGAAAGTTGAGCAAGGACAAAGTTAGAAGAAAAGGAAGACTATTTATATTTTGAGAATGCTATTTTCCAAAGTACCTCCAGATTTACCAAGGGCTAAAGTCCTTTAGAAACCTTTGCAAATGCAATTGTATTTTTCTCAAAGTTGAGCAAAAAACGAACCAAATGCCTTATGCATGGATGAGTATACTAGAAGTGACATAACTTTTATGCGACACTCACTTGAGTGCCATAACTTTTCTCTCTCATTTAAGTGTCACAAATTTGAAAAATCAATCATTTGAGTGCCATCGGATTTTGCCTCGTTGAAAAAGCTGACGTGGCATTAATCTATAAGACATCATCCGACGTGGCGTGTCAAAAAGCTAAAGTTAGCACTTGAGAAGGAAAACGACATCGCTTGAATGTTTGATTGAAGGACAGCAAAAGTTCCAATATCTTCAAGAATGATCTTTTTGGTGTCATAATTTTTTAGAAGTGAATACTTAGGTTCGTCAATTTTTTAAAAGGGACCACTTAAGTGACAGGAAGAGAGAGAGCTTGAAAACAACTTGTTTGAGGAAGAGAGAGAGTTTGAAAATGGCATCGTCTAATTGGGGAAATTTTTTTTAAAGAAATAGCATGAAACGACGACGTTTGTTATACTCTTGCCATACTGGACAAAAAAATTCCATGTTGGACTTCATTTTATTTATAAAAATTCTACATCAGAATGGAAAATTAAGACAAAAATACACTTAGGTCGATTTGCTAAAAATGACACTCAAATGATCTATTTTATACCGATGTGACACTCAAGTGAGTTAAAAAAATTATGACGCTTAAATGAGCATTGTACGAAAATTATGTTACTTATAGTGTACTTATCCCACCATTTGTATATGGCCAAAGGACTTCAATGCCCCAAATCCCATTTGCAATGCCAAACCAAACGAGGCCACGGAGCTACTTTGGGCTAAGAAGTTTTAGAAGATTTTTTTTTGACAGCTAGAAGATCCTGAAAAAGTAACGAATTATCCCAAAAGTCGCCAAAAAAATACTTATAAGATGTCTTAGCATTTGTCCAAGGGGATTTGGAAAAGCCATTCCCGAATGCAGTGAAATGGACCTTTTGTTCTCCATGCTCAGTTTGTAGCCCACTATGCTATTGCTATTATGAAAAGCTAAGATACATAATATAGGGTTAATACAACGAAAAATCTTAAATTGATACATTTATGATAAATTTATTCCAGATTAATTTTTTGATCATAAAAAATCTTAAATTGGTATATTGTGATAAATTTACCCCAAACTAATTTTTTGACCACAAAAAACTCCAAACTGGTACATTTGTGACAAATTTACCCTCTGTTAAATTAGATTAATATCATGAAAAACCAAAAACTGCTACATCTGCGACAAATGGAGGAAAAAACCCCGAACCGGTACACCCGTCAACTATCACGTGTCATTTAACTTAGAAATTTGACTGTAAAATTTAATGGAAACCGACGCAGGATAAAATTGTCACGGATATATCGGTTTGAGATTTTTGGTGGTCAGAAAATTAGTTTGAAGCAAATTTTATCACAAGTGTACAAATTTATCATTTTTCATGGTATTAATCCCGTAATATATACATATATCTATAACGAGAATGGACAATGAAAAATTAAATGAGAGAGAAGGTGGGCATTGAGAAGTCCTCGTCGCGTGATGCACGTGTTCGTGCCCTCGACTGCTGCAAAAGCAACGTTCCACTGAGTCAAAAAAAAAATCTGGGGACCGACGGCTCCCGCACGGCTCTATGCAAATTCATCAATCCCGACGTAACATTTCTAGAGAGAGAGAATGAATGAATGAACGAACGAATGCCGAGTTTCGAGAATTCAATGGCGGACCAGCGTAATTGCATCGATCCAATTTCGATTCCGCGTGCGAAATCGTTTGGCATGCATGGCGCTGCTCCTCAGCGATGCGGGTCGCAGTACGTTTTCGCATGCCAAGTCGGCTAACACGACAACCTCTCCTCACGTTATACCATGTTTCCTCGCGTAAGGAAAACAACAAGACGACCCCCGTCGCGTGCATCGAGATCGTGCAATAATAGCCCCGCTCGCGTAGATCATCTCGGCGTGCATGCGCATCGAACCCTAAGGTTAAAAACAGCACCCCGTTGTCTCTGATGAGGGAGGACAAAAGGTACTCAAAATCTTTGGCATAGGTTCTAATCCTAGTCGACCCCGATGCAATATTTTTCCATCTATTTTAATCTCGAGAAGGGTGTTGATATTTTCATTAAGAAATGCTTGGGATTCGCGGCTCAGCTGAGCTTATTTTTATGTTTTTTTTTTCACATATTCTATTATACATTAAACTTTCCATACCGTTCGATCAAATCTTTATAGAAAATGAAAATAGAACTAATGGAGAATTATGGAGAGAACATTACTATGCTTTTAAGTACGAGGTGGGTGAAGAAGAGTAGGAAAGACCAACTTTGCCGATGCTATGTTCCCCTTCATCCCCAATTGAAGTAAGTTCTTTTTTCTTTTTTTCCCAATCCAGACATTTAATTGGCCGGTTATAAATATAAGGGGTAATATCATGTAAAATCTCAAACTGGTACACTTATGTCAAATTTACCTCAAATTAATTTTTTTGCCACAAAAAATTTCAAACTGGTACATCTGTAATAATTTTACCCTCTGTTAATTTCCATTAAATTTCTGAGTTTGATGATATGTGACAGTTGACTGGTGTATCAGTTTGGGATTTTACCATCCGTCTGTCATATGTATACCAATTTGTGATTTTTCATGATATTAATTCAATTTAATAGAGAGTAAATTTGTCACAAATATATCAGTTTATGATTTTTTGTGGTAAAAAAATTAGTTTGGGGAAAATTTATCACTCGTATACAAATTTAGGATTTTTTATGGTATTAACCCTAAATATAAACAACACACACATATAACATTAGACTAATTATGAATATGGGTGATGTCCTTATTTAGCGTCCGCTCATAATAATAAAAAACTAGCTATAGATTAAACTCTCTTTCAACGGCCTATTATTGTATCTTATTTTGTTCACCTTCAATTTCTTTTATCCCTCTTAAATTAAAACTTTAGGAAACAATATGATCGAAAACTACACCATGATATTAATACTCAAACTTGTATTAGTGTGACAAAAATATTGTTCGACTACCACAAAAAATCCTAAATTTTACCTTGAGTACACACCATGAATATGTTTTTTTTTTCCTTACAAAAAAAAAGCAGGCATAATCTAGCACCACAAAGTTAGAAATATTGATGTAAATGTGGAAACGGGCATGATTTAAGATTTTTTTTCTCGTATTAAATTTTAGAATTGTTTGCAAGAAAGAGGAAAGCGCGGTCACTTTTCTTGCGGAGAGAGAGAGAGAATTGATGACGTCAGAAATGGAAGCAGATGGGGCAAAGGGATGAGACCCTTTTTCTGTCACTGCCTTGAGAGCTGGAATTCAAATGGGCGAGCAAATCAATCAATTCAATTCAAATCAAACCCCATCACCATGTCATCATCTGACGGACGATGATCTTGACTCCCCCGCTCTCCCTCTCCGTCTCTCTCTCTCTGTGCGCAGATTTCAAAATGTGTCAGTGTGGATTCAGGGAGAGGGAGAGGGAGGAGTGACGTACGGTGTGACCGGGAAAGCGTGCAGTTGGAAGCGTGTGGTGAGTGATTTTCCCGACTCATTCATTGCAGAGGAGGGGGGAAGATGCTGACGACGATCACCTCCACCAGTGGCGGCACAGAGAGAGAGAGAGGACAGCAACCCAACACAGCGCACATCAACACACGAACGCGACCGCTCGTACGCACGTAGAACGTATCGTGCAATCTGGCTCAGACAGCAGAAGGAACAGAAGGAGCGGAGAGAGAGAGAGAGAGAGAGAGATGACGAAGAAGAGAGGGAGAGATGAGGAAGAAGGTGAATATGAGCTTCGTACGTTTCGTCAGGACCTCACTCGTATTTGTTCAATAATTTTGCACAGTTTGCTCTCATTTCCTCTCTACACAGCACACGACGCAAAACTCGATGCAAGTTATTTTTCTGCACTTGCATGGCTGTCCAAGTGCTTTTTTTCTCTTGTTGTTCTTTCCCAAAAACACATACTCACATTTGGTTTTTAGGTAAAAACTCCACTTTTGTAAATTTAAAAATGGTTTAATACCACGAAAAACCCTAAACTGATATATTTGTGATAATTTTACCCCAAATTATTTTTTTGATAATAAAAAACCCTAAATTGATACACTTATGATAAATATACCCTAAACTATTTTTTTTAAACACCAAAAACCCCAAACTGATATGCATGTGACAATTTTACCCCGAACTAATTTTTTAATATTATTTTTTATTTTTCTAACTTTTTTTATTAATTTTTATAATTTTTTCTTTACTCTTTTTTTATTTGTTTTTAATCTCTGGCCGGTCGGCGAACCGGCGACCAGCCAGAGGCGGAATCCGGCGAGTTCGAGCCTCGCCGGATCTGGCGAGGGCCTGGCCCTGCCGGCCGTTAGCGAGGCACGACCTCCCCGCTGTTGCAGGGCGAGGCTGGACCTTGCCGGCTTTCGCCTCTGGTCGGTCGCCGTTCCGGTGACCGGCCAGAGATTAAAAACAAAGAAAAAAAAGTAAAGAAAAAATAAATAAAAGTAATAAAAAAAATAAAAAAATAAAAAAATAATATTAAAAAATTAGTTCGGGGTAAAATTATCATATGCATACCAGTTTGGGATTTTTGGTGGTAAAAAAAATAGTTCAGGGTATATTTGTCATAAATGTATCAGTTTAGGGTTTTTTATGGTAAAAAAAATAGTTTTGAATAAAATTGTCACAAGTGTACCAGTTTAAGGTTTTTCGTGGTATTAACCCTTTAGAAATTGATTCCTATATCATCCTTGATTTTCACCGCTCAAATCTTTTGATTGGTAGGTTAAAAATACGAAAGGTTCTCACATTTGTAATTATCTAAATTTGCATGTAAATGTGGTTTGCTTATTGATTTCTCGGGAGATTGTGCATCTTTGTTTCTTACAACTCCTTTTAAAAATCCCACGAGGGAACTTGCCTATTCATGGATTTAGGGGGTGTTCCGTAAATTGGATCTGGGCTTGCATTGGAAAAAGGTTATCCTACTTGATGTTTGGTAAAGTCATTTTGGATGGAATAAATTCGGATATGACCAAATAAAAAAACTTGATTACTTGCCTAAGCCTAGGGATGAGTAGGCTCGATGATATTAGAAAAATTTCCGTGCCACCATGTCGATGGTTGCAGCACCCTTGCAGCCACTGTCTGGTGGTCGTGGCTCTTAGGTGACCCTCATGCAGTGATGGCTCTCGCTCTCTCTATACAGATTTGAGATTCATGATAACACTTCCATCCTAAGGGTTTCATACGTGGCGATCACACTCTCTAAATGATCACCATGGCAGTGGCTACCATCCCACTCTCTTTCTCTCTAATTTAAAGGCGCCCACCACAACAGTAGACACCATCATCAATGATAACCATCATAGTCACCGCTATGGTTCGCAGATCTAAGCTTTCTTTTTTTTCATTAGTTAATTTAAGTTTTAATTTTTCTTTCCTAACATTGGTGCATGAAACACTCAATACGATGGAATATGACCATATCCGAAGTTATTCCAAGCACAATTAGCAATCTGGCATATTTCTTATACAGTAGTTTTCCATTGTATCTTGGTTCTTGTTATATAGACCAAGTGCAAATCTTTATTTAAGAAATGAAGAAAAGAGGAGGGAATGAAAGTGGGTGTGGGAAGAATAGATGATTTTGAATTTTTTATGAGAAGGTGCTGGAGGGAAAAATTTTTAATTTTTAGTAATTTTTCTCCCCTACCCTTTAATTTTCTTCAATTTCCCCCCACCCCCCAAAGAAGCAATGGAACCTGAGTTGAGTGAAGCCAACACAAAAGCCAATCTTTAGCCTGATATGCAGCAGAACAGACGAAACTGATTTGAAGTTTCAAAATGAAGTATACCATCTTTTTCCCGATAGATCATCTCAAACTCGCAAAGTTTCGACTACATTCGACCAGCCTTGCTTTCCTTCGACTTTAGTCGGAGAAACCCTTAGTTAGAATCCTTTAATCGATGGATTATACGAGTTATGTCACCCGCATATACGAACCTAAACATAACGAAAAGAGACGGAAAAAACCAGAACCTTACTCGGACGCTGCACGTACGATCCACGTCCCCTCTCTGTCTCTCTTCTCACTGCAGCGCTTCTGCGTCATGGAACCATGATTGCTGTGAACGTGGTACAGTCGTTTTCCGAAACAGTTGGGAAAGCTTGGATGAGCCGTTCCTTTCGGCGAGGGCCACTGGGGTTTCCGTCTTCGTGATAGTTCACGGCTTGAAGTGATGTGGAGGGGATGCTTCACTGCATGGCTTTTCCACATCTTTAGGAAATCTGAGCTTTGCATGAGAAGAGCGAGGCAACAATTTTGCACAGTTTCCTTTCTCGTGTACCCCCCGAGCGCTCGTACATCCGGGATTCACGGACGTTAGGGGGAATTCCTATCGTCGCCAAATGCGAATTTGGGAAAATGATGAGTCTTCTACATTGTGTTTGATATTAGGTTGGCTTCTTTATACATTTCATAGTTGCCCTCCCTATGTAATGGAGCTTGTTTCAAATGATACTAAGCATCCCACGTCATGAATGGTGATACTTCAGTTGTTTTTAATGATGTCACAGAGTATGATTTACAAAGTGATGACCTTACATACAAAAATAATGTCGAGAGCGCATAACAGTTCAAAAGTTTAAGTCAATTCTTAATCAATTAGAATATATATTAACTGTTTCACGTCGTACCAATTCTTCATTACGAGACTATTAAACATAAGTGCAACTTAAGAAGTACTATTCTAATCGATTAGATCACTCAAACATGCAATGATTCCAAGCAGTCAATGGCAGCTTTATCCTACTAGAGTTTGCTCACAAAAACCCTAGTAGTGGCAAAGATCTTGAACTTAATGTCCGGTACTTTCTTTAGCGGGAAACCTGACAATTAGCAAGGAGGTATTGGATATGGGATGTAGAAGCATTTGGCGTTCGTCTCCCTTTTGCGTCGCCATAACACCCAAGAGGATTCTCTATTCAGCGAAGGCACGTGCAGCAACAGTAGTTTAATGAACGAGCCTTTCATCGCGATGGAAACCTTGCATGCTCCTTTCTTGAGCATGGACCATACCCTATTCCTCGAAGAGAGAGAGAGAGAGAGAGAGAGAGAGAGAGAGAGAGAGAGAGAGAGATGAATTTGATGGTGCAACACGCTACACACTTTGCTCAAACACTTCTCCTTATCGGATCACATGAGGTCGACAAACATACAAAGAGAGCTAGCAAAATTGGAGTATTTACAACAAGAACCGAATGCTGCAAGAAAAGGGCCAACAAAAAAAGGTCAAAGGAAAAAAAGAAGAAAAAGAAGAAGCTATGTTTTATGAGTTAACGCCCGAGTCAAGCTAAGATTTAGCTATCAAAACCCTAGCTTGATTCCGGCGTTGACCCATAAAACATAGTTTTTTTTCTTCTTCTTTTCTTTTGCCCTTTTTTAGGAAGGTCAAGTTATTTTCTTCTTTTTTTTTTTCCTTTTATATTTTTGGGGTTGGTCGATCATGGTTTTTGGAGGTGGATAATGTGGCAATTATGCAGATCTTGGTTGCTTTCCTCGATGCTTGATCTCCACTGATCGGCGATGTCTCCGGCGATCTTGATTGCATCGCAACAGGTCCCGAGGATGCCTCTCCTCGTGAATCCGACGGTGTACAACCCATCACCCCCTTTCCAACCATTCGGGAATGGTGTCTTGGGCATGCCTTCTTTGGAGAAGAAATCAACCCCCTGAGCAAAAATAAGATTTGATTACATCAATCGACTTTGAACATTACAAAATTACATAACTAAAAAATCTCGAGACAACGTGATACTACTCATTCGATTTTGGTGCCAAATGACGAGGACAAAAATCCATTCAGGTTATCTATTCTTCATTAATTATCTTGACTTAATTAATCCCCTCAAGTTGGTTAACTAATGCATCGACTACATTTTGCTTAGCCCTAACAAGCAAATTACACATCAAAAGGCCTCCCACAGACTCGGCGATTGGGACGGGATCGAATTCGAGACCTCCACGTGCTATGGTGTTGTAGATCCACTTGGTCAAAAGTTGAGGGATATCATGCCAGTGAGGTGCTCGCAATGGGTGAAACGAAGATTTTTGGGTCAATTTTTGCTTGTTAGCCATAAGAAGCAACACTAATTGCCACCCCAAATTATACGTTAATCGAAATAAAGCAAGATGCAAGATGCATTGCATAATCACAATGGGGGAAACAAAGATTCTCGGGTCAATCATGCTTGCTAGCCGTAAGAAGCAACCCTAATTACCACCCCTAGTCAAATGTCAAATCAGCACTAAGCAAGATACAAGAACCATCACAAATCACAATGGTTAATCTTTGCTTGTTAGCCATAAGAAGCAACATTACCTTTACCACCCGCAATTAAATGTTAATCATCATAATGCAAGATACAAGAGACATCACAAATCGCAGTCCCGGAACATTTTTGGCTTACACTAGAAAAATGATGTCAAAAAATAAAAATCGAGTTGAATTTAAATTAAAAGGGGCCTTCTAGGCTATGATTCTGCGAATATGCGCACACTGAATAATACGATGTCATCATTAGACCAAAATAAAATAAAATGAAATAATCGATGTCATGATAGTAACGTATCATGGAGGGGGCACAGAGAATACATTTTTGTCATCCTACAAGAAAGATACTACAACAAAGGGAATTTTAACCCAAGCAAAAGTCCCAAGCCCTAATTTATTTGTCATTTTCTCTACTCTTTTTCTCTGTTTTTTTTGCATGGAGAAAGGGAGAGATCTGGAGGTCTCTCCTTCCGCTTTGCATGTCTCCACGCGAAGAAAGTGACATGTGATGCATAATAAGATAGAACTAAAAACTAACCAAAACTTTGTAAGTATTCACAAATAAATAAAATAAATGAATGAATGAATGAAATCTGCCTCACCTTGAGCCAACTAGTGACATTGCTCTTGTACCCAGTTGCCAGGATTATGGAATCAAACTCCTCCTCTTGCCCATCCAAAAACTTAGCCCCATTCTTGGTTATCTTCTTCACTCCTTCCATCACCTAAGAAAAGAAAATAAACCCTAAATTGATTCAGCACTCTCTACTCATGCCATCAGTGTAAATAGCAACATTGAAAGGCTCGGCTAGTAACTTTGTGCGCGCTTAATTACCTTGATTTTGCCGGACTTTATCTGCGAGAGGGCGCCGACGTCGAGGACGGGGGTCTTTCCGGTGACGTTCTTGAGCTCGAGCGGCCCGGTCTTGGGCCGCCGGAGGCCCAATTGGTCCGTGTTGCCCAAGGTGACGTTGGCGATTAGGAGGAGGATCTTGTCCACCAATCTTAGAGGGAGCCATTTGAGCAGTGCCATGGCCACTCCGAATGTTGAGAACCCAAGCATTTCTCTGGGCAGAACATGTACCTGTAATCAGCAGGAACAAGCATGGTCAATATCATCCCACCAAAAGTAGATTGATGACGAATAAGATTACACTTTGAAGCATCCCAGATGACAGAATCAGGAGAAAAATTAATGACTCTTTTTCTTTTATGGGGGAAGAAAGGAGGAGGAGGAGGAGGAGAAGAATCCATATGGGTCAGCGGTCAAGGGAATTATGTGTATTTAATTGAGACTATGAGGAGAGAGAGTTGGAGAGGACTTTACAGTGTTGCGAACCACCATGTGAGGAGTGGCATTGTGCCTGCAGAGGTCCAAGCTGACCTCCATGCCTGAATTGCCGCAGCCCACCACCAAGACCCGCTGGCCCCTGAACTCCGACCCCGACTTGTACCTGCTCGTGTGGACGACCCGTCCCTGGAACCGCTCGAGCCCGGCCACGTCCGGCGTCGCCGGCTCGGCATTCTCCCCCGTGGCCACCACGAGCCACCTCGAGCTGCACTCGAGCCCCTCCCGAGTCCGGACCCTCCACAACCCGCGAGACTCGTCGAACTCGGCCCTCTGGACCGTCTGATTGAAGATGGGCCTGATCTCGAAGTGGGAAGCGTAGGACTCCAGGTAGGAGACGAACTGGTGCTTCGTCGGGTACTTCGGGAAGTTTTGAGGGAAGCGGAGGAACGGGAGCTCGCAGAACTGCTTGGGCAGGTGGAGCTTGAGGCGATCGTAGGCCTTGTTTTGCCAGAGGGAGGCGATGCAGTCGCTCCTCTCCAGGATGAGGGAAGGGACTCCTCGCTTGGAGAGGCAGGCCGAGACGGCGAGGCCGGAAGGCCCTGCACCGACGATGATGGGCCCGTTCACGAGCATAGGCTCGTCCGTTCTTCGCTCGTCTTCCAGTTCTTGGTCTCCGCAAGAACCCGAACCCATGTTTGGTCTCTTTAACAAGAAAACCAAGAAATGGAGGAGGAAGGTGAAGTGAGAAAGAGAGAGAGAGAGAGAGAGGACTCTATTCAGTGGCTTTGTTTTATGCTTCCCCTGTTTCTTGGTTATGCAATGCTCTGTTTCTTGAAGGGGAAGTCTTGGAGTGGGATGAAGTGGGTATTTAAAGAGAAGATAGAGAGAGAGAGAGAGACTATGTGAGAATGTTAGGGGGGATGGTGTTGGCTAAGGGTGAGCGTGGTCTGGGTGAGCAGTTTTCCGACATGAAATTGAGCATCGCCCACTAAGGATTGGTTCTAAGAAATTGAAATCGAGAATTGTCCGTCGGTTCCATGGATCCACCCGAGAATCGGATTGCCGGTCCAGTTCGATTTTCGGGTGGGTCTATGGAATCAATCCCATCAAGTTTCACGTAAATAGAGAAGATCGAGAGTGAGAGAGAGAGGCGATGAATAGCTAAAAGCAAGGCGTGAGTGAGTTTATGAGAGTTGAGAGTCGAGCTTTAGATTAGGGATTTTATGGTTTTCATTTTTCTAAAAATGGTTTCTTTTTTTTTTGTTGAAATTTTTCTAAAAATTTATATATATGTATATATATTATCGGTCCGGTCCGGATAGGCAGGTGGGCGATTTCACGTTTAGAATCGGAAATTGGACAGGCACTTACTGATTTTAGTAAATTAGAATCGGGAACCGGACCGGTCCTCACGGGAACCGTTAGTTTCGGGCCGATTCGATCCGATTCCGGACGGTTCTCGATTTCTTTGCACACTCCTAATGGTGGCCTTGGTATGTGAGCAAAGATGGAATATAAATGCCAGGGAGAGAAGCAGGGGAGAAAACAGAGTGCGTTTATGAGAAGTGAGAGGTGGGTGAGAAAGAGCTCCCTCCCTCCCTCTGTTTTCCTTTTGGTTTTTCGAAATGGCAGTTAATTTGCTGGAGAGAGAGAGAGAGAGAAGAGGGCGTTAATGGAGGCGTGAAGGATAAGGAAAAGGATTTGGTGCTCCTCCTCAAGACCCTTCTTCTCTCTCTGTCTACAGGGGTCTTTACTTTGGTAGACTGTTGTGGTAGACAATGGCCAAAAAAGAGGAGATATAAATACATTTATTTGGCTACACTGCTATGATTTTCTTTTCACTTTTTTTTTCTTTTTGGGTGTGGGATAATTTTTTCATTCAAAAAAAAAATAAAAGATGGGTCGTGCATATCCTCCTTAAAGCTGTGTATCATCATGCCCAAATTGGGAGCAGATATTGCCTTTAGGTCTATTGAAATGATATCCATGATTACTATATGGAATTAGAACTTCATCACCTGCCACCTTTGCATGGTGAGACCACAAAGCCTCTAATGATCAGCTCTTGTCACGAAAATTAGGCTCGCCCTAGCAGCCCCATCCGTCCCATCAAGAAAAGCCCCAAGTGGGAGATGATTAGCGACTCTATTTTGTTCGATTTGAAAATGACAAACACCTGATCTTGACTTGAATAATGGTGACTTTATTGAAAGAGAAAAATATCCTTTCCAAAAAATGGGAGAATGTACGGATCTAAGTAGATTTTTAAAATATTTCATCTCGTTTTTCTTTTGAATCTCAAAATTATCAGGATGTAAAATTTATACACGGTATTCTCTCACTTGAGAAGATATAGGGGGAATCCTAAGCGCGAAAATCTTGATTCAAATAATAATTGTCTGAGAAAATGCCCTTTTAAAGAAGATGCACTCCCCTACAAGAACGCAGGAAAGTGAATGGAAGTATGAAAGACAGATTAAATCCTAACACAGAACATAAATACCGCAATCTAAAATCGATCGAAAATGGAAACTCATATAGAAACACAACGTTGTATTTTGGAAATTGGAATATAGATCTTCAAGCTCCGATGCCGTGTAATGCCGATTGCGCAGCTGATGAGGGCAATCAATTATTCACTTATTTGAACGCTACGTTAGAGCAAAAGGTCACGTGTTCCAACTTCTAGAACCATTACTCTTTTTACATTAAAATTACTGTTGGCACTTTTTCTAGGATTAGGTCAATCTTAACCTATGCTTGAAACGGGTGTGTTTATCTGCATGAATACTAAGTTAGAGCTCACATAGATCATCTCCAAAACTTCCTTTAGGCTCCAATTTTTTTTGTCATACAGCTCCATTTATTTTGCCAAAAATAAATGATTTGAAAATTATTTTCCTAAAATGATCACTTGTATCGCTTGAAATAATTAGTCAATGAAAAATATTCCATTATTAATAACAATTTATGTTTAAATATTTTCATGGACAATGAATTTTTTTGTAAAGCGACACAAAAGATCATTGTTTAGGAAAATATTTTTCAAATCATTTGGTTGATTTTTTTTGCAGGTGGAAGAGAGAAGACAAGGATATAGTTGTTTTTCCAAGTTAAGGTTGAGAAAATCAAATGTGTCGATAGTCACTTGCTGTTCTAAGGAATAAAAGAAGTAGAATTTGGCAAATGTATGTTCAAAAGGGCACCACAAGAGCATTTTGGATGTTATATCCATGCAGACTGGCACGTCGTTTGCATTGCTGGATGGATGGAGCGGCGGGGAGGCGATGCGGTTGTGCGGTGGAAAATGGTCGCCCCATGGCCAGCTAGAAAATTACCGAGTGTCGCCGGAGCTTGCAAGACGCAATCAGCATCACCATTTCCGTTCGCTCACATCAATTTCTAGGTGCGAAGTCGAAAGCAAACAAGGAAGCTCGTGATCTTGGAGAAGCCATCCATCCCACTGAGGTGCATAAGGTTGTCAGGGACCCAAAGAAGTTGAGTGCGCACGCAACAATGATGGTACCGAATTGGCTCACAACTTATCACTTTAAACTTACGTTTGGAGATCGATCCAACTCGCGAAGTCGGATATCTGATACCACAGCCGATTGTCGATTACCTCATGTCACCTCATCTAGCTGGAAAAGAGAAAAAAAAACCTTGAAATTCTTTTTCCACGGTGGATCATACACGAGAGTTTAGTTTAAGACCAAAAAGGATCTCAATTCAAATCCAAAAATACAAATAGAAGAGAGGCAAAGTTGGCGGAACATCCTTCTTTCCATGTGGAAATTGACAGTTCAAGAAGCAATCATGAGTACATGTCCAAAGGGGCAGAGGCCACCGTCCCACGTACCTAAGAAGTGGGCTACATCGTTCACAAAAATGGGTTAATCAAACATCTTAAGGAGGGCCAAAAAAAAAAACAAGGCCAATATTTATATTTATTTGGTTATTTTGTTTATATATTAATTTGGCCCATTGGGCTGCCCATACATGCAACCAGAATATTCTGTCGTGGAGACCGAAGGATCAACTTCCCAATCATTTCCATTGTTATCCCTGTTTCCCACCTCCATACACACTTTAATTTCCTTTTCATTAGATTAATTCTGGGTGCTGCATTTTCGCGATCTCTGCTTGGATACTTAGAATTATTTTAGTAGCCGACGACGGAGAGGGAATCGAGTGGCTGTTCCTGCGATGGCGTTTGGTTGAGAGGGAAACAAAGCATGATATGTTTGAATAGGGTCGGATAAGAGAGGATGTAGGGCATATCCTAGCTTATTGAGATTAAAGGAATTTGACGGGCAAAAACCACTGCTGCCAAGCCGTAACGTAGGGTAGTAAGTCGAAAGAGTTAGAGATCAGAGCTAGAGTTAACAAACCAACATACTTCGATCGGTCTAAAGCTAGAAAGAGGGCAAAGTGCAGTTGCCTGTTCGATGACATTTGGTCATGAGTATCTTGCCTTGCTTCGAATTCTATGATCAAGGTCTTCACTTCACTCCCTGGCAGCGAAAGAATGAGGATGGCTACTTTACTCTTTATGCGAGTTCCTCGACAACAATGTATTCGTATCGTCTCCACCCCCGCAACAAAGTGAATTCAACGATGAGGAGGCACCACGACTCGATGATTGGGAGGAATTGCAGAGGTGGATGCTGGAATCTAGTCCCTGCCACAACCCTACTCTCGAAGAAAATCCTACCACAACTTGGCACCGGCTTCGCGGAGAAGAACGTTCGGTGTTTGGAAGACATTCTAGCTTGGGATTGGTGACAATCGTGTCCAAAAGGCCATTCGCATGATATGTGGAAGACATTCCAGTTGAGGGCTAGGGCGAGCGTTTCAAGTAGAACGCCGCATGCCAGAAGTCAGTTCAAGTATGAGAAGGCGATGTATAAACAAGAGCTTGCATATTTTGATCTTGTTGGCGAGCGACCATCTGGCTTCGCCAAAGATAGCCGCTTGGTCCATTTGCAGAAAGCTCTACAACCTCAGGTCAAGCTCGTTTTGCATACAACAAACATAAGAAACTACAAGTCGTTTTACAAAGAGAAAGGTCTCATTGGTGCATCTGCTGTTGATTAGTAATTTTTTAGCCTCTTTAATTTCTATTTTATGGGCCAACCCTAGGAAATACGCAAACTATATTAACACCGTCCATCGAGACAATGAGAAATTAGAATTATTTTACTAAGCGCTCACATTTATGAAGTTAACATTGTTGCGTGATTCTCGAAATGTGGCTGCCAAAAAAATGAGAGTT
Organism: Syzygium aqueum; assembly: GCA_031216185.1. NCBI lineage: Eukaryota > Viridiplantae > Streptophyta > Magnoliopsida > Myrtales > Myrtaceae > Syzygium > Syzygium aqueum. Next base: position 12,217,003 of record CM062233.1, read on the forward strand.
GTCAATGAATTTGGTATCTCCAATAAAATCATCAGCATCACGCTAGATAATGCCAATGCCCGTTTGCAATGGGATTTTCTTCCACGTGCTGTTGGCCAGTTTTGTGTTTGTGCCCAACATACGTGGGTGGGTTTTACTATATTAGATCCACCCCACCAAGGGATCAAGAGTTGGAGGTGCTGTACATGACATAGTGATGGCAACTTGAAAAATTCCCTCCGGACAAAAGAGCGAGGTAGAGATCAACGTAAAAGATGTTGAAGAAGACATGTGAGGAGATGGGTTTACTGATACTCAACTACACCTCTCATAGTGGAAGTGCCAGTCTTCCGCTGTTGAGACAACAAAATGGAAGGGCTGTTGAAGTCTTTAGTTGCAGGGTTTTGGCGATGCAGATGCTTTGACCGCCAGGACTATCAGTCAAACAGTCGAGCCATTCCGATTCTATAAATGAGTCGATTGAATTGGTGAACAAAGAGGGTAATCCCTCCTTCAACAAAGCAGTAGTGACCATAAGAATAAGAGACATGTTTTCTTTTCCCCTTTCCCTAATAGGATCAATCTTTGGTAAACATGTCTTGCAAACTCAAGATTTTTAGTGATGCACTTTGGAGTCCGGATAAGTTAGGAGTGAGCACCGGACCCGAGCACGCCCACGTTTGATTTTTCAAAATTTAATTTAATTTTTTATGACAATAATTGAAATAGTTAAAAACATTAATTGAGGAAAATTCATTGAAAAAGCCCATTTAATTATATAATGAAATACAAGTACATCTTCAACTAATCTGATAAAAAATAATACATAGGGGTGCCTTTACAATGATTATACAAAAATTACGTCATATAAAATAATGAATAAATTTGGTGTCTTGGGGGCCAAGTTCCTCAAATCATGATACAATGTCGTCGTTGTCCTGCTATATTGGGAATATTCCTCTTGGGTCAATTCTTGCAAAAACCAATAATGCCCTACAATAGCCATTTGTAGAATTTTGTAGACAAGCCAAACCTCGCATCTTCCAAGATTCGATGGCTAGAACTGAACGTGGATTCTGACAGTACTGTCGACGCCGATGGGGTCAGTAAGTCACGAGCCATGGTGGAAAAAATTGAAAAAACTATTGGCTCCTCTTCCATCATTTCAGAATGCAGACGTTGTCTTCGCCAACCCCATCATTGTATTTGGAATATGACTGCTCCCGAATACGTCTCGAATTCATCGGTAGATGAAGATGAAGACCTAGAGAAAAGTTATGTAATGTTTGTCTTCTTACAAAGCAAAGACCGTATAGATATGCGGGCACTGCTAGATGAGGGCGCCGTCTCTGTTTGTGGCATGTAACTTGTCATGTCGATTTGATTGGCCTATAGAGCTTACATATTGCGGAGCCAACTCATCACCATTGCCAATATGGGTTCCAGTTCAACCTCCTCACTCAGTCCCAAATGTTCGTGATATGGAACAAGAAGAGTTTCAAACCCCCCAACTTGAACCTGTGATCCAAGACAGTGGATACAAAATATGCAGGCGAGATGTCCTTGTAATATTGAAGCACAACTATCGATATGGTATCATTTTAGCCCTATATGATCTAACGGCTCTTATTGTGTTTGAACCCTCGACATAGTTCATAGATAAGGTCCGTGCAGTAATTTCTCCCATGTATAGCACAACGAATGTCCTCTTATTTCCTCTGTAACAAAAACGAAATTTAAAAGTTCGTAATTAGCAGAGTACGTAGGATGGCAATAATAAGAAGAAATCTGCCCTAATTTTATAATAGGAACAGACAAGGTCATAAATCATTTCGTCATACCAGATTAATCACGTTTCAAAATCACTAGGACTTAATTTAAACTCCAGGAAGAAACATACGAAGCCAACATATCACTAGTGCGTTGTAAATGCATGCATGGCTTTACTTATGCATTGGCGGTATAATGACCCTATTTAATATTCCTTGCGGTCCATATTAAAATATGATTAGTAAACGATATACAACTAAGTTCAGATATCTCATGCATGCATCGTGCGTTGTTCACTCTTCTTCCTCTAGCGAAACGAAATAAACAAACGGAAGTTCCAGCTGATGAGTTTTTGTTGTGTAATGCCATATTCGTTGCAAGTGCCAGCTCCATCAGATCTTTAGGGCATCTTGTTTTGGTAAGTTCTCCGTATCGAACATGCAGGAACCCAAGGAACACTGGAGAGACAAGAAAGAACAGACAAGCCAGCAGTCGATGAAATCAAGAACGAGCAGAACATCTTGCCGAAATGACCTAGTCAATGGACGTATTATGATATCTGAGGGATACGAAACAACCACGATGATAAATGATATGCCTGGGCATATGGGGACCTAGGAAGTAGGAAACCTAAGAGAGAGAGAGAGAGAGGGACAGTAGCTGGGGTTAGAAGAAAGCAGGAAAGATCTAAGGTCGAGATCTCCATGGAATATATAGACAGACGCTTAGTTGGTGACCATTCAATTTTGGGAGCAATAATAGGGGGCGCTTTTTGTTTGTACTTGCTTTCGTTTATCATTTTAAAACTTTCACTGTTCGAGAACATTGGTTTATCAACTCAACTAAGGGTTTCCATGTTCAAGTTGACTCTTCGTGTGATGCTCTTTTCTTATTTTTTCCTCCCTAGAAGACTCTTTTGTTACCTCCGGTAGGGTGGTTTTTCGTCAGAATTTAATCGACGATGAATCGATCTTGTATTGAAATTTGTTGTTCGATTTTTATCAGATAGATATGAGTTTTGTAGAGACTCGAATAGGAGTATAGAAGGATCATAAGGAGTGATAGAAATATTCTGTCGGATTTTAATCAATGATAGGACAATGACTAAACAACACTCCGTCGGAATTTAACTGATAACGAGAGATCTTGAGGCTACCATTAAGAACAGGAAATCGAAGATATTGAAAACTTGAATTGATGAAAGATAACATGCTTTTGTCATGATTGTCAAGGGGCTTATAGTAAACACATAACCTTCTACAAATGGTTACATACGACGGTTATTAAATTCAAACAAATAAATATCTCCCTAGTACTTACAAAAAGTTACATTATCCACAAGAAATTACTCTACAGTCTCCTTTTATTGAGATACATATCTGAGTTATGTTAAAAAAAAGTCCCACATCAAAGAATTGGTATAGTACGAAGCAGTTAATTTATCATAGTTGGCCCATAACTCATAACCTTAAGTTTTTGAGTGAAGGTGGGTCCAACTGCATATGTTGACGAGCTTGGACTTTGGCTCCCTCTTGTGATCTCTTTGAGTATAGATATTGGGCTTTTGCCGCACGCTCCCAACAAATGGTATCATGGCTTTTGCTGTAATGGTATTATAACAAATGGTAGATTGGTGGGTCCTCAATCTTATTCTAGTGTTTGATGAATAATCTCAACAAATGGTATCATAACCGATAGAAAAATTGGTGGGTCCCCAATCTACTCTGGTGAGTGGTGAATATCTCGAGAAAGGAATTTAGTAACCAATGCTCTTTCCAGGGGATAAGCGTTGTGGTGTAGCAACGTGAGCCCAATGGCATACTTTCATGTTTGATTTGGAGAAAGAGACTAGGGATTAAGCTGGGGCGCTGTTGGAGATTCAATTTGAAATATCACTTGAATTTAGGGACAGAGGACTTAACACTAAGTTCACACGTAAAGGGAGACTGTTGAGATACTCGTGTGAGTTAAGTTATAAAAAAGTTATATATGGGAGAATTGGTGTGGTATAGAATAATTAATATATTCTAGTTGACTTATAATTTATTGGCTTAAGTTTTTAAGTGAATGTTGGTCCAACTGGATACGTTGACGGGCTCGGAGTTAGGCTCTCTCTTAGCGATCTTTCCAGGTCAAGATATCGGGTTTCTGCTGTGCACTTCAACAAATGGTATAAGGACTTCTGCTATGCGCTCTCGACATCATTATCTAGCAACACTTATGTATAATAATCTACAACAATCCTAAAATAGCGGCAATACAAATGACCAACCAGCTCGTGTCGATTATTTACTATTGATATCGATGACTTCGTTAATCAACTTCAAGGTTCTCGTCAATATCTTTCACATTGTGTGATGTCGATGACTTTACCGGCGAAATCATCAATTCTCTTCGAGTTATAGATAATTCTGTTTATAAATTGCCAACTTTGCTCTCATCGACTAAATCTATCTCTGTCAATACTAACCAAAGGTTGATAACTTTTTAGTGTAAACATATGCTCTCTTTTAAAAGAATTGAATGATCTTGATCATTCAATTCTTTGAAATTAGATAGTCAGTTATCATTGTTTATTCCCTCGCCATCGGAAAATTTTATTTTCCCTTATTGAATTGACTCTTGAATTGTTTTTTCTGTAAACAATTCTATTAAACTTTGTTTATAGCTTCGTGAATAATGCCACTTACAATATTTTTGTTTACTAAATCTTCTTTACTTCAAATTACTAGGCCTTCAGTTAATTTAATTAGGCAATCTTTAGGATTTTGTCCAATTTAACAATATCGAACGAGTAAACTTGAATGTCTTTAGTCCTTGCCATTGTTGCATCTTTTATTTTGCCAGGCTTTAAGAATCGATAAACATAAGGCTTGTTGAGCACCACTTTTGCCACAACAATTGTAATATATTCATTTTGATTAGATACATCCTTTGACTCATATTTTTTCACAAAAGTCATGTTTTGTGTAAAGTCTTCATGTGGCCTCTATCTCTGTCTTAAGTAGTTACTCATACATAGACACTCGTTGCCAATTAAAATGAATTGGCAAAATCTTGACCTTTGAATCTTTCTCTAAGATTGAATTTCAATCTATTGAAAGCTAAATTTGTGAGTTTTTTCACTGAGAGAGAGAAGTAAGTCTTATATTTCTAACCTTTTTTAATAGAGCAACAAATTAATCGGTTTAGTCATTATTGTATTGATGGAGTACGACCAAATCAGCGATCGATATTTCAAGTGCTGTTCTATGAAATTGAGAATGGAAGTACCTTTCAATCTGTGCCCAATTACACATTGAATTAGGTAGTAAAATATCCGAGTCAAAGGAAATAATTCGAGTCTTAAAAACTCATTTGCCTTGACCTAATCATGATTTAAAAATATTACATTTTATTCATAACTTTTAAAAAACTAACTTGACTACGTGGGTCCAGGATCAAGAAAGAAATATCCGGCGCAAACTTACGCGAGTTAAGAGTATGTTTTGTTTACACTTTAAATTGGGTAAATTTTTTTTTTTTTGCTTACATATATTATTCAGATTTTAAAAGATTATAACAAAATTGTATGAGGATCGGCATATCGAAAAATTCGACCGGCATAAAAGGAAAATCAAACTTGCAAAAATTTCGATTAAATAAATAAATAAAATATAGAAAAATCAGTTAAAATTTGCCCAACTAGAAAAAAAAATCAATTGTCTTATTTTCTAGACCTTCGAAATGACTAAAAACGACCTGTAGACTTGGCGTTTAATCGTCCTAAAAACACGTTAGCCCCTTGAATTGATCCCCGCGGTCACATGGCATTGACCTCGACTTTGACCAGAGAGTAGTGAGGAAACGACGGTTGTGATTTGACGTCTGAGGGCAACATCGTAATCTCCTTTGTGCCACGTGTCGGAATCCCATGCCGTTCATCCGGGCCCTGTCTTTTTCTTTTTTTTTTCCCTCTCGATATGTGAAGGGGTTTAGACAGCGGTGTTGACACCTAATTTTAAAGCGCGGCGTGACAAGCTACTTGGGTGATGGATATCGGATTGTGCATTGCCGAACATTCATTGAACTCAAGCTGTCCGGTCGTCGTGGAGATTATGGGATCTAACAGCCGGCGGCATTGGAGCGTGATGTCCTTCTAAATGATGACAAAATTTCGTCCCACGAGCGAAAAAGGGGTTTCACGGTGATGTCAACATCTGTGGAAGGAGAGCGCTCGATGCAGCGTTGAAATCTAAGCACGTGGTCACTCGATTAAAATAAAATAGTTATGATTGGGAATAATTACAAATATGGTTCTTAAATTTTGGTCCAAATTTGTAATATCGTTCCTAAACATTTAATTTGTTCAATGTCATTCATATAATTTTTTTTTGTAAATGTTCAATTTAATTCTTAGATTTGATGAAAATATCTAATGTTAATAACATTGAACGTTTTCATATAGCTCAAATACTAAATTGAACATGAGCCATAAGTTCAGGGATCACAATAAAAAAATTAAAAGTTTGGAGATGACATTGCACTTTTGGTTAAAGTTTAGTGACCACATTGAACAAATTAAAATTTTAAATAATATTGCACACTGGGCTAAAGTTTATGGACTATTTGTTTCATTTTCCCTAATGGTTGAAACAAATAAAAATTTAGGTAGATATTAGTTACCATGAAGTGCGTGGTTTTGGAATACTCATTTATATTACTTTAAAAATAAGGTTAATATCACGAAAAATCTCAAACTGTTACACATGTGACAAATTTACTATGATTAATTTTTTTACGGTGAAAAAACCTAAATTGATATACCTATGACGAATTTATCCCAAACCAATTTTTTGACCAACAAAAACCCAAAATCGGTACATTTGTGATAAATTTACCCTTTGATAGTTTCCATTAAATTAGATTAATGCAAAAGAAAAATCACAAACTTAGGGTAAAACCTTAAACCAATACACCTATCAACTGTCACGTGTCATATAACCCAGTAATCTGATAGTATAATTTAACAAAAATTAATAGAAGGTAAATTTGTCACAGGTATACTGGCTTAGGATTTTTTATTGTCAAAAAATTAGTTTGAGATAAATTTATTATATGTGTACTGGTTTGGAGTTTTTCGTGATAATAATCCTTACAAATATTCATCTTTCTATTTCAAACAAGTTATTTTCTTTATTTACATACCTTTTCAATTTTCAGTGTGTTAAGATGTGTTGGAATTCACTTCCTAGTGCTAAACCCGATAGACGAGAGATTGTGATATTCAATGTTACTGTTCTCCTCGTGTTTTGTGATTAATACAGTGAAAATTCAAACTTACTTTTAAATCAAGGGTCGTATGCTTAACGAGTGCTTCGTTGCAGTCGTCGACAATATCATGTGTGTTTTATGTTGGAAAATCCTTTCGTCATATGTGGTGAGATAACTTATGCCTTTAAAATTGCTCGTGCTCCGCTAACGAGAATCTATAGTTTGTAGATGATTAGACATTATGTGATACGAAGTAGTGTTTCTTGCTCATGATAAGTGATAGAGGCTAAACGACTTCTTAGTTTGTATATAATACGCACCAAGGAGGTTTTAAGTAGGACATAGTGTAACTCATCCATAATCACACTTTTTTTATTTTCTTGTTGATGATGTGATCAAATTTTCAAGTTTATTTTGGGATAGTTTTCGTGCACTGGACTAAACACGCCTCATTTTGTGTTCCGTCAGAAGCAGATAATTCACATTAGAACTCGAGGGATCAGAAAGAATTACTTCCTCACACCTTTTTTCTTTTCTTTTGGCTTAAAGGAAATGATCGTTTGTATTACTTATAAAAAAAAATAAAATATGTTTTTATCGTCCACAAAAGTATTTAGATATAAATTGTTGCCGATAATAAAAATATTTTCAATTGACTGATTATTTCAAGCGATATAAGCAATCATTTTTAGAAAAATATTTTTTTAAATTGTTAATTTTTTATGAAACAAACAGAACCTTAAGTATATTTGTATGCGATATGAGCGATAAATTTTAGAAAAAGATTTTCCAAATAATTTATTTTCCCTGAATCAAACAAACTCTAAAGATGACAGGGTCCACTTTTTTTTTTATATATTTCGCGCATGCATGCTAGTTTTCTTTTACAAAATGATATTTACATTGGATAATATATATGATACCATTAACACTGTCCTAAAGTCATCGTTCCCACTGTCGGATCAGAGATGTTCGGAAGGACTATGATGCAACGGGCCTCAAACAATGGGTATCATAAGTGATAGAACTGTTAACTTACGAAATTGTAAAAACTTAGGAAAATGACATTAAAAGTGTCAAAACTTTTCGAACGATCACTTAAGTGCAGCATCAGCGAAAAACGATAACTTAATTGTCTCCCGCAATGTACTCTAACAAAGAATCCTATGTTACCTTTTTAATGTATTTTTAAGTCTGATGTGACTCTTTGGAAAAAAAAATTGAAGGTCAACGTAAGACCTCATATTGATTCACTATATTTATGAGGCGGGATTGTCAAGATGACAACTTGTCCTCGCACAACCGTGCAAGTTCTCAATCTCCACCTCCTCTATATCTCTGTCCCATGCCTTACGTAGATATTTTGTCATCCCTACTTCTGTAATGCTCAGGTTTTCTCCTAAAAATTGATGTGTTAAAGTTAAATTTCAAATTCCAACTCTTTTGACATCTCACCCAAAAGTTTAAACAGGGAAGCCTGGTACTTCATCCTGAAGAGATTACCGAGAGTGAACCCAATTCCATACCCATTAACAATATCCAGTTGAATTTATCTCAAAGCAAGTTTAAGCTCTCCATCACACAACTTCCATGTGAGACTGTTTCGCCTAACACTCTTCCACTTGTATCTCAATGGTCTCTACCTCATTTGCGAGCTTCTTGTGTGTACCTCGTCTAAGAAGGTCGCTAATGAGGAGTTCAAGTCCAAAATCATCGAATTATTCAGTTGCGCTCATCTTCGTTCGAAAGCTAAGTCAATTAGTTACATTAATTGCTCCTTATCACATTGATTCTCACATGTGGGACTCTTTCGCTTACTAGCCTCGTAAGCGCAGGCGTACCTCAACGATCAACATAAGCATAAGGTTATGATAACCGTGTACATAAGATGCGGGGTATTCTCTAAAACCCTCTCTCCCGTGAGAATTAGAATGGAAAGGAGAAAAGCAAGCGGAGTGGTTATCTTGCACATAGAATCAATGGCCAGAAACGACGTTTGAATCCACGCATGAAATGAACTGTTAGTTAGGGAATGAAGAATCAAAATATAAGTTTAACTTACATCATATGAGGAAAATCAACCTAAGAAACTTAAGTCCTTAGTGTATAGGCAAGCGATGCAAAATAATCTTCTAAGACCAACACGCGAGATGCTATAAACATGTACAGAGCTCAGGAGCACTGGTGCAACTGCAGATCTCCAGACAAAGTTGAATAAGCTCTAGGGTTTTCTGAAGCTCTAGGGTTTCTGGTGCTCCTTTGTTCCAGCTAGCTTTAATGGAGAACGTGCAGAACCCTAGCCTAGGACTAGCCCCTAGGGTTAGGGTTCGTGGTTATTCAGAGGGAGTGATCATGAGGGCGTGATTGTAACGTGCGATTCTTGAAGGCCGAGGCCCCACCGCTTGATCTGAGGAAGATTTTCTGGATTCCCCCATGAGGGAGAATATACTTCGTATTCTTTCACCTAATCAAAGGGTCATGATTAGATTTACCCATCGTGTCTTCCTCGTCGTCGTCCACTGACTCCGGAGTCGTGATGATTGCTGGGGGGTTTCTTCCGTGGCCTGCGCCTTAGTAGTGGGTCGTTGTCAGTCTTCAAGGTGGCATGTTTTCTTTGCCGACGTCTCCTTGCATTTTGCTGTTGCCTTTCGGGGTTTCGTTCGATTCCATCATCACTTTGTAGTAAGGAAAAAAAGCAGTCTCCTTCGTCATTGCGAGCTGCGCAAAAGGCGAGTCACGCTCAAGAAAAGCAACCTGTCCGGAGATTCGGCGACCTATCTTTTTCTTCCTCTTCTTGTTCTCCGAAGGGAGACATGGAGAGATTCCGAATCCACCCAACAGGTGATTTCATGTAGGGGCCATACCGAATCGACCGGTTCACTGAGAAGTCGAGATTAGGCTTGATAGTTACTCGAAATCAGGCAGAAATCAACGTGCTTGGATTTGAGTTGAGTTACTCAAGTATATTGCCAAGTCTAGCTCGAAATTGTTGATACTCGGTTCGATAACATAGCAGATGTACCTGCGAACTCCCACATAAAAAGCAAATGAAGATGGTTCGAGCTTATTTAGCTCCAGCTCAAGTTTGGATTCATTTTCAACTTCACTTTGATTAAGTCGAGCTTGAATATTTCAACAATTTTATTTGAGCTGCTTTCGGGTAGCAAATTTAAGCCTCGATCAAGTGCAAGACGAGTTTCGAGCACTGAACATGTGAGTCGACTCGAGCTTGATCTTGACATCGTATCAGCTTGATTCGACTTATGTGAACTTTTTGCCTGTTTCCACAATCACGGCACTTTTGTTCTGATGTGGACTCTCTCTCTCTCTCTTTTTTAAAGGGGAGGGAATTGTATCTGTATTAGAATTCTGATGAACAGGGTACACAAGTCAGGAATTTTATCATGTGTTAAGAAGCCTGGGTTGTTGAAATTAATTAAGATAGGAATGGTATCTCCAAATTTTCCATGGCCCGTCGAATTTCATTTTATCTTATAGAGAAAGTGTAATTAACGAAGTAGAAAAGGGAAGAAGGAAAATTAAAAACAAGTGCGGAATTATATCAAGCGAAAATGAACGCGAAGTTCGAAAGAATTATTTCAGGATATTATGTGTGTATATTCTGAATATTCACTTCCGACTATATAATTTTGCTTTTTAAACTTTTGAGATGGTTTTTCCATTTCGACATTCTCAAAGTGCTTTTGGATAAACTCATTGAAATATTTTCTTGAGGAAAAATAGGGTACTGCCATATAAACGTAATTTGATAGGATAGATTTCTCTTCATTTTTTAGGAGAAATGGGCCTGGAAAAAGCGACAATCAAGACTCCTTTCCTCGAAAAGTCCCTTCTACCAAACAAGGCCTTACACCAACGTTACTTCTACATAATACCACTACCGTCAGTACATTAAAAGTTCTAAAGTTTCTTCTAGCTTCTTAACAGGAGCTCACGAGACACTCGTTTAAAAAAAAATTATTTTGTCGCTTGTCTTTCACGAGATAATGAGTTCAATTCACGCCGTAAGTGAACGTTTGAACAACTCATATTATGTCCCTAACTATGATGTATCTCGTGTGGAGAGAATTTCTGACCACTGGTATTTTGATGGAACTGTAGTGACGAGTTCGCCAACTTAGAACCTTCAAGTAACGAGTAGTGAAAGTAGCTACAACTCAAACCGAGCACTTCGTATTGTGTGCTTGACTCTTATGGTAATGACCCAAGGGGGTTGTGAAGGAAAAAACTAACATGAAGTGCTAGATATGTATCCCACACTAAGAATAACAACAAAAGAGAACCGGTTAAAAAATGGTATAATCGAGGACCCCGACCGGAGAAAGTCCGTGCAATCTTCGTATGAAGCAAGCAAGTTGAGGTTGCTCTGCTTAATAGACAAGGCTCATTCCGTGCTTGATTTACGAGCTTAGCATATTGCGCGTAACAAATCCTTATTAAGCAATTCCCTTTTAAGGAGAGCCAGCTCATGGCCAGATGTGCACGCGCAGGGAAGCCTCCAATCATACCGTGCCGAGATCTAGACTACGATCTTCGATCAATATGCTCTGAGCAACTATCGAGCTCCTGCCTTTTGTTCCATGATCGATAGGAGCTCGATGTGAAATACGTTGTCACTAAGGGTGCAAATGGTAACCATTCTGCTCCAAAAATCAAATTCTTGCAAGAAATTGATTTCTAGAATTCTTGCCAGAAATTGATTTATGGAGGAAAAATCTGTTTGGTAAAATATGACTAATTCTGCTCTAAAAATTGATTTCTGGAACAGAAATCTATTTTTATTTTTTTTATTTTTTTGGGCACCTCAAAAAAATAAATTTCACTCAAAGTGGATGTCCAAAGGTATGCTAAACCATTTTGTGAAGTTTTGAAATTTTTGATTTTTTGATTTTTTTTGGGCACCTCAAAAAAATTAAATTTCACTCAAAGTGGGTGGCCAAAGGTATTCTAAGCCATTTTGTGAAGTTTTAAAATTTTTGATTTTTTTTATTTTCTTGGGTACCTCAAAAAAATTAAATTTTACTTAAAGTGGGTGCCCAAAGGTATTCTAAGCCATTTTGTAAAGTTTTGAAATTTTTTATTTTTTTGGGTACCTCAAAAAAATTAAATTTCACTTAAAGTGGGTGCCCAAAGGTATTCTAAGCCATTTTGTGAAGTTTTTATTTTTATTTTTTTGGGAATCTCAAAAAAATTAAATTTCACTCAAAGTGGGTGGCTAAAGGTATTCTAAGGTATTTTGTGAAGTTTTAAAATTTTTTATTTTTTTTATATTTTTTTGGGCATCTCAAAAATATTAAATTTCACTCAAAGTAAGTACCCAAAAGTATTCTAAGCCATTCTGTGAAATTTTGAAATTTTTTATTTTTTATATTTTTAAGAAAAAATTCATCAAATTTCCTATTTTCTCGAAATCTTGACTTTTTTTTTTATTTTCTGGAAATTTTGATCAATTTTTCTGGAATTTTTCAATTTTTATGCATTTTCTGAAAAAAAAATAGTGAGAAAAAGAGAGAAAATAGGGCGAATGCATTCTGGAAGAGAGAAGCTATAAAAAGTAGCTTCTCTTTTTCTTACCCAAAACTCATTCTGGAATAAAAAATACATCCTGAAATCAAGAATGCATTCTAGAATCAAGTATTTTTAATAAACACATTTTTATTCCAGAATGTGAAAATTGCTTCAGAATGCATTTCGAAAATTATTTTAACAAACACATTTCTATTCCAGAATAGATTCCATGCGCGCCCTAAACATGGGTGCATCAATGCTTCAACGGATGTTAATGTTCGGAGTACATAAATTGGGTCCGTGATTGATGATGCTACTCGAGTAGCTGGTGAAAGGGGCCTTACTCCAATCTAAGAACAGCCCACATGCCTATATTACTTACAGCATCAAGCATCGTGAATTCCCTTATTTTCCTTCGAATGAAAACTATTTCGATAGCACTCGACGTTTTTGCGATCGGTCGGGCAGACCGGAAAAGGAAAAAAAACCCGACCGAAGCAAAGATTCCACGTACTTGCCCGGACCAAGAGAAGACCCCGCTTGGCTCTCGAGCAGACCGCCCGCGACACGATAGCGAGGCTCGTTTGCCGTGACCGGCGGGGCGGCCCGAGTCGAGACCGTGCCGGGGGGTCTCCGAGAGAGCGAATCGGGGGGGATCCGTGTCTGGGCCAGCTAGCCCCACCCAAGCCCGGCCGGGAAGGGAACAGGATCTATGGGCCGAGCCCAGTCGGCAGGTACCCGTGCACGGCCCATTGGGCCGCTCGTGCGCGAATGGGCCCCTGTTTAGGAGGCTGCCACGTGGCGTTGGACCACCTCGCCCTGTACTGATTTTCTCGAAAAGGAAAATTGGAAAACTCGTACTAAATTGGGAAAAAGAGAAGAAACGTACCGACTGTACTGAAACGAAACAGGGGAACTAGCGAAAGTACGTGCGCATGTAGCAACACGGTTTAGTTTTGTACGCCTTGTAGTACAACGTTCGCTGGATAAAACAAATCTATGTTCCGCTTCCATTTCCAAGTATGATTATGATGTTAATTGAACCGAAGAATAAATTGTTCGATACGCATGAACCGAAGAATCCTAGAGATAAGTTTCGAGTACGAATTGTACGTGGGAGTTACATGGAGAAGCATCTGGGGTTTGATTTGGCAGCCCTGGCCTTGAGGGCCGGCGCGTCCTGGCGATCGGAAAGCCCGACCGATTCCGACTTCCGGTGCCTGTATGGCCTCGGGAGGTTCTCCGGCACGATGGTCTCGAGGGAGTTGAGCTGCCAAGGCGGGCAGGACCGCTTCTCGCTCCACCTCGCGGTCGTCGCAACCTCGCCCTTCTGTTGCGCGGCCATCTCTAGCGACTCGCTGGCCATGGCGGCTTCGGTGATCTCGCCGAGTCCCACGAAGGAGCTGCCCATCCCCACCAGCCCGATCACCATCGTCGCCACCCTCGCCGTGCCCGACTGCCGTCCCGGCCGCCCTTGCTCGTTCCTCCCCCTGAAATATCACATCCGATGATACGTCTAAGCAGGAAAGATGATGAGACCCCTTAATGGCGAATTACATGTACCGATACAAAAGGTGAAGAAAACGAAGCGCAAATGACTAGAACTCACCATGCGACTTGCATCGTTCTTGGAGCCATGGAAGAAGCAGAAGAAGAAGAAGAAAGGTTGCTCGAGCGAGGCGTGGGAGGAGAGGGACTGAGGCAGCAGGCAGCAGCCATGGCCATCTCTCTCTCTCTCTCTCTCTCTCTCTCTCTCTCTCTCTCTCTCTAGAAGAATCCAATGGCGATGCGTAAGTAATAAGAAGAAGAGGACTATATAGAGAGAGGAGGAGGTTGAAGCTTCTGGGGTTCGTCATGTCAAGGTTGCTTGAAAAGGACCCCGGTTTTGCTTTGGACACGTGGGTTGGACCCTTCCATCCAATCAAGCCGCCAATCTTGGTAGAATTTCACTTCCAAGATCTTTGGTTTCATAGATCTCAAAGAGGAAAGGCGAAAGTATCATTTCGAGCACGACCCGTGTTTTCTATATAGAGCATGCATGGCTGTATTTACTCACGTTAGTGAAATCCGACAACCGTGCGCTTTCTCGATCCCGCCCAAGTAAATCGAAAATAGGTGTCAACACCCCCTTGTAAGTCGAACTCGAGATCGAATCAATCGAATGACGAGAATCGAATTCGAGACCCCGAGCTTCTCGAGTCGCAAAGTCCCGATTGTCTTCTACCAAATTGATCTACCGGTTTGGTATATTGTTTGGAACGAGGGTTTAAGACAAGAACTGTTCACGTTTTCAACGGGGATACGTTTCCAACTTGCTTGCTTGCTTGCCGTGTTCCACGACTATGGGGGGGCGGGACGCGTCTTGGGATGGGCTTCCTTCGCGTTCAGTTCAAAGAGAGAGAGACGTCGGCCTCAACATCCATGAAAGCTTCCAAAAAATTTCAATTCGGGACTTTGTGGGATCCGATGTGCTTGCAAGTTTCGCGGGCTTTTCTCCTCTGTTCCGGTGCTTCCCTTCGAATTGGCTTATCGTCTTTCGCCGGATTTGAAAGTTTCCCTCCAATTTTTGCGGGCGCGAAACCGCTTTACGCGGAAATTACGGCGATGTACATGGTTAGGGCGGGTGATAACCGGGGAGATCGGCCTCTTATGAGACCATTTAGGTGCCGTTTCCTACTCCCCGCTTCATTGGAGTTGGTCTCTCGAGGAACCGTAGAAATGACATTTCCCACTGCCGTCCTCTCCATCGTCTCGCCGCACACTGTCTCTATCAGTCGCGTTCGATAAGCTGTGTCTCGGTTTTTCGTTTCGAGTCTATCTGGATTCTGTAAACCATGCTCTTGATGAAGAAGCCTGACAAAAGAGAGTGGTGCTTGAGATCTGAAGTCATGAATCTAGAGAAAAAAGAAGAAATAGAATGAACATTCCTGTGCAAAACAACAAAGATAGTTGAATGATATTATCAATTTTGGTGTGGGTTAAAGAAGGAATTGGTTCAGGTTTCTCTTACAAAGAGCGAAAGTGATAACCTCTTTGATTGAGTGACACAGATGGTACAGAATGCTTAATTTTCCTTTTATCTCTACATAAACTAGATTATACTCGAGCACAAACTCGTGAAAATGTGATTATAAGACTATAGCTCACACTCAGTAACAAGGAATCAACAACTTTCAGCAGCATGCGTATCTTTTTTCATGGCAAAAAGACTTACCAGTAGTTTCTCAAGGAAGAAGGAATAGCATATTGTGCTTATTAAAACAAGCACCACAAATCCTGCCGGGCACTGCACAGATTGGGTAATTACTTTAGTCATTGAGTGCTTGACTAAGTTGTGCAAAGTAAGGCATGATGTGATAAGAAAGCTCAGAGTTGCACCAGCTAGATGAGATGATGGACACCGGTTGGAAAGATAAAGACAACAAGTTTTTGAGAAGTGTCATTGAATGCCTAATCCAATCTCACTGTTTGTGAATGCAAGCTCTGTTGATTTTGTTCTTGTCCATTAGCAAGCTGAGCTGAGGTTGCTGCTCAAAGCAAGGTCGCGGGTACATTTCGAACTTCTCGGCTGCAATCGTGACAGTCTTTGTTTCCTTTTGTGCTAAACCATTTAATTGCACAATCTTCATGTAAAAGTCTAAGGGCACCTTTGCAGCTGCACTCCATCTTTCAATGTATTTCCTTCCTGACATACTTCAAGACAAATTCTGCGCACACTGCTTCCTCGAGGAATCTCTTCATCGTCATCTTCCTCATGAGTAGGAGCAATTTGATCTAATTTACCGAGAAACAATGTTATATAGAGCCAAATCTGTCCATAAATGACAGATATAAAGTACTTTCGGGTAATTTTCGTAGGTGCTCATATTTTTAAGTTCACCATAAACCGGTGAAGTGAAGACCATTTTTCTTAAACTACTAGCAAAACTTTAAATAAGTTGCTTATGTCCACTTGGATCGACTATAAATCTTAAAACAGAGAATAAACACGCTGCTATTTAACATTGGAAGAATCTATTACAGGATGTTGTTTGTGGGCAGCAAGAGAAACAGATCTCACAATTACCATAATTCTTCCCGGAACGAACAATGACCTAGATACGGTGGCACGAGGAGAACTTTTCTGCAAAAAGCATGATCAGCCACTTTGGCATCCATTCTAATTGGCTAGAACTTACCAAAATGACCCAAAAATCAACACTGTCAATTCTTGTCGAAACAAGGAAGGAAGAAAATTCCACTTTTACCACCCGCCTGGGTGGCGCTGCTGGAACGCGCACTCTTCCTCTCGCAAAAGGTTAAGTGTTCGAATCCCGGGCGCCGCAGGGTGACTTAACCGGTGGCACGTGTGTGGTGGCTAGCACGTGTCGCCCCCAGGGTTTACTCCCCGGCTGTCGGCCGTGCGGGGATTCCCTGGGTTATCAAAAAAAAAAGAAAAGAAAATTCCACTTAGCATCAGTAATCAAAATCTCGTGAAGATCCATATAAGACAAACGTAAAATCATAGAAGTATTCAAGGACTCTAAGAACGATGTTCCAAGACATATGAGTTGCTGAACTGCAGTAGAACTAGAGACTACTACCATAAAAAAAAACTCAATGAAGGAAAGGAAGCGGGGGGACTCACTTGTGATTAATGCCTTTCACCAGGCATCCTTGCTGAAGCAGGTGTTGTGACAGCAGGGGACATGTTGGATGCAGGCGTAACGGGAAGAGAGGTACATCTATCCCAACGCGACACGGACATGGAAATTGGACACTGAAGGACTTTCAGGAGGCGCCTTAGGGTCCGAACTCAGGAGGCATCTTTTCTCGGCCGCCTCAGGTGTGTGAGAACCTTCCTCTTGAAACTCAAAGCTCGCAGGAATCCTCCTGAAGAAAGATCTACCTTTGCTGGAACCATGCTTGCTGCTAGAGCTGCTACCAAAATGCTTAGGAGGAATCCGAAGGGAAAGATCAGTGCGCCTTCCACCAGGTCCAGGACCTAAAGCCTCCTCTGAGCATCTTGTGGCTTCATCATCGAGCTGCATGTCACAGAAATGCCATGATGTAATTTGCTTAAGCCCTTTCATTTTTTAACGGTGAATTTGTGTCCATGCTCTCCATAGATGTACTCCGGTGGCCAAGCCCATGTAAATCTCTAGCCGAGCGTTTCCCTTATTTCTTTAGATGTGCAACAGAAGCACGTCACAAGCACCAAGTCATGTTCGTCTCGAATTTGATCGTGCTCGGGTTTCTCTACTCTTTCTTTTTTGATTGGTCTCCCTACTTTTCTCACTCAAGCTACTTTTCTCGTATTGGGAATTTATCTTATATTGAGCGTTCGGGATTGTGTAGGCACGATCTCGACAATGCGAAAGACCTATTGATTGTATCACAAAGATCTTGTTAACAAATAATGTCTGCACCCATTAAAACACAACAATGTAATTTTGTCGTAATTACTGATATTTGTAATGGTCAAATGTGGGTAATGGTGACCCGAACTTTCACCATTACCCACATTTTTTTTTTACCAAAAAAAAAAATGTGGGTAATGGTGAAAGTTCGGGTCACCACGTCAAAAGTGTCCTCTCGTCGTCGTGCATCAATACCACTATATAAGAACGAGTGTTTTACCGTGTTGAGATGTACCCTCAACCGAAACTAATTCTTGTTAAACGGGCCACTTGTACACGTTCCTCGGACTCTGTAATCCGACATGGAAGCCAGTTCGGGTACAAAAATATGTTCGGATTTTTATTTTCGCGTAAAATAAAACGATTTTCTTGAAAATATTTTCATGCGGAAAAGGACAAATTTTCGAGGCACAACAACAGTAAAATCATACCTATTAATGAGGTTTAATTTTTTTTTTGGTCCATGTGAATTTCCTTGTCATTAGATCATATCAATCCCATTTCAAAATTTTACGAGACTTATATCGGGTCGTGCTACAAATTCTACACAACTTTTACATTATAATTCGTACAGTCTACTAATCCATCATCTGCTGATGAAACCTGCACAATACTCGCTCGTGTTTATCTCATATAAACTCGTCATTTCACTACTCAAATGTCTGTCTTAGAACTTTAACATGCATTATGCACATACAAATGTCTATTCTTTTGTGTTATGCCAGAGTGTACTGGTATATCTCAAATGGGTTTTGGGTATTTTTAGGATTGGTACCGAATTCTAGCTTTGACTTGATATATGTAAGACAATGACTAATTCTACTTTTATTTAGTTGTTTTGGGCCAACACCCATTTTTTCTCAATGTCAAATTTTTTTTGTTGGATTGTAACGGAAGTGATTTATATGATTCAATTCTTTTTTAATTCAAATTAGATGAGGTCGTTATTTCTTTTTACGTTTGTTAAATATAAATTTACTTTTACATGTTATTTAGAGATTTAGTGGTCTTGTCCACGTGTTGTTTTACTAGATGATGCATAACATAGCACATTGATTCACGGGAGAGGGAAAAAAATAGTATTATGCATTGTTATATTTTATAAATTTAAGCAAATATTTTAATGGGGTAGTAATATATTTTTATTTAAAGCGTCCTTTTTTCCAAAAATTTTATTCCGTTAATCGAATGTTGCAACTATCATAACCATTTTACACGAAATGCTGACCGCTTAAGAAATTAATTAAAATATAGCTTGTCATATATTGCAATTAATCGGACGAATCGCCAATTACACAAATAATTATGGAAAACTTGGAGTATTTAATCGACACAAATAAAATGTTCCAGGGACCGCTCTGAAAATTACAAAAGTTAAGGGGGCCAAAAATCAGAATTTCGCAAAAGGTTTCCAACGGACCCGATGCCTATATAAGTAGATTTTCCCGTTGGATTCTTCCTCCCTCCCTCCCTCCCTCCTCCTCTGCAACTTCAAACTTCATCGTCTCTCCCTTCCTCTCTCTCTCTCTCTCTCTCTCTCTCTCTCTCTCTCTCTCTCTCTAGCTCGCTTGAAGAAACCCACGAAAGTTCTCTGTTCAGAGAACCCAGATTCCTGCAAATCTTTGAACCCGCGCGGCTCTCTCTCTCTCTCTCTCTCTTTCTCTCTGTAGCTCGCTCGAAGAAACCCACGAAAGTTCTCTCTCTGAGAACCCAGATTCCTGCAAATCTTTGAACCCAGATTCTCTCTCTCTCTCTCTCTCTATCTCTCTAGCTCGCTCAAAGGAACCCCAGAGAAAAACCCACCATCTCTCTCGCTCCGAGAAACCCCAGAAGAAACCCACGAAAGCTCTCTCTCAGAGAACCACATTTTCCTGCAAATCTTTGAACCCGTGCAGCTCTATCTCTCTCTCTCTCTCTCTCTCTCTCTCTCTCTCTCTCTCTCTGTGAGTGAAAGTAATTTTGCGAAAACCCATTGTTAATGGGTAAGCGTCGGCGAACAGAAATCGCCGAGATCGCCGATCCGGCCAAGCGGCTTGTGACGTATTCGAAAAGGCGCAAGGGCCTCTTCAAGAAGGCCTCCGATCTCTGCACGCTCTGCGGCGCTCGTGTTGCCGTCGTTGTCTTCTCCCCGGCTGGCAAGCTCTGTTCCTTCGGCGACCCCTCCGCTGAGGAGGTAATATCGGAGTACATTCGTGGCGGTAGCGGCGTGGCGCCGCTGATGGGTCTGGCTGAGTGGCTGGAGTGGATTGAGAGCGAGTGGGAATCTAGCGCGACTGAGGAGGACGTGGAGTCCCTGATCGCGAAGTATGAGGCAGCTCGTGATCTTGTGCGCACAAGGTTGGAAGATCTGGAGAAGAATTCATCTGTAAATATTGGTGGTGCCAATTCTGGAACAGGGGTTGGTTTTAATTCTGAAAATTTGAGCGATCAAGAGATAGATTTGGTTTTGGAGGGTTTTAAAGCTCGTTGCCCGGCTCTCTTTGAGGAGTGCCTCTGCGATGGTGATGGCCACGCTTTCTGGACTTCACCGGAGAAGTCAGCTGCCGCCGGCGGAAATTTGGGAGTGGACTTTGCCCCCACGCGCTCTGATCTTGAGGGGTGCGGATTTAATCCCGACAACTTTCTTAATCTGTTTGGGGACTCCGTTGGTGACGGTGACCACAACAATACTTTGACTTTGCCGGAAAACTCGGCCATCTCGGGAGATGAGTCAATGCTCTGCGAACTTGAGGAATGCACATTTGATCCTGACGAATTTCTTAGTCTATTCAAGAACTGTGGCGGTGACAGTGGCGGTGACTGTTTCTTGACTTTGCTGGAAAACTCGGCCAATGGCGGTGGAAGCTCAGTAGAGGAGTTCATGCTTTGCGACCTTCGCGAATGTGGGTTTAATCCCGATGAATTTCTTTGCCTCGAAGAGGACTTCATCGGTGAGGCTAACCATGACGATTTCTCGACTTTGCCCGGAAACTGGGCCATCAGCGGCGAAATCTTGAGGGCTGGAAACGATGCCGACCACTTTCTTACACTTGAAGATCTAGATGTTCATCTATGATGCAAATGTGAATATATGTGGTTTCTCTTGTAAAACTGCATTGTACATAATACAATCTCTTTTTCCGGTTCACTGGTTTAATGGCATTGGCTCTCTCTATTTCTTTCTTTTTCCATTCCATGATCGATGGGATTCAGAATCGTCCTCCAAGCTCAGTAGTACGATGTTGTATCCGATTTCATTATATACATGTTAATAAAACCATGGCTCTGTTGAATCTTTGTGGCGACTCCTCTGTTTTTGCTGTATGGCTAGTCCCTGGTGTTGCGATGCTTAGGGTGCTTGTTCAATGTTCTGTGGACTTGTGGTCGAAAGTGTTGCT
This sequence comes from Syzygium aqueum, assembly GCA_031216185.1. Lineage (NCBI taxonomy): Eukaryota > Viridiplantae > Streptophyta > Magnoliopsida > Myrtales > Myrtaceae > Syzygium > Syzygium aqueum. The sequence continues at coordinate 12,238,310 of CM062233.1, forward strand.
TCTTTAGTGCTTTCATGACACTACCTCAGATGCTGTCATTTTATTTCACTGCAAAATGGAATAAACCAAATGGGTAAGCGTGGCTGGTTAATATTAGGTGGGCAATATTTTGCGAGATAGGATTAGCGGATCATGGAGTTGAATCAAATCCCCAGCATTTGATCTTGGCACGAGCTTCTCGAGGGTGTGTGCATCTCAAGAGAACATCGAGCGGATTGTTCAGCAGGTTTTTCGTAAGGAATATGAAAGAGGTTAAATTTGTGAAGGAACAGAATTGAATGCAGTGATTTGTAGGCTTGTATATTTGCAATTCATTTGTGATCTTGCTGAAGACAGACGATCTTTCCCCACTTGCATCTTTCTGAATGGACTTTGGTATAGACAAAAGATTGGGAGGATGTTGTTTGCTTGCCTTGCCTTCTCTACCTATACTCTCATAGGCATCTTAGGTTCTGTTTCTTGTGCCAATGGTTGCTTAGTTTGCTACCAAAGGGTCTGTCTCTCAAGGGACCGAGTTCTATCAATAATCGTATGATATTTTAAGAAAGATTGCCTGTTGCAGATGATAAAGTGACTGGATTGGAGTTAGAGAAGTGGGCTTGGGAGAATTCGCTTGCTCAGGCTGTAAGAGAAGCTCTTAATCCTCGGAGAAATCATGACGCATAAGCAAAAAACGAATTCATAGCGCTGCCATTGTTGAGTTATTGCTGGTACGATTTTTTCTCGAATTGCTCTCGTTGTCCAACAATTGAACTTTTTGTAAAACCGTGCTCTTGATGAAGACGTCTGATAAAAGATCATGGTGCTGCTATGATGAAATTCCTTGAGATTTGAAGTCATGAATCTCGAGAAAAAAGAAGAAATAGAATGAACATTCCTGTGCAAAACAACAAAGATAGGTTCGATAACAGACAAAGCTATCACCTTCAGGATAGACAGACACTGTGCTTGCTAGTTGCTAAGAAGTGTTCATGGAATTTTGCCGAAACTCGAGCAGTTCCGGGATCGTCGAGCTCGACAGAGAATGTCATTGATCAGCGGAAATACTCCTAGAAGAGCTTATGCATGCCGGGTCAAGCTTTTGCCATAGGGGTTCTTCTCTTAGAAGGTTTGATTCCTAGTCATCCACAGCATGACATGCAGCAGAATCACCCAGGATGAAGTCTTTGTGCTGCCATTAGACTCTGTAATAAGCATCAGCCCTCGTTCATGCAAGGAAAAAACAAAAGAAAAGATTGCATATAGATGCCACGAGCCGCACCATAAGTAGCCAAAGGCCCAAGTTCTTGGACCCAACAGCTAAAAAAGCTTTCTTTTAAGGAAATGTTCGGGCTGTGTGGGCCCGCCACGCACAAACTTTCCTCTTCCTTTTCGCCTTTTCTTTCGTTTTCCATCTTTCAGCTGCCGACGCAGACACGCTTGAGCAAGCTTCGATATGGGGGTGAAGTTTCTGGATTGGTACGTGAAGATCGCGGTCTTCTCAGCTCTCGTCGGCGGCTCCATGGAGTTGTTCATGATCAAGACCGGCTTCTGTGTGAGGACCCTCCTTTTCTTTTTAGTTGCTTCTTTGCCTGTTCCTGCAATTCTTTGTTTTAACTTTTTCCGCTTCTTTGTTGGGTAGCTCGTAGCCAAAAAGATGGCGCGACAATGACCCCGAAATCGGCAGTTTTAGTCATTATTGTGTTTAGTCGAATGGGAGCAGATTTTACGGTGATGGGTCGTGTTCGAGTTTGTCTCTCTTCGGATGGAGGAGGCACCATTTAGCCGGTTGCTTTGTGGATGAAATTGGGGGTAGGATGGAATTCATGATTTTAGTGGTATGTCTCTGTTGGTAGCTTGTGAAAGAGGAGGGCTCTGATTTGGACTGTCTATTGTGGCGCTGAACTGAACTTTCCCCCTGTTCTACACGAGAAGTAAAATGCCAAAAAATGTTGTTTCGGATGATGAATGGGGATGCCAACGAATGCAAAGCGTTCCGCTGTCTGTGGAGAAAGAAATGATAGTTTATGCAACTAATATCTGTCTGTTCATCGTTGACTTCTGTGGGAGAAACTTCTGAAAGATAGTTATCGAGATAGTGGTTTTAAAACGGAACTTACGACAGCGGTGCACGTCTCAAGAGAACATGGAGCTGATTGTTCTGCAGCTATTTCGTAAGGAATATGAAAGAGGTTAAAATTGTGAAGGAGCACGCAATTGAATGTGGTAATTGAAAGGCCTATATCTTTGCGATTGATTTGTGATCTTGTTGAAGACAGACGAGCTTTCCTCACTTGCATCTTTCTGAATGGATTTTGGTATAGACAAAAGATTTGGAGAATGTTGTTTGCTTGTTTGCTTGTTTGCCTTGATAACTACCTATGCTTTCATAAGCATCTTCATGACGAAGATGATCAGGTTCTTTCCCGTGCCACTGGTTGGTCGTTTTGCTACCAAAGGGTCTGGCTTTGAAGGGATCGACCAAGTTCCATCATTGAAAGCATTATATTTAAGAAAGATTTACAGTGCTCGTATGTTGCAAATGATAAAGTGACTGTATTGGAGTCAGAGAAGCGGGCTCGGGAGAATTCGGCAGAAGCTCAGGCTGTAAGAGAAGCTCTTAATCCTTGGAGGAATCATGATGCAGAAGCAAAAATAATTCATAGTGCTTCCATTGTTGAGCTATTCCTGGTACGATCTTTTCTTTTCCGACTGCTCTCATTGCACATCACTGGACCTTTCTTTCGACAATGTTCTTGATGAAAAAGTCTGATAACATTCAGAACAAAGAGGTCTAAGTGGTCGAGCAATTTTGCTTGTCTCCTTTTAGTTAGTGTGTAAACCCTGTTCTTCATGCAACATTATGGCTATGGGTCTTAATAATTCTGGCTGTTAGACTTTTGTATTATCAGTGGTCAGCCTTTCTGGCCCGCAAGCTTATTTCGACCCTTACATTAGCCCATTTTGTGGCTTTCTTGTTAACAGGGCCGAGGGACGACCGACGGGATGATCACAACATAAGTTTATCTGATTGTGTTTAATCTTTTCGCCTTCATACGTCGACAAGGATTATTTAAACTCGGACGACTATACATGCTGATACTATAAGCTGCAGGAGCGAGATGAGGAAGTGAACTTCTAAACAACAGGGATCGTATTCTTGAAGCTTGAAATGTGTCTGCAGGAAGATGAATTTAAAATTATGCCGGACGCATCTGCACAGCAGTCTCCTCTGTCCTGGAATGAATTTAGAACATCCTGAAATGTGCTGATGCGATTTTGTCTTTGGCTGCTTGGCAATTAATTTCCCGCTCAGCGAGTGAGATTTTCCTGTATAGGGGTTCCACATCCGGAATTTTCTTTGTGTACATCCCCTCATCATCATCCAAAAAACTACATTTTTGTTAGCATACTGCAGAAAACTCCTCTCCTGAGCTTCCACCGCCGATGGGGGATTTCTCCGGCAAAGTCAAGAAATTGTCACGGTCACGGTCACCGACGAAGTCCTCTTCGAGGCAAGGAAATTCGTCAGGATTAAATCCACACTTCTCAAGGTCGCAGAGCATCGACTCCTCTCCCGAGATTCCACCGCTGATGGCCGAGTTTTCCGGCAAAGTCAAGAAATTGTCGTGGTCACCGTCACCAACGCAATTCCCAAACAAATTAAGAAAGTTGTCTGGATTAAATCCGTACCCCTCAAGATCAGAGCGGGTGCTTCTGCCGGCGGGGGAAAAACAGGACTTTGTCAGTGACCGTGACCGTGACAATTTCTTGACTTTGCCGGAAAACTCGGCTGTTGGTGGTGGAAGCTCGGAAGAGGTGTTGATGCTCTGCGACCTTGAGGAGTGTGGATTTAATTCTAACGAATTTCTTTGCCTTGAAGAGGACTTCGTTGGTGACCGTGACCGTGACAATTTCTTGACTTTGCCAGAGAATTGGACCATTGGCGGTGGAAGCTTGGGAGAGGCGTTGATGCTCTAATATCTTGATGGCTGGATATGATCTGACCACTTTTTTACACTTGAAGATCTGGATGTTCCTTTTTGTGATGTAGATCTGAATATATGTGGTTTTTCTTGTAAAACTGCGTTGTACATAATACAATCTCTTTTTCCGGTTCACTGGTTTAATGGCATTGGCTCTCTCTATTTCTTTCTTTTTCACTTCCTTGATCGATGGAATTCAATCATTTTTTCTAACTGTTGAGGGTAGAGTTCAAAAACTACTTAAAGGCATGATCTCAATCAAGCCAAAACCTGATATATTATCGTACCAACAAGATGAATGGATGCATGGTGCATTATAATTTTTTAACATTGGATATACTAACTGAAGATCAAATGTCAACACAAAAAATTTTGTGTGGAAGCAAAGCTGTTTGAGCAGTAATCGGCGTAAGTATGACCATGATTCTCAAGTGATGTTGTCAACACTAAACCCGGATCGTGTGCTGGTGCGGCTTCAGAAGCATATGCGATTCCCTTCATTTCTTTTTCCCCTGTAATGGAGCTGGGTGTGGATTTTGAGACTCATTATTTGCATATCTAAAAGGAAACTGTGCAATTTCGATGAACTGTGATCAGATTTGAATGGTGTAGTGGGAGGAGAGGAAAGAAAGGGAAGACCTGGTCCATGTCAAAGTAGGCCAAAAAATCGCGAGTCTAGAGGAAGAAGTGAATGGAATGACGACGAATCTGATTGGCCGATCTTGAGGAGTCCAAGCGTAAACATGCAGCATTATGCTTATAGACAAAAGGAAATGCAGGTAAGCTATGTATAGGTATTTTGCAATTCTCGCCTGTCTCCTACTTCGGAAGTTCCTAATTGCGACGAAAAATCAATTCTATGCTGAGGCTGGATTTATTTACAGGTACTTATGCAACGTTACGAATGTTATGACAATGAGCTGGATAAAAATCTCCTCCTCACACAGAACCGTCCTCGAAGGTCAGTAGTATAATGTGCAATCCAATTTTATTATATACATTTTGAATTTGCATATTGTAATTTGATGCAATTCGTTTCCATAAAGGAACGCATAGTGACTTGTGGTCTCACATAATAAGGTGGAAAGCTTTTCCAAACTAGATAAAATCCAACCCTGTTGAAGCAGGAACATTTTCATCTATATTTGCATTTGTTGTGGCCATTGATATGCTTAACTTACTTTTATGATGCTTTCTGATAAGTTTTGTGTTCACTTATGGTTCTGTTGGCTGACCACAGTTTCTGTTCACTTTTGGGATTCGAGTTTATAGAGGAAGAAGAATTGGAACGAGAGGTTCAAGGACTGCAATGGGAAGAGGGCCTCATGAACATCCATTAGATAAGATCATGATTGAGATCCTGAAACACTTGATGTACAATATAGCCTAAGCAAAAGGTTAAATGAATGGAAGTATATTCAATAACATTGCAGATGCTTCGCTCCATAGCGAAAGTTGAACCGTCGCTACGTCCTTCCTAAGTTGCATTGTTGGATAATCCCACTAATCCAGATATAAGATGTGAATCTATGATGCAGCTTATTGACAGAGACAAGAAAGTAGATGTCAATCCCTAGAACTGCACAGATGTTGAAGTCCTTCTCTTTTGTGCTTAGTAGATGCTATGCAGGACTGATTAGACGCTATCGTGCTAGGAATTGGCTAGTCCCTGGCATTGCGATGCATAGGGTGCTTGTTCAACGTTCTGTGGATTTGTGGTCAAAGTGTTGCTTCTTTAGTGCTTTAATGACACTACCTCAGATGCAGTCATTTTCTTTCGCTGCAAAAATGAATAAACGAAAGGGGTAAGTGTGACTGGTGGCTATTAGGTGGGCAAGATTTTGCGAGATAAGATTAGCTGATCATGGAGTTGATTTGAGAGTCCCCAGCATTCGATCTCACCAAGAGCTTGTCGATTTGACCGAGTTCAAGAATCTTCACTTCAAGCAGGAGGTGTTTCCAGATTGATCAGAGGCTTAAAAGCAAACAAGTCGTCACCTTCAAGATAGACACTCTGCTTGCTAGTTGCTAATAAGTGTTTGTTGGATTTTGCGGAAACTCGAGCAGTTCCGGGATTGTAGAGCTCGAATCTCTGTCCTAAATGTAGATCGGATTGAGCATCAAATGTCATTGCCAAGCAGAAATACTCCTAGAAGAGCTTGTGCATGCCATGACAAGCTCTTGCCGTATCGGTTCTTCTCTTAGAAGGTTTGATTCCTAGTCATCCACAGCATGACTGTGTAGCAGAATCACCCTGGATGACGCTCTTGTGCTCATGTTAGACTCTGTAATAAGCATCAGCCCTCGTTCATGCAATGAAAAATGAAAAGAAAAGATTGACATAAAGATGCCGCGGGCTGCACCATAAGTGCTCAAGTTCTTGGACCCAACAGCTAAAAAAGCTTTCTTTAAAGGAAATGGTCGGGCTGTGTTGGCCCGGCAAAAACTTTCCTTTTGCCTTTCCGCCTATTCTTTTGTTTTCCTTCTTTCAGACGTTGCTGCGAATGTTTGAGCCGCTTCGATATGGGGGTGAAGTTATTGGATTGGTACGTGAAGATCGCGGTCTTCCCAGCTCTCGTCGGAGGCTCCATGGACTTGTTCATGATCAAGAACGGCTTTGCTGTGAGAACCCTCCATTTCTTTTTCGTTCCTTTTTTTGCCTGTTCCTACAATTTTTTGTTTCAACTTTTCCCGCTTCTTTGTTGGGTAGCTCGTAGCCAAAAAAATGGTGTGACATGACTCCAAAATCAAAAAGTTTTAGGCACTATTAAGCAGTTGAAATCATTTTTATCTAATAGACCTTGCCTTAAAGCTTGCGAGCAATGTTAGTGCGGCAGCTATTGTGTTTTTGTCAAATGGGAGCAGATATTACGGTGATGGGTCGTGTTCAAATTTGTCTCTCTTCGAATGAGAGAACCATCATTTAGTCAGTTGCTTTATGGTTGAAGTTGGGGATAGGATATAAATTCATGATTTCAGTGGTATGTCTCTGTCGCTGGCTTGTGAAAGAGGAGGGGAGGGCTTTGATTTGGACTGTCTGTTATGGCAATGAACTGAACGTTCTTGCTGTTCTACATGAGAAGCATAATGCTAAAAAAATGTTGTCTCGGATGAAGAATGGCAATGCCAATGAATGCGAGGCATTCCGCTGTCTGTGGAGAACGAATAGTTTATGCGACTAACATCAGTTCATTGATGACTTCTGTGGGAGAAACTCCTGAAAATAGTTTTGGAGATAATGGTTTAAAACTGAACTTACGATAGTGATGCACGTCTCAAGAGAGCATCGAGCAGATCGTTCTGCGGCTATTTCGTAAGGAATATGAAGGAGGTTAAATTTGGGAAGGAACGCAATTGAATGCTGTGATTTGTAGGCCTGTTATATTTGCAATTCATATGTGATCTTGCTGAAGACAGACGAGCTTTCCTCACTTGCATTTTTCTGAATGGACTCTGGTATATACAAAAGATTGGGAGAGTGTTGTTTGCTTGTTTGCCTTGCCTTCGTGGCTACCTACACTCTCATAAGCATCTTCATGACGAAGATTATCAGGTTCTTTCCTGTGCCATTGATTGCTTATTATGCTACCAAAGGGTCTGTCTTTCAAGGGATCAACCAAGGTACATCATTGAAAGTAGTATATTTTAAGAAAGATTTTGGTGCTTGTATGTTGCAGATGATAAAAGTGACTATTGGAGTTGGAGAAGCAGGCTTGGGAGAATTCGCCGGAAGCTCAGGCGGTAAGAGAAGCTCTTAATCCTTGGAGAAATCATGATGCAGAAGCAAAAAAGAATTCATAGTGCTGCCATTGTTGAGTTCTTCCCGGTATGAACACTTTTTTTTGTCCAACTGCTCTCATTGCACATCATAGACCTTTCTTTCAATGATGTTCTTGATGAAAAAGTCTGCTAACATTCTGAACAAATAGGTCTAAGTGGTCGAGCAATTTTGGTTTACTCCTTTTAGTTGGTGTGTAAACCATGTTTTTCATGCAGCATTTTGGCATTGAGTCTAAATCATTCTGGCTATCAGACTTTGTATTATCAGTGGTCAGCCTTTCTGGCTCGCAAGCTTATTTCAACCCTGACATTCACCTATTTGTGTGGCTTTCTTGTTAACCGGGCCAGGAGATGATCGACGGGGTGATCACAACATTAGTTTCATTTGATTATGTTTCATCTTTTTGCCTTTGTACGTCGGCAAGGATTATTTAAACTCGGACGACTATACATGCTGATACTGTAAGCTGCGTGAGCGAGATGAGGATGTGATCTTCTAAACAACAGGGATCGTATCCTTGATGCTTGAACTTTGTCTGCGGGAATAAGATTACGCGGCACGCATCTGCACATCGGTCGCCTCTGTCCTGGAATGAATTTAGAGCATCCTGAAATGTGCCAATGCGATTTCGTCTTCAGCTGCTTGGCAATTTAATTTCCCGTTCAGCGAGTGAGATTTTCCTGTACACGGGTTCCGGACTTTACTTTGTGTACATCCCCTCGTCATCATCCAATAAGCTTCACATTTTTGTTGGCATACTGCAGAAAAGTCAGTATTTAGCGTTTGGTATACGCTGCATTATCAGGTCACCGGCCTGATCTTTGGTTAACTTGTTGACTATATTCTATTGTTTTCCATGTTTGGGTTAGCATGTGCTTTTCTGACTTTGAATGAGGATCTTGTGGCGATTACTTTTGATCTATTAGACCTGGTGGACTGACCGGTATTTTTCATAGGATTTTTGGTGAATTTGCTGTAATATCTTCTTCTTCTTGTTCTTCTTCTTTTTGGTAGCCACATTTGACAATCTACATAAGTTCAAGAGGACCAAAAGGTTAGAAATTCCCAAAGTTTTCAACCGATGCGGGAATTGATGCTGATGCAATCGAATAAGTGAGATGCACGTATAAATGAGTTTGTCTGAAAGTCCCCATCTTGCTCTCCTTCGGCCAAACCTTACTCTCTATTCGGTTGTTGCGATTGCAATAGGATGATAATTTGAGGGCCGGTTTTTTTCTCGTATCGGGAATTCGCCGATTAACTAAAAATGGTGCTATCGAGCGTTCGGGCTTGTGTAGGCGCGATCTCGACAAATGCAAAAAACCTACTGATTATATCACAAAGATCTTGTTAACGAATAATGTCTACGTCCATTAAAAAACAACAATGCAGTCTCGTTGTCATTGCTGAGATTCATAATGGTCAAATGCGTGCATCAACACCACTATATAAGAATTGAGTGTTTTAGTTGCAACCGAAGCTAATTATTGTTAAACAAGCCACGTGCACACGTTCCTTAGACTCCGCAATTCGGGTACAAAAATAATTTTGGATCTTTGTTTTCGCGTAAAAAAAAACGATTTCTTGAAAAATTCTCATGCGGAAAAGGATATATTTTCGAAGCACAACAGCAATAAAAATCGTACCTATTAATGAGGTTTAATATATTTTTTGGTACTCTGAATTTCGTTATCGTTAGATCAAGACGATCCCATTTCAAAAATTTATGAGACTTATTATTGGGCAGTGCTACGAATTCTGTACAATCTTTTAGTATTGATGCCAAATTCTAGTTTTGACTCTATATATATTAGACAATGACTAATTCTACTACTTTTATTTAGTTGTTTTGAGCCAACGCCCCTTTTTCTCAATGTCAATTTTTTTGTTTGGATTGTAACGGAAGTGATTTGTATGATTTAATTCTTTTTTTTCCCCAAAAGATGAGGTCGTTATTTTCTTTTTATGTTTATATAAACTGTCCTTTATTTTCAAAAAAAATTATACCTTTAATCAAATGTTGCAACTGTCATAACTATTTTACGCGAAATACTAAACACTTAAGAAATTGCTCACAATATAGCCTGTCAGAGAATAAATGTTAACAAACGGACGGACATATTTATAAAAACTTAAGCTTCTCTCGTTTAAGCTCTCAATGCATTTTTTCCTTTTTTTGCCTTATCTAATGTTAAATTGAATTTCTATAATTTAGAGCAATGTCATTACTTATCTACTTTAAAAATTGAATTTTTATAATATAAAGCGATGTGTTTACTTATTTAATTTAAACAGGGTTCACATCATCGTTAATGATAAAATGAATCCATCTGACAAAATTTTTATAATATAAAGCGATGTGTTTACTTATTTAATTTAAACAGGGTTCACATCATCGTTAATGATAAAATGAATCCATCTGACAAAATCGCCAATTACACAAATAATTATGGAAAACTTGGAGTATTTAATCGACACAAATAAAATGTTCCAGGGACCAATCTGAAAATTTACGAAAGTTAAGAGGACCAAATATCGGAATTTCGCAAAAGGCTTCCAACGGACCCGATGGCTATATAAGTAGATTTTCCCGTTGGATTCTTCCTCCCTCCCTCCCTCCTCCTCTGCAACTTCAAACTTCATCGTCTCTTCCATCCTCTGTTCTCCCTTCCTCTCTCTCTCTCTCTCTCTCTCTCTCTCTCTCTCTCTCTCTCTCTCTCTCTCTCTATAGCTCGCTCGAAGAAACCCACGAAAGCTCTCTCTTCAGATTCTCTCTCTCTAGCTCGCTCGAAGGAACCCCAGAAGAAACCCACCGAGGAACCCCAGGAAAACCCACGGAAGTCCTCTCTTCAGAGAACCCAGATTCCTGCAAATCTTTGAACCCAGATTCTCTCTCTCTCTCTCTCTGTCTCTCTCTAGCTCGCTCAAAGGAACCCCAGAGAAAAACCCACCATCTCTCTCGCTCCGAGAAACCCCAGAAGAAACCCACGAAAGTTCTCTCTCTGAGAAACCAGATTGTCTCTCTCTCTAGCTCGCCCGAAGGAACCCCAGAGAAAAACCCACCAATTTCTCTCTCTCCGAGAAACCCCAGAAGAAACCCACGAAAGCTCTCTCTCAGAGAACCCAGATTCCTGCAAATCTTTGAACCCGTGCGGCTCTCTCTGTCTGTCTGTCTCTCTCTCTCTCTCTCTCCGAGTGAAAGTAATTTTGCGAAAACCCATTGTTAATGGGTAAGCGTCGGCGAACAGAAATCGCCGAGATCGCCGATCCGGCCAAGCGGCTCGTGACGTACTCGAAAAGGCGCAAGGGCCTCTTCAAGAAGGCCTCCGATCTCTGCACCCTCTGCGGCGCTCGTGTTGCCGTCGTTGTCTTCTCCCCGGCCGGCAAGCTCTGTTCCTTCGGCGACCCCTCCGCTGAGGAGGTAATATCGGAGTACATTCGTGGCGGTAGCGGCGTGGCGCCGCCGATGGGTCTGGCCGAGTGGCTGGAGTGGATTGAGAGCGAGTGGGAATCTAGCGCGACTGAGGAGGACGTGGAGTCCCTGATCGCGAAGTATGAGGCAGCTCGTGATCTTGTGCGCAAAAGGTTGGAAGATCTGGAGAAGAATTCATCTGTAAACACTGGCGGTGCCCATTCTGGAGCAGGGGTTGGTTTTAATTCTGAAAATCTGAGCGATCAAGAGATAGATTTGGTTTTGGAGGGTTTTAAAGCTCGTTGCCCGGCTCTCTTTGAGGACTGCCTCTGCGATGGTGATGGCCACGCTTTCTGGACTTCACCGGAGAAGTCAGCCGCCGCTGGCGGAAATTTGGGAGTGGACTCCGCCCCCACGCGCTCTGATCTTGAGGGATGCGGATTTAATCCCGACAACATTCTTAATCTGTTTGGGGACTGCGTTGGTGACGGTGACCACAACAATATGTTGACTTTGCCGGAAAACTCGGCCATCTCGGGAGATGAGTCAATGCTCTGCGAACTTGAGGAATGCACATTTGATCCTGACGAATTTCTTAGTCTATTCAAGAACTGTGGCGGTGACAGTTTCTTGACTTTGCCGGAAAACTCGGCCAACGGCGGTGGAAGCTCAGTAGAGAAGTTCATGCTCTGCGACCTTCACGAATGTGGGTTTAATCCTGATGAATTTCTTTGCCTCGAAGAGGACTTCGTCGGTGAGGCTACCCGTGACAATTTCTCGACTTTGCCCGAAAACTGGGCCATCAGCGGGGAAATCTTGAGGGCTGGAAATGATGCCGACCACTTTCTTACACTTGAAGATCTAGATGTTCATCTATGATGCAAATGTGAATATATGTGGTTTCTCTTGTAAAACTGCATTGTACATAATACAATCTCCTTTTCCGGTTCAATGGTTTAATGACATTGGCTCTCTCTATTTCTTTCTTTTTCAATTCCTTGATCGATGGGATTCAGAATCGTCCTCGAAGCTCAGTAGTACAATGTTGTATCCAATTTCATTATATACATGTTAATAAAACCATGGCTCTGTTGAATCTTTGTGGCGACTCCTCTGTATTTGCTGTATGGCTAGTCCCTGGTGTTGCGATGCTTAGTGTGCTTGTTCAATGTTCTTTGGACTTGTGGTCGAACGTGTTGCTTCTTTAGTGCTTTCACGACACTACCTCAGATGCTGTCATTTTATTTCACTGCAAAACGGAATAAACCAAATGGGTAAGCATGGCTGGTTAATATTAGGTGGGCAATATTTTGCGAGATAGGATTAGCTGATCATGGAGTTGAATCAAGTCCCCAGCATTTGATCTTGGCACGAGCTTCTCGAGGGTGTGAGTCTCAAGAGAACATTGAGCGGATTGTTCGGCAGCTTTTTCGTAAGGAATATGAAAGAGGTTAAATTTGTGAAGGAACAGAATTGAATGCAGTGATTTGTAGGCCTGTATATTTGCAATTCATTTGTGATCTTGCTGAAGACAGACGATCTTTCCCCACTTGCATCTTTCTGGATGGACTTTGGTATAGACAAAAGATTGGGAGGATGTTGTTTGCTTGCCTTGCCTTCTCTACCTATACTCTCATAGGCATCTTAGGTTCTGTTTCTTGTGCCAATGGTTGCTTAGTTTGCTACCAAAGGTTCTGTCTCTGGAGTGACCAAGTTCTACCCATAAAAGTATGATATTTTAAGAAAGATTATGGTGCTTGTATGTAGCAGATGACAAAGTGACTGTATTGGAGTCGGAGAAGTGGGCTTGGGAGAATTCGTTTGCTCAGGCTGTAAGAGAAGCTCTCAATCCTTAGAGAAATCATGATGCAGAAGCAAAAACGAATTCATAGTGCTGCATTGTTGAGTTATTCCTGGTGCAATTTTTTTCTCAAATTGCCTTCATTGCCCAACAATTGAACTTTCTGTAAAACCGTGCTCTTGATGAAGATGTCTGATAAAAGATTATGGTGCTGCTATGATAAAATTCCTTGAGATTTGAAGTCATGAATCCAGAGAAAAAAGAAGAAATAGAATGAACATTCCTGTGCAAAACAATAAAGATAGGAAAATGATGATAGCAACTGGTTCGGGTTTCTCTTACAAAGAGTGAACGGGATAACCTCTTTCGTAGAGGGAAAAAGATGGTACAGAGTGTAGAGGGAAACAGATGGTACAGAGTGCTTAATTTTCCTTTTATCTCTACATAAACTCGTGAAATTTTAAAAATCAAAAGTTATGTAACTTATGTCCACTTGGCTCTACTATAAATCTAGGAACAAAAAGAGAATAAATACGCTGCTATTTAACATTGGAAGAATCTGTTACAGGATGCTGCTTGTGGGCAGCAAAAGAAACAAATCTCACAGTTGCCATATTTCGTCCTGGAACCGATGGTGACCCCTAGATACGGCAGCATGAAGTGAACTTTTCTGCAAAAAGCATAATCAATCACTTTGGCATCCATTTTAATTAGCTGGTACTTACCAAAATGACCCAATAACTCAGCACCGTCAATTCTTGTCGAAACAAGGAAGAAACTCTAGATGTTCCTTCTTTACCAAAAAAAAAAAAAAAACTCTAGATGTTCCACCTTACCAAAAAAAAAAAACTCTAGATGTTCCTCTATGATGTAAATGTGAATATATGTGGTTTTTCTTGTAAACCTGCATTGCACAGAATACAATGTCTTTTTCCAGTTCACTGGTTTAATGGCATTGGCCCTCTCTATTTCTTTCTTTTTCACTTCCTTGAACAGTGGAATTCAATCATTTTATACATGTTAATAAAGCCATGGCTCTGATGAATCTTTATGGCGACTCCTCTGTTTATGCTGTACGTATGGTGTACAGACTACAGAAGTATACTGTTGTACATTTTTATGTAATAACTCAATGGTATGTGCGATGTGCAAGGTGAAAGTCCAAATTTTTTGGGTAAATTACTGTGAAAGTACTCTTGGTGTTGGCTGAATCCCTTGTATTCACTTGGATTGCCCCTGTCAGAGGTTGCTGAACCAAAAAGTAAGTAAAAAAACATGACTTGTCTAGTCTACATTTTCAATTTGCATATTGTAATTCGATGCAATTAGTTTCCATAAAGGAACGCGTAGTGACTTGTGGTCTCACATAATAAGGTGGAAAGCTTTTCCAAACTAGATGAGTTGAAGCAGGAACATTGTCATCTGTATTTGCATTTGTTGTGGCCTTTGGTATGCATAACTTACTTTTATGATGCTTTCTGATAAGTTTTGTGTTCACTTATGGTTCTGTTGGCTGACCACAGTTTCTGTTCCCTTTTCGGATTCGAAATTAGAGAGGAAAGGAGAATTTGGTACGAGAGGTTCAAGGACTGCAATGGGAAGAGGGCCTTGAGGCTATTGATCCTTAGGCTTATTTCTTTGCGAATGGTACCTTATGAATGTCCATTAGATATGATCATGATTTAGCAAAAAAAAAAAGATATGATCATGATTGAAATCCCAAAAGACTTGATATTCAATATAGCCTTAGTAAATGGTTAAATGAATGAAAGTATATTCAATAACATTGCAGATGCTTCGCTGGATAGCGAAAGTTGAACCGTCGCTTCGTCCTTCCTAAGTTGCATTGGTGGATAATCCCGCTAATCCTGACATTAGTTCTGAATCTACAATGCAGCTTACTGACAGGGACAAGAAAGTAGATGCCAATCCCCGGAACTGCACCGATGTTGAATTGCTTCTCTTTTGTGCTCAGTAGATGCTGTGCAGGACTGATTAGACGCTATCGTGCTACGAATTGGCTAGTCCCTGGAGTTGCGATGCGTAGGGTGCTTGTTCAACGTTCTGTGCATTTGTGGTCGAAAATGTTGCTTCCTTAGTGCTTTAATGACACTACCTCAGATGCAGGGTAAGTGTGACCGGCGAATATTAGGAGGGCAAGATTTTGCAAGATAAGATTCGCTGATCATGGAGTTGAAGTGAGTCCCCAGCATTTGATCTTGCCACGGGCTTCTGGATTTGACCGAGTTCAAGAATCTCCACTTCCAAGCAGGAGGTGTTTCCAGATTGATCAGAGGCTCGATAACAGACAAGCTATGACCTTCAAGATGGACAGACACTCTGCTTGCTAGTTGCTAAGAAGTGGTCATCGGATTTTGCGAAACTCGAGCAGTTACGGGATCGTCGAGCTCGACAGAGAATGTCGTTGACCAGCGGAAATTCTCCTAGAAGAGCTTATGCATGCCGGGTTAAGCTCTTGCCATATGGGTTCTTCTCTTAGAAGGTTTGATTCGTAGCCATCCACAGCATGACATGCAGCAGACTCACCCAGGATAAAGTTCTTGTGCTCCCGTCTAGACTCTGTAATCAGCATCAGCCCTGTTCATGCAAGGAAAAAACAAAAGAAAAGATTGCATAGAGATGCCACGAGCTGCACCATAAGTGGCCAAAGGCCCAAGTTCTTGGACCCAACAGCTAAAAAAAGCTTTCTTTTAGGGAAATGGTCGGGCTGTGTGGGCCCGGCACGCACAAACTTTCCTCTTCCTTTTCGCCTTTTCTTTCGTTTTCCATCTTTCAGCCGCTGCCGCGGACACGCTTGAGCAAGCTTCGACATGGGGGTGAAGTTTCTGGATTGGCACGTGAAGATCGCGGTCTTCTCAGCTCTCGTCGGCGGCTCCATGGTGTTGTTCATGATCAAGACCGGCTTCTGTGTGAGGACCCTCCTTTTCTTTTTGGTTCCTTCTTTGCCTGTTCCTGCTATTCTTTGTTTTAGCTGTTTCCGCTTCTTTGTTAGGTAGCACGTAGCCAAAAAGATGGCGCGACAATGACTCCGAAATCGGCAGTTTTAGTCATTATCAAGCTGATGAAATCAATTTTATCTAAAAAAAAACCTTGCTTTAAAGCTTTCAAGCGATGTTAGTGCAGCAGCTATTGTGTTTAGTCGAATGGGAGCAGATTTTACGTTGATGGGTCGTGTTGAAGTTTGTCTCTCTTCGGATGAAGAAGGCACCATTTAGCCGGTTGCTTTGTGGATGAAGTTGGGGGTAGGATGGAAATTCATGATTTCAGTGGTATGTCTCTGTTGCTAGCTTGTGAAAGAGGAGGAGGGCTTTGATTTGGATGGTCTATTAATGCAATGAACTGAACGTTCTCGCTGTTCTGCATGAGGAGCATCATGTGAAAAAATGTTGTCTCGGATGATGAATGGCAATGCCAATGAATGCGAAGCGTGTTCCGCTGTCTGTGGAGAAAGGATAGTTTATGCAACTAATATCTGTCTGTTCATCGATGACTTCTGTCACAGAAACTTCTGAAAATAGTTTGGGAGATAGTGGTTTTAAAACTGAATTTACGACAGTGACAGCACGGCTCAAGAGAACATTGAGCAGATTGTTCTGCGGCTATTCCGTAAGGAACATGAAAGAGGTTTAAATTTGTGAAGGAACGCAATTGAATGTGGTGATTTGTCGGTCTGTGTATTTGCAATTCATTTGTGAGCTTGTTGAAGACAGATGAGCTATCCTCACTTACATCTTTCTGAATGGACTTTAGTATAGACAAAAGATTGGGAGGATGTTGTTTGCATGCCTTGCCTTCATAACTACCTATACTCTCATAAGCATCTTAGGTTCTTTCCTGTGCCATTGGTTGCTGATTTTGCTACCAAAGGGTCTGTCTTTCAAGGGATCGACCAATTTCCAACAATTAAGGGATGATATTTTAAGAAAAATTTTGGTGCTTGTATGTTGCAGATGGTAAAGTGACTGTATTGGAGTCAGAGAAGCAGGCTCGGGAGAATTCGCCGGAACCTCAGGCTGTAAGAGAAGCTCTTAATCCTTGGACGTATCATGATGCAGAAGCAAAACAGAATTCATAGTGCTGCCATTTTTGAGTTATTCCTGATATGATCTTTTCTTTTTCCGAGACCGCTCTCATTGCACATCACTAGACCTTTCGTTCAACGATGTTCTTGATGAAAAAGTCCAATGACATTCAGAACAAATAGGTCTAAGTGGTCGAGCAGTTTTGGTTAACTCCTTCTAGTTAGTGTGTAAGCCATGTTCTTCATGCAACGTTTTGGCAATGGATCTTAATAGCTCTGGCTGTTAGACTTTGTGTATTATCAGTGGTCAGCCTTTCTGGCTCGCAAGCTTATTTCGAACCTTACATTCGCCAATTTTGTGGCTTTCTTGTTAATAGGGCCGAGGGACGATCGACAGGATGATCACAACATCAGTTTCATTTGATTGTGTCTAATCTTTTTGCCTTTATACGTTGGCAAAGAGTATTTCAACTCGGACGACTATACATGCTGATACTGTAAGCTGTGTGAGCGAGATGAGGATGTGAACTTCTGAACACCAAGGATCTTATTCTTGGTGCTTGAACTGTGTCTGCAGGAAGATGAATTCAATATTACGCCGGACGCATCTGCACATCGGTCGCCTCTGTCCTGGAATGAATTCAGAACATCCCGAAATGTGCTGATGCGATTTCGTCTTCCGCTCCTTGGCAACTAATTTCCCGTCCGGCGAGCGAGATTTTCCCGTACGCTTGTTCCGGCCATTTATATGTTTCTCTCGGCACTGCCCTTTATGTACTTCCCTCGTCATCATCCAGTGGACCTCACATTCTCTCTTTGGCATACTGCAGAAATCTCAGTAGCTATCAATTTTGCTTGTTCTCTTTGATCAGCAATGCGATCAGGTGATATCCGATGGCCACTCGTCCTCACACCGGACCACGTCGATGAGCTGAAACATGGTCGTGTCGAGTGGTCGGACTCGTGTAGGCACGATTCCAAGGATGCGAAGGACCTAACAAATCAATCACATCTCCGAGCTCGAAATCCCGTATAGCTTTTACATCGTGATTCGTACGATTCGTCACATCATCGGTTGATGTGAGGCTTATGCTATAATTCCTTTTCTTCTTTTTATTTTTGTTTTTTAGGTAGCCACACATTTGACAATCTACATAAGTTTGAGAGGACCAAAATTTGGAAAATCATCGATGCTGACGTGATCGATTAAGCGAGATGCAATGTCTATAAATGAGGTTTATTACGATCAATCGATCGTTCAGACGAGACAACGTCGTCGTTTCTCACGACAAGAACCGAAAACACAAACGGGCAGAAAACGCCGTCGTTTTTGCGCGCGTTGCATTCGCAGCATGCCGTGGAGTATTTCCTCTCTCTCGTACGCCGCCAAGGCTTGTCTGTCTCTCTTTCTTCTGCGCTGCTTCCTGCTGCTGCTGCCAGCAGCCGCCCCACCCTCCCTTCTCGTTCTCCCATTTCAAACTTGCACGCCCATCTCTCTCTTTCTCTCTCTGGGTGTGTTTGTGGGTCGTGGGTCGTGGTGGGTGTGGAGAGAGAGAGAGCGAGAGAGAGGATGGGGGCGGGCCGAGAGGCGTCGATTTCGCTGGACGGCGTGCGGGACAAGAACGTGATGCAGCTCAAGAAGCTCAACACCGCCCTCTTCCCCGTCCGCTACAACGACAAGTACTACGCCGACGCCATCTCTTCCGGCGACTTCACCAAGCTCGGTCTCTCCCTCTACCTTTTTCTGGGTCGCCGTTCTTTCGTGCCCCGCAGCAGGGCCGCCACCGGCGGCTGCGGTTTCCCTGCCGTCTCGCGGGGCTCTCTCGTCGGGTCATGTTGGGGGGGCGGGTTCCTTGTTATTCTCTTTCTGAATCGATCGTCGTGTTCTGGGTATCCGGTTCTTTTTGCTCGGCTGCGCTTCGTGTGGCGGCCTGGTCCTTGCTCGCCTTTGGGCTTCGTGGCTGGGCGGGGGTTCTGCTGGTCGTTTGAGATTTTGGGTCTGGATTTTTTAAGGGTGGGGGGGTTTTGGTTTTCTTGAAGAGTGGGAAAGTGTTGAGGTGTGAGTACCCATGACGGATTCGGGCTTGCGAAGCGACTTTGGAATGTTTCTTGTCTGTCCTATTGAGAAATGTTATTCGTGATCGAGTTATGTTCGAATGTTGGGGGCTGGAGTTTGATTAGAATTGCGAATGGCGAACCCCGTTCCTCGTCTTATGTCCAGATCGATTTTGTTGGGACGAAAAGGACGTGCAAGTGCGCATAACCCCGCATAAGGCTCTGCTTTAGTTTACTCTTTTCTAGGCTACTATAGTCCATTCCACTGTCCTTGTCAATGCCATAGTCACATTTCGTGTTATGTTCTGTTATGCTGCTTCATGTTCCAGAATGTAGCCAATTGGATTGTGAAGTGTTTTTGGATTGTCATGGTTTAGCTTCCGTCTCTTGATCATTCTTGTTGTTCCCCCTTTTGCTTTTCCTCACTTTTACATTTTCAACACTTGCTTTTGTAGCCTCAATCATGTTTGGGGTATCTGAACTTAGAAAATCCTTTGACACGCATAATTGTTGGCTGTCGAGTTTCTGTTGTGTGTTGTTTCACTATTAACTTGTTCAACTTTTCTCTTGCTCTTGTTTACAAATGTCCATTTGAAGCAAAGAACTTAGCTGGGATTATTGCGTTATATTGCATCGGCTGTTCTTTATCTGAGTTTGCATTTTATTATGTCTAGTGAAGCCATTTTATCTTATTAGATGAGGCTCATGCTTTTCCTTTTACTCATGGTATATATCCTTTTGATTCTTTTTGTTTCTGCTTTCAAGCTCTAAGATACTCTTTGTATTAAGAGAGGCACTAGTTTTGTGATTCAGTGCGAGATTTATTCTTTTTAGTTGAATTGCCGTATATGCTGTGTCCTGGTGGTCAAATGTTGCCTCATAAGCTTGTTTAATTATTGCTATACTCTGCATTATCACCTCACCATCATGATCTTTCGTTAACTTGTTTACTGTATGTTATTGTTTTCCATATTTGGGTTAGCATGTGCTTTTCCAACTTTGTGTGTCAATCATGTGGCAATTAATTTTGATCTATTAAGACCTGGTGGACTGATCAGTATTTTGCATAGGAGGATGTTCTCAATATCTTGTCTGAGGTAGAAGTTCCCTAAAAACCTAAGACATATATGCAGATGATCTCCATGTTTTGCTGAACAATTCATTGGGTTTTCCACTATTGACATCGGAATTAGTTCTCTTCTATACAGAAACACAGAGTTTGTTTTTGACCCTTGGATTTTTATGCTATAAATTTCACCTTCAAAGATAGTATTGATACAAATTCAGATACTACATGCTTAGAGAAACATTTGTCCATGACTAGCATCAAACATCATTTGTGCCTCATCTATTCACGGTATTCGAGGAAAAATATAACTCTAAACTGGATTGCAGTATCTTCCATAATCGTTGAGGATGTGAATTTAGGTAATTGGGTGATGATTGTGTCCATATCTAATTTAGAGATCTGATGTAGGACTCACGGTTTAATTTCTACGAAATGATTATTTCCTGAAGTTTTGATCACTACCTCTCAACATTTTAACAATGTGAAATGCTTTAATAGCTGCCATGGCATACCTTTCTGTCAGCGTCTTTTTCACAAGTAGCTAGCTTAGCATAGCCATAGGGCATCTCACTTAGAAGACTGCAGTTGTGCTCCTCTTAAATTTTGCCTTCAAATCCTCTCTCTCTCTCTCTCTCTCTCTCTCTCTGTGCCCATCCTGACTAGTAGCTTACCTACAAGAGCAGCGTCGTTAAGTGACATCTAACTTGTTTGCTTTGAAATATTACAGCATATTACAATGACATTTGTGTTGGATCAATTGCTTGTCGACTTGAGAAGAAGGAAGGCGGGGCATTCCATGTATACATAATGACGCTGGGTGTTTTAGCGCCATATCGTGGGCTAGGGATCGGTAAGTCTCTCTCTCTCATCGTATTTAGAAATCACGAGAGAACATTTTCCTTGGGGATTTGGACAAGTTAGCATGGCCGGGGTGATTTAGAAAGGGAACATATATAGAGGGAGGATCAGGCCTTGCAGGAATGTTAAGTGGAGCTCTGGATTGGTGCTTGGTGATTGAACTTGAGATGTTTCTTGCTTGTTGGCCTGTTGGGCACTTGCTTTGCTACGGTTTTTAGAGACAGAATAGGTTCACTTACTTCTCCAGTTATTTTGATATCTGTTCTTTGATCTTAGACATGCATTACTTTTCCTGGTTAATACTCTGTTCTGCAACCTGTCAAAACACTTTTCGGGGCCTCTGCTGATCTAATTAGCTTGATCTTCTGCAGGTACTAGGTTGTTGAATCATGTTCTCGATCTTAGCACCAAGCAGAACAACATTTCAGAGATCTACTTGCACGTGCAGACTAACAATGAGGATGCCATCAACTTCTATAAGAAGTTTGGATTTGAAATTACAGACACAATCCAGAATTATTACACAAACATTAGTCCACCAGACTGCTATGTCCTCACCAAGCTTGTTTCTCAGCCCCAAGCAAAGAAATGACAGATTCGCGGATTGGTTGGTTCTTGAAGTTGGAGATCATGGTCATTGTGCCATATTAGTTTACAACAGTCTCACTGGGGACTCTCTCTCTCTCTCGCTCTCTCTCTCTCTCTCTCTCTCTCTCTCTTCATATTCTTGATTCAATTACTCAAAAACTTTTAAGTTACATCTGATGCGTTGCTGATAAACTGAGTTACTCTTGTAACCTTCTTTTTTTGTTACAAAGAGAGAAAACTAAATACTCTCTCTATTTCATGAAGGGCTGCCTAGAAACATGGAACTTTGTTAGAGAAAGATGGAACTTTCAACTTTGTTACGTTCTTTGGCCTCAGTTTGAATGCACAAGCGATTTTGTACATGAGGATCTGGCCTTTTGAATCTAGTAGCTGGCTGGCTCTTTTATCTCTTTGTGACTAATATCTTGTGCTATTGGATGGATAACTGTCCTGTAGCTTGAATGTCACCCGCCACATCCAAAAGTTGATTTTTCCTTTCTTCTTTTGAATTGTCGTTGTATCTTTATTTGATGCTGGCAAAAATTTCCTGAAGATGGTGATCGTATATGTGACCCACTGAAGATGGAATGGTGAACGTGCTGAAATTGCTCTGAATTTCCACCTTTATGGGTGATTGCAAGGGATACCGAGGAAGCTCTTCAAATTACGGGCCTCTGTTAAGTTTCATGTGGAATATGATATACATCGTTGTTCTTTCGCCAGGATAACTGCTAGTGGTTTATCTGATGGGGCAACAGTTGAACGAACAATTTTTGATGAATCAATAAGGAGCTTGCCATTCTCACCCTATAGTTTTCCTTTTTCTCCAATCCATTCATCAATTGTAAGAATGGATTTTACCACCAAATGGTTTTTAGCCGGGTGCGCGGGAGAGTCGATGGACGATATCGACGTGAATGAAGAAAACCCGAAAAAGGCAAAAGCATATTGATTCTATTTTCTACGACAAGGACCACAAGTGTTGACAGAGAATGCGGCCTTAGAGCAAGATTAAGTAAGAGCAAATCGGTAGACCAGACCAGAGGAACAAGTAAGGGAATCAAAGTTCAAGAAAAGTCCGCACTCACAATTGAAAGCAAAAGCTAGCATTACCACTAATTGAACGTTTTTATTTACAATCAACCCCGGCCAAAGCTTCTCTGACATTGGACTTCCATTTGACTACTTACGTATTATGTACATATTATGAAGGCAGAGACACCGTCCATGTGTTATCTTGGAGTTATGCTTATATGTACTTTCTGTATACATCGTAGGAGGCACACCCCAATCAGTAAGCCAAACCACCAGAAAAGGCGTCTCCATCGTGAAGCAGAGACTCTGTCAGCCAATAACCGTCCCAAGAACCCCCAACCCTCTGCAAGTTTAGAGCAGCAAAGAGATTAGCAGATTACTAATTTGACAAGAGGACCAATCGTTCCAACAACCATAAGCGTGCCCTATAGAGTTAAGCAAGTCTGTGATTAGCAAAGTATTTAGCAGTATGAGGTAAGAGCCACTATGCAAATGTGTAACGGGCCAAAAAGAAATTATAGGCAAATCTGATCAGAGATGCCAATGATCCTCCAAAAGGCAGAAAACTAATTAGAAATGCAGATGGTTCCATTGACTTGCTTCAAGATAAGGACCTACAGGAACTAGTTTGTGCGTTTTGCCCATGACAAACAGAGGATCCATCCGAACACTACTTGACTTATGAAATAAAAGATTCAGCACGTGGGAGGCGTCATCAGCACACACCAAGAATTACACGAAAAGCAACAATTTTTGGACCAGCATAGGTTACATGAGCACACCTGAACCAAGGTAAATTCAAATGTTTCTTCCTCTTCAGGGCGTGATCCTTGTATCCATACCCTCTGCTTAAATCGATTCTGCAGAGCAGATGTGAAACAAATTGATTACTAGTCAAGACAGAACACGGTAGCAAAACCGTAAAAACTAAAGCAAGGATGAATCTACACTAGCTTGATGAGAAACACACGGCCAATTCACTTATTGACCCTACTTGCACATTTTCACTAAAGAAAATGTGTACCTCTTTCACCAATAGGCTGCTCAAGATCTTCCTGTCTTTGTGACCAAGTAGAACTCGGTAAGTGGAATGGTGAAAGATACGCCTAAACCGCTCAAACTGAGAACGGCAAACATCAAACGGGGTCAGTGCGGAACCTTAAATATCTCAGAAACACTCTTGCATTGATGAAAAGTACATTGTCAGTTGATGATAAAAGGTCATTTCATAGCATTAGTGGAGAAATTTAATTTCACAATCTGCAACATGAAGAACTTCTTAATGCTTGTAGACTGAACTATTTATTTAACGAACATGCACCAAACCAGAAGTGGGCATTTAACCAATCACATCACACATTTTTTCAGCATTGCACATTTTATGCAAGAATGGTCATAGAATGGCATTGGCTTCCCAGATAACTTTCAAAGAGGGAACAGCATAAATTTTCAAACTTAAAATTTCCACAGTAAGGTAATGAAGAACCAGGAGGAACAATTTAGGACTTTACGCGTACTCACCTGCCCCAGGTCGAAGAAGGGTCCGAAATAAGGCGACCTTTCAAAAGGATCGAAACCAGCAAACTGGGGCAACAAGAAATCACCCTTATCAGATAACCTACCGATTTGATGTGAAACCAATCCATGAGGTATGAGATGTAGCTTACCCTGTACAAAACCTCAATGCCATAATCTTGTCGGGGTTGGTCATTGTACTTCAACGCATCAAGCTGGTGCTGCACAGCTTCCTCTGCACTAAACTACAAGAAGAATCTAATCTTGATTGATGCACACTGAACAAGTGGCTCTACATTACATAATTTGCAGAAAGGAAAATTTCTCTAATAAGCACAAGACATTACATTTAGTCTTGGCCCAAAAGGTCTCTTCTTCCGAGATTCAAGCCTGCAATCCAAAACAATCCCAACTTCATGAAACGCACATATCCATTCTACCTTTCAACACAAAAGAGTCATCGGCTAATCTGGGTCAACATTTGAGCTTAAAGAAATACAATGAAGTAGAGGACCGTTGACTACTGTCACTCCCCTATGCTGATGCACATGTACATGTGCATGGACACGAGCAAGAGAATTGCCCTCAATAGTTCCCGAAGTAGTACGTTTCAATTTTAGTAGCCAAGGTGGGTATTTTCAAGACAATATGGGAAAGAAACAGGCCACCAAGGTCATAGTCATTTGTTATGCTGTCTCTCTAGGATAGTCTAGTGGGGGTTCGAACACATTGCAAACTGAATGCCAAGGAAGCTTCCAGCCGCCTTCTACTTCTCTCTATCCTTCTTTTTTCCTGTTAGCGCAGACATACAAGCAAGAGAAATTAACTGAAATACAGTCTTTATATGCAGGCAACTGGTAGGCCGAAAAGGAGAACAAACAGGAAGTATTTGCTCTATTGGCACATTCATATGAAAGTATAACGATTGAGGAAATGGAGGAAAATATTTCCTGATGTCTGCGTTTATATTTCCTTTCACCAAATGAGAGGAAATGGAGGGGGGAAGAAGTATCTTCCCTCCCAGACCAGGTCTGGCAATATTTTACATGAACTGACAAGTTTATCCAAGAGGCATGGGGAACTGGGAAATAGAATAAGCTCATAATAAACCAATTATTTAGCACATTCAACAACAATCATAACATTTTGCAAAGACACGAATTAATAACCGGAATTTGACAGGTGAACACCAACTATCACCCCAAGCGGGACAAAATTCGCGGTCATGAAGTAGAACATTGAGCAGAACCAAATTCTAGCATTGCCCCCCCTCCCTCTTCCACATAACAAAGATCCACGCCAAACAAGCTCCGCGATGCCATTACAAGACACACACTACTAATTCAAAGACTATATAAGGTGCAGGCCAAAACTCGAATTGGTGACCCAAACACAAATCTCTCGCACATGAAGGCGTGCATAACCGAATGAACATGTGCCATGAACCCAAAATCATACGCTATAGCATTTCTTGCAACCACTAAGCAACCATCAAATTGGCTATATCCACCGTTGATGAATGACCCAACCCGAGTGTCATCAATCCTCCACTTTCAAATTCAAGAAAGACCAAGAAGCTCACAAACTCTCCGCAACGAGCCCGACCCATAAATACCCTTAGCAAAACACGGAGGATCACAGACCCTTTGCACCATAGAACAACATAACGAGGGGACCTCCGCAGAAACGGTACCAGTCGGCGGAGAGGAAGTCGGGAACGTCGGCGGAGGCCCTGAAGCGCGGGCCCGCGGGGACGGCCGCCGGGTGCCGGTGGTCGCCGCTGGAGAGCCTGAGCTTGGAGAAGGCGGAGAAGGGCTGCGCGGGCGGTGACGACAGGGGCGAGCAAAACGACATCGCCGCCGCCGCCTCTCTCTCTCTCGCTCTCCGGGTTTCCTGGCCGTGGGAAGAAAGGTGCGAAGCTGCTGATGAGAGCAGAGCCATGGCGTTTCCTTGGAGACGATGGGACGGGGGGGCCGCGTGGGATTCGAGATCCGCCGTCGAAAGCACTCGGCGGCGGTGGATCCAACGGTTTTAACGGACAAAGCAAAGGCGTGCGCTCTTAGCAGTTAGGAGGACACGGACAAGCCCGTTTGGTCTAGTTTTTTGACTTTCTCGAGGAAAAAGTTTGTCCTTTTTTTCCGACCCAAAAAAAAAAAGAAAAAGTTATTTTTTTGGATGATTATACAAATTGTCTCTGAAAATTTAGCCCGGCATGCAATTTTATCCCTAAAATTATAATTTGTCCAATACGATCCTCGAACTTTAGTACAACGTGCAATGTCGTCCTTAAACTTTTAATTTGCTTAATATTGTCTCTAATTTTTTTTGTACATGTTCAATCTAGTTCCTAGATTATATGAAAATAATCAATGTTATTCCTAAATTCGAATTGATGGAATGACGACGTTGAATGCTTTCATATAGTTTAGGGACTAAATTGAACATGTACAAAAAATTTATAAACTACATTGAACAAATTAGAAGTTCAGGGGCGAAATTGCGCATTGGATCAAGGTTTAGGGACCGTGTGTTTCATTTTTCGTTATTTTTTTAGCATGTTTGTTTATACTTTTTAAAAGAGATAATGATACAAATAATTTTTTAACTTTAATTTAATGTGCAACATCGTCTCTAAAATTTTTAGAGGGATAATAATACAGACAATAATATATTCTTAGGTGATTTTGATGATTTATATACTATTACAAAATTAAAAAAACAAAAGAAGCTTAAGATCCTATATTCGAGATTCAAAGAATGTAACATTAAGAATATATGAATTATCAAGGTTTTCTCGTCGTAAGCTTCTTTTTTTAAAAAAAATGTTTTTAGTAAATTCTAGCTTTGTCAAAATATTTTTCGATAATTACCGGGCACTATCATGGAATTCCTCTTTAAGATTTCTCTTAGCTCCCATAACATAAAGAGAGTGATACTAAGGCTCTATTTACTTCACGGAAAATCACATATTTGAAAAAATATTATCCTAATTTTCCTCTTTTCTATTTCTTATAAATTGAAGTGAGACCTTGAAAAATGTATTCATTATTAAGTTAAAAAAGATGTTGATGTGATCGCTAGCGTCGGGCGAGGGCAATCGCCGGCGTCGGGCGGCCCTCGCTAGCTTCCCTCCGCTAGGGGTGTGCAAAAGAACCGGGACCCACCCGGACAGCCCAAGATCACTCGAAACCGGTCCGGTTCCCAAGGGAATCGGTTCGGTTCCCGGTTCCAATTTTTTAGAACCGGTGGGTATTAGTCCGGTTTCTGGTTCTCGGTGTGGAACCGCCCACCTGGACCGGATCGGTAATATAATAATAATATATTTATTTTTTAATTTTTAATTTAAAAAATTTGACCAAAAAAAAAATAGGAGAGTTGTTGTTTTGTTTGGTTGCTGACTATTGTGAACTTGTGACAAACTCCCACATATGATATATAATATAGGCTACAGATGTATTTGATATAAAGCAAAGTAGCATGTGCTCAGTACAACCCACCAACGGGCAAGAATTAGATCAGTCCATTTTTTGATTTATCCAAGAAAACTTAGTGGGACTGGTTCCATGGACCCACCCAGGAACTGGACCGAACTTGCGGTCTGGTTCTTGGGTGGGTCCATAGAACCGACGGGCTGTTCTCAGCTTCAATTTTTTGAAACTGGTCCTTAGCGGGCTTTCCACGATTCCAGGATGGGAACCGGCTACCTGGACCATGTTCACCCCTACCCTCCGCCGACCACGGCGGAGGGGAAGAGAGAAGAAAAAAAATGAAAAAAAATAGAAAAAAGAAAAAGACGAAAATGCTCATTGACAAATGTATTGTGGAGTAAATGTATTACAAGTGGCATAATTTTGAGTTTTTCGTGTCACAAAAAAAGTTTAAAGTAATTTTATCACAATTGATATAGTTTGACGTTTTTGGTAAATAGAAACATACTTCACCCGGTTTTAGGTGATGCAACTTTAACATGTAATTTATTATACATATAATATTACTATATAATATAGTTACAATACAGCTACACTTCAGCCACGGCTATAACAAAATGGCTCAAGAGAGCAACGGGGAGTCTACAACGAAATATACAGTGTGATCGTATCGTATAAAGGACTATGAAAATAATATCGACTTTCATGCTAGGGAAAAAAGTTTTATTTAAGTTTACAATGAACATTAACGGTCGATTGTCGATGACACAATCAATTGAATGGGGTCACTAATTAACTACTTTTATTTCAACTTTTATCTGAATAATCTCTACTTAGATATATTATACCAAACCTAAGAAATTCTTCACGAATAATCTTCTTCGTTTTGATGAGTTTATCATATCTACTTATGTGCACGTCGCATTAGGGGTGAGCGTCGGTCCCGGCTCAACACAAGAACCGGACCGAACTAGCCAAATTGGGGTGGTTCCCGCGGGAATCCGATTCTTGATTCCAAAAATTTGGAACTGGCAATAACCGGTACAATTCCCCGTTCTTTGCGCTGAACCGTATTGACAAGGAAAAGTAAGTACCTCCTCTCTATACCCCACCAATATAACCAGCAAAAAACTTGCTTTTGTTCTCGCTTGCAGCTGGTTCCATTTCTGCTTCCTTCCCTTGCGTGGAAACCCCACGTCAAGGCAAACGAGTGCAAAGATAGCACGACACCTCTCCACACAAATGCCTTACAAACGGAAACTTCCCTGTGTCTTCAACACCTCACACACGCCAATTTGCATCCCTTTCTATCAACATCAAATGAATAAAAGAAATGCGCAATTATAGCCAGTATGATTGCTCCCAGCTATTTGCCACCCTTGATGCACTGTAATGATACATGGTATCTCAAACCTCAAGCTGATCGCCAAGTTCATCATCACCACCACCTGTCTTTTCCTCTCTTTTCAAATGGTAAATAGAGAGCATGAAATGCGAATCCGAACCGTTTCTCTTGCATCTCAGCTCTTTTTTTCCCCCCATCAGTGAAATGGGTATCCTCACGGGGCGTTTCTTCTCTGGGATCGGAGGAGGAATAAATCGAAACGACACTCGCTACTAGACGGGGGGGAGTTCCTAACGTCCATCGAGGGGCCGGTCCATCATTTTAAGGGCGCCCTGCATTTCGTCGTACCTAATACACAAGATGCTGTACCTTTGTGCACATCTCTAGAAATCATTAACGAACAATAGAGATACATTCTTTTGGGATCCAATCGATCACCGGTTGGGGTCCGGTTTTCAGGGATTTGCAGAAGGTGTGCCCACTTAAATGGAGCTCTATCTGAGTTGGCCGTGCTTTGTGGGGGACCAAGCAGATCTCAACTAACAATCTAGCATGAGCCAAGATTGACTCGTCACTGTCAAATTCAGTCCCCGCTCAATGCAAAATCAAGCAAAAGGCATTGTCCTCTCGCCATCAAATCACAAAAGAGGATGTGTTTGCTTCTGGTCCCCTCAACAGCATTCAATCACCCCCATCTTTAAAAGCTTCACTTCATCAAGTTGCAGTAGAGTTAGGTTGATTTCTTCATTTGGTTTTTGGAATAGGAGTACTGATTTTCCCTTTTGTTTTTTAGAAAGAATTCAACTCATCTCTATCTTCTTTACTTTGTCTCGACTGTACTTTTTTATCATTCGTTGTTTCGGTTAGGATTGGCTTGACACGCAAGGATATGCCTTGATGGATACTATTGATGCCGTGCTGAGTTTGGACCACGTTGATACCAATGAAAATTCGACAACGTTAGTAATGTCTCGTCGGTATTTTGAGTTTTTAGAAATAATGGGTGTCAAAAGGGCGCCAAATTTGCATGTACGGGAGTCAAGCGAGTTAGATAACTTGATTGGGCCAAAAGATTAAAGTATGAAATGGTATAAAGAAACTCATAGTTAAGAGACAATAAAGTAAACTCTCGTGTAATAACTCGATTATTTGGAACTTTTTCGGTCATTGTTCTTTTACTTTTTCGCACATACATATAATAAGTGCCTTTGCTGGTAAGGAGTTGCGTCCTTAATTCAAAAGTTAAAAAGAACTATTAATCTATAATGTTCTGCAAGGAGTGAAAATTAATCACGCGCGTGCATGGAAACTAGTTACGGGTAAAAGAAAACAGTGTATATTCAGTATGAGCAACAAAGAAAAGCGAAAAAAAAAATAGTGAATTTACATAACGCGTCAAAATCTTCAATTAATTAAATGATTAAGGATGATTGCCATCTAATTTCAAGAAGGGGTTATAGTGTGAGTGATAAATGGGTTACCCAAATTTGTCTTTTGTTTTTCAATTTTGATTCACCTTATTAATAGTGTCACAATTATGCCCCGTGGTGGTTGATTAGGGTGTTTAACAAAGGGGAAAAGCCATAAAAAAAAAACTCAAATTATGTCCACAGTGATGCATTTGCTGCATAAAAAATCTCAAATAATATCCATTGTGACATATTTATCCTAAACTTTTCCTTGTCACATAAAAAATCTCAAACTTATACCTGTGTGACACATACAATCATATAATTTTCCAGCCAAAACAATGTCGTTTTTTATTTTACTCAAGCCAAACAGGCGCGCCATGTCAACACAGCTTGCCTCCCGCCGTCCACAAAGACAGATTTTTAACGGTGCTCAATGATGGAATACCAACGTAAGGTAAACGTGCCACACAGGTATAAATTTAAAACTTTCGGTGCCCCAAAATAAGTTTATGGTAAACATGTCACGGTGGGCGTAATTATGAGTTTTTAAGAGGCTTTTTTTTCCCTCTCAACAAATATAGCTCCTCTTCTATGTTTTTGTGAAAATTTTGTAATTTGGAAAATCACTTTTTGAAGCTTGTGGTATGTAGTAGAAATCTAAGTGGGATCTACATCGATGGGCTTCGTGATGATTCACCAATGACCATACTGTGTAGAGCCGTAGAGCACGTGACCGCTTCATGGGCATCGCCGCCCACTGTGCACACGGCACTTGCCATTTATTAACGTCTCTCCAACATCTCAAACGCTCTCTCTCTCTCTCTCCTCTGTGTCCGGCCATTGTTCCTCACGGGGGCAGCAAGAACAAGGGGAATGTCTGCTCGGATTCGTCGTCCGGAGAGGTTCGATTCGTCCTCCTAGCCTCGCTCTGCGTGTTTTTTGGGGTACCGTGGATTGCGTCCCTCGGGATGTGCCCTTTTTTTTTTTGGGTCGACAACCGCATTGGGTTTTGCTCAGTTTCGTTCGCTCTTGGGGGCGGCGTTGTTGCTAGATCTCTGCGCGTGTGGTCGAGTCTGTCGTGAAAATAGCGCGATAAGGTTTGGTTTTGACTGATTTCGAGAAATGGGGTTCTCGATTCTTGCAGGGATTGAAGCTGCTTCGCCGCATTTCCGTGGTTGCGTGCTGGGAAATCTCGCATTTTGACTCTCTCTCTCTCTCTCTCTCTCTCTCTCTCTCTCTGTTGGGTTACCTTTGCCATTGCCACTCTCTTGATTCGATGTGATGGTGTGATCTTTCGCAATCATTTGGAGGTGTTTAGGTCGAAAGTCTCTTTCTTGGGGAGTGTCCGCACCTGATTTCGCTGTTGCATTCGATTCGAGTCAGTCTATAGAGTTTGCTGCCCATTTGAGTCTCTGTGTGTTTCCCCTGAAAAAAAGAGAACAAGATGTCGGCTACGAATCCGAACGAGCCGTTGAGCCGAGAGTCCTCTTCTAGGAAGCTCCCTGATTTCAAGCAATCGGTGAAACTGAAGTATGTGAAGCTTGGATATCATTATCTCATAACCCATGGAATGTACCTCTTTTTGACCCCTCTTGTTGTTGTCATTGCTGCACAACTCTCCACATTCTCGATCCGGGACCTCTATGACCTTTGGGATCATCTGCGGTTCAATCTCATCTCGGTGATCCTATGTTCGACCCTTCTGGTGTTCCTGTCTAGCCTTTACTTCCTCACACGCCCTCAACCTGTTTATCTGGTCGATTTCTCTTGTTATAAGCCGGACAATGAAAGGAAATGCGCCAGGCAGATTTTCATGGAGAGGTCGCTATCGGCGGGTACATTCACTGAAGAGAATCTTGAGTTTCAGAGGAAGATTCTTGAGAGGTCGGGACTAGGGGAGTCAACTTATCTTCCAGAGGCCGTTCTACGAGTACCTCCGAACCCCTGTATGGCGGAAGCAAGAAAGGAGGCTGAAATGGTAATGTTTGGCGCTCTCGATCAACTGTTTGAGAAGACATCTTTGAAACCAAAAGACATTGGGATCCTCATTGTCAATTGTAGCTTGTTCAACCCAACCCCATCTCTCTCTGCAATGGTCGTCAATCGTTACAAATTGAGAGGGAATATCATCAGCTATAACCTCGGTGGAATGGGATGCAGCGCTGGTTTGATTTCGATTGATCTGGCCAAGGACCTCCTCCAAGTGCATCCAAATTCTTATGCCTTGGTCATTAGTATGGAGAACATAACTCTAAACTGGTACTTTGGAAATGAGAGATCGATGCTCGTGTCGAATTGCTTATTCAGGATGGGAGGAGCTGCAATTTTGCTGTCCAACAAAAGATCCGACTGCTGGCGCTCCAAGTACAAATTGGTGCACACTGTTCGGACCCACAAAGGCGCAGACGATAAGTGCTTCTCTTGTGTAACTCAAAAGGAGGATCCTACGGGAAGGATCGGAGTTTCTCTATCCAGGGATTTGATGGCAGTGGCTGGAGACGCCCTGAAGACAAACATTACAACATTGGGTCCTCTTGTGTTGCCTATGTCCGAACAGTTGCTGTTCTTTGCGACTCTGGTCGGAAAGAAGCTTTTCAAAATGAAATTGAAGCCATACATCCCAGATTTTAAATTGGCCTTTGAGCATTTCTGTATTCATGCTGGAGGAAGAGCAGTGCTGGATGAACTAGAGAAGAATCTGCAGCTTTCAGATTGGCACATGGAACCTTCGAGGATGACGCTTAGTCGGTTCGGCAACACATCGAGCAGCTCTCTTTGGTATGAACTCGCTTACAGTGAAGCCAAAGGAAGGATCAAGAAAGGGGACAGGACATGGCAGATAGCTTTTGGTTCGGGATTTAAGTGCAACAGCGCTGTTTGGAAGGCTCTTCGCACCGTGAATCCCGCGAAAGAGAAGAATCCATGGATGGACGAGATCCATCAGTTTCCAGTGGAGGTCCCGAAGGTCTTGGCCATCTAGAGTTCAAAGGTAACTTCATTTGTTTCTAGCCTAGTGTAAGTTTTGCTAATTTCAGTAGGTAAATGGGAAAGAGTTTGAGATGCCATTCTTTTGGCTTGATATTGGAGAGATGGAAGTAGATTATTGAACCCTCTGGATATTGGATGTTGTAGCTAGAGCTGGACTCTGGGGAAATGTATGGTGGCTTAGGAGTTTGATTCCAACATCCATAGTTCATTCCCTTTTGGCATCTCTTACCAATCTGTATTCTGAACCTTCTTTGGAGTCCTGAATGTTTGACTGATCTTTAGGGCATGAAATGTTTCTTTTTCTATCTATCTGATCGTCTTAAACTGGTTGGTTGCCAATAAGTGTCTCAAACCCTCGATATGCATTTCTACTTGCAAGAGTTAATTTGCATCAGAAGAAGCATATATCGAAAACGACCCGATTCAACTCAACACTACCTAAATCCACCGCTTTTCAGGGGAGATGTTGCGGAACCAGAGGTAAAAAGTTAACTAGCCTTAGCCACCTCCGAATGAACATCAACTAGAGGTCCGAATTTTTCAGGCATTTTACTAGCTTCTGTTGTGTAGTGCGATCTCTGCGCCTCTACGTCCAATGTGATTGTAGATGCTCACGGGAAATTCTCCTTCTCACATGGATCTCATCTGTTTTGGATGCACGGGAATGTGAAAGGTGGGAGCATATTCTCGGGACACCATTCCAGACGAAGAATTCGATCCCTCGGCCATTTATGACCAGTGGAGAGAAGATGTTAGTTGTCAAGTGGATTTTCATGTTCTGTTCTTTTTCATGGAGACAGAATATAGGCAACTCAGCATTTGATATCAAGGGTCAATTCATTATGCGCGAATTCACCATCGGGGATCCCGAATCTTCGACGTCGAATGTAAAGTCTCGCTCCTTTACAATAGGCTTCTAAGCGTGAACACGCCTATTATGGGTCGAATCAAGGTAAAGAGTGATGAGCCTTTGTAAATGTGAATTAGTTGACCAACAAAAGATCAAGAGACTTCCAAAAACACCTTCACTATCTGACTGTTTTCGTTTTTGTGCATAAGCGGGATCGATGCTTACTTCACCCGCCGCTAGAACATTCGCTTGACGGCGCCGCCGAATCACCCATTGCCCACCAGGCAAGCCCGTAATCGCAGCCCCACAAGGTGCAAGTAGGGAAGTCTGAGAGTGGCGATACACGTAAGCCCAGACTCGTCCTTCGTGGAGTAACCAAGATTTACTTAGATCGAGGATAAACTGGGGACTCGAACTGGTGACTTTCGGCTTGCAAACCAAGCCTTTGATCACTCTATCAAACCTGGCTGGTTTTCTGTTGGATTGTGGACAGGGCTTCCATCTGTACGCAGTGGTCAATCGTTCTTATTAACTTCGTCACCAAACCACGTCCATCTAGTGAAGAAGTTTGCGGCGTCGCGTCCGAAGCGTCCATGCATGAGCTAATGGAGAACGGGTCACAGAGCTAATCGACCACCAGAGCAAGATTTTGATGGGGACATCGTAATTGTAGAAGGATATCGGAATTCTTTATACTTAAAATACTCGACTTATCAGGATGTGCTCGTTTCACTCAAAACTTTATGATAAAGAAAAATATTCTCCATTGAAATCATCTTCAAGGAAAATGATTAATTTTCACTTGTTTGGTAGTTTAGGATAAGTGATTTCCTTTTTGCCAGAAGAGGCAGTTGCTTTTCCCCAATCTAAACTTATTGTTTTCAATCCATAAAAAACGTGTTCCGAAAAGTTGAAAAATAATTTTCCTTCAAACAAATAGACCCTTAATATTGATGTGAGGAACATAGTCAATAATAGTAACGTCATATACAATTTTCCTTAAAACCCTACTTTGCTTTGCTTTGCTTCCCAGGTATCATCCTGATCACTTCAAACCCTGCATTTATATCACATAACAATCACCAAAATTTCTCAAAACTGAGATAAATCTACAAAGACACAAATTGAAAGCAAAATAATGAACAATAGTCCAATCAAAGAACTGGCTACTTACTGCACGAATTCGACGTTGACAGACGATGCGGACCGATTTGCAATGGCCTCGAACGCAGTCTTGGACAGGACGATGGTGGCACGGTCCGACGAGGACCGGGAGACCGTGCTGAGCGCCCGGTCTACGATCCTGACCTGGACCAACTGGGCAGGGTTGCAGGTCTTTGGCCGGTCAGCGCTTATGCACCGCACCCAATATTGCCTCCCGCAAGCGGCGCCATTGTCCCAAATCCCTTCCCCGGCAGCTGCGAACAGGAAACTTGAGGGAAACTGCAACGGATCGTACCCGAAGCAAGCGGTCGCTATGATCATATTACACAAAACGTATCATGTTTAGACAAGGATCAAATTGTAGTAACGTGGCCCGGTGGTATACCGGAAATTAACAGCCGGTTCGACAACATATATACTCACGCGTGTATGGAGGATCGTAGTGACCGGCGGTGCCGACGTCTGCATCGCATGGGCAAAGCAATAGCGCGGCGAGAACAAGGATCGATGAGAGACAGCGAGGGACGACTTGCTGCGATCGCGACATTGTCGAGAGCCAACCTGCAGAGTTTGGAAAGATGGGATAATTATGTGTGATGGAAAGATCTCAGGTGAAAGTTGATGGGTTCTCCTCGCTTGAAACGGACGATCTGTACAAGGTTTAACGAGGGACGTCGTGGGTGGAAACTACAAAAGTAATTGGATCTGCAAACGAACAAAGAAAAGAATAACCGCATGAACACATATTAAAATGCATATGGCTGCAAAGATCAAACTGAGATTGATTAAGAGCTCTCATTCTCTATCTCTTAGAAAATATTCGAAGAACTGACTTCAAAGGAATCTCATTCTCTTCTAATTCTCCGCGCCCCTGGTCTTCTCTCGCACCAGCTTCTCGATTCATTTCCTTGATTCATCAGGACGTGGATTCTCCTTTCCGGTAAACCTTATAGCGTTCTAGAAAAATCACCCGAAACCTCGATGATACGCAAAGCCAAACACCTATTTCGCTTCGGATATTCGAAGACAAGAAACCTTTTCTGTTCACATATGTTTTGTCACTCGAAGGAAATTCCTGTACACGATCTGCACCCAGCTAGCCAAGTGTTGGGTTCATTACGGGTAGAGAATGTAACGTGCTTGAGGACAAACAGAAGGACATCTCGCTGACTTTCGAGGATGGATATTCTATCTTATCTTGGATTCCCAGTCTTGGCCTATCACTTCAGCTTGCTTGGTTTTGAGGCAGCGTTTGACGGTCGACGACCGAACCTCCGTGACCTGATACGCCATTGGAGACCATAAAGAGCAAGAAAATGGGGGGAGGGTTTTGTTGGGAGAATCGCTTTACGTGATGATGAAGAGAAGTAGCATCATTGCGTGATTTGTGGGGAAACAAAAGGTGGGAGATGTTAACTGGCTAATTTGACCACAGGTTTTCTCCATACTTTTGATCTCATCATCTTAGGCGAGGGCCGCCCTCGTCGGCGATCAACGACGCCCATCCGGCGATGGCCGAAGGGAAAAGGGAAAAGGGAAAAGGAAAAAGGAAAAAGAAGAGAAGAGAAGAGAGGAGGAAGAAACAGAAAAAAGTGAAGAAGTAAAAGAGAAGAAAAGAAAAAAAAAAGAAAAATAATATATTCAAAAAATTATTAAAAATTTTTCACATCAACACTAACCATATCACACTGACCATGCCTGATAGGACGATCAGCGTCTGCGTCGGTAATTTCCTATCAAAATTGGCCGGATGGATTAAATTGGCAAAACGTGAAAATGTAAGACGCAATTGGTATAATTAAAAAGTTTAGGATTGAATTGACGAAAGCGCAATAAATTTAGAACTTTTTGGATAATTTACCCAAAACTTATTAGGTCCTCTCAATCTTTGGGTGTGGGCCTCACACGACCTAACGATTCATGTAAAGTGAACTGATGTAAGCCTGGAGCACAAAAATAAACGAGCTCAAGATGACAACAAGCCAATCACTATAGCCTAGAGGGATGGTAGTGAAATAAAAAGGACCACCGTCACAAATGTCGTAACATGCAATCACTCAAGAAAAGAAAGAAGAACGATCCCGAATAACTTTTCCATTTCCATTAGGCCAACCACTAAAAAAAATCCCTAAAATTAGAGGTGAAAAAAAGCAAAAATAACGAAGTGGGATGAGATGGTTTTCCCTGTTTGATTTGGGAAAAGAGTTCTCAAAATCTCCCAATTCGTGGACAATGCCTTCTACTTTTCCAAACTCTTGACATGTTTTTGCGACAGGCCATGTCCTCATGCATGTTTATATGGGTTGATTAACGGAACATGCCTGCCGTCCTTAATTATTTTGTTAATCGCATGGTCTTGAAAACAAGAATCAACAAGACGAGAACTAGGGTTTATCTTAGCCGGATTATCTTAGATTGGTCCTTAATTACTTTTCCTGTGTGTTAACGTTAGGTCGCCGAAACCCTATAAATTAAGATTGGGAAAAAGCTAGGCATTATGGGCCTATTTTCGGATGGAGAATCGATCTCCTAATCTTTTTTGAGGAACAAAAAGGGTAGGAATGAGCAAGCGGTGCTGGCAACCCTCCTAAAAGTAGTTTCACGTCAATTAAGAAATGTCCTAGACTTTAGGGTCTCAAGAGACGGGAAAATTATTAGGCACTCCCGATCAGTGGGCGTAGGTTCCAAATGATCTCACGGCTCATTGAAGTGGGTTAACGTAGATTGGGAGTTTAAAAAAAAAAAACCGAAAGAAAAGCCCAAGATTGCAACAAGCCAATCACTCTAGCCCCATAGGAATGCTAGTGAGATAAAAACCATTGGAATCCTCATTGTCAATTGTAGCTTGTTCAACCCAACCCCATCTCTATCTGCAATGGTCATCGATCGTTACAGGTTGAGAGGGAATATCATCAGCTATAACCTCGGTGGAATGGGATGCAGCGCTAGGCAAGCCTGTACTCGCAACCCCACGAGGTGCAAGTAGGGAAGTCCGAGACTAGCGATACACCTCAGCCCAGACTCGTCCTTCGCGGAGTAATCAAAATTTACTGAGATCGAGGATATATTGGGAGTTCAAATTGGTGACTTTCGGCTTGCAAACCAAGTCTTTGATCACTCGAATGATCATCTGGATTGTGCATAGGGCCTCCATCTGTACATAGTGGTCAATCTCAATCACATATATGTTCTTTTTAACTTCGTCACCAAACCGCATCCATCTAGTGAAAAAATTTGCGCAATGGTGTCCAAAGCGTCCATGCATGAGCTAATGGAGAACGGATCACGAGCCACGAGATCCCTTGATGATGATCACACATGAGCAAGTCAACGAAGTTATATTGACAATATGAAGGCTTTAGTTTCTATACGAACACTTAGGTTATGAACAAACCCTAAATTAGGGCCATCGGTTTCAATACCGATGTGATAGATCGTATAGCTAACAACTACGTTTCTGGCAATATCAATTCATTTTAATTTTGATGTGAGGAACGGAGCCAATTATAGTAACATCATATACATATCCTTCCGTCGTTGCAACTTGAGTTACAGTTCGCGGAGTATGTTGGAGTGAGTAGTATGGGAATAATTATATACGATTGAAGCTTGTATCATAATTAATTACTATGCATCGTATCTTACTATCGAAGTATACAATATGTCTGTGTTTTTGTGTGTTTGTGTCAGCTGCACTATTGATTTTCCCCTATAGACCATCCATGATAGAAAACCCTCTACCAGAATGTATCAATCTGGTTTCCAAACCTTACTTTGCTTTGTTTCCAAGGTATCATCGTGATCACTTCAAACCCTGCAAGTGAATCGCACAACAATCACCAAAATTACTCAATATTGAGATAAATCTACAAAGACTCTAATTGCAAGCAAAATAATGAACAATAGTCCAATCAAAGAAGTGACTACTTACTGTACGAACTCCACGTTGACAGATGATGCGGACGGTTTTGCAATGGCCTCAAACGCGGTATTGGACAGGACGATGGTGGCACGGTCCGACGACGACCGGGAGACTGCACTGAGTGCCCGGTCGACGATCCTGACCTGGACCAACTGGGCCGGATTGCAGGTCTTCGGCCGGTCAGCGCTTATGCAGCGGACCCAATATTGCCTCCCACAAGCAGCTCCGTTGTCCCAAATCCCTTCCCCGGCAGCCGCGAACAGGAAACTCGAGGGAAACTGCAACGGATCATACCCGAAGCAAGCGGTCGCTGCAATCATATTACCCATAACGTATCAATAATATCAAATTGTAGTAATGTGGCCTGGATATATACCACAAATTAAGAGCCAGTGCGATAACATATGTGCGATGTACTTACGCGTATATGGAGGATCATAGTGACCAGCAGTGCCAACGTCTGCATGGGATTGGCGCAACAATAGCACGGCGAGGATGAGGATTGATGAGAGACAGCGAGGGATGACTCGTTGCAGTCGCGACATCGTTGAGAGCCAACCTGCGGAGAGTTTGGAAGGATTGGAAATTCGTTATATATGATGGAAAAGTTCCAGGAGAATGTTGATGGGTTGTTGTTGCTTGGAATCGACGACCCTTGCAAGGTATTGACCTGGGAAAATAACAAAGAGAAGAATGAAAATTAAGCTCTCTTTTGACCGCACGCACACAATTACATGCATGTGGCTTCGAAATTTCGATCAAAACTGAGACTAAGACAGACTTCTAATTCTCTACGTTCCTGACAATCTTCAAAGAATTTATACAGGCGAATCTAGTTCTCTTGTAATCCTCTGCAACGCCTGGTCTTGTCTGGCACCTGCTTCTAGATTGATCAGGACATATATTCTCGTTTCTAGAAACCTTGCCCCGTTCTAGGAATATCAACCGAAACCCTCGGCGCAAAGCAAAGCCAACCACACGTTTGCTTCGGTAATTCGAAGAATAGAAATTTCTTGTTTATGTATTATTTGTCACACGACAGGAATTTTAGATATTATTGGGCTATATATGCAGCAACAAAGTAGTTCTAGAAGAGTACTCGTGTACAAAAAGACTGATATGCGATATATGCATATACTCTCTCTACATAAATAACAGTATCTCTACAAAGTTATGTGTACGCGTAATGAAACGAACTTGCGGACAGACGAAAAGACATTTCGCTGACTGTAAAAGAGGGATCTGGTCTTCTGTGAGATTCCCAGCTTGGCCTATTGCATGAGTTTGCTTGGATTCGACGTAAAGTTTGACGTTGATGATCGAACAAACGATGATGCGATACGCTACGGGAGAGCATGAAGAGCAAGGAAGATGGGGGGAAGGGGCTTCGTTGGGAGAAGCGCTTCACGTGATGGTGAAGCCAAGTAAAGTAACGTTTGTTGATGCGTGATTTGTCAGGAAACAAAAAGGCGGAGCGTGTTTAACTGGCTGATTGACTCCAGTTTTTCTCCATGCTTTTGATCTCATCATCTCTACATTCTCGTCCAAGCCACAGTCTCAGAAACCATTTGTGTCAAGAGACTGTATATATAGAAAATGCCCCCGATAAGTATGCGAAACTGCCTATAGTCAACCTGCCTCGGGTAAGGCCGGACCCCGTAACTTTACGAGGGGTGGCCTCGAAGGTTAAACACGAACTCGACTCAAAATCCGTCAGATTCTGACCAAGCATACGACCAACTGATCAAAACTGAATTAACCGCCTATAGTCCACCTGCCTCGGGTAAGGCTTGACCCCATAACTTTACGGGGGGTGGCCTCAGAAGGTTGCTCTGAGGGGGAAACATGAATTCGAATCAAAATCCGTCACATTCTGATCAAGCATTCTACCAACTGATCAAACCGAATCAATTACCCTTTTTTTTTTAATCTAGTTTGGGAAAAAGCTGAAATTTTGGGTCTATTTTTGGAGGGAGAAAGAATTTCCAATATTATGAAGGAAAACAGGGTAGGAATGAGCTATCGGTGCTGGTAGGGTTTCGGACATGCTAGAAATGTCGGATCTGAGATTTTTCATGCAAAGTGGGCTAACGCAGGTCGGGAGTATAAAAAAAAAAAAAAGCTCAGGTTGGTTTATTTATATATGATTCATGAGGACCACAGTCAGAAACGACTCATAACATGCAATCACTACAGAAAAGAAAGAAGAACGATCCCCAAGACATGTCGATTAAGCCAGCCAATGAAAAATCCCTAAAGCTAGAGGGTAGAAAAAGAGAAATTATGAAGTGGGATGAGATGGTTCACCTGCTTGATTGATTTGGGAGAAAGCTCTCAAAATCTCCAAAAAGTGTTTTTGACTCTTGACATACTTGTGAGAGACCATGAATTCCTATTTATACGGTTTGATTAGTGGAACGTGTCTCCTAGAATTCCCTCCGCCTGCTGTCTTTAAATTATTTTGTTAATCGCGTGGTTTTGAATAAGAAAAAGTTTAACAAGACGAGAACTTAGGGTTTATCGTAGCCGAAGCTTCTTCGATTTCGCCGCATTTTGGAGAAATTAAGTTTTATTACAAGCGTGCGTATAATTGATCACGCTACACGCATAAAACAAAGTAAATCATAATATTTTAGAAAAGAGCAAGGTTAGGAGCATGAAGACCCGTCAACCAAAATTGGTTTATAAAGAGAAGCGACACTCTGTAAGTACTTTTTTAGGAGGCCGGGGCCAGTATGTCTCGCATTGTTGTTCTAATGAAAATGCTCTCTTTTCTGGGTTATACCTTTTCCCTTACATACGACATTAATTTCGGCTAAGTAGGCCAGCAAAATCTAGCTGTGTAAGAGTTAGATTAAGACGTGGGGGAGCCAAACCAAGCAGATCTTACCCTTCCATATGGACTAAACTAATTCTAAATGGATGGCTGTATTGCCGTCTTCTACTCGATTCCAGATAATAATCCAACTCATGTTGAGAGTAATCACTACAGCAACCCTAGGAACTAGTCTTGGTGCATGTCTTGTTTTCCATGTTTCTTTTGCAGCCACGATTTGGACTCATTCGAGCGTTTCGACGCTTGGCTCTGGTGGTGAACTCTTTTGCGAGACATAGTCAATACCCGGCAGACCTGGCCGGAGGAACCGTGTCTCAATCTGGAGGAAGAATTGTTCAAAAAATCCTAAACCTATTGCACGAAGGCCAATTCATTTTTAAATATTTCAATTGTGACAAAACAAGTCATGAACCTTTTGATGATCTGCCAATTGAGCCTCAAACTTATTATTTGGATATTTATCCGGAAAGACTATATTGGCAAATCGTTAAAAGGTTTAGCACTAAATTGGCTAATTATCAAAAGGTTTAGCACTAAATTAGCGGAAATGAAAAGTTTAGGGCTGAATTGGCCTTTATACATTAAGTTTATGACTTTTTGGATAATTTTTCCCTCGAGCTGTTGACTTGCATGTTGTGGGCATCACCCATGAGAATTCAATTAATGTTAATCAATGTGCATGTTCATAGCCTATCATGTCGGAGATACGGTTGGAGGGGAAACATCGATATTTCTCGAAGGATAAAGTTTTGACGATTTCATGTAACAACGAACGCCAGCATGTTCTGTCGTGACTCCATAGTTACGGTGGTGTGGTCATATCAACGTAATGCATATTGGAGCATCAATTTGTCATGACATTCACAAGTGAAAGGTATGAATAAAACGCACAAAACAGTGACGATGATGATGATTCCACGCTAGTGATAGAAGAGAGGGACCGAAATGTAAATATGCCGACGTACCTGATGAACAATACACCAGAGAGAGACGAACGGAATACGCCCAAGTTGAAGCCCTCTTCTACAACTTTTTCGACAGGTCGACGAGCTCTGGTCCTGCACGAAGCGAGAGAATGCTTTGATCTTTCCCTGGAAATTTGGGTGTATTTGCATACCAGGAACGGACATTCCGAACTCCTGTATATATGCACGGTCGAAGACGCAGGCGTGTGCACGAGTCGTTGCACGCGTCCGCACGTTAAGATGTTTTGTAACGTTTGGCAATTGTGAATTGTCCTTGGGTCGTTCTTTCTTCTTGCCCTTTCGTTAACTCTATTAAGGAACATCCCCTCCTAAGCAAAAGCGATTATTGATTGTCGGCAAGAGAATGCAACCCCTCGTGAAGCAATCTTGTGTCGACCCTCGTAAGCAAACATCTGTGAGTAGAATCGATCGAAATTTAGCTGAGCCGTCGCATCTAAGACACCAAAAGGGCAAAACCAAATTGGTTTTCTGGTAATTCGGAAAGATTTCATGTTCTTGGTTTAATTTGGTCAGCACATGTCGAGTTCTCCCACTCTAGGGAGGTATGGACGATATCAGGCACGGATGTAGATTATGTGATGCAGATGTGCTCGATTTGCGCCACCTATGGCTGCTTTCGGCCAATGAGCAAACATTTACAACTTTGGACTGAGTAAAGATATATATAGTCCCTGAATTTTGGCATAATATGTAATGTGGTTCCTGAACTTTTAATTTATTCAATATGGTCATTGAATTTTAGCCCAACGTGTAATGTGGTCGTTGAACTTTTAATTTGTTCAAAGTGATTCTCAAACTTTTGGTACTTATTCAATTTAGTCATTGGACTATACGAAATTGTCCAATGTTGTCCTTCTATTAATTCAAATTCGTTAAACAATTTCAAATAATGTAGGGACTAAATTGAGCATGTAATACAAGTCTAGAGACCACATTGAACAAATTAAAAGTTCAAGGATCGCATTGTACATTTGACCAAAATTCATCGACCATTTGTTTCATTTTTCAAATTTAGACAAATTGGTAGTTAATTTTATTTTAGTATCTAACTTGCTCATTGTAGTTATAGTCAAAACCGAGTATAAAATGCCAATGCACAAACATCTAAATTTCAAACAAAAAGTTATAGGGTACCATACTAAGGAAATGAGTACTTTTGTGGGGGATTTATAGTTCTTTGGAAAGAAATGCAAACTTGATTTATGCGAAACCTTACTTTAGTGCATACATAAATACATAATAGTTTTTACGGCTCTTTTAAAGAGTGTCCCTAGAGCACTTTTATATCGAAAATAAACTTTTGTAGATATTCAGTACATTTAATTTAATGAGAGGAGCCTTTTTTTTTTTAAAATAAAAGTTTTAAAGTTTATAAGAGAGACTTTGGCACACCTAATGCATCTAACTTTGATAGGAGGAGCCTTTTGTTCTAAGGCAAAAAAGGAGTTTACACTTTTGATAAATGAAAGTAATAAATGTAAGAAATACTTTAAAA
The DNA here is from genome assembly GCA_031216185.1 of Syzygium aqueum. Lineage (NCBI taxonomy): Eukaryota > Viridiplantae > Streptophyta > Magnoliopsida > Myrtales > Myrtaceae > Syzygium > Syzygium aqueum. The sequence goes on from CM062233.1 coordinate 12,282,857, forward strand.
TCTCAATATGAATATTACAGACATCTTATTATATTGTAGGTTCTTATATGCATAGCGAAAATGAACTAGGGTTTTGTGATAGAGAAAATTAGTCTGGTAAAGTCACATCAAATAGATGATACAGATAAATTTAAACCCTCCGATGAATTGTTTTTTTTTTGGTAAAGCCCTCCGATGAATTTTTTTTTTTTTGATAACCCAGGGAACTCCTGCACGGCCGACAGTTGGGAGGTAAACCCTGGGGGCGACACGTGCTAGCCACCACACACGTGCACCGGTTAAGTCACCCTGCGGCACCCGGGATTCGAACACTCAACCTTTTGCGAGAGGAAGAGTGCCCTTCCCAGCAGCACCACCCAGACGGGTGGTACCCTCCGATGAATTGTTGATGTGTCAAATTTAGAAGAAAATTTTAATCTTATGGTATAAGTTTTAACTCCTACATGTGGAGGACCCTCGTCCTCTTTATATATTGGTACAAGAAAAGGTATACTAATCGAAATAATTACAATTAGTAATTGGGAGCCTGCCTTGGATCATTGATGATGATTACTAAGGGTACCTCACCAAAGCAAGAGAAGCAAAAGCTTCTGATAGGGGCCGTCCCGCCTGTCCAGGCATATACGCTTGGTAAGCTGACATGACCGCATTTCTTATTTTAACATGTCGATATCCGTACGCCGAGTCTTCCTAATTAAGGAATAGTTTTTCTTCCTTCACACCAGGGAATACCCTCAAATTTTAACGTCTCAAAGTTCGGACAAAGTGGTTTTAGGACTTACTCAGGTCCAGTACTAATTGTAATTAAATTTGTAAGAGTTTTTCCATTTCTAACCATTTGATGAAAATCTGTATAGTAGTCTCCATATTCACTTTTGCAATTTGTATGCCGACGAGATAATCTTTCAAAAGTCACAAGAGATGGCCATATGTGAAAACTCATAAACCACAATTACTTCATATAAAATTTCTTCTTTTGATTTAGGATGCTATCCATTTTATCTGAATCGAAACGTTAAGATGGAGAGAGAAATATTCTAGCGAAAATTTCTATGGTTCCTGGGATAATTCACACGCAATTCCCTTCGTAACTTTTAATATCACATTAATTGGTTTCCGTGCGAAAGTCATATAGATGAAAATTACTTCCGAAACCTAAAAATGGACGAGCCATCGAAAAAAAGTCTTCAATTCCATTCAACTCAATGAACACATATTTCCTAAGTTAAGTAAATATCACCATAGTATTTATTTTGTCATTTTCAAAATGTCATTAATTTCGTGCTGTGTACAGAGTTAATACTACGAAAAACTTCAAACAAGTACACTTGTGACAAATTTACCCCAAACTAATTTTTCGATCAGCAAAAACCCCAGATCGGTACACCCGTGACAAATTATCTTCGTCAATTTCCGTTAAATTTTACTATCAAATTTCCGAATTGGATGACACGTAGTAATTGGCGGGTGTATCGACTTAGGATTTTACCTTCAGTTTATGGTTTTTAGTGGTATTAATCAAATATAATGGAAATTAACGGAATATAAATTTGTTACGGGTGTATCAGTTTGAAGTTTTTGGTGATTTTCATCGGCATACCGATTTATAATTTTTCGTGGTATTAACCCTCGTACATAATTAGTAAACTAAAAAAATAAATTATTTTCTTGTCAAGTATGATCAATAACTGACAAATAATAAAACAAAAAACAAAGGCAAAAATAAAAAAAATTGGGGGAGCATTTCTCTCTCCAACCGTCTCGATTCTCCAGCGATGCTCCATTTGTCTTCTCTCGTCTCTCTCTCAATTTCGACTTCGTCATCATCACTTCATCTTCACCTTCGAAGCCTCCGGCGAGCGCCGCCGGCGAATCCCCCGACCGCCCGCCGCCCGGCGGCGCCGGTGCCGGCGCCCTGCAAGTGTCCTCTCGCTCGCCTGAGCTCGGAACCCGCGCGCTCCGTCGGTGAGTCTGAGCTCGCGTTCGTCATCGGGGGGTGGTAGTGCTCCTTCTAGCCGAGGACGCTAGGTTGGCTGGTGATCTCTCCGCGGATGGCGGCTGCTTCGGCTCGCTTCTCCGCGTTCGGAGCCTGCGGCAATCACGGCGAACGGCGGCCCGCGTGCTCGGGCTCCAGCAAGGTGGAGTCTTGGGGCTGTCGGTTTTCGCCGACTGCGGAGGTTTGCAAGATCGCTCCTGCTTCCAGCACGACTCGCTCGAAGGTAACGGCGAGGATTTTTCCCGCGCGATTCGGTGGTTGTTTCGCGCGCGTGTAGGGACGCTTCGTTCGCTCGCTCGCTGAGAAGGCATTGATCTTGTCGGCTGTATTCTTTCTGGTTTCGGAGCTTATGCGTCATGTGGGCTGTCTGCCCACCTTGTGCAGTAATTGCTCAGCATTGAAAAAGCGAACGAACCCATCTCGAAAAAAAAGTTGTAGTTGGTGGTTACGTCTCTTGCTCGTGGCTGGAAGTACGAGTGTCGCGTGTTTGTGAAGTGGGGCCTGATGTACTGGGTGTCTACTGATCTGCATTAGCAGTTTGGACAGGTTCTACCAGTTAATTATGGATAATGTTGGGGAAAAGATACCATTTGAGCGATGTTCTTGTCCATGGTTTCTAGCAAGCATGTACCTTATAGATTAGACAGCACTATTGTTCCTTTGAAATGCCACCTGACAGTGTTCATTCTTCATTCTCATTAAATTCGTAAACTATTCACTGTGGATTTTTCAGAAAATGATTGAGCGGAAATTGTAAACAATATATACGTCTAGAATGATCTTGACAATTGTTACTGTGGGGTTTATGATTATTGAGTTTTCTCGATGCAGAATGTTTTTAGTCCAATCAATTCTTTTCCTGATGATGATGATTTCTTCTATGAGAAAGTACCAACCCCCATGCTGGATGTTATTGAGAGCCCTACCAATTTGAAGAACCTGTCTACAAAGGTTTGCTCATTTTCTCTCTTTGGTTCACATGTTATGCCTGCTCAAGCTGATCTCATCTCTATCAACTAATAATTAGTTTGGCAGGAACTGCGACAGTTAGCCGATGAAATCCGTTTAGAATTATCCGCAATATTAAGCAAAGCACAAAAACCTTTGAAAGCTAGTCTGGCAGTTGTTGAGCTGACAGTGGCGATACATCAGGTTTTTCATGCTCCTGCAGACAAAATCTTGTGGGATGTTGGGGAACAAGTGAGTAATGGTTAGCAATCAGCATGTGTTTATGTGCTGTGTGTGATCCTTAAAATTATTAAATACAAGTGCACAATTGCATGTTCAAAGTATTAAATTGTTTATCCTGGTTACTTGACAGACATATGCGCATAAAATGCTTACTGGAAGGAGATCCCTTATGAAAACTTTGAGACAAAAGGACGGTTTGTCTGGTTTCACTTCTCGATCTGAAAGCGAATATGATCCTTTTGGTGCAGGACATGGATGCAGCAGCATTTCTGCAGGGCTAGGTAATGTCTCACAGTCAATTCTCATGTGACATGTTGGTTCTATAACGTAGCATGGTTACATGCATGTTGGTTCTTGTGCAAGCTGTTCTATGTCCACTAATGATAAGGAAGCTTAAGTAATACATTATATCATTTTAGGCATGGCGGTTGCACGGGATATGGAGGGAAAGCATGAACGAATTCTGACAGTCATAAGCAATGGAACTACAATGGCTGGCCAGGTCTATGAGGCAATGAGCAATGCAGGTTACTTGGACTCTGATATGATAGTTATCTTGAATGATAGTCGTCATTCTTTGCACCCAAATGTTGAAGAGGGCCCAAAGACATCTATCAATGCTCTCTCTAGTACTCTAAGTAAGCTCCAGTCAAGCAAATCTTTCCGGAAGTTTAGAGAAGCTGCCAAGGTATGCAATTTATTTGGATTGTTTCAATGGTTGCTTTCAGGTCATGAAGAGGGACTTGAAATTTTTTACAGATTGACGATGCACATGTTGAAAACATGTTACTGACTTTGAGAAATAACTGGCTCCTGATTATGACCATACTAAAATAGAATATCCACATTGCTCCTGACCATCTTTTTGTTTGTCCTAGCTATAGCTTGTTTATTGTAAGGGAAATATGACAATTAAGCTACTTGTATTGGATGTGAGATGTTAATCAAGGGCTTCTTCCATAGAAGTGCACAACCTTAAAGTTACCACACAAGCCCCTTTTTTTGTGTAGGACATGATGATAGATGGATAATTCCAGAAGTTTCCCCTTTTAGGCTCATCTTAGCAGTGCTAAGTTCCAAATGCAGTACAATGTGTGCTTAGTAGAGATCAATAGATTGATAATGTTTACTTAGGATTTTGTCCTAAACAGAGCACAATGTGTATAAGATCCTTGGAGCTGAAAAAGCTTTTGATTAATGTCATTGTGGTGTTTAGTAGAGAATATCTCTAAATTGTTTGTGATGAGGGGCTCTTCATCATAGTGTAAAGGAATATGTTGTGATCCTAACTTTGTATGTACGAATTGAAGTTTTGAATTGTCCTTTTATAATCACTCAAAGTCAAGTACAAGCCAAACTATCTCCTATTGAACTAGATTCTCAAGTTGTCATCTCTTTAGACCGTGCGAAGTGCAGTGTAACAACTAAGACGTAAGTCATGTCAAAGGGAAAGGGATAATTTCACTAGAAGTCCTAAAATTTGTTGCAAAAGTGATTCGAGTCCTAAAACTTTCAATAATTGCAATCCAATCCCAAAACTTCTCCAGTTGGTTCAATTGAGTACCTCCCTTAACTCCGTCTAATTTGAATGACGGAAAATACTGATGCGGCGTTATTAAATATGTTCTCAAGGAACACAACACTGATATGGTGACACGTTAGAGAAAGAGCTTCAAACATTCTATTGAAAAGGCTTATGAAAGCTTGAAAATTATAAAAAAAAATGAAAATCGTGGTAAAAACAAATTGAAGTGTTGATTCTCTTTAGTTAGAGAGTGCCGGAGTGGAGAGGTGGTGCCGCTAGACCCTACTTTTCTGGTGAGGGCCAGCAACCCTTGTCGCGGTCTTGGCAGGGGCCAATGACCCTCACCCAGCCATAGGCCAGGGCCAGTCAAGCGGGTGAGGGGCTATGAGCGTGGCTTGATTGGCCTCACCACTCACTACCACTGCCCGGGGGTTGGTTAGCCCTTGAGTCTGACGAGAGGCAGTGAAAATGCAAACATGACTGAGAACCTGGTTGATGCTGGTGCTAATTTCGGAGGCGAAGTCTGTCGTGACCGCATGAACTCAGACTACATTGCTCTGGCAAGTGGATTCTCAAGAATGAATAGAAAGGGGCAGTTAAAGGAGAGCAAAGCATTGAAGTCACAGAAGTTGGTGGAAGAAGTCGAGACCTTGATTTTGGACAGGCTAGCAAGAGAACTTGTGGAAGTTACATGCTGTGTAGCAATCAAGGACGCCATAGCCACTGGGTTTCGATTGTGCGTTCCAAATCAAACCTGTTTGGATGAAGAGAAAAAAAACTCAGGAATGCACTTGCGCTTGAAGTGAAAAATTGTTGTAGCTTTTTTCTATTGGCAAAAAAAAAAATTGTTGTAGCTGGTGGACTGTGTTAGTTCCATTTTTTTTATGCGAGGGTTGGCTAAATCTTGCACAGTGCAGGCAAGCAGTGGCACAAATGCTGTGTGAGGGTCACCGGCCCTTGGTGACGAACTTGCTCTCCCCTTTGAAACAACCCTCTCCCTGTGATGTCTTTGTATACCAGTTCTGTTTTAATTTTCTTGTTGGTTATGGTCTTTTGATTTTGTTTTCTTTTTGGCATTTTTTTGGAGGTGGCGCCCATCGCAACACTATGTGTCTTGGAAATATGTTAGGGAAAGCCACGTCAGCATTTTTCATTGCTCAAATTAGATGGAGCTAACGATTCCTGATTTTATCAGTTGGACAAGTTTTAGGACTTGATTGCATATTTTGAAAGTTTTAGGATTCAATTGCATTTTCACAACAAGTTTTAAGACTCCTAATGCACTTATTCCAAAGAGAAATGAAGAGATACCCTTAAAAAACCTTGAATCTATTTTTTTAGGATAAAAAGGAAAAGCACTAACTTGTTGGCGCTTTTCCCTGTAACCAGATTTTTACTAGCGATAACTGAAACGGTAGTGTACAATAGTGGCAATCGTCTATGCCCTTATTTAACATGCAGTTTTCTTCTTTTCCCAGGGTGTTACTAAAAAAATTGGCAGGGGCATGCATGAATGGGCGGCCAAAGTTGATGAATTTGCTCGTGGTATGATGGGTCCGCCCGGTGCGACTCTCTTTGAAGAGCTTGGCTTGTACTATATTGGCCCTATTGATGGCCATAATATTGAGGACTTGGTTTGTGTTCTCCAAGAAGTGGCATCACTAAATTCGATGGGTCCTGTTCTGATTCATGTTGTAACCGAGGAAAATCAAGGGATTGATCGTAGTCAGTGGAGTGAGATTGGCGAGAATGCAGGCGAAGGTATGGCAGATATCATCAGGAATTCTGCGCTTTACTTTTTTCAGTTGAGAACTTATTGACTTGTAAAGCAGCCAAACGTGTAAACCGGCTCTCTTTAGTCAATATTTGGTTTTGGGCTTCATGGTATAATTTCCCACTTTTGTCCTGTGTGTAACTGCATATTTTATTTATGATGAATTGTTGATTTCCATTCATTCTCATGTAGTTTCCAACTGATTACACAAGTCGAAATAAATTCTGAACCCAGGACCAGCATGATGGATTTTGCTTGACATTTGAACTGTTTGCTGTTTGTATAGTTAGCTTGTCATTTCAAAGATCAGATTTTTGGACAATAAAATGGCTGCCTGTGATGATTATTTCATCTCTCTTGAGAGACAACCATACAAATCATATAAATGCTGATGAGCTGAGAGTCAACTCTGCTTCTGTTTGGCTTTTACATGGTCCGGATGCATGATGTTTAACTGACTTTTTTAGCCTGTTATTGCATATTTCTTTGTTTAGTCATTGCCAGATTTTGCTTCATCCAAATTGAATTCTGTACTATAGCCCTTTTAGTTTCTTAGTCACACCTATTACATAATTATGGTGCTAGATTATGCAACTAGGGTGAAGATGCACAAGTTTTCCCTAAATGCTGCTATCTTCCAACCAAAACTCCAGACCCGACTGCTAAATGCACCATATTTTCATAGAAGAAAGTTCCTATATGCTCCAGCTGTCCTAGAGTGATGCTTCACTAAACATTTGTTGGTTGTGTTTGTTGTGCTCTTCAGGTTCAAGCAGTTATGATTCGGTGGCATCTAATTATCAACCCAGGACATATAGTGATTGTTTTGTGGAGGCACTGGTTAGGAAGGCAGAGAGTGACAAAGATGTTGTGATGGTTCATGGGGGAGTCGAGGTGGAACCATCGCTTCAATTGTTTCGCGAAAAGTTTCCAGACAAGTTTTTTGATGTAGGAATGGCTGAGCAACATGCGGTTACATTTTCCGCGGGTTTATCATGTGGAGGATTAAAGCCATTTTGTGTGATCCCATCCGCATTTCTTCAGAGAGCATTTGATCAGGTTCTTACCTTTTCAGCTGTCTATATATGGTCCCGATAACTTCTAGACAGATTTCCTTATAGAGAATTTGTGGCCTTAGGTGGTCCATGATGTTGATCGGCAAAGAATTCCGGTCCGTTTTGTCATTACAAGTGCAGGCTTGGTAGGATCTAATGGCCCTGTGCAGTGTGGGGCTTTTGATATAACGTTCATGTCATGTTTGCCCAACATGATTGTCATGGCACCATCTGATGAAGATGAGTTGGTGGACATGGTAGAAACTGCTGCCATGGTTGATGATTGTCCAATTTGCTTCCGGTACCCACGAGGTGCAATTGTTCGGATAGACAAGTCTCTGAGTCATGGGATCCCCATTGAGGTAATGCTTCTGCAGTCTTGCTCCCCGTTGATATTGTTTTCTACGTTTGAATCTCCTGTCTGTGAAACTGAGGAGCTCACATAAATGTGTGCTTAGATTCCAAAAGGATTAATAAAATGTAAATGGTTATAGTTATTGTTAGTTTACCGTTAAGAGCATTAAACACGCGGATGATGTGTTTGATTTGTTCCCTCTACTTCATGAATTTCCTCGACCAATTTTCATGTTGATAACCACCAAAGGTTTTCCTTTTTGATAGTAGGAATGGGAGAACACCACTTGCTGCTTGTTCTTAATGAGATATGAAGTCTATACCTTCCTTGTAGCGATTATCATTGTGTTCCATTCTCATTAGAATTTCCTTCTAGGATTTGTTATAACTGAGTATCTGTTTTAGGTCTGCATATCTAATATCTCAAATCTATATGCTAAATATTCAAACGTGAATCAATCTATTTGGTTAAATGCAAGTTGTTACGTGTCATCTTACATTGCATTATCTACTGTTGCATACTTATCAATAAATGATATCATTTGCTTTGATGCATAGCTTGAAGTGTCGTGTCATCATATTGTAGGGCTTTGATTAAATTTCTGCATTTGCAGAGCAGATTGGAAGAGGGAGAATTCTTGCAGAAGGTAAAGATGTTGCTTTGCTTGGTTATGGGTCAATGGTTCAGAACTGCGTCAAAGCTCGGTCCCTTCTTTCAAAGCTCGGAATTGAGGTGACAGTTGCGGATGCAAGATTCTGCAAACCGCTTGACATAGAGTTACTTAGGGAGCTGTGCGAAAATCATGCCTTCCTGGTCACTGTTGAGGAAGGATCCATTGGGGGTTTTGGGTCCCATGTTGCACAGTTCATTGCACTTGATGGACGGCTTGATGGGAGAATAAAGGTACAGCATCATCCTCTCTATAATTCTGTATTTGTGATTGTGCCCTTGTCATGCATTTTTCCTTGAGGAACGACTGGCCTGCGGTTCCTGTTGGCATCATCTGATTTTTGCATCTCAAAGCCAAGATAAATGAAAGAATAACTACAGAAAGGGCAAATCATTTCTTTTTTTTTAGTTCGATACCTGGTATTGGCCATAATTCGTAAACATTCTATGGTTTTAGCATGAGAGGATTTTTACCTCCATTAGTTTGATACCTGGTATTGACCACAATAGACAAGGCCATTATAAGTATTCTGCAGTACCGATGCAGAAGGAAAATTTATTGAATTGTTAGATACTATCTTCAAGCTGTACTGATTGGGTTTTATTCCTCCAGTGGCGGCCAATTGTCTTACCTGATGCCTACATAGAGCATGCATCACCAAACGAACAGCTTTCCCTTGCTGGGCTCACTGGGCATCACATTGCCGCGACCGTGTTGAGTCTCCTTGGCCGGCCACGTGAAGCTCTTCTGTTGATGTGCTAGGTTCCTGCTATTATTTCACCCTGATTTCCCTCAAAATGGCCTTGCGCTGATGCTGCTCGACTGATAAGCAAGATGTGGTAAGGAGCTTGAGCAAAGACAGCTTACTCACTGACTACCGATTGTCCCAGAATGCTGTATTCAGTGTCAGCATGCAGAACGTTCTGACCGCCAGCAGACAGCAACTCATATCTGAGAAGCTTTTTCAGAGATTGGTTCTGCTGATTTGTCTCACACACGAGGAGCCGATATGAATAGTGAAGAAACATGGAGTTCCTCCGGTCTTTTCGAGACCAAAAAGTAAAAAAGTTTTTTTGAATCGAAAGACCTTTCTGAAGGTGATGTATTTGTTAAGAGACAGTACAGAACATTTCCAAATGCTGATGTTGTTGTCACTGTGTCGCGTCAAATTGTGAGGGGTACGACCATGGCTGGCAATTCTTGGAATGTTTTCATGGCGAAAACGATAGATCCGGTACCGCCTCGTTGTGCCGGTGAGCACCCGAGAGGGAAGGATGAATATATCGAGCAGTAGTATGGATGTCAATCGTGCAACTGAACCTTTAGTTTTCATTTTCATGAGAACAGGAAGCATCAAAATCTGATCCTGACCTGCCCATGGAAGTTTGCGCAGAGACTACCGTATCGACGACGGCCGCAATACCTATGCCGAGCCGAAGTTCCGTGGCCGACCATGGATGGTGGCGAGAGCATCAGATATGGCAACACATTACCTGAGAACTACACCGCTAAGAGAATGTTAAGACCAAGCCAAGTCGATGTCTATCCGATGACCGGACCTCTCTATCCGATCCGTGCACGATCACACGATAAAATGTTTGCGACCACAGTCCTATCGAAAAAGAGTACCAAAAATAGGAAGCCAAAAGCACTCAATAGCTGATCCGGGGAGCCGATACTCTATATTCGCACCTCGTCCCGAGCCAACCGGCAATGTCGTCGGGGGACCGGAGCAGTGAACTCTCGAGTCTCTCTATTCTGGAGGCGTCCCGACCGCGCCACCGCCGACATTGCTCTACTGAAATTGAAGGGAACTTAAAACTGGGTAGACAATCCGGTTCGATCATGCTCAAATCCGAGCAGCGCCACGTCAGCAATCGGACTGGAAAGCAACTCCGGCCCGGCCTGCACATCTTTATCCGGGCCGGGCCAGAAAGCCCATGATCCGTTCAGAGCCCACGAACCGACCCGCATATGTCAAAACGAGAGGACGACGCCGGAAGGAAGACCTTTCCAGAGGTTCATTGTCGTCGTCGAGCGAGCGAGCGAGAGCGAAGATGTCGTCGTTCCTGCAGTCGCTTCTGGATCCGAAGAAGAACTGGTTCGCCGCCCAGCACATGAAATCCCTCTCCAAGCGCCTCCGCCACTACGGTCCGTTCCGAAGCAGCACAACCGCTTCTTCATCGATCGATTCGACGATTGCGATTGCTCGACTTGGTTCTTCGGTCGCCGTCGCCGGTTGGCTTTGCGGTTGATGTTGCTGCCGCCGCCGCCGCCGGCTCGAGCTTCCGGTTTTGTTGTGTGTGTGTTTTTTTTTGTGTTTTTTGTGGGGGGGTCGAGTTCTGATGTTCGAGATTGCGTTGCGTAGGCCTCCGGTACGATGATCTTTACGATCCTTACTACGATCTGGACGTGAAGGAGGCGCTCAATCGGCTGCCCAGGGAGATCGTGGACGCCCGGAACCAGCGCCTCAAGCGCGCCATGGACCTCTCCATGAAGCACGAGTACCTTCCCGAGAATCTCCAGGTATTGGCTTTGATGTCTTTGATCGAACATTGTTGTCGGTGAATAAGAGATTAAATTGATGGGGACGGGATCGGGATAGGATACGGAAAACTTGCGGAGGTGGTGCGGGCGCGAGCGTTTTGCGCTTCCTGGAAGTATTCTTTGTTGTTGGGTGTTTTGCTTGTTCGTCTGCTGTAATTTGAGCAAGGGTGTGTGTTTTGAGCAATTGCTTTTCTTAATGTGTCTCATTCTTGCCCCCTGCAGGCTATGCAAACTCCTTTCAGAAGCTACCTTCAGCAAATGCTTGCTCTGGTAAGTTTCTGTTACCCAGAGGACAAGTGTGTATGGATTGCTTTAAATGGTTTTCTGGCTCCATGCTTCCTTTGCATTGAGAGAAAACTTTTAAGCAGCCTCAGGAGTCTCACCGGGTCTCTTGTGAATCTTTGTTATTGCTACATTGGCCCGTGTGATTGGAGTGGATCTTAGTTGTGTGAATTTATTAGTTCTCATATGGAAATTTGACAATCTATCGAATGTGAAAAGGTGGGCTGCTAAAATGAAGAAGTTATTTGTGGTGACGAGTTGTGGTTTGCTTTTTAAGGTAGGTTCAATTGAATTCCATATTAATCTCAAGAATCAAGTAAGAGGCGATCCAAAGCTCAAATAGGTGGCTCGATTGTTTGAATAATAGGAGGCACCCGTTTGGTGCTCCTCAATATACTTACAACTAAACATTTAATTGTTTGGACTTTTTTGTTGTGGAGAACTGAATTATTGTTGTATTTCCTAATCTTGCCCTTAATATCTTGTCCTAAACCCCACCGTTTAAAGAACCTTAAAAGAAGGGGGGTTAGGGGGGAATTAATATTTAGAGTTCTGCTATGCTCAAAACCGTCTACTTCCATTTAATTTATAATTAAAAGTAAAAAAGAGTATTATTATCTTATGAACTCTTTAAGTATTTGGATCTATATATCTTTCTGAAGTTACATGGTATGCTTTTCAGCACTTCTGGCTTTTGTTATGGCTTAGACATCAGTTGTGTATAAAATTTTTCTTTTAACCTTCTTGGCTGTGATTGTGAAGTTCGATGTGTTTGACTATTGGAGAAATAATCCCTATTGTTGATTTGAAAGAGTGAACCAACGCTGTAAAGAAAAGATATGAAAGTGGCACATCACATTGGGGTCGTATAGTTTGTCTCACTGGCTGTAATATCATTGTTTAATGAAATACTTTTGTGGCAGTTTTATTGGTCCTTGAGCTTGTCTTCCTGTAGAGTTAATTAGCAGAGGCTTGTCTCGTGAAACTTTGAATCTTTTAACTGTTGCTTTTTAACTTACCGAGTTTGGAGGTTTATAGTAGTTTCGGATGCTTGAATGAATTGAAGTCTGCTGTGAATTTTTTTAACCAATTCTATTACAGGAAGTAAGTGGACTTGATACTTCTTGTGTAAGGAATTTTTTTTTTCTGTGAAGATTGATTGCCTGTTGTACAATTAGTGTTGAGTGATATGTTTTCTTGAGTGTGCACGTGCTCATGTTTTTCTGGGTCTCTCTCATTCTATCTTGATTCCCCCCTCTCCTCCGGTCATGCCCTTTTTTCTGGTTTAATGAAATGTACCTGCCAAATGATCCGTCAAAGTCATAGCTGAGATAATTTTTGGGAACTAGTTTTCTTTGATTCACTTGGTTTTAGATGGTGGCACCTAGTTATTTTTCAGTCTGTATATGCACAAATCACTAAGAATTTCTTATGTGAGATTTTGCAGGTTAAGAAGGAGAAAGAAGAACGTGAAGCTTTGGGAGCATTGCCTCTCTACCAGCGCACAATTCCTTAAGCTCCTAGTCTTTTATGACCGGTGGTTTAATCTTATGGGCACTTTAACATGGTAGCCTATATTCTGGTGGAAATTTTCATTGCACTCTTCTATAAGCGTTTTCTTCATCCCAATTGCTTGTGCATCACCGGATGGCATTCACTATCTGGCTGTCATCTAGTTGAATCCGATGACTAAGTGACATCGACTTTTGTAATAAATTTATGTCTTGAATGTTGATGAGTACTAGATAAATTCTCTTGTTATGCTTGTCTCTTTGCAATGGAATATAGAATAATATCTGGACCATTTCGCCCTTTAAGTTATCCATTGCTGTGCATCTTATCTTCTACAAATTCGCACCTTGTTTGGTTGCTTCATTCCTATTTGCTAAGTTCCTATAAAATGTCCAGTGACATGATAGCTGTTTATTGCCATTCTATGGTGGAACCTCGTTTGCCTAACTGGGAATGAATTTAAGCTGGCCTCAGTAGGAATTTTGATGCCTGGTTGATCAAACAACAAAAAGGTGTAATATTTTCACGTTTGTTACGCAGAACCGGTTAGTGTGATGCATATGAATCTTCTTTCAGTTGGGTCAGTTGAAACTCTGTGACGGTGTGTGTGCCAATACTGTGGAGATGGGAGAAAATATTCGGTGGTTGCTGCTCACCACGTCACCGGCCTACATGGCATATATGAGCTTAGTTGGCTCCACTCGGAGAGTGAGACATGTCCTCTGACATGGACATGGAAAGAAATAAAAAATTAAAGTCCGAAGCTTTCTCCTTCTTTTCCCTAGCCGGTCAGTAGACTGTAGAGTGGGTGAAAAAGGACAGAACAATAAATGATAACCCGCTTAAAATTTTAAAATTTCAGGAGCTTTTACCTGCTATACCTTCTCTCTCCTTTTACGTTTCTAAAACTCTCTCCCTTCTTTTCTTTTCAAGAGCTTCTTCACCCGCTCTTTCTCCTCTTTTGCGTTTTCGTTTTACCTTTGAAAGATGTAGAGGTGCTCCTTCACGCTTCCGATCACTCAGTACTTTGAGTGCTCCAAACAAGCTGGCTTGGTCTGCTCTTATTGCTTTTCTGCTTCTTCCAGGGAGTGTGGTCGTCCGCAGCCACATGTCATTTCTGGTTTGTCTGAAGAGAGACATCAACGTCGTCGTCGTCATCCTAGTGCTGCTCCTTTTGGTGTTCCTCCTCTACAAAAATTCCCGACCTCCTTGGCACCACCAAGGGGTTCAGTGTCTCTCTCTTGCTCCCTAGTTAATCGCCTCCAACTTATACGGTTGATCTATTTACGAAGACTGGCGCTTTGATGAATGCCTTGACACCTTCCTTCTCGCATTGGTTCAGAAGAAGACGCTGGGATTCATCTCAAGATGTCTGTTCCAGCTTGCTCAGCTAAGCTCATCGTCCGCAGTACTAGTGATAATGCAAGAACGTTCACTTACAGTTTCTTTTATTATGGTATTATTTTTTGCCGAAAAGTTGTGGAGAGAATTGATATATACATCGAGTATAGATTGAGGACGCAGAAGTACATTTCTGGATTACAAGATGGCTACACTCCAGCCATGTGGTCATTCTTAATGTACTCATTTAGGAGCTTTACAATTGGATGATAGCAGTGGTTAATTTGAAATTCAGTAATTGAGGAAACAAAGAGATCGAAATAGTCGAGTTGAATAGCCTAACGAGCAGACTTCATTTTGCTACTGCCGACACTCGAGCATGGAACAGTTCGAACCGGTTTCAGGTCAAATTGAAATTGTCGATCTGGTTTGGTTCAACTAGGGAGAACTTTCCCAAGTTAGATTTCTGAACTTGAATGCGATCAAACTTCGAAGCAGGACTTGTTATTGTAGCTGCAGGTAGTTTCATTCGAACAACAATTCCTTCTCTTCCAACTTATGCAGCAACTCATGAGCTTCACTTTGGTTACAAGCTCATATTTGCACCGCACCATCCGTTCATACATTCACTCGTGCAACAATTGCATCCAAAGAAAACGATAATTTCTCATAGCAGTTTTGGATGTTGACACAATGCCCACGACATTGAGTAAGATGTCCAACGTCACGATATCAAAGATGTCAATTCTCATGTTTGATGCATCCCAAAAATGCTGACGCATTCCAAGCTGCTGATGACCTTTCGAGAAGGTTATATTTGCGACAAAATTAGGCTCCCATTACACATCTGCCATTGTTAATGCTTCTGCAATCATTCTTTTGCAAAATCAATCCCCCAGGTAAAGAAACGAAAGAAATATTACATTAAAGAACATAAAGTCTTCAGACATAAAGTCTTTCATTTTTTAAAGTCAATTAAGGGTAAACTTCCATTATCAAATTGATAGTCTAACCATGGTCACCAAGTCAAGTGCCTCCTCATTTCAATCCTGTTTAGTATGTCAAGTGCGATTGATAATCGAGTAAGTAAATGTCATTTACCATGTAAAATGAAAACACTCTAAGTACCGAGTGATCGGGTGCTCGTTTGTGTAATCCCAGTTCCCAAATGCCAAAATCTGTCACACTCCTTTTGTGATTATTCTCCATAGTTGTTGCACCGAACACAACAGAAAAGAAACTTTAGACCCAAAAAAAGAAAAAAAAACACGGAACTTGGTGACAAAGGGACAGATAACACGAGTCAAATGATGGAAACTCATCTCTATACCACACACCCCAGCACAAGAAACCAAGAAGAGAGGGGAAGATAGAGTGTGAGAACAGAGAAAAAAAAATGAGTCAATCTTTCTGTTTTTTATTGACAATCTTGTTGATCTTGTTGCGAGCCAGTTACTCGTAGCGCTGTTCCTTTGACGGTTCTTTGACGTCACCGTTGCACGTTCTAGATTGCTTTCTTGGCTCCTTGACATGCGCAAGTCACTTTTCCCTCACTCTTACCTGCTATAGAGACGGATCCCGTTACAACAATTTTTACATTTGACAAAAGAAAATCAACTCTGGCACACCATTGGTAAGGTTACTAATCTCTTCGTGACATGACCTATGCTTGAATATTACAACAAAATCGAAGGCAACCCAACCTTTCGAGGAGGAACACCAAGTGGAGCAGCACTAGGATGACAATGACGACGTTGATGTCTCTCTTCAGACAAACCAAAAATGACATGTGGCTGCGGACGACCACACTCACCGGAAGAAGAAGAAGAGCAGTAAGAGCGGACCAAGCCAGCTTGTTTGGAGCACTCGAAGTACTGAGTGATCGGAAGCATGAAAAAACACCTCTGCATATTTCAATGGTGAAATGAAAAGGCAAAAGAGGAGAGAGAGCAGGTGAAGAAGCTCTTGAAAAGAAAAGAAAAGAAAAGAAGGGAGAGAGTCTTAGAAACGTAAAAGGCGAGAGAGAAGGTATAGAAGGTAAAAGCTCCTGAAAATTTAAAAGAAGAGGGGGAGTTTTACGCGGGTTATCATTTATTGTTCTGTCCTTTTTCACCCACTCGGCAGTCTACTAACCGGCTAGGGAAAAGAATGAGAAAGCTTCGCATTTTAATTTTTTATTTTCTTTCCATGTCCATGTCAGAGAACATGTGTCACTCTTTGAGTGGAGCCAACTAAGCTCATATATGCCATGTGGGCCGGTGACGTGGTGAGCAGCAACCACTGAATATTTTCTCGTGGAGATGCCTAAGAGTGATACGGATGAGCTGCATGATGGGTTCAGACCCAGGTTTCGGTTATTATAGTAGGCCTGCATTAGATCATTGAATAGCCAAGGAAAGAAATGAAGTTTAGTAGGGAACTACAGCATGGTCGCTACTAGCTCTGTTGCTATTCTTGAACTTTTGCAATAAGAAAAAATGTCTTCGTGGTCCTTATTTGGAGCAAAGGGCAAAGTGAACCAGAGTGTTGCAAAGTTTAGCTCCTGGGGAATTCGAGTTCTATTAGGCGTCAGATAAAACTCCAGTGAAAACTCATGTCTGTTTAACATTTCTCAAACTGATTTGTTGTCAATTTCCTCACCTTGGCGATACAAAGATTGAACTTGGGAGTAGGTTTATCATAATGAATCATAAACTCATTTCTTAATTTATATCTGATGGGCCTTACATAGATTAACTGTGTTTGGTAAATGATTTATAAATGGGTTTAGAATGCAATGTCCAAGAAAATATACTTGCGAGATTCTCAGCCGATGGGTCTGAGCTTTCTTATGAGGCTAAAAGGCTCTTTCAAACCCGGTTGACGCAAGGGCCTTACCGGACGAGCGAGAAAGTACTGATATTTTCAATGTTCGCAGAAGTAAATAATGCAATATGCTTGCTCCGTACGTCTTGATATGTGGTGGTACGATGAGGCACCTGAAATAACTGAATCACTGCTTTATCGCCGAGTGTTGCCAGAAGTAGCAGAGAAATGGTAAATGAGTAACGAGAAATCCAATTGAAGTGGGTCGTGTTGAGCATTAGAGACGCGGCAACAACTTGATTTGATGGAAGAAATTTTTTGAAGGTGAAGCAATCGCAATTCGCTCCTTTCTATTGCATATCTCAATTACAAAAGAAATAGACTATATATAGACCATAGTTTGATTCAAAATAGAAAACCTCTTTCTATGAAACCTATTCTAATTAGGAAACTTTCCTAAAATATAATTAGAAACAACATCTCACAATATCTTATCTTATCTCTTAATATCTCACCATATATATGAAAAATTAAAATATGGAAATACGAACAAACTCAAAAAAGGAAACAAGTACTAACAAATTTGGTTTAATTTCTAACACTCCCTCTTAAACTAAATTCTCTTCCATCGATCATTCCAAGCAGGCTCTTGAACTTTCGAAAAGCATCGATCTTGAGAGGTTTAATAAAAATATCTGCTACTTGATTTCCGGTCTTTACATGTAATACTTCAACTTCATTCTCTTTAACCTGTTCTCGGATGAAGTGATATCGAACATCGATATGTTTACTTCGTTCATGAAAAACTGGATTTGCCAAAGCAATAGCAGAAACATTGTCAACAAAAATCTCCGTTGCTTTCTTCTGCTCCATAATAATATCTTTGAGTAATCTTCTCAACCATATTGCATGACAAACACATGAAGATGCAACTACATATTCAGCTTCACATGTCGACAGAGTAACACTTGATTGCTTCTTTGATGACCACGTGAAAGCAGTGTCGCACAAGAAAAATACAAATCCTGTGGTGCTTTTTCGATCGTCGATATCTCCACCATAATCACTATCTGAATAAGCTCTAAGTTTGAAAGATTTAGAGCAATAATAGTGCAAACCATGAGAAATAGTACATTTGATGTACCGAAGTATTCTTTTTGCAGCTTTAAGATGAGATGATTTCGGCTTCTCCATGTATCGACTAACAATTCCAACACTATACATAATATCCGGTCTCGTGCATGTCAAGTATCTCAAACTCCCAATCAAGCTTCTATGATATGTCGAATCAACATCGGCACCATCATCAAACTTCGAAAGCTTGGTTCCGCACTCCATTGGTGTATTGACCGACATACGGTTCTTCATGTTGAATTTTTCAAGGATATTTTCTGCATATCCTTTTTGGGAAATAAAAATCCCATCGGCACTTTGCTTCACTTCGATACCAAGGAAATAATTCATGAGACCATTATCGGTCATCTCAAATTCTTTCACCATCGATACCTTAAAAGCATCAATCATAGCCGAATTATTTCCTGTAAAAATAAGATCATCAACATATAAACAGGCGAGCAGGATATCACCTTTTTCTTGCTTCAAATAGAGTGCATGCTCGTATGGACATTGAGAGAATCCATTCGCCTTGAAATATGCATCAATTTTGGAATTCCATGCTCTCGGTGCTTGTTTAAGCCCATATAGAGCTTTCTTCAACCTCAGTACTTTATCTTTATGACCTTTCACAACAAACTCCTCAGGTTGTTCGACATAAATTTCTTCTTCAAGAATGCCATTCAAAAATGCTGATTTGACATCTATTTGATAAATCCGCCAATTATTTTGAGCAGCAATGGAAATAATCAATCTAATCGTTTCCATGCGGATGACGGGGGCAAAAACTTCATTATAGTCAATTCCGGCTTTTTGCTTGTACCCCTTCGCAACTAATCTAGCTTTGTATCTTGTCACTTCACCTTTCTCATTCTTCTTGACCTTGTACACCCATATAACGCCAATTGATTTCTTGTCCTTCGGAAGATTAGCAAGCTCCCATGTTTGATTTTTCTCGATGGCTTTAATTTCTTCATTCATGGCTTTCCTCCACTTTTCTTCTTTGGCCGCATCATCATAAGCAAGTGGTTCATAATCTGCAAGAAGACATATAAGATGAAGCTCTTCGGTAGTTTCGTAAATTTCAGACAATCTTCTTGATCTTGGCAATAGCGGTTCATCGACACTATTTGAAGAGGATGGTGTTGATGAATTTGAATAAGATGTTGGAGAAGAAGGTGAAGGTTGATCTTTCAACTCCGTTTGATTGGAATCACCACGAACATTCGCTTCTTCTTTTGGATTTTCTTCCCACATTCCATCTTCATCGAACTTGACATCTCTACTTACATACACTTTCAAAGTGTTAGGATCAAATAATCGATAGGCTTTGGATGATGAGTCATACCCGATAAAGATGAGCTTTTTGCTCTTGTCTTCAAGTTTCGATCTTTTTTGGTCTGGGACATGAGCATAGGCAATGCTCCCGAAAATTCTCAAGTGCGAAACACTTGGTGTTCTCCCGGTCCATGCCTCTTGTGGAGTTATGCCTTTAAGTCCATATGTTGGACATCTATTTTGAAGATAGACGGCACACGAAATAGCTTCAGCCCAAAGTTCTTTGGACAAATTTTTGCTCTTCAACATGCTTCGAACCATATCAAGAATAGTTCTATTTTTCTGTTCAGCCACACCGTTTTGTTGAGGAGAATACGGGGCCGTCAAGAAATGCAGAATACCATGATTTTCACAGCATTTGTTGAATATGGCTAAGGTGAATTCTCCACCACGATCAGTCCTTAAAGCCTTGATAAAATAGCCGCTTTCCTTTTCAGCCAGGTTCTTGAATTGTTTGAAAGTATCAAACACTTCTGTCTTTTCTTTCAAAAAATACACCCAAGTTTTCCGAGTAAAATCATCAATAAAAGTAACAAAATATCGATGATTACCATATGAGTGAGGATTGATTGGGCCACACAAATAAGAATGAATCAACTCAAGTGGCTTCTTCGCTCGATAAGTCGCCTCTTTCGGAAAGCTAGTTCTGGAATGCTTGCCGATAACACACCCTTCACATAATTGATCGGGATGATCAATATGTGGTAAGCCATAAACCATCTTTTTGCGAGAAAGCAAATTGAGTCCGCCAAAATTGAGATGGCCGAACCTCAAATGCCACAACCATGAAGGATCATCTACGTACGCCTTTAGACATCGAGACATCTTACTCTTTATATTAAGAATAAACATCCTATTCTTCGACATCTTCACATTTGTAATTAGTTTATTATTTCGATCTCTCAACATAAGATTAAGATCTCTCATATGAACAGTATAACATTTTCTTTAGAAGTTGTCCCAAACTCAAGATATTGCTTGACATTTTTGGAACATAATAAACATTGGTAATAAACTGACGTGCACCATTCTTTAGGCGGATCAAAATTGTACCTTTCCCTTCAACAAGAATTTTAGAGTTATCACCGAATGAGACAAACCATTTAATTGTCTCATCTAACTCGGCAAACATCTCCTTTCTCCCGTACATGTGATTGCTTGCGCCGGTATCCAAATACCACATATCGCTTTGACCTTCTTCATATTCTTTTAATGCCAATAAGAGAACTTGATCAGCATTATTCACCAAGTTCGCCTTTTCATCTGCTCTGCTACTTTCTTTGTTCCAGCAGTTAGAAGCATAATGGTCAAGTTTATTGCAATGATAACATCGGATTTTAGATTTATCATACCATTGGCTTGTCGAGTTCATTCCTCTTCCACGAACGCCTCTTTGGTACTGGTATCTTCCATCACTTCGAATAGGATCTCCTCTGCTTCGTCCACGACCTCTTCCTCGAAAGTGACCTCGGCCACGACCTCGATCACGATCTTGATTTGTCCCGCGATTTTGTACGGGATCTCTTCTTTGCTCTTTCTCATCTCGAATGGTTAATTGCGTTTGGAGAACTTCCTCCACCGGTTCAATCTTTTTCTTTCTAAACCTTTCTTCATGGGCTTGTAATGAACCCATAAGTTCATCGACCGTCATGGCATCCGAGTCTTTGGATTCTTCAATTGCAACCGCAATATGATCATACTTCTTGTCTAAGGACCAAAGTATTTTCTCAACAACACGAACATCGGAAACGTCTTCTCCCTTTCTTTTCATCTGATTAACAATTGCCAAAATTCTCGTGAAATAATCAGCAATCGATTCAGATTCTTTTATATGAATTACCTCGAATTCGCCTCTCAAGGTTTGAAGGCGAATCTTTTTAACTTTCTGAACTCCTTGATGTGTGTTTTAAAGAATCTCCCATGCCTCTTTAGCGGTAGTGGCGTTCGAAACTTTTTCGAACATGGAATCATCTAACGCTTGATAGATGATCGACAATGCATATTGATCTTTCGTTCGAGCCTTCTCTAAGGCATTCCTCTGGTTCTGATTCAACGTAGCTTCATCCTCTTGCTCATCATAGCCAGTGTTAACAAGTTCCCACACACCGTAGGCGCCGAGTAGAGCTTTCATTCTAACAGTCCAGTTACCATAATTTTCTTTGGTAAGACGAGGGTATTGAAGAGGAAGCTGATTGTTCGTTGAGGCCATGATCACGAACCGTAAGCTCTGATATCAATTTGTTGAGCATTAGAGACGCGGCAACAATTTGATTTGATAGAAGAAATTTTTTGAAGGTGAAGCAATCGCAATTCGCGTCTTTCTATTGCATATCTCAATTACAAAAGAAATAGACTATATATAGACCATAGTTTGATTCGAAATAGGAAACTTCTTTCTAGGAAACCTATTCTAATTAGGAAACTTTTCTAAAATATAACTAGAAACAATATCTCACAATATTCTTATCTCTTAATATCTCATCATATATATGAAAAATTAAAATATGAAAATACGAACAAACTCAAAAAAAATAAATATTAATAAATTTGATTTAATTTCTAACTGGTCGAACTCAGGCCTTGACTTTTTAAGCTAATGGCACAGATGACCGTGGCAAATCTTTCTCTGCTTCAGTATCTTTGCACTGTGTACAATTCTGCAGAAGTCAGGTGTACGAATGTCACATGAGCAAAAACTCCTCTGTTCTATATCACCCACTCCCATTAAGTTCACCATGAAAGAAAGAATGTGTTGGGGAGGAAAATGGCAAAGAAAAAGGGGGGTCGATACACAGCGAGGGTAAAGGGTAGGTTGGTGGGTCGTAGCAATCTCTTCAAGTGTGCTTGGCCAAGAATTGGCCATGTAATGGAACAGTGCGTCGTGCAGACTGTCCCCCCCATCTCTTGGTCCTCCTGGTGTGAGCAGATCAGATAAAAGAAGATAGATCCAGAATATGCAGGTAAAAAACAAATAAAAAGATCGCAACTTTAAGGCTGCTGTCAAATTGATTTTTATGTATCGCTCTAACAAGTTCTGATATTGTTTATCGAAACGACTTGATCCCACTTTTTTACAAGAAGATTTATGATTTAATCGTGTAGATAAATAACTTCGAAGTTTAATTAAATTCTGTGTAGAAAGCTTTAGTATACTTTTCCTAAGTTAAAGAAAAGTCTAGGGCTTGTGCAAGCTGCATGGGGAATTATTAGTGGGGAATTTGCAGGTGCCAATCATAGAGGCCAGCTTTTAATGGTAATGGAGGTATGGGGTTGCTGCAATTATGTGTCATCTCCCTCTTTGTCTCTCTTGCCCTGACTTCTTATCTTGTGTGGATAGGCTGCGCCTGAAATCTTACTCATCCTTGATCTCTTTGCTAGCTCTGAATCAACCAGATGATTTGCAGAGAGAACAAACTAAATGCTTTCTCATCTTACCTATATTACGCTTAACGTCGCCGACAGCTCAATTTACGACCTCAGTTCTCGTTCATAAATTGGACTTCGCTCTTTTCTTATATATGGTAGCCGAAGATGTTAATTTTCTTATGGCTTTGTCTGTGTGAAGGGATGTTGTAACTTTTAAAGGTGTTAGTGAAACACCTTTACAGCTATAGCACCTCCAAAGCTAAGTAGCTCACACCAGCTTATAACGAGCCCATGACGCTTCAAAAAAACGAACTACCATTCGCGACATTCATCTTTCGGGATTGAAATGCATAGATGTAACGACCAAGGTATCGAATCACCATATTAATGTAGTGGGTGCATTCTTCTTATTATTCCTGAAATCATCTCTCATTTCTCCTTTTGCAGTCATCCAAACGTGTCCAAGAAGCTCCTTAGAAGCTCCTCTTGTGGAGAGAGATTTGTCTGTCCGGTAGGATGTCACTTTTCACGAGCAGCTTGGACAGGGACTTGTGCTTGCATCGAAACTGATAAGTGTCATCTTTTTTGAATCAAAATGAAAACCCTTTCATGGGGACGAGTTAATGCAAATGAAAGTCCTAAATCTTGTAATGTAATTAAATTCTAGATTTTTTAATCGATTCGATTAAGTCCTAAACCTAGTGTAATAAAATTCAATAAGTCCTCTCGACGAATAGTGCCTAAAATTGCATGCATGTTTCTCATAAAACATGGGATCAATAAATGGTAGTTTCACACAAAAGTTTTAGGACTCGATTGCAGTTTTTGTAAAAGGCTTAGAACTAAAATGAACCAATTGAAAATTTTAAAACTTGATTACAGTCCGTACATAAGTTTAGAACTTGTGGTGCAAATTTCCCATTCTTTCAAAATCATGCATGGCATGCATCAATCATCTCCGACTTAACACATATTAATTGAAAAATCCTATGTTAGTTTCTGGATATGTACTCGATATGGTGCTATCTATCCATTAAATTTGTGGGTAAAACCCTAAATGGAAATTGTATAGAAGTTGCACTTTTTTTGGATCGTATGATAGACTAGATCGAGAGGACCTGAGGAATGAACACTAAATACTTGTAGGTCCAAAGCTTTTTGACATTTCCCCCTTCACCAATTCCCTTAATATTCCAAGGTGTCAAAAATATCTCACGTTACTTGATTATGGATAAATATGCTTTTTATACACATGTGATCTCCCTCCACCCATTTAAATTTTTTTATTAGACTTTCTAAAATGGTATCAGGTCAAGTTTTGCCTCATTTTTTTCTCGTGTGCACCCATCCCGTTCGTTAAATTCGACATATTATTATTAATTCGACTTGCTCATAGAGGGATGTTGAAATATCTCACATCGCTTGACTATGTGATCTACATGCTCTTATGATATATATGGTCTCTCTTCACATGTCAACTTAAACTTTTGGACTGAACTTTCAAGCATGTTCCCATTTTTTTCTCTTCTCAATTTTATTCGTTCCTATCTATGCAAGAAAAAATAATGCATATAATATATGGATCCAACATTAGCCAAACAAGTCCTTTTGAAGACAATGGTTTGAGTCGCCCTCAATCTCACCAGAAGACAAGTTCATTACTGCAGTTGCAGTGCGTGCATGCATGTGCATGGTCTCATTTTGATGGTTTCTCTCACAGTTCTTAAATGGGCCCGTCCCTGAGAAGAGAAGATATAACAGCGCCAATTGATTTGTCTCTTCTCAAGCTTGGAATTCCTCCATAAAACAACAAATAAATAAATAAACAAAACTCAAAGAGCTTGACCCTTTGCTCACCATTTCCATTTTCAGGAGACATTTCTCCATTTGTGGAGGAGATTCCTTTGCACCAGTTCAAAGATTGAGCTACAAGGAGCATGAATTCATGCATGACATGAGGGAAAGTGTTTCCACAGAAAATCTCAAAGTCTGAGCAAGAATCAATTCAATATTCTGTCCAATCTCCTCTTTGCTTCAAAGTATTTTTAATATTTAATCACGACAAATAAATCATATCGTTTAATCACCAGATATTAGAATTGGACGATGTGTCATGGCACTTATAATATTGTATGATACATCGAGAGATGTCATTAACATTTATTGATCAATTCTGGCCATGTTAGCCAACATGCAAAGGATATTAATGTCATGGTCAAACGTCAAAATCGGTACTTCCTGTGTTCCATCAGGAATAGCAATATACATGAACCTAAAAATCTGTTCATGGATTTTCTTTTTCCCTTTCTGATAGCAAGGCAAAACCATCCATGTGGGTGAAAACCCCCTTTTCTTTCTTTTCTTTTTTTTTTAAATGAAAGATATCAATGTTGCTGTCATGTCATGTGTAAACAAATTCATTTCTGTCTTTCTTCACAGTCATTTCACCATATTCATCTAACACAGTGCATAGACTGACAAAAATTTCCTTTTTTCATAAAGTTATCAGATTATTAGAACTGCTTCCCTTTTCATTGCCATCATCATCATCATCAATATTATTATTATTTGCAAGAGAGTATCTCAGCCGACAAGATGTAATCCTTAAAGCGCTCAAAAAGCGGTGTTCCACACAAAAACATTGACTTTCATGCAAGAATTCTTGCACTGTTGTGGCATGGGAAGGTGTTTCAAAAAATCTCACATGAGGACAATGAAAATTTGGAGGAAGCAAGCCCACCAATAATTCAAGTGGGCAGGGCAGGAGACCTTGATTTAAGGGCCACAATGAAAGAAAAAAATCCAAAAAAAGAAGTTATAAAATTATAAAAAATAATAAGAAAAAAAATGGAGGAGATAGAGAAGGGGGGGGGGGAAGAGATGAGGCTGAGATTAGTTGCTGGGCCACTTCTTACTATTATTCAATTCAGCCCTAAGGCCCACCATGCTTCCCTCCTTCTGAAATTTGGCCCAGAAATTCAATCCAATCATTCAATTTAGCCCCTCGGATCTTGTTCTTTCAATTTTTTTGTTTTTGTTTGTTAGGTCAGCTGGGATTTTCTTGCATGCCCTAGCACTGTCCCCTCAGATTGGGTGAGGGGCCACAACTCCTCGTGATCTGTTTCCTTGATAATTTCTCAAAATTCATGCCCCGGATTGATTGAACTATCATATGTGAGTAAAGCTTGTTAGGTTCGAGTTTTTAAATAGATGTATCATTTTCAATGATGAGTACAACTTTGTCGCATCATTTGATATATTAATTTATCAAATCAATTTCAGTATCTAGATTGAGTGTACCTTTGATGCTCTAGGTTATACGGAAGCATTTGCATGGAGAAACATCCATCGTGATAAGCATTTAAATGAAATGACAAGCTCTCTATAATCATCTTAAAAGAATTAAAGCACTTCCTTTGTATAAAGGTTAATCAATGACAAATAAATAAAACCTCGTATTAGGTACTGTGTGTATCCTGGCATCTTCGGATCATATCTCATCTTGTAAGGGTGCACTTAGTTGGGCTCTTGAGGAAAGCTTTTGGAGAAATGTAAAGGATTTTAGGCTAAAATTTTTTTTCGAAATACAAATAGTGTTTGGTAAATTGTAATGAAAAATAACTTTAATTTAAATGCTGATTGGAACAAATTACACTTAAAAAGGACTATTGTTAATAATTTTTAAAAAAGAAGATTAAACCCTTCACTAGCATCGATGGCCCTCGCCCAAGGCCATGTTGCCGGCGCCAGGCTTGGGCCACCAGTAATGTCGAGCGAGGTGAGGGTATTTTTCGGAATTTTCAAAGTTTTTTTTTTGTCAAAGAATTTTGAAAGTTTAGCTAGAGCAAAATTGAAAGAAATGTTTATTAGAATCCGAAATTGCTCAAAGCCCAAAGCTCCTACGGCTTTGCCTTGAGCTAAAGGATTTTAGAGGACTTAGGAAATGCAGTTACATCTTCAAAAAGCTCTTCAAAAAATTTGTCAAATGCCACTTGCATTCCCAAGTGCCTTTTAAGGCTCCAAAGGGCTCATGGACCTTAGTGGAGCAGCACTCCACTGGACATTTTTTTTTCATTTTCTTGATGAAAGCGAAATAAATCTGATCTTACGTCTTTGTTGTCTGCATATATCTCCAAAAACAGAAAAAGAATTTCTGAATATATATATTAATAGCATGCGTGTAGGAAGACCGACCACTACATAAGCTAAAAGACTATGATTACAAGCCAAGATGGAAGCGACTCGCTTCTATACACGTACACACTATAATTATGTACTGTATTGTACCTCCTCTCATGTTTAAAAAAACCTAAGCTTCTAATTACAATCTCTAATTCATATTCGACCCCCTCTTCCCCTTCCTACCGACCTTAAGAAACAATAATTTTGCATCTTCTTTGGTCTGCCATGTGGTCTGTTCCGCTATAATGTCAGTAACTTCATTACCATTCCATTTCATAATGAACAAATTAATATTATTATTTCTGAAGAACATTTAGAGCACAGGCACCATTATTCCCACATGTGCACCTATCAAATCCCTCTCACATCTGAGATCCTCTGATTTTCTTTTTTCTGTACAAATTCCTTGATGTAGTGAAATGTAAATGCATATTCAGACCAGAAGTTAATGGATGTTGAACACCCTGTAAGCAAAAGATGCAACAGCGTCACATGCTCACAAATCAGTTTCCATGTGCATTAGCTCCATGCATCTGATTCTTGGGGCCCTTACCTAACAAGGAAGAGACCACTTTATGATTCATTGCGACCCTATCCACATCAGACTCGTTTCTTGACTGCTTAAACTTTTCCTGGACATATATTTTAGCTAATACTACGACAAATATATAATTTGTGCAATTCTACCACACTCACTTTAGATTATCTTGCTCGTTGCTTTTGCTACCGCGCGCTTATTCCTCAGTTGTCCGTGCAATGCTCATTTTACATGATATCACATGTTTCGCACATAAGGCTTTTATGTCAATGCATTAGGAAGTATTTTTAGTTATTCGGAGTATATAAATTTTTTGGCTTGACTTATCCTCATGCACTCTTTTAGTAATATGTGGGACGGAAATTATGCGAGTCAGGGCAGGGAGTAGTGGTGGCCACGGGCCGGTTTTGGCCCGGAACCGGCCCGGTCAAACCCGGGCCCGGCCCGTTGACCGGGCCGGCGGTTCGGAACCGGAACCGGCCCGTGGCCTACGGGCCCGGTTCCGGTTCCAGAAAAATGTGAACCGGCCCGGAACCGCCGGTTCCGGGCCGGTTCTGCAAAAAAAAAATTAAAAAAATTTTTTTAAAAAAAATTTTAAAAAAAAAACTGCAGCACAGCCTGCAGCAACCATTGAGAGGCCCTTTAATTCTTTTTTTAAAGAAGGCAAAATTTTTTTTTATAATTATTTATTTTTTATTTTATAATTTATTTTTAAAATTTTTAAATTACGAATCGGAACCGACCAGCTCGGAACCGGAACCAGAACCGGCCGGTTCCGGTTCACATGTGGCCACGAACCGGAGCCGGCCGGTTCCGAACCGTGGCCACCTCTAGCATGGAGGGTACATAGATATTGGCATTTTCCTTGAAAAAATATGTCAAAAAGTTGGGCGTTACTATAATAACTGAACTGCGAAATGGTGTTATTATGATATTTGATCAATTTTATTAGGGAAAAAATTACCAAAAATCCCAAACTATGTTACCTGTGATACATTTACCCCGAATTTTTTTTTGTAATACCAAAAACCCCAAACTATGCTATTTGTGACACATTTACCCCATTGTACTTTAGTCCATGGGCATTTTTGTCTTTTTTACTTTTTTTTTTCCTTTCTTGCGAGGGCAGCCCTCGCCGGTGTCCAGCGAGGGCCGCCCTCGTCGGCGTCGGGCGAGGGTCGCCTCACCTAGGCGAGTGAGGGCGGCCCTCACCCCACTCAGGCGAGGGCGACCCTCGTCGGCGTCGGGTGAGGGCCGGCCCTCGCCCAACTCAGGCGAGGGCGACCCTCGCCGACGTCGGGTGAGGGTCGCTCTGGCCGAAAAGGGAAAAAAAGGAAAAAAAAAAAAGACAAAAATGCCCATGGACTAAAGTACAATGGGGTAAATGTGTCACAAATAGCATAGTTTGGGGGTTTTAGTGTCACAAAAAAAAGTTCGAGATAAATGTGTCACAGGTGGCATAATTTTGGATTTTTGGTGGTTTTTTCCCTTTATAAATAGGAAGACTAATATATACATGTGTGTGTGTATCTATTAGAATATGGCTACATAAACTACGATATTTTATGCAATTAGTATATTTAAAATGGAACTTTGATACTTTCGTTTTTATATAATGAGAGATCACAAGAATACATGTTATATTTATCAATAGGAAAATGAAATAATAATAATAATAATAATAAGCATATTTTGGGCACCTGACATGTTGCAACATTGATTGGAAAAAGAAAAGACGTAGAATTAGTTTGAAATTAAAGTATTTTCATGTGAGTGTATCATGTATTTATACGGGCATCATTTGGTTTACTTCTAAAAAGGAGTACTTTTCCTTAAGCTCAGTAAACGTGCGGAAGATAGAAGTTTTATTGAAAATAACTTTAACTTAAAAGTGCGATTATTTGACCAAAAGAGCCTCACACGTTCACGCGAATGGTCCTACGTACGCTGCATCCAAATAAAGTACCAACTATAGTATGACGGACATGACTCCCAAGATTACTCTAAGTGGGAGAGACGGTGTCGACTTCGAGATATGTCACATCAAAATCAATCTGTCACATCAAAATCAAACGCTTAATCACTAAATATGAAGGGAGAGGAAAAGTGCTAAGAAAAATACTTGATATACATCATGGTTTCCGTGTGTCTCTCGATAGTTTAAGCTTTGAGGAAAAACGATTAAGGCGTCCAATGTTGGCAACTAAAACTTTTAATCCGAGGGACAAAAATGACCTAATTAATCCCCCAACATCACCCAACAAGATTGTGCTTGAAGCATGGTGTTCCTGCATGCCTTGCAGCATCTCAGGGGGATGAAGCCATGTGATATTTAAAGATCACCCCAAAAAAAGGAACAATGAAATTTATGCAAGATCGTGTCTTGGACCACCACCAGATAACATCCAAGAACTTTGGTTTTAAAAAAAAATGAAATGAAATGGAACACAATTAGAGGGTCAAAATCGTAAATCAGAGCAACCCCATGTGAAAGTGACAATGGCAGATCAAGGTAATTTCCTCAATGTCATTGGGCTCTCTGGCATTGGCACATGCATATAAATAGGTCCCTTGCTCCACCAGCTTCAGCACAAAACTATACTCTTCTATTTCAGGCTGAAAACTCCTCTTCCTCCTTGTTCTTCTTCCTCCTTGGAGCTGCAAGAAACCTTTGGCGATGAGACGGTCAGTTCTAGCGGTGGTGGCGGTGCTACTCTGCGCCACCTGCCGCCTCGGTTGTGCCTTCATGGATGGTAAGCTTGCTTCCAAAACTCCGACATACTTGATTTAAGTGAACAAACTTGTAGACATTCGTATCTGAATATTTTGTTTACCTTTCATTCTCTCAAAACTTCATCACCCATCAACTGATGCTGTCTATACCAGTGTGATGCTGTCGATACCAGTGTGGCTTCTTGTTTCTGTTTTAGTGAGGAGTATCTTTTTCTCAATTCAAGCACGAGTAAGGCAAAATCAAGAGGGTGATCAAATGAACTGCGGTATGAAATTTGGTCAGCTGCCAAATACTAGAAACTAACGTGTACTGACTGGCTTGAAAATTTGATAGCTTTAGTGGTCACTCATAAAGCAATTACTTGAGTAGCCAGTCTTCCATGTACAACTTTATCCCATTTGCAGGAATGAATTAATGAAGATCTGCTTCATTTTGTGCCCATATCTGTAATCCTCAATCAACATAATTGTATTACTCTTTTCTGCCGGAATATGCTTGTATCATTCAACTCAAAAGATTTTCTCTGTCAAAGTGAATGATTTTGGTGAGAACCAAATTCTCTATTTAAGCAAATTTCCATTATCCCATGCTTTGAATCCAGAATATTGGGGATCAATGTCTCTGAATCTGTTCTGTGATTAGTACACACACAATGGGGGCCACTGTCCTGCTGGCTTTTCAGGCTGGCAGAGGTTTTCACATGGTCCTGAATTTAATGATTTTATGCCCACCTAACTCTTGTAGCCACATGAAGAGCATTTGAAAGGTTATCAGAATTTGACCAGACGAAGCAAATAGGACTACTTCCTTTGTTTTTTTAATTTTTTTGCCCCCTATATGAATTATGAGTCATGACCACAGAGAACCATTTCAACTTTTGCTTAAAATGAGGAGGGAAGAAGAAGCAATCATAATACCCGTACGGTCATTGGTCGTCACCGCCACTAAACTGTGCAGTACTTAAGCTTGGCGTATCAAATGGTCCTCAAGCGACAGTGATAAAGCTTATGCTAGGCCACAACTTGTGCCCCATGCGATATGTCCTTTTTGTCGAATCTCCCTCTCCTACTATGATCTAATGAGTTTAAATTTGGTCATGTTTGTGGACCCAAACAATCGATCATTCGTTTAAATGTCCCGATTCTTTTTCGGACGCAGGGCTAGTGCCGAACGGGGACTTTGAGCTCGGGCCCAAGCCCTCAGACATGAAAGGCACAGTGGTGGTCGGTAAGTATGCGCTCCCCAAGTGGGAGATCTCGGGCTTCGTAGAGTACATCAAGTCAGGCCAGAAGCAGGGCGACATGCTGCTGGTCGTCCCAGAGGGCGCGTTCGCGGTGCGGCTCGGGAATGAGGCCTCGATCAAGCAGCGGCTCCAGGTGGTGAAGGGCATGTACTACTCTATCACGTTCAGCGCGGCCCGGACGTGTGCCCAGGAGGAGAGGCTCAACATATCGGTTGCGCCTGACTCGGGAGTGCTTCCGATGCAGACCCTGTACAGCAGCAATGGGTGGGACTCATACGCCTGGGCATTCCAGGCCGAGCTTGATGTGGCTGAGATTGTGATCCACAATCCAGGAGTTGAGGAGGACCCCGCTTGTGGACCCTTGATTGATGCAATTGCAATCAGGGCTCTCTATCCTCCTAAAGCAACTAATAGTGAGTTCTCTCATCTTTGATTTCAAAATTTAATCGCTCTGGAATACATTTCTACTTACCAAAAGCTTAGGCGTTTCATGTGGTCCGATAGATCCCGAGGACCGCTTTCTACGTTAGTCTGCATTTGTTCAGTAGGCGCTCTATTGGTAGTAGCGTGAAATCCAACGAAATCGAACTCATAAAATCTGTTCGAT
Source organism: Syzygium aqueum (assembly GCA_031216185.1). Classification (NCBI taxonomy): domain Eukaryota; kingdom Viridiplantae; phylum Streptophyta; class Magnoliopsida; order Myrtales; family Myrtaceae; genus Syzygium; species Syzygium aqueum. Next base: position 12,315,031 of record CM062233.1, read on the forward strand.
TGATACTCATTTCTACATTCCTCAATGATATTTTGGTCAAAAGGTCATTTTGAAAGGTCCTGTTTCATACGCCAGAAAAAAGCTCTATTACATGCCAGAGACCCTTCTGAGAAATGGTACTACTCGTCGCTGAAGGAAAAACCACAATCAATGTGGACATTTGATTGACATAATCTCTAGCAGTAAAAGAATTACAAGGAAGACTTTTCACCCAGTCACATGTCAGCCCGACTCTCATTGTACGATTGCAGAAATTTGAAATCTGTTCCTTTCTCACAAGCAATGATTTTAGTAACTTCTCTTCTTTTTATCCAGAGAACTTACTGAAGAACGGTGGTTTCGAAGAGGGTCCGTACATCTTCCCAAACACGTCCTGGGGAGTATTGATCCCTCCGAACATCGAGGATGACCACTCTCCCTTGCCTGGCTGGATGGTGGAATCCCTCAAAGCAGTCAAATACATCGACTCCGCCCACTTCTCTGTCCCCAGGGGCAGGAGAGCAATCGAGCTCGTCGCTGGAAAAGAGAGCGCGATTGCTCAAGTAGCCAGGACCATCCCGGGGAAAACCTACGCCCTGTTCTTCGCCGTTGGAGACGCGAGCAACTCATGCGAGGGGTCGATGATCGTCGAGGCGTTTGCGGGGAGGGACACCATCAAGGTGCCCTATGAATCGAAGGGCAAAGGCGGGTACAAGCGAGCCGTCCTGCGGTTCAAGGCCACAACCACGAGGACCAGGCTCATGTTCTACAGCACGTTCTACACCATGAGGAGTGACGATTTCTCTTCTCTGTGTGGTCCTGTTGTCGACGACGTAGTCCTCTTGAGCGTCAGGACTAGGCTCATGTAAGAGTTTGACCAAAATAATTGGTCAGCATACTTTTGCCGTGTGGAGTGAGACGAGGGTTTTTCAGTAAGTGTCAAGTTTCAAACTAGCTTATAAAACCCAAAACCAGAAAAATAAGAATTAGACATACTGCAATGGAACGTTGATATGGTATATATTATTGGTGGGTTTACTTTACCAAGCCTACGTACTATTGATAAATTTGAAATAAAAGGTTCGTTTTAGTGCCCTTTTTCCTATATCTACCAAATATATATATATATATATATATATATATAACATTCTTTAAAAACAAGAAAATTCAGTTTCATTTACACGGGAAGAAAGTGAGCGGAGTTGTCTTCCAACAAATTTGCTAACTCAGTCAAAATCAAGAAAAAAATCTACAAATTCATTTTCGACCAATTTGGTCAGTCACGAAAAGAGGAGAAAGCTGGCTCCTCTATACAAGGAATGTAGCACTGACAGTATATTGCAGTTACACATGCACACACAAAAGCACAAGCAGCTGCAGGAAGAAAATTGAGAGTAACAAAAGGGGGAGGTGACAAAATTAGGATTAACTTAATATGCACCGGACCAGATTCATGGGAACCCGACAAGTGCATATGTGTTGGGTACACACAGTAATAAGTACTACTCTAGCCCAAAATAGAACAAACATTTGAGCTCATGCGGAAGTTTTTAGGGCCTACAGGCAATGTTTGATGACTCGATCAAGTGTTGGACATATTTAACACTTAACAAGATTATATACATTTGGTAAAACTAACTGATATTGACTTAAATAAATCGAGAATTCATTTAATGTGTTCAGTAAAGAAGGGGTTATTTAATTCGTCCAAGGGAAAAACAATTGACAAATTAGAATGTCATCTGCTAGTATAATGTTTGCTAAAATCAATCAGCAATTTCGTGTTTGGTAAGAATAAAAAAAATAATTTTTGATTCTAGGACATTATGCAGGAAACTTGATTTCCAGTTTTAGTACTAAAAATGTCCGACACTTAGAATTCAATTACAGTTCCAGATTCAATTCTCGTATTTCAACTTTATCCAAAAAGGCCTAACTATTCAGCATTAGGTTTTGTTATGTTATTCTGAAAGCAATTGCATTCGTCCTCTTCAAAAACTATATGGAGGAATCCTTCAGCGTTGTTCTACTAGCTTAACATCTACTTCTGCTCAGGTAACCCTCAATGGTTTCCACTTATTCAGTGAAGTCAGACCAGCAAACAAAACCCTAAAAATTGCCTTCTATCTAATGCCCCTTTATCTCCCTAGGGCATGCAAAATAGAGAATATGGACAACCGAGACCAACATTTGGATGGATATAGTAACTCAGAATACATCACCAAAAGCACCGACAATTAATTTCGGGAAAATGCTGCTAGTGCAATACCTCCATTGATTAAAGTTTTACCAGTCCAGGAAAACCGTACCTGACTAGCGCGGAGAAAGGTACAATCTATGCTCTAGTTACCAAAAGCATTGCCTTCACTTAACCTGCCCAAGGCTGAAAACAAGAAGAAAAACAGTATGCAAAGCATGAATGATTCGGATTTCGAAACAAAAAAGTTAAATGAACACCTCAGTTGGATGTTCTGACTATAGTCGTGAGTCTCAGTGCTCCTATGCAAATCCCCAATTTTGCATTCACAATCCAATGCATATGCTCTAGGGCCTAAAGTTGTGCATCTAACTTCTAAGCTTATCAGCACCAAGTGAATGACGTTCTAGCTCATGGTGCCCAGAAGAAATGATTATCTTGTTCACTAGAAGAATAGGTTCATAATTCAACCTTACTGTAGACAAAAGCCTGCTTATTTCCTTTGGCATATACCACCAACAAACAGCAACAAGCTTAGGGTTTCTCCAGCAGGTGGTGGTACTGAAAGAAGAATAAAAGTTAAATACATAGTTATGGTAGAGAACTTGTGAATTTTAAAGAGGAAACCAAGTAACAGAACTTCTAAGATGCTATCCAAGAAAAACTTCACTACTCAAACCTCCTCAGATGTGAAATTAGTTGACAATAGATGAAACATGAACATGCTGATATATGCCTGAGACAGATTTAAGATTAATAGATGGACCCCTTCAATCTACCTAGTAGTTGATATCGAACATATTCACTAGTACTACTTTGATCTCAAAAAAAATTTGAGCTCACATTCAATCATCAAATGCAAGAAACTTCGGAACATATGCAACAGGTATTTTCATTGGTTACTATAACAATTGAAACAAAGGAAATGAAAATCAAACCTAAAAGAAAGTTATACAGGCTTAACACAGACTATACAATTTAAAACTGCTACAAACAATCATAATAAGGCCACTAAAGTAAAACCTAACTATCCCCGACACAATGAATTCATACATGCAATGAGTAACCATTTATTTCTTTCGAACAGGATTCCAAGTACTTCAGCTTCCGTGATCTTTTACTTGGCACGAAAAATGAGTGTGGTAGACTTTATGACATATTAATTTTCTAGAAGAAACTTTTCAAATATAAATTGCATAAGAACATTCATATTAAAAATAGATCCTCCGAAAACATAGTTCTAGCAATTATTAGCACAAATCTTTGTGGTGCAAAAACTTTTACCTGCACGGGATGAGGACATTATGGAAAAAACCTAACTTTCTTTTGGCTTTTTGGCCCTTTTAACGAAAAAATTTCAAAGGAAGAAAATCAATAATGAAATAATCATGAGCTCCACCACATAAATCACTAGAATAATCATGAGCTCCACCACATCCTGGTAGGCCAACCAGCAAACAAATGGAGGCACCTTTATTCACATTAACATTCATGTATCAAGAGGAAAGCAATTCCCAATCTCTTGACATCATTCAATTGCCTGGATAAAATGTGTGATTCTCAGAAAGAGCTAATTAGCAATGACTTGACATCATTGTACTATTCAAATGATGAATTAATAGTCAATCGCCAACATATCTGCATAAGAACAATTAATAACCAAAAAGTTCAGTGGCAGAAAAAAATTGTTATGCATGAGCATTTCACAGAAGTTGATCAATCAAAAAAAAGATATCTTTTAAAGAATGGACTGAATGTCAGGCTCACAATTTAAAACACATTGGATATTTTCATGTGGTTCCTGCATAATGCTTGCAAAGGCAACTCATGCCGCTGTTCAAACCTCAATGACAAAAACATAATCACAAAACATGTGTTGCTTTGTTGTTGGATGGATCTACAATCTCACAAGACTCTAGTTGGTAGATGAGGTGCAGTTAATGCAATTTCTCTTACAGCAACAGTGAGTTCTTTTGAATCTTTAACACTATTACCCTTAAAATTTCTCTATTCTGTGAATTTCAATTTTCTCCATTCATATTGCCGTAATCCATGAGAGAGAGAGAGAGAGAGAGAGAGAGAGAGAGAGAGAGAGAGAGAGAGAGAGAGACAGCCAGGTTGTATAATCAGTGCAAGTCGGCCATTCTTTTAAATCCTTAACCAGTGTGTCAAAAAGATAAATGAACTAACGGCTCAAAAACATTTCAGTTGATTGAGATGGCTACCATTGCCATCATTCACAACCATGCAATGAAAATGCTGTTTATCCAAAGCTGTCATACACAAATTATAACAATAAATGATGTAATTTGCAATTACATCATTTAAGAGAACGTAGTTCAGCATTTGCAAATTACATAATTTGAGAGACCTACAAATGACCTGATCCAGATCTCGGAATCTTCTTTAGGATACTCATCATTGCTGAACGCAACAGGAGTGCAGACTGTTTCCGCTCTTCACTGAAGTGATGGAGAGTAACGCATCAGAATATTAAATTTGGAAATTTGCTAATTTTGCCATGTATTCACTTTGTTTAGAAAGATTGCATTCAGAAACTGTCTATGTACATGCCAAAAGGAATCTAACACAGCATCATCTTTGGACCTTTGGAAGCAAAGACCAGAAGGCTCCAACTTCAGCCCCGCACAATACAGGGCATGTTGTGATGCTTCTCTTTTGAAGAAGAATGGATGCAGATATTGCCCCATGGTCTATGCCAGGAGAGACCAAACGCAGCATCATGTTTTGAAGTTTTCGAAGCAAGGTATACTTGCCTCTAACTTCAACCCTGGAAAATACAGGGACATTTATCAATACCATCCTCACATTTGGATTTCCAATGTTGCCATCAGGTTAGAGACAGGGAAATCAGAAAGATTGCTGGTGCAAAATTTCAGAGCATAAACTAGCTCTATATGTTGTATAATTCATCAAAGTCAATGAGCGAGGCACCAGGACATGTTAGTATCCTCAGGAACCTATGATCCAGTCACTTGTACATACACAAAACCTACTAGACAAACGATTTTGCCAAGATCCAATGTCTAATCAGGTCATATGAGACCCTTCTGCAATACAAGAAGAGAGTCGACAAGAGAGAGATTCTACAAACAATTTATTATTCAGTGATATACATACAATCTATCAAGAAATAGAAAGATCCATCACAAAGGTCCACAAAGAAGACAGAAACTTGCTTTGTAGAGGTAATCAGAAAAAGAATAATAGCGTTCACTTTTATTGTGGTCAAAAGAGATGCTTTTAAATACATATCCTCACCATATAGTCATTGCAGAGAAATTAAAAAGAAGCAGAGGAACATACAATGTACTTTCCCTTCTTACAATTTCATGGTGCCATCTGCACAGCGAAGTAAATCCAATAAAAGATAGACAAAAGTACTGCATCTGACCGTCAGCTAATATGAAGACTTCTTCTGGAAGAAATTAAGTTCCTTAGCTCTATCAAATGTTCATCATTTGATATGTTAAGAGAAAGACGAAGATTCGTCAATAAGGCTTCTTGTTCCCAACTCATGGGTCCAGAAGCATACAATGCCACCAGAATGCTGCGATATGCATGCAACTCTAAACTATGCACTCTAGTTGCAACAGCCTCCTCATGAGGAATTGGGAAAGTTACATCCTCCTCATCATCACGTCCTTGGAATGATTCAGCGCTACTACAAAGGGTATCGGCATCTTGACTAGGATCCCTCAAAGTTCGACTAGACAACCTATTGAAACAATCATCTACAACACTGCAACTACCGACAGAACTTGCATCTGTATCGGAATCATTAGGTTCTAGATGATTGCCAAAGGAAGCATGCATGTTTCTTTCACCCAGAATTTCTCGTGGGTAGGCAACAGCATCTACCTTTTCCAATGGGGCCCTCAGGAACTCATTATCTTTGATTGTTGCTTTCCTTTCGCGACTGTGTCCAGCGTTTACTCTTAGTTGTGACGAGCAATAAGGTGAGAGCCTTTTCATCCCCGATGTTCTACAGGAAATGACATCAGAATTCTGGAATCGGCTTTTGTTGGCAACCGGCAGACAACTATTCTCTACCAGCATGTTCATCTTTGGTTCCTCTTTGTGCTGCAACCGAACTTTATTTCCTTTGAGTTTCATGGTCAATGCACACACTACACAGGGAAACCTGAACAGCCAACAAGTGAAACATGTGATCTCTCTCCTAGGCCATAAAAGCAACATAGAATGTGAAGGACAAATAATGCCAGCTACAAAAACAAAAAACCCCAAATGTAAATCAACAGGATGCTGCTTCTAATAGAGATCTTTTCGAGATAAAACTTTCCCATATGCAAAAGTAAAAATCATTGTCAAAACCATCCTAAGCATAAGTCCCAAGGCATATGAATCAGATGAACCCAATACAGAAAAGCACGATCGAAGGCTGCCGATCATGACACGACAAACAATCTCCCTTTAAAGGAAGAAAATTTATGAATCAAACATCCAAAAAGATGCCTTGTCATATATCAAAACCAAATTTTTAAGCCTCAAATTAAAAAAAAAAAAAAACCAAGGCTCAGTAATCTAATAAAAAAATCCAAAACATGGGTTCATACCATTTACATGGTTAGGCACAGATACAACAAAAACCAGGCAAAATCAACAACATAAGGGAAAAGGATCCAAAAGGGTTGATAAAAATCATATCTTGACTTTCCCTCTCGATTCATCTTGCGATGAAGACCCCAGAATCTTCAATCCCAAAATTTCATTGTTCACAAATCCACATCCAAAGACAGCAACAGAGCAGTTATCAATTCCAATAATTCGCAATAAAAATCAAAATAGATGGCGAAAATCCAAACTGACCTTCAAGGACGAATGGCAGCCCCCGAACCCTAATTTTGATTTTCGCGTGCGTGTGATTAGGTTTTCCTCTGTTCGATTTGGAGAGAGATTTGAAGAGATTTGCGGTTTGAAGGAGAAGAAGAAGGCAAACAATGAAATTTGCGTTTATAATGCGGGGTACTTTTCTTGCTTACCAGAAAATTCATAAAGAAAGTAAGGTAATAAAAAAATTCTTTTTTTTATTTATTTTGTATGCCCAACAACAAAATCTTTATAAAAAAAAAATGAAAGAAAAAAGGGAAAAGAAAACCCTTATTTTGCATTTTGGATCCTGCAATTACTTTGTATTTTCGACTTGGTGCTTTAAAATGGATTAATTGTAATTTCCCCCCCCCCCTCCCCCCAATTTCGAAATCTATCTCATTTTAAGGCTCCATTTGTTTCGAAGAAAATAAATGATATGGAACATTTTCTTAAAAATGATCGTTTGAAATAATTAATTGATAGAAAATAATATTATTAACAACAGTTTATGATTATTTTTTTTCGTGAACGATGAAAATAGTTTCATTCATTCATACTAGTGAGCTATATAAGCGATCAATTTAAGGAATATATTTTTCAACTTATTCTTTTTTTATTAAACAAATGGAGCCTAATAGACAATTTAAAACAATTCATTAACTTTCCAATTGAATCAAAATACTCCGAAAAAGGAAAAACATAATTGTTAGGATAAAAGTGATGGAATAGTTGTTACATGTATCTACTCATGCACTAGGACATTATTGGGCGAAATCATGATGTCTAGTCATTTCAACTTAGGTTTTATGCAGCTCCAAAACAACAACTTCAAGACAACGAGGCATGCATGTCCTATGAATTGACAACTATACTAACCTTAATGGGAGCTGGTATTTCATGTAATGGTTATATCGTGCGGTGTAACAAGCCGATCAAGGTGAGACATATGATAAACAAGGCGCCACATTCACAACACGCGTGTATTGATAATTGATTGATTCATATCATTTCATATCATCATTCTCACGTGACGTAACCGTCATATAAAATACTTTTTGCTATAGAAGGCCAATTTCTAAATACACAATTAGACGCATAACACCAACTTCGAGGGAGGGAAAGGTTCTCTTGGATGAATCATGCTAGGTAAATCAAAATTGGTTTATAAAATTCGTTTACTAAGTGATGTAGCCAGAGTTTTTATTAACTATCGATATGCCCCCCCCTCCCCCTGCTCATTATATGAAAGCTCAATTACAGCCCTACACACCACTTCTTAATCCAATTTGATGGACCCAGTCTCAAAAGGACCACTTTTCTCTCCGACCAGTTTCCCGATTGACAGTTTACTAACGCGGGCATCACTGCATTCATATAACCAAATCTGTGTATCGGTGATGCCCACGTCTTGTAACCCATCGATCAAATGCGCGGCCGAAGAAAGTTTCCACCGACCAAGGATGGAGAAAAACCATATCCCGTCTCGGTAAACCTAGTATTACTTTAATGGAAATGGTGTTAGTTGGTCACGCGAATTGAACCAAACGTTGGTTCTTTTACGTTCAGTTGTTGTGTGAATTGCATATAGCTAACGCACGGTATAATGTCTCCTTCAACATAATCCATTTGAAATATTTTATATGACAATAATGGCTTACATGATGGCATGCGTTTTAGTTGCATCATTGCGATATAATGAAAACGATGGGCTCCGTTTTCTCCCCTTGTATGCTACATTAAAAACCATTGTGCACAACTTGTTGGAATCTTTCTCATGTATGTTAAAATGTCATGCTGTTGATAATTAACTAAAGGGTCCAATCGGCCAAAAAAAAAAACTAAAGGGTATGTTTGTTTGTAGGAAAATTATTTCGGGAAAATTGTTTTTCAACTTCTGATATTTAGACGACGGAAAACTAATTGATCTTTTAAAAACAACAAGCTTAAAATGTAGAAAAAACGACTTCTCTTTTTTATAAGAAGGATAATACTTTCCCTAATTCACTAAACAAACGAAAACTAATAGTTTTTTCTCGAGAACGATCTTCATGGGAAATATTTTCCATTATTATAAAGTTTTCAGTAAAACAAACATGTTTGTCTTCTTATTGTAAGGATAAGTTGTTTTTCCCTCAATCTAACTTTGTTGATTTTAATTTCATGAAAAAACATTTTTCATAAATTAATTAATCTTCCGCCATCCGGATACGGAAAATCGGATAATAATTTTCTAAAAATAAATATTCCTTCGAACGAACGGACGCTACTTGAATTTGGTAGCACACATCTATAGTTGCCAACGTCCTTTTCCCTTGAGCAATGGTTGATTGAAGCCACACGTTAATCGGTGGATAATATCCCTACTGGAAAAGAAAGCGACGTCGCACGGTAGCACACGAACGCACACGCGTGCGCGCGAGTACATGTTGCGACATCCATGATATGTTTGAAACTCCCATTCCTTCTCGGCCCCACAATGTTATCTTTCACTGAAAAATCTCCATCACATCGAGCTCTTGCAATTGGCCAACGAAGAGAATTTTCTATAACAGGAAATGGGTTGTTGCAAAAAAGCAATCGGTGAATTTCTTGGGATGGGTTGTCATGATTTCGATTTGTTAGGACGAGTTGTCGTTACCCTCAAAAGCTTCGTCCTTCGTCTCGAAGTTGGAGGACAACCACTGGCTGAGCAGAAACATCCTTGTAATTTCTAGCCCATGTCGTCGACATAACAAAAAAGAGGAGCAAATTATTTCCCATGGCAAAACGTGGGCAATTTCCTTAGATGATAAAGTCGGGCAATATTGACCAACAAACATGCGACCCTACTAGTAAAGAGATCAAAGGGGTGGGACCGGAAAATACCGGGTCCGGGATTCAATCTTCGTATGCATAGAATGGATCAAGACCCAAAAAAAAAAAAATTTTGGGCATCCAATTGGGGTCCCTCTTGTGCTTTGGCATGATGCTTGGATGATGTGTGGAAGTACGGTTCAAATCTTGCCGGCGTGTAGTAACCGTGCAAAGTTCGAGATATGAACCGTGCGTGCAAGAAAGTATCAGGCTCTGGTTGGAGGAGTGGCCATGGGAATGATTTTGGAGCAAGTATTGCACAATGAGACAAGAATCCACCATGCTGCAATCACGCCTGAGTCCGACAAAGTTGCAACAAAGTCCGACAAATTTGCTGAACTGGATTATCTGAAGATCCAAAGACTTGAATGTTAAACCAGTTAACAGTAATGTAGTGAATGGCAGACCACCTTGTTTTCTCTGTGATGGGCGAGCGTCGGCAAAACAGCTCATGACAGGTATCTAGAGTCTCAACTGAAAAGCAAAATTTTCATAACAATATTTGACTACTCCAACCGCCTGTGCCGACGGACGATTCTAAGAACATAAAGAACTTCAGCAAATTGAAGCATCAAGACAAATGCAAGATGTATGCTTAGGTGACTAATTCGACCAGTATGGAAGTCTATTGCTATATGCCTTTCATCGAACATGAATAAAGAGGTACATGGAAAAAACAGTGCAACAGCTAGTCACCATTTCTTTTTTGGCTTTGCAAGGTAAGGGCCTGCTTATGATTTCAACCTCTTGTCTATGAATACACGTGACTGGATTTGCCTGAGCGCTGACCATTAAATGGTCCCTAAAATAACTCAGAGATAGGAATCTTCTTGAGCAACGATAATTCTCGTCACTCGAATGACTCAAAACTTTTCACTTTGCAAAGAAGATCCCATATTCCATCAGAAATCTTTCTTCTCGCGACATTTTACAATCTCAAGACAAGAGTAACGCCATATACTTATGAATGGTTCCCCATGATTGAACATGGTGTAACTGTGTTATCCTTCTCTTTGGCGGTTATAGTGGCATCTTTTTCTTTCCTCTAAATGGGACATGAAAAAATATAGAACCTCTATGGCATGAAAAATGGCTAAGTGAAATCTTCTGATGGCTTTAGTCAGTTGCTTGCTTTCATAAATTCAGAAGCCGAAAACTTGCGATGACCATGTCATATTTCAAACACTCAATATCTTTGCACTGACGCTCTAGGTGTCATGATGGTCCAGTAAACAGATAGTGAAGCAAAGGTGCCACAACCGCAACACTTAAGCTGTTTCCCAGAAGAGCATATCTGCAGCAGGAAGTATACAAGTTCGATTTCAAGGACCAAAAAAAGAACAGATGACATTAGATTTCAATACCCATAGGTGCAAAAGCAGATCTACGATGTCATATATTGATGCTTCAGGGGAGATAACTCAGTGCAAACAGATCAATCGATAGAACCTTAACAGTAGACAGCACCCAAAACTAGAAGAAGAGATATATTTTCGCTTGTGTTTTTTTAATATTATTGAGTTAAAAAATGCATCAAAAACCTTGCAAATGATAGAGGAAGCAGGATGAGAATGTCGAACTTTTCTTAACTTTAAGGGAAGTCTTATTATGTTGAATCCGCAAGTGTGAAAATTCAAACCCACAACCTTCTAGTTGCTGCGCAACACTGCATCCAATCTTCCGTCATTGGAGGCAATTAACAATTAATAAACACATTTTACTTCCTCCCTTGGATAAAATCATTGAAGTTGATGCACAGAGGACTCAAATACACGAATTCCTGTCATGAAAAGAGATAACTCTACCATCTTGGCTACACACAGGGACATGTCAACTTCAATATTATATGCCTAGCAGGAAAAAAACTTCGACATCATATTATGTATGTAAAGTTCTGTGAGTTGATCTTTAAAATAAAAAACTGGCCTCGAACCTTTTGAACCGCATAAAGGTCATTTGTCCATTTGGTCTTAGGAATGGTTTTCAAAACACTACCTGAAGGCTGAATTCTTCTATATGATAACAAATTCCTTCCGTCGTCTCTTAAAACTAATACCGTAAAATCATTGACGTAACAAAAATCAACAGTGAACTGAATGACACCAGCTATGTTGACGTGACATCTAATTGATAGCACACGCAGCATAATTAATAAAATAGAAATAAGGGGGGGAAGAGAGAGAGTGAGGATGGAGGCTTGGTGACAGCCTGAGGGTTGGTCTTGGAGGCCTCCACCCTGCTGACCCTTGTTGGGTGTCTTCCCCACTCATTTCTCTCTTTGTCTCTCTTCCTCTCCTGTTTCCTTTTTATTGTCAATTTCCAAGTGTTTGCTTATGTGCTTCAACTAGATGCCACATCAGCAACATGTCAATTTTTGTGATGTCTAATAGTAAAAACAGTGGTGAAAGGACTCGATTACCCAAAGGATTTGATTAAAACACGTCGAGGACACAAAATTACAACAATTAGAGGGTCAAAATTACATTTAACCCAAAAGAAAGGGGTGAAAAAAGGTAGCTTAAGGATGATGCAATAGGTGGATGTATAAACTCGAACATTTCAAATCAGTGAAAAAAAGAGGCAGCGATAAACTTCTAATAAACATAACTATGCTATTGTTAACCTTTGGATGATCACCAAACTATCTTGAGAGTGATGCAACATACCTTTGCTTAAGGTTGACGTGATCTGGAAAAATAAAATGCTCAGGGAAAGAGTGGAAATTTGCAACCTGATTGCCATTAAAGAAAGACGAAAAAAAAATATTAGCACCATCCGGGAAAAAATAAATCTCACCAAACAGAACGTCTAGGGAAAATATAGATACCTCTCGAGGAGTAAAATATCTAAGGCACTGCTCCTTTAATGGGAATCCCTTGCCTTTCATTTCTGGCTGCATGTTAACCATTGTGAAGTGTCACAGCAAGAAATTTCCATCTGCTGGATGTTTTGACTATGTAGGATAATCACATAAGAATGCCATCTCTAATGACGAAACTACAAATCATTCAAAACCAGTACTATAGCCTGTAGACATCTCAGTTTCGACTTGCTTTTTGAAAATGCACAAGGTTGCAATTACTAAGCCTGGTAGTGAAAGATTAGATAAGTGGAACAGATTCATAACAGATAAATGAAAATATCAGCTCCAATTAAGGGGGACAATCGAAAGTTAGTCAATGTGTGCATCAGGGTACTCTAGAAATGCTAGACTAGCACATGCTAGTCTTATACAACAAGCAAATTTACAGTTGAACAGTACCTAAAGCTCTAGCATGTGATGCAATTTGTAAAACATGCCTGTCCAAGTTTAAAAATAGATTCTCACCTGAACAGTTGCCAAAAGAGACCCAGTACCCTTTACATATCGATAATAACTTTTTGTGAAACAGCAACACCGCCTCGAATCAGGATAAACAATGTCTATAGTCTGTTAAGGAATTTATCAACGGATAGTGAATATGTTTGATGAGTAAATGATGGGAGACACTATTTCACAGGACAAGCAATAAATGACGGGGGACACTATCTCACAGGACAAGCAATAAAAAAAGGAAAGCATATAAGGATACCCATAGCACTGCCCCACCTCTCTATCAAACTTAACGGTACATGGTAAAGATCCAAACCAGTACTACTGAATCCATTTCTTTCATCATGACCCTTGGAAGGATAATTAGATTCTCTAGAAATGTGGCTGTTTGCATTCTCAAAGCGATATTCAGCCGTTTTGGGGCCAGCACTACTCTTGAATTCAAGAAAGTGCTCCACCGGGACACAAGATTCCAGCAGCTTATCCCAATTGTCTTGTGGTCTCAAACACTCATCAGTAACTGGTTCACCATCATGCACAAATAATGGGCTTGGACACCATATAAGCTTGTCATTGAAGCATGGGCTCCAGAAGGATGAGGGATTCCTTTTAGCCTGCAGGTCAGCGGACACAAGTTACATGCCTGAACTGATAGAACATAAGAGATATATGTGCATAATGCTAAGCAAACATTCACATGAAATGAGCGTACATAGATTGTCAGAGTTACTGCAAATAACTTATTGGCGAGGTGATCTGACAATAATACAATAGTCAAGACAGAACTGGTAAAGTCAATGGTCCTCACAACAAATTCATCAGAGCTCAATTAACCATATATAAAAAAAAATAGAAGAAAAAGGCAATAGTTTTCTCAGCGAATTTGATCAAGAACTCCAAAATCAACATCGTAAAATTCATCAGAGGTATCAGCCATCAGGTAAAGAGAATTTAATTCAGAAAATTTTATCTCAAAGAAAGTTAATAATGTTTGTAACACCTCAGAAATATAGCTGAGACAGAGAGAGGACGAGTACCAAGCAAAAGTACCGAGGCCTAGAATATGGCACCCCGAACTGCAGTGGACTCAAAATAAATTCTTGAGTAACAAAACCACTACTTTTCAATGTTTCAATCATTTTCGCATGAGTATCAGAAGTCTGCAAGAAAAAAATCACAAATCAGCAAATCTTCTTGTTGGCTATAAATGAAGCAAGATGATAGATAAACAAACCTCAAATCCAACGACATTTTCCACAAATAAGAATATAGGAGGCTGGGATAAATGTGGTATGAGTTCAAGAATCCTGAGGAATGAAAAGGCTCGAGCATCACCAGATTGCTTTTGCAGACCTAATGACAACACGATGAGAATTCTCCACCCCCCCCCCCCCAAAAAAAAAAAAAAAGAGCTACAACCCCAAAAAGAAAACAACTAACCTTGTCGAGTATAGGGTTGGCAAGGAGGAGAAAGAAGCCATGCTTGTGCTTCATATCTGTCGAGATCGGCAGCAGTGAGACTTTGAATATTGCCCTGTGGAGTACAAATATAACACACATGAATATGGGTAAGTTCAAAAGAAAGCATGCAGAAGCATATGTAAGAGCTAGTACAAACAATTGAAGCAGTGATTTCCTGTCCTGTAGTCCTTTGAGTCATTTCAATAAGAAGCCCATCCTCTAAAAACTAAAAGCTCCAATCCCGCATAAGTCAAGCACAGCTATGGAATTCTAATTCCTTAACTCGAACGGCAAAAACCCATTTGGGTACTGAAGGAACTTTTCTCGTTTTGTAGAAAACAGATATTCTACAAACAGACAGACGCCATATAAAGGCATTGATTTCGCTACCTTTCCCAATTCACGCGTCGTTCAGGAAATTCTAAAAGCAACACTTGAAATCCCCAATGTCCATGAAGAAAGGGGGGGAAACACGACGTTGGTGCGATGTCTGCATTTTGCATCTTTCCAACTTATCGAAAAAGGGGATTTCTTCATAAAACGTGAGAATTAACAGCACGTGCTTTTGTCAGTTTCGAAAGAGTAGATGAAATAAGTAGCTGCCTATCAGCGAAAAACTCTGACAAAACCATTGAACCCAGATCCTCATCAACACAGGCAAGTCGCGCTCACCTACTAATCGCTGTAAACCCACATTTCTATTCCAAACAAAAAAAAAAAAATCTTCCCTCGATTCGCAATCAAGCAGGCACCAAGCAAACTTCTTTACCCACAAAAATCAGCACAAACATATGTGTCTTTCCCACAAAGGATCACAAAACAGCTTCCTAGTCTAGTAACTTCAAACGTCAGCCAAAACCAGCAGACCCCTAGTAAACCGCACAGAGAAATTACTTCAATAAATCCACAAGAACCAACGAATCACAATCGTCATTGAAATAAAGCAAGAAAGGAAGGGAAGGACCTGGTAGGGGCGATGCCCGAAATTGTGCTCGTACACGTCGTTCGCCACGTCGTTGATGTCGAAGGCTTCCACCACTTGCGCGTCCACGCCCGCCTTGGTCAGCGAATACCTCTGAAGCAGCAACACAGAACCAGTGAACACAAAGCGAAAAGAGCGCGCGCGCCCCCCCGAACGCGCGTCGATCCAGCGCAGCGAAACTTCATTAGGGTTTTTCTTGGGACCGAAGGGCATACCATGCCGCCGACTCCGCTGTAGAATTCGAGGACTCGCCATTGATGCTTGCCCTCCATTGCTTTGCTGCTGCTGCTCTGCTTCGGACTCGCTCCGCGTCTCGCACAAGAAGACAAGAGAGCAACGAACGATTTCGCTCTTCAGGTTCTGTAAATATATTCCTGGCTAAAACGAAAAGTGTGAAAAAAAAAAAGGTTTCGTACGAGGTTAACTTAATAAAAATTTTAAAATATTGTCATAAAATAATTTTAAAAAAATAAGGAAATTATGAGAAAATTTAAAATGATTTTAGAATTTATTATCTAACAAATCAGCGTTCTTCGTAATTAAATTGAACTCTCGTTTGAGCATTCATCCATTTCTCCCTGATTATCTCGTAATTTATCGAAAAAATCCCCATTCATATTTTCCGACCAAAAAAAAAAAAGACTGACTATTATATGAAAATGCAACACCCCTTTCCCTCGTGATACGGAGACTCGGACCCTGACCTTGAAGAGCAGCAAACTCCGACCGATGCCCCTGCAATCGTCGCGGCGAAGGTCCGATATCTGGAAGACACTCGACATGGCGGGCCTCTCAAATGGCGAGAAGAAAGCAATCTACACGATATGTGGTGTGAAATTATCCGCAAATCCGATGACGGGACATGCCGCTTGAAGCGGGATCAAGACAAACATCTCGCTAAAATGGCCAAATCCGTCGGGGAAGCTCCGCCGTCACTATTGTGACGGGCTACAGCCGGAAGTTCATTCAAGTATGTCGAAGCCGGGGCTCAATGCCTAATCGCATGGTACAAAACCTTGCCACCGAGGTACCATTTTGGTTCGTTCCTAGTACCGCAAACACCAGGATCTGCAAAGGGTTTGGAACGAGGAGAAAAGAGCGTAATTGGTGCCGCTGCTCGACAATTATGCTCATTTGCAGTCCCACAAGTCACCGGTAGGGCTTAAATTGGGTGTTACATGGACGAACTCTGTTGTTGAAGGAGCATCCACATGTCCGCACAAATCAGACAATGTCTGCGTGGAAATCACGAGGACGGCTCTCGACCAAACTGTTTTCCATCACTTTGGATAATGCCACCATCAACACACCGGTTGCTAGGAACATGGTCGCGCAGACGAGGCCGGTTCATAACAGGGATGATCGGTTCCTAGTCCAATTCAATTTCAAGGTGGAGCAAAAAACCGAACAAGAAGAAATGGTTCCCAAAATTAGGAATCAAGGACCAGACCGATTGATCCTAGATTGGGACCGGTCACTCTTTTTTTTTTTTCCCACTACTTAATACCGTATATTTTGAAACTAGAATTATGTTCCACATGCCGACTACACATAGTCACAAAAACAAGCGTGCAATTCAAACCAATGCGATGACGAATTGTGTTACCCATACTGACTACACATATGTTCTAATATTGGAGCTATTAATCACAAATATATATAATCAATTTGGTCCGGTTTTAGAAAACGGAAATTAGACCGACACTCTTGGGAACCAAATCAAATCGACCGGTCCATTCCGGTCTGGGCTGTTCCCGATTTAGGCGGTCTGTTTCACACACCCCTAGTTTGCAATTGCCAATTCTTCCATGTACACTGCGCGCGCTATGTTTATCAAATTTTGCTTGCAAGACGGCCTTAAAGAAATGTTTCAACTCCGTAAATTGTATGCACCAGTGGGTTCACCACATAGGAACCGCCCCCTCGAGGGTGCAAGAGATGGAGCTGCTGTGCATGGAACGGGGAAGAGAGCCCCAAAATGTCCCTATAGAAGAATTTGGGCAATGCTAGTTCCGCCATTGTTTAACAAATGTTGGCGACGGTGCAGTGCCGGCTGGACATCTCACCGGGGCATATACGCTGCTCGATACATCGCGGGGAATTCCGTCCCACAGACTGAGACACCACCCTCAACGAGCCGAAAAGAAAAGAGCATTTGGAACCTCACACGGAAAAAGAGAACGGTCCAAACGAGTTCTTCTATCTAGCCATTCGACGTCCATGACGGATGCAAGTGACGAATATCTCACGAAGGATAGCTCGGGCTATTTTGAGAATGCCGGCCATGAGAACCATGACGTTTTGCGCCGGTGAAAGGCCAAATCTTTTTCCGTCATGCTACTCTTGTCCGCGGTGGCCCTGTACATGCCTACTGCACCGGCGTCAACTTATCAGCAAGCAAAGGCTGTTCGGCAAAAGCCTGGAGATGAATGCCGTCGGTAGATCCCAGCTAATGGAGATTCTGAGGCGGGAGGAACGTGCTCACCAATGGCTTCCTAAAATTCAACTATATTGCTCTGGGATCATCTATCAACTCATACATGAGTTGCATAACTCTCTTCCCTCCCAGCACTTCCGCAAGGTGTCCAAACGGAATAACAGAAATCACGCAGAAAAACGCATCAGAGCCCGTTTCGGAGATCGTTACAACATCAATTCCGTCGTGGATTTGCGCCTCGAAGAAACCAGGCTGGCGAGCCAGTAGTCCATCGACTACTACTTTCATCAGTCGAAGCAGATGGTCATGAAGGCTACTGCAACTGCCCATACAGTTCAATGAAACTTCTGCTGCCCATGAACGCAAGCAGACAAGGTCAAATCAAAGCAGATCCAATAGACACCACCCATAATGATCGATTCGTGCAGGGCGTTACAGATCTCTGTTTGGTTAATTTGCAACAAATGTAATACGATCTTGTAACCATAATGAACAAGCGGAACGAATCGAAGAATCTTAAACTACGAGTCATGAGTCAAGACCACATTCTCAAATCGAAAAAGACTGCTACTGGGACTTTCCGGTTGTGCCTTTCTCAACGGCTTCCAGATAAGCACGAGTCGTTATGCCTTGATCTCCGCTGGAAGATAAATGGCGTCTCATGAGTGCTCGTTTTTGTCTATCAAACCATATATGAACCTTTATTGGCCAGTATCCAGGAGATTGTAGACGTACATATCATTTCTTGCGTTTCGGCATCATCATGGAGTCCAGTTCTTCTCCTCCCCAAGAAGAATGGCAGCGACATTCACAAATAACCTCCACGTACTAACACAAAACTCTGCAAATCTAAGTGCAGGAATCTTGTACTTGGTTATGGAAGCGAATGCTATCTTGCTAAAAGTGAATTTGGACGGAATTGAATCGAGAGGTGCACAAATCTTTAATGTCTACCATGGGCAGCATCGCTAGCAACTTTTAAGCATATCAGACCAAAAGAGACTCAAAGCAGCATAACCTCTTAAATGCACTACATCCAAGTTGATCCCGACCCTAAGATAAACATGATCATCTTCATTTCATATCTCGTAGGTCAATTGATACAGCAGTGAGTTACGAGATCAATGGACAAGTGACAGCAAAATGCCCAATGAACTGAACTTTCTGAGGTCCAGCCCAAAAGAAAAAGGAAGAACTGAACTTTCTGAGCTAACAATAGTTGCGTATATTGTCACAAAAGAATCAGTTGAGATAACTCATCATGGCTCCAAAGGCCACTAGCTAGTAACGTTTTTAGACTTTCATCACTTTACCAGTAATCCCGGCAAGAGCATACGCCGTCTTTAATGTGGTGAAACCTCTTGGCATCACGCATGATAAACTCTCTGCCAACTAGCTTTGACATAATCTTCAGCGCGTTGTGGCAATCCCCACAAACACGGAGATTCTTAATGACCCGAATAGATGATCTGGCTGGACTACTGAGTAGACCATAAGATACTGCAAGTCTCTCGCTGTGTGCTAGAAGGGCGTCCTCCTTGCTTTCCTGGTCAATGTCATGCAAGACAAATCTAGTCTCGGGAACATAACCAGCCTCTTTCATAAGTCCCCTTAATCCCCTTAGCTGAGCGTAGATTCTTTGCGTCTCGGGATGAGAAGTATCACCTGCTCGATATTCATGGACAGTGCTCCTCGCCTCCAAGATATTTTTCTTAGCCATTTTTTTCTTCTCTTCCTCCTTAGCAATATCAGCAGCTGCCACTGGTACAAGACCTGACCTTGACTGTTCATTCAAGCGTGACGGATCCAACCGCTCAACAAGCTCAGCGCAGCGATCCCCGAGTTCTGTGTGCCCATGAATTCTACAAAGATTCATCAAGGTCTCCCAGATTCCTACACTAGGTTCCAACGGCAGTTTCTCTACAAACTCCATCGCCTCATCCAGATGCCCTGTTCTTCCCAGCATGTCTACCACACTTACATAGTGCTCCATAGATGGGACAATGCCATAATCCTTGCTCATTGATTCAAGATGCAACATTCCCTCATGAATATCACCCACTGCGGCACAAGCAGAGAACACAGCAATGAACATTTGTCCGTCAGGTTTAAGCCCTGCTTCTTTGAATTGAGTGAACAGGTCAATGGCATCCTCTCCAAGGCCATTCTTTGCAAGCCATGTGATCATGATGTCCCACGTTGACAAATTACGCTCAGACATTTTGTCAAAAACCGTAAACGCATCGTCCATGGAACCACATTGGCCATACATTTCCAAGATCCGGTTATAGGTGAAGACATTGAGAGGGGCCATTGATCTCATGACATGTTCGTGAACTGCTTTTGCTTCTTCTAGAGCTTTATTTTCACCACACTGGTGCATTAGTTGTACATAACGAGGTATATCGACAGCAACACACTGACTAACCAACAACTTCAAAACTTCCACAGCTTCCTTCACTTTTCCCTCTCTGCAGAAACCATCAAACTCTTCGAGGGAACCAATGAAAGACAGACCTTCAGAAGCTCCATCCAATGCTTGTCCAGGCCCGGCATCGCCAGGCATCTGAGACGCGGCCATCGAATCATTACTATCATTCGAGTTAACCCGATGCTGTCCCAAAGAAAAGTTTTGAGGGTACTGTCCGGTACCGGGATTCTGGGGGGATGCGGTCTGTTGACCATTTCGAAAGCTGCCACCCATCCCCATATTATAGCCGAAATTTTCCTGATGTTGCCCCATCATTTGTGTATTCGAAGGGCTCTGGGAATAATATCCACTCGCGTTAGGCCTCACTTGCCCATATCCCTCTCCGTAAGAAGAAGCTCCGACGGTAGACGCATTCCCCCGCTGACCATAAGCCATATTCGGATTCCACTCAAACCTCTGCACACTACCTGAAGAGCTGTGCACATTCACATTTTGTGGAGACTGTCCTCCATACTGACTCGGATAATAACCCGCATTCGGGCTCGGATTCCACCCAAAATCACTTGGTTTCTGCGCCCAACCACCCGAGCCATCACCGTAACTGACCGTGTTCATATTCTCCACGACCGGCCTATTCCCATATTCACCTCCACAACTCTCCCTATACATCCCACCATTCCAATTCGCCGCCTGAGAGTCGCCATAATACGGCCTACCATGCTCGTTAAAGTTACTACCTTGCACGACCGACCCGTAAACCCCATTAGGGTTTAAGCTCCCCCGAGCAGTATCGGCAAAATCCCGGCTCTTCTCGCGAACCCCATTGGGGCTCTGCTCAAGCTCGGGCACGTACTCGCCGTTGGAGCCATTGGGCACGCCAAGATCGTAACTTTCGGCGACGGAGCCGATGAGCCTCGACGTGTTCAGCGCCCAAATGGAACTTGAGGAGGTGGAGGTTCGCGAAGAGCGTACCTTGGGAAGAGAAGCGAGGCAGTCGACCGCCAGAGCCGTCGCCCTCTTCGTGCACATCTGAGCTCGGAGGGGCGCTCTCGGGGGAAGGAATTCGAACGCCGGCGGCGGTCGCGAGGATCGGAAACGACGGCGGACGGCGGAGGAATCGCCGGAGGGGAGGAGGAAGAACTTGAATACGCTGGTGCCGGTGCCCTTCTTAAACCCTATTGAGCTGCTGCTATATGTAGAACTTTCTAAGGAATAATAAATAAATAAATAAACAACACGAGAAACGGGAAACGAAAAGGAAAATGGCAAAATGCACAGATTTTGAACCTCCCAAATTATTTTAGTCTCGACCAAAAAAAAAATTTATTTTTAGTCACAAGAAAATAGATGTCAATCGTTCATAATTAAAAAAAACACCTTTTTTTTATATTTCTATGACGCAATAATTTATGTAAATAATACTTCAGTGATATTTTATAAGGTTAATACCATCAAAAATCACAAACTAGTACACGTGTGACGATTTTACCTCGAACTTTACCACCAAAAATCCTAAACTGGTACACTTGTGATAATTTTACCCTGAACATACCGCAAAAAACCCAAACTGGTACACTTATGACAATTTTACCCTGAACATACCATCAAAAATCCCAAACTGATACACATTTGACAATTTTACTCTTAACTAAAATTTTAATATTATTTTTTATTTTTTCAAATTTTTATTAATATTTTTTCTTCATATTCAACCTCTGGCCGATCGCCAGACCGGCGACCAACCAAAGGCCTGATGAGGTTGGCCCCGCCGGCTGCTGGCGAGGGTCGCCCTTGCCCGACTCAAGCGAGGCCTGCCCTCACTCGATCTGGCGAGGTCGAGCCTCGCCAATAGCCGACAGGATCGACCTTGACAAATTCCACCTCTGGGCGGTCGCCGATCCGGCGACCGGCCAAAGGTTGAAAATGATGAAAAAAAATAAAAAGGCAAGAAAAGAAAAGAAAAAATAAAAAAAATTTAATAAAAAAATCTAAAAAATAAAAAATAATATTAAAAAATTATTAGTTCGGGGTAAAATTGTCACATACATACCAGTTTTTGATTTTTCGTAGTAAAAAAAAATAGTTTAGGGTAAGTTTGTCATGGGTTTATCAGTTTGGAGTAAAATTGTCACAGGTATACTAGTTTGGGGTTTTTGGTGATAAAAAAAAATTAGGGTAAAATTGTCTTAGATGTATCAATTTGGGATTTTTGGTGGTAAAAAAAAAGCTTGAGGTAAAATTGTTACATGCTTACTAATTTTTAATTTGGAATTTTTTTGTGGTATTAACCCTATTCTGTGACAACTCGTTACCACGATGAACCAGTTTCTTAAGATGAATCCGCGCCACAAAATAACTTATACTTATCCAAGGAAGAGTTGAACACATGCCCATTTATCCATTTAACGGTAGATGGAGCCACAATCGGGGGAGCCTCCTCCATGAAATAGGGGTCGAGATCCTCCGTTCTGGTAACACGAACGTCTATGCACTAATATTGCGCGGACATCGTTTGCCGTATTAGCATTTTCATCCATACGATTTGCAGAAGGGTTTAACGTGAGATGAAAAATTATATTGTTCAAGGACCCTATTGACGAAAAGAAATTATTCAAGGATCAGATCGAACAAATTATAAAACAATTCATGAATTAATTTTACCTACCTTCATCTTGAAATCCTTTTGATTTGGTTTGCTAAGGAAAAGTACATCTAAAACATCTAATTCGACGAACGCATATCCTCCTGCCCATCGGAGTGGAGTTTTGAGATGTTGCTCGCCTCATGTGTGGTAAAGATTGGTTTATCTGGTGTCTGGCATGTGGTCATTGAACTTCAGTTTAGCTCCCCCAATGACTGAACTTTCGATTCAACTTTCGATTTGTACGCTTTCAACAATTTCAATTGACTTCTCGGGAAATCATTGGCTGGTCTGTTCATATCGCAAAAATTTCGTGGACGTTAACTCGTGGAGCCAGTACGGGGTTTCAATTGGAGTGACGTTAGACCTAAAACCTTGAGAAATAGAGAAGACAATAGGCTAAGAGAGCGGGGATGATGTGGTCTAGCGTGGGGTGACTCTCCTCGTCAGCCCAAAAGCGAGGGTCCAGAGCCATTTTAGGCGAGTGTCGCGCACCCTTGTCGATGTTCATCGGCTTCGACCTACCCGGATTCTACTTCGGAGAGGGCCGACCCGGGCAACGACGGCTTGATGAGGGAGACCAAACCTTCACCTGGCTAGCGACAAGACTAGCAACTCTTGTCGAGGTTTAAGGCGGGCATGGTACCACTGAACCGGAGGCGAGAGTCATATGACCTTGCCATGAGCCAACATGGCCTAGGCGACCCTCTCCTGCGGTCATGGAGGGCCATCGACGTGACGCCACTAGGACACCTCCCCGGCTCTAGACGGCGGTCTATATAGCATTTTTCCCATTGCAGGCGAAACAAATCATATAGGGTTTATTCCGAAACCTAACCGAACTCAATCGAAACAAATCGGAGTTTAGCGTATTTGATCACTGAAATTGAAGTGCAATGACCGTAAGGGACGGGGATCTGAGTTCACTGACCCCCTAACAAAAGTCTCCCGACGTCACGTCACAACTCTTGCATTCACCGTACCCGTTTGAAGCCCAGTCGCATGCGTCTGCATCACGTGGTTGTCTCTTCGCAGCGTACATACATCCAAATCATCCTCCCACCAACAATGCGAGCAAGCTCCATTTCCCTGTTGTCATATGCCGAGAATCTTAGGAAGCATCGGCGCATCGCCTGGGAAAGTCCACCGAAGTCGAAACTTATTAGCAGCGAGGTGGCCAAGGTCAAGGCTAAAGAAGACTTCTCGCTATAGATTTCCTTAGGAAGGAAGAGAGGGTACCCACTTTGTGTGACAACTAATCGTGAGAATCAAACTTTCATATCCTCTTATTTATAGTTAGAACTATCGAACCGAAAATGCACGGAACATTGAGGAACTTGTTCCACATTGTTAGATAGGGTTCTTATCCTAGAGAGAGAGAGAGAGAGGGAAAAAATGAGCTTGACTCCTCCGCCATTTGTCCTCCCCCAGAATCTCGCCCCCGATGACTCGAGTCCCTGGTGGATGAGCAAAGCCGACAATGCGTGGCAGCTGACGGCGGCCACCCTGGTCGGCCTGCAGAGCGTGCCGGGGCTCATGATCTTGTACGGGGGCGGGGTGAAGAAGAAGTGGGCGGTGAACTCGGCGTTCATGGCGCTGTACGCCTTCGCCTGCGTCCTCGTCTGCTGGGTCCTGTGGGGCTACCAGATGTCTTTCGGCCACCGGATGCTCCCGTTCTGGGGCAGGATCGACGTCGCGCTCGATCAGCACTTCCTGCTGAAAAAGGCGTTCTCGGGGATGCTGCCGAACGCGACGATGGTGTACTTCCAGTTCGTCTTCGCGGCGATCACGCTGATCCTCATCGCGGGGGCCTTGCTGGGGAGGATGAATTTCTACGCGTGGATGATGTTTGTGCCGCTTTGGCTAACGTTTTCCTACACGTTTGGGGCATTCAGCATATGGTGCCCTGATGGATTTCTCTATCGGAAGGGGCTAATGGACTATTCGGGTGGGTATGTGATTCATTTGTCTTCAGGAGTGGCTGGTTTTACCGCGGCGTATTGGGTAAGTGGAAAGCTTTACAATTTCCTCATTTCTCTTGCAAAAAGCAAGACATGCCAATAGGTCAAGATAGCTTCTTGTTATCAATCCAATTCATCTTTTTTAAATCCCAAACTGATGTATACAAAGATCAGGGCTCAAGAGTCGCGCCATATTTGATCGACTCATTCTTTGCACACAGGTGGGTCCTCGTCTGAGAAAGGATAGAGAGCGATTTCCTCCCAACAACATCCTGCTCATGTTGGCCGGTGCCGGGCTCCTGTGGATGGGATGGACCGGGTTCAACGGAGGCGACCCTTACGCGGTCAACAGAGATGCCTCGCTCGCCGTCATCAACACCCACATCTGCACGGCCACGAGCTTGCTCACCTGGCTCGTGCTCGATCTCGTCGTCTTTAGCAAGGCCTCTGTGATTGGTGCTGTCCAAGGGATGATCACTGGCCTGGTCTGCATCACCCCGGCTGCTGGTAAATTTCACAGACCAACTTTGCTTTTGAAGTGTGTGTCGTCAGGAACTTGAAATGTTTAGGATAGGGCAGATCCGAAAACAGCACCGCGCGGATGCAAACTTCTTAGCATGATCAACCAAAACACACTCTCGAAACGACGCGACTAACGCGAATTCACAACCCTTATATGACGGGTGAACACACGCGATCTGCCAGCATTGTGCAGTCGCGCCTGCATTTGCTTTGCAGCATGTTTTTCACCATGGGAGCAATTAACTTAAACTACTTGCCTTTTAGAAATCTGCGGTATGCAATGGAAGAAACATGTACGGTATGTACATTGCCGTATAGGTGATAAAACTAAATCAAACTGCATAATTTACAAGACAATAATACACATTACTTCGCCTTTGAATTCAGGTTTGGTCCAAGGTTGGGCAGCTATGATAATGGGGGTCTGCTCTGGCTCAATCCCGTGGTTCACCATGATGGTGGTCCACAAGAAATTCGAGCTGCTCCAAAAGGTCGACGACACGATGGCCGTCTTCCACACCCACGCCGTCGCCGGGAGCCTCGGCGGGATCCTCACGGGGCTCTTCGCCGAGCCGAGGTTGAACGGCCTCTTCTTCACGGGCAATATTGAAAAGTACATAGGGCTCTTCTATGGGTTCCGGACGGGGAGGGTCCAGGCGGGGTTCAGGCAGATCGGGGTCCAGCTGCTTGGGATCGTCTTCATCATCACCCTCAACGTGGTGGTGACCAGCTTGATCTGCCTCGCGGTGCAGTATGTTGTGCCGCTGAGGATGTCGGAGGAGGACATGGAGATTGGCGACGAGGCGGTCCACGGGGAAGAGGCGTATTCCCTATGGGAAGACGACGGCGACGACAGCTCAATCCACGCCGTGCAGGGGGAAGGATCGGCGCCTGGCAATATAGAGATGGCAGTGAGGAAAAGAAAAGGAGGTGGTCGAGCCGAGACGGTATAGAAAAAGAGAGAGTCAATTTTAGTTTCGTGGATAAAGAAGAGGGATACATGAATAAGGGAAAATGCTTTGCGTGGGTGTTGATTTCTTTCTTAAGAGAAGCTAAAAATTGCTCTCATACTTGCTTCTTTACTTTCCGGCCTTGCCTTGGTGGAACCTTTGCTCTCTCTCTCTCTCTCATTGAACAATAACGTGTTGGCTGAGTTTGCTCCTCCTCTCGTGGTGTCGGGTTCAAGACTTGTTATGAACACTCGAAAAGAGTAAAATTCAAGATACTTATGAGGCAATTGCGCCCTTCGGATCGCCCACTAATCGACGTTCCCGAAAGCTAACAAAACGCCATCCAAGCAGCCTGTCGAAATAAAAAGCCTTGATGTCTATGTATCTAGTTAACTTCACTTAAAAAAGTCTCAAGTTAAGCCAACAATTGTTCCTTTTATGAATTGAGTATCCGAGGCTTTCTTTGCGCACCACAGCTTATGCTCGTCGGATGTGCACATATCGAGTAATTAAGTGAGACGCGCGAATATGTATATTTGAGGGTAGCTCCAAGGCAATGCACAATTATTTACGACAAAGTCTACTCTGCGGTGATCCCTTCCCTTGTGCCATAGGATCCCATCACTAGTAACTAACACCTATTAGACCTATGGGATAATGAACAAATGGTCCTTCAACTTTTGATATCTTCATCTTCAAGAGTTTTTATTCGAGGAAGCTTCAAGATGGATTTAGGGTGCATCGCCGTCCACCGTAGAAGGTCGCTGGTGTGGTGGATAGCATATCCTGATATCCATATTATATCTGGACATTTACATAGCGCATGATAACCATTCTGTTATGGAACGAGTTCCTGAACCAGAAATAGATTTTTCTATTTCTGATTCCTGGATGAGTTTCTGAGAAAAAAAACCCGTTTGATAACGACAAAAAATTTTTATTTCTAGAACAGAAACCCGTTTGATAACAGCATAAAATTTCTATGTCCTGAAACAAAAACCCGTTTGATAAACAACAGAAAATTCTATTTCCAGGAACAGAAATCCATTTTTTTAGAAATGGTATTAAAATAATTTAAAAATTTTGAAAAATTCATAAAAATCTCCAAAAAATTCAGAAAATCCCAAAAAATTGAAAATTCCAGAAAATTCAACAAAATGTCGAGAAAATAAAAAAAATTCAGATTTCTGGATAATATGAATTTTGTTGACTTTTAAAAAAAAAAGAAATAAAAAATTTCAAAACTTCACAAAATTCTTAGAATATCTGTAGCCACCCACTTTGAGTAAAATTTAAATTTTTGGAGGTGCCCAAAAAAATAAAAAAAATAAAAAAATTTCATTAAATGACTTAGAATACCTGTGGCCACCCACTTTTTGAGTAAATTTTAATTTTTTTGAGATGCCTAAAAAAAATTAAAAAAATTAAAAATGTCAAAATTTCAAAGAATGGCTTAGAATACCCGTAGCCAACCATTTCAAGAGAAATTTAATTTTTTTGAAATTTTTTTAGGTGCAAAAAAAAATTAAAAAATCAACAATTTCAAAACTTCACATAATGGCTTAGAATACTTGTAGCCACTCACTTTGAGTGAAATATAAAATTTTTGAGGTGCCCAAATGGTATTTTTGATTTTTTGCTTTGCTAATTTTTATTTCGTCACCTAAAAAAACATTAAATTTCACTCAAAGTGGGTGGCCACAAGTATTCCAAGCCATTCTGTGAAGTTTTGAAATTTTTAATTTTTTAATTTTTTTAATTTTTTTGGCACATAAAAAATTAAAATTTCGCTTAAAGCGGGTGGTCACATGTATTCTAAAACATTATGTGAAGTTTTGAAATTTCTGATTTTTTTTTATTTTTTTGGGAAATCTCAAAAAAATTAAAATTTCTCTCGAAATGGGTGGCCACAAGTATTCTAAGCCATTCTGTGAAGTTTTGAAATTTTTAATTTTTTTAATTTTTTTCGACACCTAAAAAATTTAAATTTCCTCCAAGTGGGTGGCCACTTTCGATATTTGCTCTCAATATTTGTGAGTATGCATCGTTCCTCATAATATCCCAAATGCTTATGGAGAAAAGTAAACTAAGCACATCACATTACAAAAGCCAATATAGTAGGAGATCCCAAAATATCACGTCACATTATAAGAGCTAACATAAAAAATCCTCAAATACAAAATAATGGAAATACATTAGAAAAGTCGAAAACACATTTTCATGGAATCTCCGCCATATTATTATCAATTACCAATTGATTGGCAATTCTTTTCCTAAGCATGTTGATCTCCATATCCTCCTCAATCGATGTATCGTCAATAACCTCATCTTGTGTACTTCCAAACGGGTACTCTGAATCACCATATTGGGAAAAGTTCTTATCCATCTTGTCTTGATCATGGATGTAATTATGAATAGCACAACATGCAATTACAATACATGACTGCTTTTGAATTGAAAATGAAGGCATGTGTCTTAAAATGAAAAAAGCGATTCTTTAACACCGCAAATGATCTCTCAATAACATTCCTTAGTGAAGAATGCCTGTGGTTGAATAATTCTCTTGATGTTGTTGCCTACCTCACTCTACCCCTAAAATCATTAATATGATACCGTTCCCCTTTGAAAGGAGTAAAAAATCCCGGAGCTGCAGCATAACCAGAATCTACCACGTAGTATTTGCCTAGCAAAAGGTATTCATATATTAATCATAATTCGCAAATGCAATACAATTATAAAGAAAATTATCCCTTAAAACAAGCAAATACCCGGTGGAGGTCGAGGAAATTGTAAGC
The DNA here is from genome assembly GCA_031216185.1 of Syzygium aqueum. Taxonomy (NCBI): domain Eukaryota; kingdom Viridiplantae; phylum Streptophyta; class Magnoliopsida; order Myrtales; family Myrtaceae; genus Syzygium; species Syzygium aqueum. Next base: position 12,344,407 of record CM062233.1, read on the forward strand.
GATGTGTCTCGAGTGCCGCCGAGAGCACCCGACAATCGTTGGCAGAGCCTTCCCAACCAGCATACACAAATGTAAATTTCATATCAAATGAACAAACACACATTACATTCTGAGTGGTAATTCCTTTCCTACCTCTAAATGGGATCTGTTTTGACACTGGTACAGAAGCATGAATGTGAGTGCCATCAATAGCGCCTATGCAGCCCTATCATTTCAGCAACCCCATGCATTATACAAGATTATCAACAAAATGTAAATGACGGTGTAAAAGAATGTATGCAAATCCTACCTTGAAGTAAGGATTATATTTAGGATTGATAAGAATTTCTTCTGGGACAACATCAAATGAAGGTGGTACGATAATTTCTCTTGCCAAATTCAGAACTGCTTGCAACACTTTAGCAAAGTACTTGCTGATAGTTTGTCCCGAACGTTGGAATCTCTCACATAAATCTCTATTCGAGTTTTTGTGCGAAATCATAAATAAAAACATCCCAACTTGTTCGTCTACCCTAATATATCGACTATCTGCTAACCAATCCCTTGCCTTCATTAAATCACAAAGGTTGAGAAAAACATGCCTCTCCATTCGAAAAGCTTCATATACCTTATCTGAATGTCCATAAAGAATCTCTCTCATCCATTCAGGCCCTGATAATTTACTGTCCCTAATTGGTTCTCTCGTGTGCATAGACATGTTCATCAAAATAGTACATATCCATGCTTTCAGTATATTAAGTTCAAAATCATCGAAGACCTGTTCAATTGGTTCAACTGATGTTATTGGACCATTATTGCTGCTACTTTCACCGCCCTCCATATTACCTATGCCCTCGCACGAAGAATACAAACACACCAAATAAGTCAGGAATCAACAGTAGCCATAACGTCATCATAGTTCCATAATTAACAAGAGCCACGTCATCATAGTTGCATAATTAAAAACAAACCAAATACATCATAGTTCCATAAATAAAAACAAACCAAAGTATCTCAAGGACACAAGTCATTAAATGAAAATGAAGCAAACATGAAAAAGTCATCGTAGTTCTCAACATCTATTCAAAGAGATTCAAGAAGACCGCGCCTCTTTTCAGGTAAAGATAGGACGAAACCTTCTCTCCAGTTGGCATTAACGCATGCTTGGTTCATAGCTTTGTTGTAAAGATTCTGCTCTAAGTCAGGCATGTCATTTAAGATGCCAACCACGGCTCCCATGGAGTAGGGGTTCTCGGGTGGGGGGGCATGTGAGGTGATGGAGCCACTTGTTGATTGACCCGCCTTGGACTTGATCATATCTTGAATGGCTTTGCAGGTGCTAGCAATATCATATGTGCTACTCTTTCTCCTCCTCTTGGAATTTGGAGTCCTATTCAACTTGTGATTCTCACAAACTTTCGTGGCACTCACGTCAGGTGTGAAGACTCCATCACTAAGTTCGTTTGGATCACCTACAAAAGCACCACCACCATTGTCACCAGCACAACCATTGTCTTCCCCCTCTGACACCACCAAGTGTTCTGCATTTCCTATTGCGTAATCCCCAGTAGCATATGTATCGCCAAACACGATATATAGATCGGGATATTGAGAAAACCCATCCTTTCGGAATTTAGCCCATTCGATGTTATCCTGCAATTTCAAAAATAGTGACATACGTCAGCAACATAATCGAAACATACATCCACAGTAAGAACAAAATGACCCAAAGTAAACTGATACCTTGATGTGATCATCCCATACACTTGGATCCTCCACAATAACCGTTTTGTTAACATGATCCCATCCAAATCCAGATTGTGCAAGAAGCTTCTTATAACTCGCATACTGTCTCCTCAATTTGTTTGTCCTGTTCTTCAACTGAAATATAGTAAACTGGAGTATTGTTTGTTTATTGAACTCGGTCACTATGTTATTCCACCCTACTTTGTTGTAGGTAGTAGTGGTGCGATTTCCTCTTTTTACCTCTTCAACCATTAAGCTTACAAGCAAATTGGTTAAAGGCTCAGTCCACTTTGCCACAAATGCCTCTTTTTGAGAAGCCATTTACCCTTAACTGGTTGAACAACAAATGAAGCACATCATAGGGTGTACCAATTCCAATGCAGAAGATTTGATGTAAAGAGCCATATCATCTACAACTTGAACCGTTCGATGTATATGTGCTTTAATGTTGAGTGTTTTGATAGATAATTAGCACTAACTTTATTGTTTGAGAAATTTAGAAGAACTCAGCAGAAGTGCAAATGATATAGGAGTATACTGATATATTCAGGCAAAACTTCGTAAATGGAAAACGAAAAGGAAAGCAAAAAGCCAGGCTTTATTTGCTAAGAACACCTGAGCAGCTAGAGTGTGGAGAAAAGTCCAGGTGGCCCTCCCGAGTTCTCCTTTACTTACAGGTGCAGCAGCTTATACTTGAAAAATTCAAGTGTAACAAGCAAAAAAAAAAGTCAATGTGCAGTAAAATGTGCTCAATCAAGAATTCATTTCCAGCTCACTTCTCGAATAAGGAATTCTTTGAAAATTCTTTGGAACTCAATGAGTTCAACCTTTCTCAAAAGTACAATTACCAGCTTTCCAATAGTATTAAACCCCAAATTTATTCACTGTAGCACCAAAATCTCGTGCAGCATAAAGGGTTCAGCATAGAATCTATCAAAAGTCAATCCAGCAAAAATTTGTTGCAACACATGAATTTGGAATAATCGATTAATAGATTTACCAAGTAAAAACTTACTCGAGAGCTAAAAAACAAGGGTTGGACAATCGACACTGCTTTACAGTACAAAAATTCGAGGGAAATGAGTGTCCCAGAGGAGTTATCACTGCATTGTATCAGACAAAACTGTACATTCAGCGGCTACAAAAGCTAGGCCATATGAGGATAAGCCGTGAAAAAGAAAAAAAGGATCATGTTGCCTTGGACTTTTGCAACTCTATAAGAGGAAACAACAGTCCATCTTCACCTGGAACTAAGCTCCGACAACTAACCAGGAGGCACCGTTTTCACTCTCAAAAGAGCCTCCCGCCCTTCCCATCATTGCATTGCGATTGCGATCCATGCCCCACAAGTAAGAACTCGAGCAAACCGGGCCAGTGACTTGAAAACCAACGTTCCGACTACCAATTTGCAGGCAACGAAGCAAAGAATCACAAACGCACAGAAAGGATCACCAGCTCACCCCTCTGACTCTCCAAAAACGACCCAACAGCAGACTCTCCCCCCGGCAAGAACAAAGGCAAAGCAGCGACGGGAGATCAACCCGTGAAATAACAGCAGCTTCCACAAACCGACGAGCCTAACACTGACAAATAACAGCAGTTCTTTCGACACGCATTGAATCAAATCCACGCAAAATCAACCGACGGAGAGAGACGGGAGAAGGGGCAAATTCGTCGAGGCGTCAGAAGCCGAAACCTAAGGAATTCGACGGTGGACCCAGGCGGCGACGCGGAGACCTATGCCCGCCCCGGCCTGACCCGACCCGCGTACCCCGAACGCCGAAGCTCGCGCCGCCACAAAGCCCTCGTCCTTCGCAGGTGAATCGGCCACTGGAAATGCGAAAGGGGGCTCGCCCAAATGGGAGACAAACGCTGAGAGAGAGAGAGCGAGAGGGGGAGGCCGAGCGGCCTCGCCCAGGTTTGGCGGTTGACCTCGCCGTCGCCTAGATCTGGGCGACGGCGAGGTCGACCGCCGGCCATGGCGAGTCCGAACCTGACCCCCCCGATGAAGGCGACTGAAAATCCAGAAAAGAGAGAGATGAGAGGAGATTGGAGCTTACGTGGAGCAGGAGAGCGCGAGCGAGTGGCCGTGGCTTCCTCTCGGTCGGAGCGAGCGAACGAGCGGCTGGCTTCTCGACGGGGACAGAGACTACAGAGAGAGAGACCGGGAGTCTTCTAGAGATGAGAGATGGGGGTGATTCTGGAGTTTTGTTCCAGAGGAGAGAGTCTTCAGCGAATGAGTTCCGAAGAAATGGTTCTAAGTTTTGTTCAAAAAATTGAAAATCAACTTTTTTTTGGTTCTAATTTCTAGTTCAGAACCAGTTTTTGGACAAAAATTTGTCTCGGAAATAGAAAAATAAATTTGCGTTACCAAACGGGTTTTTGGTCCAAAATTGATTCCGGGAGCAAAAAACCAGTTCTGGACTGAATGAGAATGGTTATCATGCAGTACCTTAGGCTCCGTTTGGTAACACTCTTATTTCTTTATTTTTCTATTCTTTTGTTCCCTGGAACAAAAAAAAAACAGAAATCCGTTTGCTAACGTCAGTTGATTTTTCTACTTCTCGGAATAGAAAAGTGGCTAAGAAATAGATTTGGAGTAGAAATAAGAAGTAGAAAAAATATACTTCTTTGTTTCTAGAAATAGAAATAGAAACAGAATCAAAGAAACAAAAACAAAAACAGAAAGGTAAAAAGGAAGAGAAATAGAGGACCGTCGTCCGCAAACCGTCTTCTTCCCTTTCAAGCCGCGGCTTCAGCTCCTCCTCCGTCCTCCGTCGTCTACAGACCGTCTCAAAGCACCGGCCACGACCCTGTCACTTGCGGCAAAGCCCCGGCTAGTTGAAAGCCGCCAGTATGTCTTTTTGTTCTCGTCTTTGTTTGATAGTGTGGCGATTCTATAGGGACGCCGTCGAGCGAGGGCGGCCCTTGCTCCCAAATCTGGGCGCGAGCAGCCCTCGACCGTGGCCCTCGCCCAGATCGATGGGGGTGACCCTCGCTTGACGGCGGCGACGGCGGCCCTCGCGCCCAGATCCACAAGGTACTCATCGTGGTTGTACCTTCCGCTTCACTGATTGGATGCTCTTCTTTCCCTTCCGAGCCTCTCGCATGTGCTTGTTTAGATGGTGTTTGGCCTTTCGAGCTAGGGTTCTTGTTGGTGTGGATTGGGTTGGAGTCGGATTCTGCTACTCGGGGGGTTTTTTTTGTGTCGTGAAGTTGGTTTGGTGAACCCTTTTAGATGGAATAGTCTTGTTTTTCTGCTTGTGTGGGTTGTTTGGCTATTCGGTAATTGATCAATGTTGATGTTTTAGTTGATATGTGGAGTGTGTGTCCGGATTCGGATGGATGGATGGATGTCATTGCAACTTCTTCTGTGTGAGAATAGATAAAATTTTCAGAGTTTGATTTTGCTTGAGTGTTAAGCGAAAACCCATTTCCTCAGGGCATGAAACAAAGCCCACGATAAGCAATGCTTCAAAGAATCGGGAAATATTAGGTCGACCTAACCAGCCAAAGCATTTTCTAGTTTGGGTACATAGTCAATTTTATCTGAAACTCCTATGAGAATGATAGTTCATCTGATAAAAACTTAGGTAGTGTAACGTAGGGAAGATTTTCTATGAGCTTATGTACAAACATCTACTGCCAATTCAATATGAAGTGATAGAGGACATTTGCCTGTAAATGTACAAGCTTGTGTTACCTTGTCATTCACTTTCATTTGCCTGTAAATGTTTTTTGTGGGTTCATGAATTCACTCATGACGTTATATTAAAGGAACGTTGTCCCTCATGTACTTAGTGGGTTGAACATTCAATGAGGTCCTGACCTCCAGAGATGAACAGTCTAGGTGCTCTTTTAGGTTTAGGAATGAAGCTTCTTGTTCTTATTGGAAAAAAACAACACGCCTAGCGGTTGCCAGAAATCTTTTTGAAGCCATCGGTATTCTGTAGGATTTATAGTTAATATGTATGTTGCTGGATGAAGAATACGAAGTGACAACAGGATCTTATCACAATGCTGAAAATATGGCAGTATGTGAAGTCATGGCTTTAAGCCATCGGTATTCTGTAGGATTTATAGTTAATATCTTATCTCTTGTGTTCTTGCGGTACGCAATTTGCAGAAGCTACCCCAGAAGCAATCTATTGTTTAATTGGTTTCAATTTTATGAAGGCGTGGATCCTCATATGTATCTTCCATTAACTTGGCAGGTACCCTTATATCGACGATAGTGAGGGGATCGAATTACACTATCTTAAGGTTGGTATTTTATTTTCGAGTAATGCCTAAATACATGTATCAACTTTTTGTGGCACTTACATTTTTTGGCTGCCAATAATAGAAATCCTATTGATGAAATTCACTTCCATTTTAATTCCTTTCTAGGGGCAATTGTGGTAGCCAATGTTAAGTGATTACAATGTTATGATAATATTTGATTTAATGTAATATTGCATGTAATTCCTATGTAACTATGGTATGATTTAATGTATGGGTTATATGATGCTCAACCAGTGAAGGTTAAATGGCATCACAGAAAGAGGTATTCAATGCAAAGTGCAAGCCTTCAACCAACCTATTTATAAGTTTGTTGGTAGAAGAGGTCAAAAAGGGAAATCGTACCTCTTCTACTTACAATAAAGCAGGGTGGAATAACATACGTACTGAATTCAATAATCAAACAGGGCTCCAATATAGCCAAGTACAATTGAAGAACAAGGTGAACAAACTGAAAATACAATATGGTAGTTTTAAGAAGCTTCTTTCATAATCCGGATTTGGCTGAGATAATATGAATAAAGCAGTTGTTGTCGATGATCCAAACAAATGGGAATCTCACATCAAGGTATCATTTAATTTTTCGTCCTTTTGAGATCATTATAGATGTAATTTTTAAGATGTTTAATTATATTGCTAACGTATGTTATCATTGTAAGAATTGTAGGATAATAATGAGTGGGCAAAATTCAAGAAGGATGGATTGCCTTATTATCCCAACCTGTGTATTGTATTTGGTGATACATATGCTACTGGGGAGCATGCTGTGGGAAATGCTGAAGACTTGATGTTGTCAGATGATGACCAGGGATTATTCAATGGCGGTGGTGATGTAAACGGTGATCCAGAAGATAGTAGTGAACATCACCTCGATGAGGGAGTATTTACATCTGACAAGACAGCTACTCTAGTTCATGGCAAGCACAAGTTGGATAAGACTCCAAATATGAAGAGGAGAAGAGCGAGTAACTCATTCTATGTTGCCAACACCTGCAAAGCCATACAGGAGATGATCAAAGCTAGGGCTAGTCAATCTGTGACTAGCTCTATCACTTCACAGGTCGCAGCACCACCTATAGACCCCTTCTCTGTATCTGCTGTGATTGATATCCTAGTTAGCATACCTGACTTGGACCAGAATCTTTACAACAAAGCAGTGGAACGAGCATGCACTAGTGCCAGATGGAGTGAAGCTTTTATCAAAACCCCAACTGAAAGGAGAATTGGACTTCTCCAATCTCTTAACTAGATGTTGGGAATTGTATCGTGGATTGCGTAGGATTTTCATGACTTTGTATTTCATTTTACTCTTACTTATGGTATTGCTTATTATTTGGTTTTTAAAGATATTTATATTGAGACTATTGTATTTGTGTGGTGGCATGGGTGCGATGGATTGCGTGAAATTTTTATATTTGGTTTGCTTTCACTCTACGACTTATGTTATTAGTAGTTGTTAATTTTTTTTGCTAGATGTCCATATTGATGTTCTTTTATTTGTGCGATGGCATAGGTACTATGGAAGGGGAAACAAATAGTGTGTCTAATGGGGAGGGAGCACCGGTTGAGCAGTATTTGGATGAGTTTGATATTGACATAATAATAGGATGGTTGTCCACTTTTTCAGTGGACACGTCCGTGCATTTGAGAGAACCTATTAGGGACAGCAAATTGTTAGGACACGAATGGGTAAGAGAGATTGTTTATGGATATTCAGATAGAATATATGAAGCATTTAAAACGGAGAGACATGTTTTTCTAAATATATGTGATTTAATGAGGGCAATGGTTGGTTGAAAGATAGTCGGTTTGTTAGGATAGACAAACAAGTTGGGATTTTCTTGTCTTTGGTTGGTCACAAGAACTCCAATAGAGATTTATGTGAGAGATTCCAACGTTCAGGAGAAATAATCAATAAGTATTTTACCATAGTGTTGAAAGCCGTTATGAAATTGTCGAAAGAGGTTATCAAGCCACCTTCTTTTGATGTTGTCCCAGAAGAGATTCTTATGGATCCTAACCATAAACGCTACTTCAAGGTATGATTTTCATGTCGATTTTATTCTATCAAATACATATATTAATAATCTTGTATAACACTAGGATGTTTTAAAATGACAGGGCTATATAGGTGCTATTGATGGCACCCACATTAATGCTTCCGTGCCTGTGTCGAAGCAAATCCCATTTAGAGGCAGGAAAGGGACTACCACCCAGAATGTCTTGTGTGTTTGTTCATTTGATATGAAATTTACTTTCGTATATGCTGGGTGGGAAGGATCTGCCAACGATTTTCGGGTGCTCTCAGCAGCACTCGAGACTCCTCAACTGCAATTTCCTCGACCACCACCAAGTATTTACTTTGTCTATAATGAGTAATTTTTTGTATGATTATATTGTGTTGATGTCATAACAAATTTATATATACCTTGTTATAGGAAATTACTATGTGGTAGATTCTGGTTATCCAGCACTTCAAGGATTTTTAACTCCGTTTAAAGGTGAACGATATCATCTGAATGATTATAGGGGTAGGGAGAGACGGCCTAGAACAGCAAGAGAATTGTTCAACCATAGGCATTCTTCATTAAGGAATGTCATTGAGAAGTCATTTGGGGCATTAAAAAATCGCTTTTTCATTTTAAGACACATGCGTCCATTTACAATTCGAAAGCAAGCATGTATTGTAATTGCATGTTGTGCTATACATAATTATATTCGTGATCAAGACAGTATGGACAAAAACTTTTCCTTATATGGAGATCCGGAGTACCCATTTGGACCTACACAAATGGAGGATGCAGATGAGTGGCATGAGAAGGCTGTTGAGATGAACATGCTTAAGAAAAATATTGCAAATAAAATGGCAAGGGATCACAATATGCCTGAGATTCCATGACTTTGTGTTTATGACTTATGTAATGTTGTTTATAAATATTTGGCAACATTTTGTTAATTAGCGGGTATTATTATTGTTGTATTTTTCAAATCCAAAGCCTATGTAGCTAAACTGCACCAAGGAATTAGAGTGTGCCAAAGATCATAGCAATAGATTTTGTTATCAAAGCAAGAATCTGTGTCTACGCTGCTTGAACTTATGGTTACAGCTTAAATAAATATTAACGGTGCTTTCAAAGGCCAAGAATGATCAACTGAGTTCATAAAGTATACTGAATTTCCTTGCCAGTCTGATTCCCCTCATGTGACTCAGTTCAAACTTCTTTTCTATGGAAGCTTTCAATCATGCATAAATTGTAACTAGGGAGAAGATTATGTCCCTTTTTCAAGAAGATATTATACTACTGTATGGAAAAAAAAATGTTAAAATAGATACAAGAGATGGCATGCCTCATTGATTGCCCACAGCTTCAAAGAACAACCATCATTGCCGCTCGCAAACTTAGTAAGGTCTGCTCGAGAGAAGTCAACAGACCAAGCCCTCTTCTGGTGCTTCATATGTTGTGAAAATCCTTGAGCAATGCCCACATCCCATATCTTGTTGCAAGCAATGTTAAAGTAATCATATGCAGAATTAGGATGGTGTATAACCAGGACCAAACATTTTGATTACTGTTCACATCAGTTCTTTTTGGAACTCACTACACTAAATTTTGTAAGTCTAACAACTATAATGAGTTCTTATTTTGTTTATTTATTGGTAATAAAAACAACTAACACATGGTTAAGATGTAAGCATTCTTTTTATGTTTTGGTAATTTAATATGAGAATAAATAGTGTTTATAATAGCGGTTGTGAAGAAACTTTTGAAATAGATAAATATGGTATTCAAAATAATAAAAAGATTAAGAAAATTAATTTTATCCATGAGGAGCATGCTAAAGATATATATATGTGTGTGTGTGTGTGTGTGTGTGTGAGTTAAAAAGGATTAGACAAACCAATAAACAATGCTTATTGATTTTTTTCACTTACAACTTGTACTTATAGCTAAATAAAATATATAGACTTGAATGAAAAAAATTAGGAATAGAAATTTTTTTAGTTGTACCAAACGCATTTATGTTCATTTTCTATTCCATGAATAGAAATTTCGTACAGTTATCAAATGCATTTCTGTTCTTTTTCTATTCCAGAAATAGAAATTTCGTGCAGTTACCAAACGCATTATTTTGCTCAAAAACTCATCCAAGAAATAGAAATAGAAAAAACTATTTTTGAAAAGAAATTGTTCCTAGAAGTAGAAACGTTACCAAACGCGTCCTTACCAAACATATAATGGGATTTTTCAAAATCGAAGGACAATCCGAAGGATTTAATCCCACCTTATCTTATCCTACCCCAATCCGTATCCGGATAACTAAACGCAGCCTCAAGTTTTCTACTAAGCGACATGCAATCAGAACTATAGAGTAAATACTGAAATATCACACGCGCAAACCTTGACTTTCTAGGATATTAAGTAAACTAAAGCACGTCAAGGAAGGGTGGCGAGACGTGCAAGGACCAGCAAGACAGCAAAAGGGCTGGTGAAGGCATCGGAACATGCTGAGCTGCAGCCGCGGAACTTCCAGGAGCAGCAGCAAGGAGTTTGCAGGGATTTCCGGGCACGGAAATGAGGGCTGATCTGAAGTAAGTGAGTTGCGGCTGAGAATCTGCAGGAGGTTGCCGAGGCAGAGGTGCAAGCGGTGCCAAAGTGGACTGGTGATCACCTGAGAAACCTGCAATGAAAGGTTTGAGGCGAGGCAGAGAGCTGGACTGAAGCAACGGCTGGCTGAGCATCAACTGGGCTGGACAAACAGCAGCGGTCATGCAGCAGGGCAGTGCGTGGTGGCTGGTCAAGCGACAGAAGGCCCAAGAAACACCGGAGAGGACCGCGCATGGCAGCACCACAGGAAGTTGAATTGGGCAGCCTGCTGGAGAGTCACTGGGAGCCTACCTGCTGGGCTGAGATGCCACCGGTACGGAGCTGAGGACCAGAACTGCTACTGTGTGAATGCTGGATGCTAACCAACTGCCGGGACCGGAACGTCGTGGGGGTAGAGATTCGCCGATATGCTTGGGGATGCTGCAGGTGTGGCTGGACAGCAGAGAGCAACCAGGGCGAGGTGTAACTGCTGGACGTCAAGACTCCCTCAAGCAGATGTCATCACTGAAATTTTGCCAATTCTCCAAATGGTGTTTTCTTTTCAATTTCACTTGTTTATCGACTCACGCTTCAAACCTTCTCGATTGTTATCTCTTACTCACGTGTTGATTTCAACACGATTATTTCCATGCTCTGATCAATCTCAACCGGCGCCAGTCAAAAGAGACATCATGCATGCGCTGGTCCACGGTATGTTGGAGCCAATGCTGAAGAAAAATCCCGCTTGCGCTAGTTCATAGGAGTGACATAGGAAGATCATATATATGGCCTGCATGTGTTAGTCCTAGAATGCAAAGAAATGCAATATGGATCTTAAATATAAATGGCATATTTGTTTAGGGATCGGAATTGATCCCTCATTTCTTATGCGATGAACGATTAAATGGAATAGCCAAAATTTAGGTGTCAACATCACTCCACAACCCATAACAAGAACCGAAACCATACACGTCTTCAATCCAGCCTCTACCAACATGTTCACTCATTAGATTTTGTATAGTATTGCCATTAGTATTAGGATTAGTATTTCATCTGTTCGATTTTTTGCTTATCAGTGCTTGACAAGTGTGCCAACAAATAGGCTGTTGTCAGTTGCTCGATCATTTCATTCAAAAAACAGTACTCCAAGTTATATAACAGATTCGGCCAGATTGTGTTGTCCACCTCAAACGGTAGCGTGTCCCTAGAAAGAATCTGATCCATTTGCATTTATGCTGGGCGTACAGAGCTTTCAAATAAAATTCTACCAGAAATATTCAATCTAAGTATCGTTTACATACTCCTTGATGTTACTCTCCATGAGGTTGACATGAAGTCACTGATCTCCCACTCCATGTAGTTGCCATTTCTGTCCCAAAGCAACACAAAGCATCCCACTCACCCAGAGAAATTGTCAGCTCTTCAACCACCAACGAAGTGAAGTTTTTTTTTTTTTTTTTGTAAGGTAAGAATGAAAGTGAAGTTAAACTCTGGTCTCTTGTATAATATATAAAGGAGTATGAATGGCCTAAAAATACAATGAGTTCAAACACTGAAATGGTAAGATCAACCAATCACGATGTGATTCCATGTACGAAATACAGATTTCCTTTATATGTTAGTGCCCTATCCTCAGCTCGCACGCACCATAAATGGCCTTGCAATTCCAAGACCCCTTCCATCCCTGCTGTTTCCCACACAAACTTGAAAAGTCCAAGAACCTTGTGTAAATGTTTTACCCCGTTCCAGACCGTATTTTCCTCATCTGATGTCAAAATCCTTCCCATGTACAAACGACATTTGCTACCTTCACCATGTCCCCAAAACCCACCAGAAAGGTCTACCTCCAAGTCTCTGACATATCCGTAGAGATAATACAAAAGAAGAGTAAACAAGCATGGGGATGAGTATCCGAGTGTCTTGGTAAGTTTCTTTTGCACTAGGCTTTCCTGGTGTCGAGCATCTTTATACCCAATACATCTGTCAACTACCACATCCCTGATTTGAGACAGCCCTTCCTTCATTGCCTCAAGCTTCTTTAAATGTAAAAGCAATACTTCCTCATATTTTAAACATCTAATAAGGTCATCGAACATCTCAAAGGCATCTTCCCACTTTCTTGAGGCAGAGTAGTCAGCCTTTGCAGCTGGTGAAACACGCATCCATGAAGAGGAGTCGGGATTGAATGAACTTGAAGTTTCTTCTAAGAACTTTAGGCAAACAGAAACGATCTGCCAACCCATCTTAGTGGCATGTCTTGGGCATTGGCCATTCAAAATGTCCAACTCATATTTCAGGCCATTTAGTATCTCCTCGAGCATAGCGGTCCATATCTGGTGCTGTGTCACCTGCGGGCATACTGTGACACGCACCGATTTCCTTTGCTGAGCAGAAATGTTAAGGATGTCGCTTATCTTAGTCAGGGAATTTATGACCATGGGCTCTCTTTCACTCACTTTACTGAAACAAACATGGGGTGTGGACTTTGCATCTGCTGAAGATGCCGGAACACTTCTCCTCAGTGTCTGCTGCATCGTTGGAGACCCAAAAAAAGCTCTGGCAAGCGATTTAAAAGTATGCACTTTATGCTCCAAAAGATCATCAACGACAATCGAACCATCTTTAACATTCACGAGCCGTCCGTCGACCAAATCCACGCCCTTCAAGCAGTCGCTCAACTTTGTCATTTTGCGAAACGCCTTCTCATACCATCCAGCAGGCAAAGTCACCCCACGGGCGTCACCGAAACTATGATAAAACATCACATTCCGGCGCAGGAATCCATTTCTTCGGGCATCAAGATGCTTTCCCCAGCAGAGGCCGTTCCAC